>JARQOD010000005.1:39923402-40006236 GCA_033576555.1 Oophaga sylvatica
AGATAACAATTCCCACCCTCTGCTCTTCACTCCCAGATGACCGAGGCCGCAGCCGAAAGTACAATTTACATGCCTCCCGGAAAGTAAAAAATTTGTCCCGCCCACCAGTGAACCTGTCCGGGAGAGCAACCTTAGGTTCAGATCTGGTTTGCTCCGGGGGGAACAAAACCTTGGACTTAATGTCTGCAAACTCCATGGACAACCCCTGCAACTGCCGGGCCAGCTGGGCTACTGGATCCATGACAGCTGGAGAGAATCTTTAGTATGGCCGGTGAAAATGTCACGCTGTATAGCAGATATATATATATGTGATGACAGTAATCTATATCAAAAGGGCAACATACAATATAACATGCGCATAGATATATGATAACATAGAATTACCTGACAGAAAGTCCAGTGGGTCAATACGGAATCCGTTATACGCTGTCTCCGGCTAGAGGGTGACCGGGGTCTATGCTGACCCTAAACTGGGGTCCTAACTAATCCCTCTACCTGGAGGTACTGTTAAAGGTACAGAGGTCCAGGCCACCAGCGTAAACCCTGTCTCCTATCAATCCCTGCCAACTGTAATCTAGTCCTAAGAAGGACCCTGATTACCACCAAAGGGAATGAACAGGTAACGGTTAATGAACAGAAAGACATACAAGAAAGACAAGAAATAAAGTAAATAAAGTCTTACATACAACACTCACACACAGTAGGAACACCTAAGGTCTCAGAGATAAACTATAAGCTATAAGAGTAAAAACAACTAAGGAGCTCTTAGCTTAAGTATTCTCAGAACCGATCCAGTCTGCTAGACTACATAAAGGCTTTCACCGGCATCTAACAAGCAGACTGGCAGGTATATGAAGGAATCTAATTAGAACATAATCAAAAGCAGCCGGGCGAGGCTGGACCTAGTCTTAGCAAAGAGCTAGGTAAAATTAACTCCCTCATTACCAAACACAAAGAAACAGCAACTCAGCTGTAAGAAGTCAGAGTGTGTAATCGCGACGATCCTTGTGGCGATGCACCCATGACAAAATGCGATCGAAAGCGTCCAATGCATGATAAAAGATAAATTTTTATTATACAAATATACATAACAGTTGATAATAAACATAGAGAACAGAGATTACAAGATCCAGGGAAGATGTTGAGTACATCGAGTGCATCACAGTCAGACCAATATGAAAAGGGGGGAGTAAGTAGCGAGAACAGTCCCAGTAGTGATATGTATCAAGAAATCACAAAAAATGGCCACATAATGGTCACCAATAAAAATGCATATCACCAATTAATAAAGTACCAGAAATAAACATAATCCCACCTAACTCCATGGAAAAATTCACAATCTAATATATAAAGCTGAATGTATGTATGTGTGTATGTATGTGGGTATGTTTGTCCGGGATTGGAATCCGTACCGTCGCACTTACGGGCATGAAATTTTGCATGCCCGCACGTCTCGACCCCGAAAGCGTCCTAGGCTATGTTTTGAATCAAAATTTTAACCCCCGCACGTTCCAAATCGCCAAACAATTTTGGCCCTATCTACATAATGGGGAGAAAGCTGAATGCTTGTGTGTATGTCCGGCATAGGAATCTGCATTTACGGGCATGAAATTTTGCACACCCGCACGTCTCGACCCCGGGAGCATCATAGGCTAGGTTTTGAGTCGAAATTTTAACCCCGCGCATTCCAAATCGGCAAATAATTTTGGCCCGTGATAGGAATCTGCACCGTTGTACTTACGGGCATGAAATTTTGCATGCCCGCACATCTCAACCCCAGGAGCATCATAGGCTATGTGTTGAATGGAAATTTTAACCCCCGCACGTTCCAAATCGCCAAACAATTTTGGCCCTATCTACATAATGGGGAGAAAGCTGAATGTTTGTGTGTATGTCCGGCATAGGAATCTGCATTTACGGGCATGAAATTTTGCACACCCGCACGTCTCGACCCCGGGAGCATCATAGGCTGTGTTTTGAGTCGACATTTTAACCCCACGTGTTCAAAATTGCGCGCATTAAAAACACACACACGTCTGGTATTTTTATCTTTTAAAAATAAATATCTGATTAATAACCAGCCAAACTACAAGACCAATTTGTTATAAATTTGCCATATAGGGAAATAAGACAGATGTCAGTCACATGAGCTGTATATTATTTGTATGTGTGAGGTAATATATACTGCCAGAGGGGAATGTTTTCTGTTGGCTGGAGAATTATCAGGCTGCCTATAGCAACCAATCACAGCTCAGCTTCTATTTTGCGACAGGACATTAATATGACCATATAGGGAAATAAGACAGATGTCAGTCACATGAGCTGTATATTATTTGTATGTGTGAGGTAATATATACTGCCAGAGGGGAATGTTTTCTGTTGGCTGGGATTTATCAGGCTGCCTATAGCAACCAATCACAGCTCAGCTTCTATTTTGCCATAGGTCATTAATATGAGCTCTGTTTGGTTACTATAGGCAACAGAGGACATTGTCAGTATAAGAAAGCTTGTGTGAGGTAATAGGATTTCAGTTACTATGCTTGGCCAATGTTGGTGTAATGACTGATGTAAGTCACATCACCTGTATGTGGGAGGATATATATATAGTAGCAGCCACAGCTTTGTCCTTCTATGTTGCTATCCTGATGAGGGCACAGTTAAGTACATTAACCCGGGCGAAGCCGGGTACTACAGCTAGTAGCATATATTACTTATAGCAACCATGGATCAGGTACAATATGATACTAGTACAAAGAGTCCATAAAATACAGTAGGTATTACGGTATTAGGCTAGCTGAGTGGTAATCAGCATAAGACAATCAGACTTAATAGTCTATCGAACATACACAGCAGGACTCACCAGGAGTTGTAGATAACGAGTATGATGCATAGTGCATAGTACATAGTGAGTCCTGCATGTATGCAGACACATAAACCCAGCAGCCATATACCTGATGACGAAAAGAAACAGGGACTGTGCCAGCGACCGGCTCCCTGGCCCGACGCGCGTTTCGGAGGTAACTCCTTCTTCGGGGGCACAAGGTAGACAGAACAGGAGAATTTTAAATAGCGCCAAACCGGAAGTGGCAGAGCCGCGACCGGAAGTGACGCATCCACAGCCCCA
The DNA here is from genome assembly GCA_033576555.1 of Oophaga sylvatica. NCBI lineage: Eukaryota > Metazoa > Chordata > Amphibia > Anura > Dendrobatidae > Oophaga > Oophaga sylvatica. The sequence goes on from JARQOD010000005.1 coordinate 39,926,527, forward strand.
GTGACTCACATCGCAGCATGGCCCCGGCGTCAAACTCAGGGGGCTGCCATGGCAACCACCCGAGCCCAAAGACGTCGACAGCCACGGTGCGGCGGAGTCTGGAGCGCGCATGCGTGCAACGCAGCGGCAGTGACACATAGCGGTGAGACCCTAATAAATCAATACCAAAATATATATACCGTGTGAAGCAGTTTGTCAATAGTATAACAGTGATATTCATACAGAGGAACACATGTAAATAAGAGATCAAACATATATGTCCACAGTTAGAATTGCAGAAATATCAGATATACTGATGCTACATATAGTAGCATATAAGGACAGTATCGTTAGTACACAATAAATACCTCACACGAAAATAACAACATATACAAACATGACAAAAACAAATACATAATGAAACATAAAAAAAGTAAATATAAAAATTAATAAGAAATTATAATGCATATATACACACACTAATGAAACATAAATGTGAAAAATCAATGTGAAAACTCAATATAAAGAGTCAAGTCTTCATCTGTTCTTCCATGGGAGTGTACATAGGTTACATAAGGACAAAACCACAATTATCTATAAAAAGGAATAAAAACAATTAAAAACAACATATCAGCTGAAAGAGAGCACACAGGAGGACAAAGCGCACGGAAAGCTGGCGATCACAAAAATGGGGCGTAACTTAAACTTTCATTAAGGCCCTTAGGGTGGACAGTATCCAGTGTCCATATCCACCGCGTCTCAAGTTGGGCAAGCCGTTGAGAATTATTGCCCCCCCGAATGCCTAGGTCTAGTGTATCAATGCCCCTTACCCTCAAACCCCTACTATCACACTGATGAAAGAGTTTAAAGTGGCGTGGAAGTGTTTTTAGTGCAGATATATCTTCCTGATTGGCCGCTGTCTCAATGCCCAGTACATGCTCCCTGACTCTAACTTTAAGTTGGCGCGTGGTAAGGCCAATATAGATCAGGGAGCATGGACATGTAGCATAATAGATCACATTTCTGGTAGCACACGAAATCATTTGCGTATTTTAAATTGTCGCATAGAAGTAAAGTTGGTAAAAACAGTACTACGGTCAATGTTAAACGCATGCCACACAGCGGCCGCACGGAGCGCAGACACATTTGGTAGTACGGGGTATAGAAAAAATTGATTGAGGGATAGGGTCATGATGGCTCCGGACCAGGCAATCATGGAGATTACGGCTCCTCCGATAAGCAATAAGAGGTCTCACAGGCAATAATTTAGCCCGAGTAGGGTCAGTCATCAATATGGGCCAATTCTTAGTCAGGATCGACCTCAAGCGATCACTTTGAGAGTGAAACGTAGTGACAAATCTGATAGGTTGACGGTCCATATTAACAGCAGCATCTTTATACAGCAGTTTATTACGAGTGCTATATTTCGCTCTATGATACGCCTTTTTTATGACACGATTACTGTAGCCACGGGAACGTAAACGATCAGCCAAATCAATAGCCTATCAAAATCACTCTCCGATGAGCAGATCCGACGAATACGGAGAAATTGACCTGTAACTACTGCCCGGACCATATGTCCCGGACGTGATGAAGGCGCATGGACCACCATGTTGGTTGCTGTTGGTTTCCTGTGAATGTCCATCTGTATTACACCAGAGGGGTCCCTTCTCAACATGACATCAAGGAAGTCAATCCGATCCGTGTCAGGTTTGCTCACTTGTATTGCTTGGTGTCGGACCTACACCCACCTGATCACACCTATCCTACAAACAGGTTATCAATAACATAACCTTCTTCACCACCTTAAAATCTTTAACCCCTTCACTGCCTTTGACATACTTATACATCAAAAGTAGTGTCCCTGCCTTTGATGTTGGCTCACACGCTGAGCCCTCCTCATTCCTGCCCGTGGCTGCTAACCCATTAAATGCTGCTGTCAATCAATGACAGAGGCATTTAACACACACAGGCAGGGTGTGCGTCATCCCATGCTCCCATTGGTGCGCCCGTGACGTGATTGCGAGGCACCAATGGATTGTTATGACAACTGAAGATCTGCTAATGACCCCCGTGCCTTTTCATTACGATCCTCCTGTAAACGCTGGCTCGGAAGAAGCTGGCTGCGAAAATGCGCGTCGGGGTGGGGGGACACCTGGCAGACTCACAGGATCATCTGATTACTGGTATATGTACCCTTCTATGGCATTGTGCCCATATATACTTGCTGCTATTATAGCCTTTGATAGATCCTGGGATTCTATCTTGTTTGCATAGTGCCCTTTCCATGTACATCTTTTTTATTGATTGAACCCATATATACCTGCTGCTATTATAGCTTCTAATTGATTCACTGGTATTCCATCTGTTTTGCATCGTGCCTTTTCCATGTACACCTTTTTTGATTTTTCCTAGTTTACCTTATTGCTGCAAGGGTTATGGGACTTTGTGTATCAAATCACCAATTATTTATGGGAGATTTCTATTTATATGTGAATATTGGATATGGGATCATTTTTTATATGTCACTCATGGCATTTATAATGTATGTGGAGGTAACAATTGACTTGTACACTTTGACTTTAAATTCTTGTTTTCTGCCTAGCATCCCCTGGACGGCAATTGTGCTTTTTTAATATATTTTTAAATTATTGTTTAATAAAGCATTATTTTTTAACCTTTCAGATATTTTTGATACACATATTTGGTATCGCCCGATCTATCAATATAAAAAAATTAACACGATCGCTAAACGGCGTTACAAGAAAAAAATTCAAAATGTCAGAATTACGTTTTTTTGGTCAACGCTACATTGTAATAAAATGCAATAACGGGCAATCAAAAAATCGTATCTGCACCAAAATTGTATCAATAAAAACATCAACTCAGCACACAAAAAATAAGCCCTCACCCAACCCCAGATAACGAAAAATTGAGACGCTAGAGGTCTTGGAAAATAACACCTTTTTTTTTACCAAATTTTGGATTTTTTTTTCACCACTTAGATAAAAAGAGAACCTAGACATGTTTGGTGTCTATGAACTCGTAATGACCAGGATAATCATAATGGCAGGTCAGTTTTAGCATTTAGTGAACATGGTAAAAAAAAACTCTAGTAAACTCTATGTAAGTCCAACATTCCCCTGCATAGCACAAAAAATAACATTTATTATACTCTCATACAGTGCGGTCCAGTCCGATGGGCATTGCTGGTCTTGATCAGTGGCCTCAGCTCTCCACGCAATCACTATTTTCCTGCTTGCTTCATGTGAATTGAGAAACCTACGTCATCCACGCAATGCCCCAATCTCGCTTTTTGGGCATGAGCACTTCTCTCTTCTCTGCTGAGGTCACAGCAAAGTACTGTAATACACATGCACCAGTAGAGGCCAAAGAGTGCCGATGAAACTACAGCCAGCGCATACACACTACAGTACTTTGTGCTGCCCTCAGTAAGGGAAAAAAATATGCCTGTGCAGGTGTCAACCTCTGTCACGAACTGAATTATACTGTGACTTTGAGAGACGATGCTCCCCTCTTATTTGTGTGCACTTGGACTAGTCTTTTACCCCCTGCAGTTTGCTGTGTGTTGGTTTTATCAAGAAGCGGGAAGTGTCTGTTCAGGATATGAAGATAGAGACTTGTGCGTGTGAGAGTGAGACACGACAATAAGTGTGTCCTAAAATCCTAAAACTGAGAGACTGGTAAATGAACTATCAGCTTCAAGGGAGAAGACAGTGCCCGGTTACTGCAGAATCGATCACCAGGACCCTGTCAGAAGGAAAGAGACGCATCGCACAGCTAAAGTGGTTCTCCCAGAGCACCTTTAGCTTGAGAGAGAAAACAACTCTGTGGTACCAGTAATCCCTCAGTATTGAAAGAGGGAATGAGATATGGCTGAACCCGGAAGAAGACAGATCCGTTAAGCTGAAGGAAGAGCTCAAGACAACAAACTCTTCTCCACTACATCGGGACTAAGCAGAAGCTACCAGACTTTCGCTTAAGCGCTACAGAACTATGAATGTGACACCTGTGTTTAACTGTGCTAGGGTGTAGAGCAGGTTTCTTTAGCTGTAGTAGTGCGACCTGATTATCGGAAGCTAGGTAGGAAGTTAGAAGAAAGTAATTTGTAGAATCGTTTATATTGAATTTTCTATTGCCGTAGCTGGACCACAACTTGTGTGACAGCCTTCAGCTGTTTCTCCTTGCACCTATTATAAGAACTGTTAATCTTATTTTCCGGCACATAATCCTGTTTTTTAATAAAGCCGATATTTTGTGTTTGCCTCCTCGTCTATTGTTCTGTATTTGAGTCCTGCCCGGCGGTGTGGTTTAGGCATCACTTCACAGGATCGAGATTGAGGGACACTGTGTGGATGACGTAGGATGTTTTATCCAAAAAAGCAGGAAATAATGAAGGAGAAGATTCACCACATTTAGACCAGACCATGCCGTAGGGGGGTATTTTTTATGCTATGCAGAGGGGATCGGGGACATACACAGCTTACTAGAATGCTATAAAAGAGGTCTTAAAGGTGGTGGTCGTACTTAATATTGGAAAAACCTGGTGACATGATCCCTTTAAATAATTTTGACTAAACGTCAATAACCAGTAAGAATATACACTTATTGGTTCTCCTCATAGCCAAAATGACCTATACAATAGAGATATGCCATTGATTAACATGAAAAGTAAATGTCATAAAATGGTAGAAAATATCTGTAGACGTGATGTCTCAGGCACTGTTCATAGTGGGAGGTTTTCTGAGACAGGTTACCCTTTTAGGCCACGTTCAGTATGTGGTGAGTATTTTACATCAGTATTTGCAAGCCAAAACCAGGAGAGGAACATACAGAGGACAAGTATAATAGAAACACCTCACCACTTCTGTGTTTATCACCCACTCCTGGTTTTGGTTTACAAATACTGATGTAAAAAACTGACCAAATACTGACCGTGTGAACATGGCCTTAAAGCTAATATTGGCTCAATCCTAAGGGGTTTAAAGCCCATGAGTCAACGATTACACTCAGTCCACCCCTGACATTCATCGGAATAGGGAGATCCACCAACTTAACACTTAATGTATCAACTGTTATTTATACGGAGGATGACAGTCAGTGCATAACTCCTGCAGCGCCACCACTGGGGAAATTGTGCATTATGTAACGCCATGTAATAAATGTCCATCAAGCAAAACATTTTTCTGTATTGTAAGTAAATTACTAGTTAATCCTTAGAATGTAAAACACTACAAGTTTACACTTTTTATTTCCTGAACTCAATTACTCCATTTAATAAGTTAATAAAAACTTTTTAAAGACAAATGAAGGGGAAGTGTGAGATCCTTCACCTGCTTCTATCAACCTCTCACATGCACAGGGCAGCAGAGATCACACGTTTTAAGAGCCATTGAAATGTAATAATTATGCTTCCCCTGTTGTGCCGAACTCTTACAAGAGAATTAGATCTAGACAAATTATCTTGGCACGTCTTCTCCATTCTCTCAGGTGAGCATCTAGCGAAAATGCAAACACTAGTGGTTTATAGAAAGAATTCCAGTTCTAGAAGCTTCGACCTCCACGAAAACAACTTTGATTTGCTGTGATTTTCATTAATTCACTGTCAATTATTCTTTTTAACCCTCTAAGACGCAGCTCATTTTGTGCTTTTCTCTCTTTACCTAGCGAGAGCGGTTTTTAAAAAAATAAGGATTTTTTTTCACTCCCTGAGTAAGGGAATATATAACAATGTACATAATTTATACTCTATTTCTTATGTTTTACACAGTCCATTTGCATTAAAAATAATTGTTCAATTATTTTTTCTTTTGCTTGTATTTTATGTGTTGTGGTGTAGTGACACCTGATGCAGCTGAGGGCACTGTGTGTGCTCCTGGAGGTATGCATGGAAGCATGGTTTGTGTTGTGGTGAAGGACCTGTGATGAGGTCATGATCAGGTGACCTAACCATGTGATCCTGACCTCACCTATGTTATGAGTATCAAAAGGACCTGTGATGAGGTCATGATCAGGTGACCTAACCATGTGATCCTGACCTCACCTATGTTATGTGTATCAAAAGGACCTGTGATGAGGTCATGATCAGGTGACCCAACCATGTGATCCTGACCTCACCTATGGGTGGGGTTACACCTATGTAATGGAGTTTTGTTTTGCACCTGTGAGAGAGTGTGTGGGAGTCTGCCAGTGTGGACAGGCTTCCATGTGTCCAAGGCAGGACATTACAGAGAGGTCTCTGTGACTGAAGAGTGAGGCTCCAGGCAGGAGCTGAAGCATTGAAGAGCTGTATTATATGTTACCATATGGTTTATGATGTAATAAACCTAAGGACTTTTCGCATAAGATCGAGTCTCCTAATTACCTCTGAAGCAGCCGAGTGAGTGAAACCTTACAATTGGTGGATGGAATGCTGGCAGCGACCCAAGGAGCACATGTTCCAGGACTGGGAATGAGGAATCAGAGGAGGAACGGACGGTCTGTGAAAACCGTGAGTGTGACCAGTGGTCACGAATAAACTGTGCATTTATGTTGATGTGGTGCCTCTGAAGATATGAGGTATCTTAAGACGCTGTTAAGCAGTGGTGACAGACAGGAGTCTGTGTTATGTTGACCGGGGTCATTGAAAATTGAAGTAAGCAAAAAAATAAAAAGCATGCTGAGATGATACCTCAGAGGAGGTGTCCGGAAACCTGCGTGGCCAACAGGTAACAGACAGGAGTCTGTGGTGTACTGACGGGTCAGTGAGACTGTTTATTCCTTTTTGGGATGCCTCTCTGAGAGAGGAGGTGTCCGGAAATCTCTGTGGCCAAGAGTGACAGACAGGAGTCTGTGTTGTGCTGACGGGTCAGTGAAAGACTGTTTTTTTCCTTTGTGGGATATCTCTGCGAGAAGAGGTGTCCGGAAATCTCTCTGGCTGAGAGTGGTGACAGACAGGAGTCTGTGTTGTGCTGACGGGTCAGTGAGAAACTGTTTTTTTTTCTGGGACACGTGTGAGGTGTTTGCTGTGGCTCGTGGAGTCATGAAGGTGACAAGCGGCTGGCTGTGACTCGTGGGGTCACGAAGGTGACAAGCGGCAAGACAGCGCAGCGTGCAGAGACTTGTGGTGGCAGGAGCTACAGTGACTGTTGCAGCAAGAGGTTCTGCAGCAGCCGGAGCTGCAGTGGCAGCCACAGCAGCTTGGGAGTAGCATCTGGAGGTGCTGGTTGTTGGTGGCTGCAACGGAAGCGGTAGCAGTACCACCAGGAGCTGGTGTGGTAAAGAGGACAGTGTGAACCGAGGCACACGGACTCTTAAAGGGCCGGTACACGCCCTGGGTGGAAGACACTGTCTGAGGGTACTGTGTGGACTGGGGCCTGTGGGAGTCGTGGTGTGTACCCCAGTGATGGGTGGTGTCGCAAAAGGGGGGTGGCAACCCAAAACAGGGATGGTTACCCAAAAGGGGGCGGAGTCCCAAAAGGGGGCGGTAACCCAAATTGGGATTGTGTCCCGAAAGGGGGTGGAGTCTCAAAAGGGGGTGGTAGCCCAAATCAGTAAAGTGGGCTGAAAGGGGGTGGAGTCCCAAAAGGGGTGGCACCGGTTTCCTCAGTGGACATATCCGAGGAACAGCGGTGTGGGTGTTATACGTATTCCGCATGTGGCATAGACTTCCCGTTTGATAACAGCCCACAGGTGTGTACGATAATGTTACATAGGGAAGGAGTCTCTGGACAGTTGGACTCAAAGAGTCAGGTGACTCTGAAAGGAACTCCGCTAGTTCTCTGTCTGACCGAGAAAAAGGTCCAGGTGTGCTGCATCCACGGGCTCACTGTGGACTATTTGGTAGACAGGCTGACGCTTGAGATGTCCACAAGTGTCGAGGATCAAGATGGCGGTATACCACCGAACGTATTGTACCCCTATGAGAGGGCACGGGACTTTGTATTTTTTGAAAATGCATGGGAACTTGATAAAGTGTGTTGTGGTTTAGAGGAGGGAGCCCCATCACAGCAGGCGGCTGTAGTGGTTCCTTGCCGTGTGAAGTGTGAAAAGGAGGTAAACCCTAATAGCGATAGTCCCGAGCTACAGGTGACCAGAAGAAAGTGTGGGTCAGACCAACTCGGGGACTTGGACGTGACAAGACGTGTGACCGTGAGAAACGGTATAGCTCCAGAAAAGGGGGCAGAGACCTGTCTAAGTGGGGACGTGCTGTTCCAGGATGACAGGGGGAGGGGGAGTGACTCCTGTGCAGACTGTGACTCGACCGCAAGGGAAAGCGAGTGCAGTAAGGTGGAGCCAAGTAAAAATGGTAGATCTTCCTCTCGCCGCAGGGGCCGTGGAAAGGCGGGACAGGCTACAGCCTCTAAGAAGAGAAATGATGAGGAAGAGTCAGGGTCAGGTACCGGTCAGGTTACTGTCCTTGATAAAGAGGCCACGTTATCTCTGACAAATCCCAGCACAGAGGTAGGGCTGGAGGTAGAACAGACCTGTAGTAGATCCACATCTGCAATGCCCGGAAAGGGTGAAATGGCTCAGTATGATGAAGGCTCCAGGGTACTGGAGGTAGAGCTGTTGAAAGAAACAGTAAAAGAGGCAGTTGAGCAAGAAAGGGTCCTGAGACGAATAATTGAGCACAGAATGGAGGAGCTGGAGAAGGAAGTCTCTAAGCTCAGAGATCATCTGTCAGCGTGTCATAGTATGAACAAGGCCCTATGGAAAGATATGGAGGTGCTCAGAGAGGCCCAGGAGAAGCATCAGCAGGAACTTCTCCGGAGGGAGGATGAGTGTCGCGGCTTGGCAGAGGAGCGAGATAAAGTTCTTCGTAAGCTCAAGATGGAGAAAGAGACTAATGCCCAGCTCCAGAAATCCACGGGAGACGAAGTACAGCAAGCAAAGTGCCACACAGATGGCCACACAAGAAATGCTGAGGTCTTGGAGAACTGCGCTGATGCTCAGGAGGAGGAGGTCCAACAGCATGTTCAGGAAAAGGAGACATCGCTTTTCAAGTGTATGATAGAGGTACCCGAAGACATGCAAGAAGCTTGTGCCAGTGAGGATGTACATGAGGCCTTTAGAAAAGCGGTAGAAGCATGTAGTGTGAACTGGGTGCCAGAGATGAAACAGTTAGTCATACTGTCGACTAAGAAAGTCACACTGAAGCGAGTGGCTCTCCTGAGAGACATGCACCTACATTGTCTCCGCACAAAGCAACTGATCCTGTTGAGAAATCACGAAGCCACTCGACGTTTGGAGCAAGCAAGAAAGGCTCAAAGTCAGCTTGGATTAATGGACCACATCATTCAAGTGCCCAGAGGTCTGGTGAAGAAAGTCATCGGAAGACTTGGGGAAATGATGCAGGAGATGGTGAATAAGTCCGGTGTGACGAGAGTCAGGATTCCGGCTGATGATGAAGTCCAGGCGTGGGTGAAGACGGGATGGTTCCGTTCCTCGTTGTCGGATCCAGGGAGAGCCTTGGGAATATCCGGATGCTCCTGGAGTATCGTGTGTCCTACCTGAGAGAAGTAGAGCAACTACGACTTGAGAGGGACCAGGTCAACAGGAACCTGCAGAAAATAGAAAGAAGATGGCCTCCACCTTCAACCCGTGGTATTGAGAGGAGAAGAGATAGAAGTAGTGATGCCTCAGTTAGCTCAGTGATGAGTGACTTAAGCAGGAGAACCTATAGTGGAAAAAATGAAAAGGACGCAGACCAGACAGGATGTATGGGTGCAAGTGAATTGCGACGCCGTACTGACCGCTGGGGAGGCGGGTGGTCTGACAGAGGGCCCGACTTAGCCAGACGGTTTGACTGGCAGAGACGACCGAGAAGGATCTCTGGTCGGGTAATAAGTGTTCAACCCCACAAGTTTGAACAGAGGGGGGAGGTATGTGGTGTAGTGACACCTGATGCAGCTAGGGGGCACTGTGTGTGCTCCTCGAGGTATGCATGGAAGCATGGTTTGTGTTGTGGTGAAGGACTTGTGATGAGGTCATGATCAGGTGACCTAACCATGTGATCCTGACCTCACCTATGTTATGTGTATCAAAAGGACCTGTGATGAGGTCATGATCAGGTGACCCAACCATGTGATCCTGACCTCACCTATGGGTGGGGTTACACCTATGTAATGGAGTTTTGTTTTACACCTGTGAGAGAGTGTGTGGAAGTCTGCCAGTGTGGACAGGCTTCCATGTGTCCAAGGCAGGACATTACAGAGAGGTCTCTGTGACTGAAGAGTGAGGCTCCAGGCAGGAGCTGAAGCATTGAAGAGCTGTATTATATGTTACCATATGGTTTATGATGTAATAAACCTAAGGACTTTTCGCATAAGATCGAGTCTCCTAATTACCTCTGAAGCAGCCGAGTGAGTGAAACCTTACAGTGTCTAATTATATTATTACTATAGATGGTGAGAATCGATTCTTAGGATCCGGTTGAGCAGCCATGCCACTAATCTATGGCCGAAAGATGGGTGCCCTGCGAAACGCCTCTTACGTGACGGCATCTGCAGCTCTTCTTTTGATTAGTTAACCTGGCATCAAATCATTATTGCAGTTTGATACCGCATGTGACATCGTGCCAGGCCGGCTAATCAACAGAGTAGGGGTTGCTGGCAGACAGGAGTCAGTTCCTATCTTAATGACAGCGGTTGCAGAGGTTGTTACTGGGACCGTGTGGGTCGGACCCGTGAACGCCAAAACAAGCTGCCGGCCAATCAGAAGCAAGCAGCTGACATCGGCGTGCATGTAACCTGGGGCGCATGGTAGTGTGTCACACGCTCCCGTTGCTTGCATGCTGAAGTCAGCTGCCGGCTTCAGAAAAGGACTCCGCATGATGTCGGAGCAGGGGGAAGGGGAGTATAATGGTTTACTTTTTTCTATGTGTAACACCCCTTCAGGGCTACCACGGTACGCTGGGTGTTATGGGGGGTCTCACCTCTTTAGGGCGCAGTGCCTCCACCCGAATCTTGATTGGAGCTCTCTCTAGGTCTGCAGAAGGACTGTTATCTTCTGCCAGGGACTGATTCGGGAAACCCCTGCCTATAGCTCAGTACACACTCACCCAAAACAGGAGTAAAACTGTTTAACTGGTTTATGGATATGCAGCAGAAATGAAGTGTATTTAAAGAAACAACATGCAATACAGGTAACGGTGCTCTATAAAAATCATATACACATCACAACCTAATTCTTTCCCCAACCCTGCAAATATAACGTAGCAGGGTTCCCCTTTTCTTGTATTAACCCAGTCCAAACGTTGGGGCCCAGTTGCCGCGGATGTTGGCGCGCAAATTTATAACCGTTGGTGCACTTAGATGCTCACGAAGGTAAATAGTCTGGGGCGTAGTGTACTCACTGTAACGGGCTGGTTGAACAACAAGTCTCGAAAAGGGGCACTCACGGTGCGTCTCCACCGGTGGTAGTTTTCCCTGGACCCCAACTGGGGGCGGCAGGATTCAGGCCTTTATACGGTGGGAGTGCCGGTAGAACTCTCCGAGTCCTTAATGTTGCTTGCTTCACCTGATGACCGGGCTGCGCTCTCTCCAGATTCGCAGGTATATCAGAGGGGACGGGAACGCTCCGCTCTTTAGAGGAATACAAGTCCACAGCGCTCCATCTTTTACATGAACCATCCGCTCTCTCACTTTCTTTCACTTCCTCTCTAACTCCCTCCCCCAAGTTCCTCCTCCCTCCTATCCCTCCAAGCTGTGTCATCTGACTGAAACAAGGGTCCATGGGAATTGTAGTCCCCCGCAGCTCAGGGAAAAAACCATTAATGTCTGAAGGTCCCTGTTTAACAGCAGCTGCAAAACTCTTCTTAGTGTCTGTAAATCCCAGTATGCCAGTAGCTGCTCTGACAGTTCCATGTGCAGGTGTTACATATGCATTAAAGAACAGCGGCGGAATGGGGGACACATACCAACATAGAGTCAAAGGCCCATGATAAGGGACATAGTATCATAATGGGTATATATATATAATTATATATATATATATATCGCGATGGGGCCAGGATAAGGGACATATACCCAGATGGTGAATATATATATCAGGATGGGGGATATATAAAGCAGGATGAGGCCCAGGATAAAAGATAAATATATACCAGGATGGGGCCCAGGTTAAGGGACGTATATATACCAGGATGGGGGATATATAAATACCAGGATGGTGCCCAGGATAGGGGACACACTAGAATGGGGGATATATATACCAGTATGAAGGACATATATATACCAGGATGGGGGGGCCCATTGGACTCTAGTTACACCACTGTCCATCAGATCAAGATTACTGGCAAGGCAGCTAGATCAGGTCATGAGAATTGATTCCCATTATCTCTAATAATTACACTGGGGAACAATGTTGAACATAGTTTTTGTTGAGTTTGATTTTTCTGTTCACCTAGACTAAAATATGCATGCTGATTTCAAAATTGAGGTTAGTTTTCTTCTATCATGCCAATTTTTTTCTCTGCAGCATATCTTAATGTGTTCACTCTAGGCTGGATTGAGGGTAGCCCTAGTGCTCTACTATTGGCCAAGAGTGAATTGCCCTCGAGTGGCGCGGATGGAGGACGACTTTGGGGATCAGCAACAGGTTGTTACTTGTCTAGGCTATTCAATACACTTGAGACGGTGTGAGGTTACGTGCCACTCTGTATAGTGAAAGATATTCCAAAAGTCTGTATTCAAGGGCAGATTGTTTTTTTTTATTTACACACTTATTTCCTTTCTTTTAAATCATGTCTGTCTCTGTTATTTCTTGTCGTAAGTGCCTAAACAGCCATGAGGGTGGTAGCTGTGGACAAGCTACTGCTTCACGATACCCCGGCATATTACAAATATGTTGTGTCCAAGTCCATATGGGTTGTGCTGTGTACGGTGCATTACACTCACTTGCAGGCCTTTGCTGTCTCCAACTCTTCAGTTCAAGGAACAGTCGCACACACATCAGAGGACACCCGATTCGTTTTAACAAGTTCAACTTTACTGGATAGTTCAAGTACATCAGTCTTTAACACGCAGTATCGTGCACAGCACCCTTCACCACTTGCTTCAATAACACAGTACATTTCCATCATTTCTTACGCTCAGCTCAGACTATACCTACACTTGATCCTCCCCAGAGATTGCCTGTCCGGCACCACAGTATTCCAAAGATTTGCTAGGTTTCCCTCATGCAATTCCTAATCTGGCTTCCTCTGTATGGAAGGGATCAAGTGCCTATTTCAGGCTGTAGGCGTTGCAGGAATGTCCGTAGTGAGTTTTGTACGAACTCATATCGCCAGAACGGTCTGTACACACCCTGTTTCTCCACTTGCTTAAAATAACACAGTACATTTCCATCATTTCCTTACGTCCAGCTTGGACTATCCCTATGCGTGATCTTCCTGTAAGCCCCAGGGTTTGCCTGTCCGGCACCACAGTATTCCCGAGATCTGCTACATTTCCCTCACATGGTTCCCTGTCCGGCTTCGTCTGTATGGAAGGGATTAAGGCACTCTCCTCTGTGCCAATTTCAGGTGGTAGTCCTGAGACATTGCAGGAGCGTCCACAGAATGTTTTGCATGACCTTATACCGACAGAACGGTCTGTACAAACCATGCTTCCATCCCACTGCACTTTGAACTTTACATTGTCTCTAATGAACACACTAACTACTCTAGTCAGGAAGTGATACCTGTTTTTGTCACTACTAGCTTCCCCCCAATGTGGGTTGCTCCCAAGTATTAATTACTTCCTGTCCTATGTACTAACTTAAATCCTTTCTTATACTTTCCTTATACCTGAGCTTAGTGTACCTGAGTTACCTTAAGCATTTACTTCACAGTACCCACACAGCAGCATTAGTACCCATAACACTATATATTATTCACATAAAATTCCTAAAAAACACATGACATAGTTCACACTTCTTATGACACAAGGAAACCCAGTAAAAACATACACTATTCTTATCACGCGATGGCTGTCTTCAGGGGCAAGGACAAGGCAGTCCACACCCTTACAGTTTGCATATTTCAAAGTAAAACTTGGTGATCAAGATACCGTAAGTCTTGGGCAACTCACAGTGTGCAAACCGTTTTGGCGCTCCCAAAAAACACATCTGTTTAAGACGGCCTATCACGTTCCCTAATCAAAGCCCTTTAATATGCTCTGGCAAAAATTAAGAGACCACCACATCAAAACCCTGTCATGGGCAGCCTATTCTTCAGACCTGAACCCCATTGAAAAACTCTGGAATGTGATCAAGAGGATGATGGATAGTCATAAGCCATCAAACAAAGAAGAACTGCTTACATTTTTGTGCTAGAAGCAGTGTAAAAGACTGGTTGGCAAGCATGCCAAGACACATGAAAGCTGTTTTTAAAAATCATGGTTATTCTACAAAATATTGATTTCAGAACTCTTCCGGAGTTAAAACATTGGTATTGTTGTTTCTAAATGATTATTGTTTTCTTGGCATTATTTGAGGTCTGAAAGCACTGGGCTTTTTTTCAAAATTTTGACCATTTTTCTTTGTCAGAAAAAAATACAAAATGTATTGCTTGGAAATTCGGAGACATGTTGTCAGGAGTTTATAGACTAAAAGAACAATTCACATTTTACTCAAAAATATCCCTATAACGAGAAAAATCTGACAAACTGAACAATTGAAAGTGGTCTCTTAATTTTTGCCAGAGCTGTATAGTCCATTCTCTACTTCTCTGATCATAACCCTCTATCAAACTCCATCACTACCTAAAGCACCACAAAATTGGCTGGTGACTGTATATCTTATCTACCCCACAAAATTGTGCTCTCCGGTGTTATCTAAGATTTTTTATTTCTTTTACTTGCACATTGTTTTTTTATTTTTCATTTTAATGCTCTGGAATATCTTCTTTATGACCGCTGTTAGTTCATGCCTCTAGGATTAGTTCAGGACAACTGTTGGAGACCTTTATTAGGTTAGACGCTGAGTCTTCTGTTACCACTAGATGCTCTCTTGTACTGACACAATCACTGTTGGTCATGCTATAAAATACATGCAAACTACTGATGAGAAGAAAAATTCTCAGGACCCTTGCCCATCGGTCATGTCAGCAATCCATGGCCGCTGGACGAAAGCATAGCAAACCTCTTCCTTGTTGTCGGAATCCCTGGTGCCTCATCTAATTATTAGGTCCAGCGTGATGCTATTTGTGGACCCACAAATCAGAAGAGACATTAGGGATCCCAGAAGGTAGGTCACTGTTTATAGGGCTCCCATCTAGTGGCTACTGGACAAGAACCTGCAAAACGATTTGCTCATCCCTAATGCCAACTGCCCAGAATTTCCTGAGACACTTCTGATTTACTCTCTTCTTGGACAAAAAGGAGTGGTTTGTGCAAACCCCCTCCCACAGGTGGGTCTTTCCGATTGGTTTTGGGACTGTAGGTAGAACTTTATTAAGACCACATATGTTGGGGTCATTATGATGTTACAAGGGTCAAAAAGCTGAAATCAAAAGTCACTGCCATGGGATGGTGGCAGCCAAATACAAAAGCCTTGTAGGTTACTGTGCTGATCCAACTATTGTTTAACATAATTACAACATTCTATGACATGGCAGGGAGTTAAAATATTTTCATACAAAAGATTTTTTTAAATTATTTTTTAAACAATTTTCACATATTCTTCAAATTTGTCTTGCCAGATGTATCATTATCTTCCAATTCTACAAGTGGTGAATTATTATGACCACTGATATCATGATTTTATAGAGAAGCAGCTTCCTGCCAGGGTAAGATGCTGTGCTCATGAGAAAAACTATTTTTATTATACTTTCTATCAATAAATCATTTGTCTTCCTTTGTGCAGGGAAATTATAGAAAGCATAAAATGGGAATGACACATTTGGCAATTTATTTTCAGTTTCATTTACTATATGTCTGGCAGCCAATTTCCTAAGTACCATGTGTCTGTGTGAGCGGTCCTGAGCAGAGGACCCCAGAGGTTTGTAGCGGCATGAGCAATTTTACTGATCACTAGGAAGAGAAAGATTGTGCTATTTTTGTATTTTGTTATTAATAATAATAATAAAAAAAATAATTAAAGCTGTATAGGATGGATGGATGGATATATCTGAGATAGATAGGCTGATAGATAGATAAAGTAGATAATGTTGTACTTCTTAAGGCCCCAATACTTATCAGACTAAAGTAGGCCGAATGTTATTCATCTACTTCGGCTGTGCAGAGCTTCACCACCTTCCCCTTGACCGCTGCCCTCAGCTGTGCTCCACACTGGATTTTACAAGTGTCCCAGTGAGCTCCCACAACATTATCTGCCTGGGCCTATATAAGGCCCACTAAGACACATCTACTGAGTAAGGGGCCGTTAGCCTAGTAGTTACACCCATGATGAGATAGACTTCCAATGAAATGTATAATGATCATTTTAATTTCTATAGTTCCAACATATTCGGCAGCACTTTACATTTTAGAGGGAACTTGTACAGACAATGAAGATATTACAGAATAAACATGACTCAACAGATACCGAAAGGAGCGTGGGGTCCTGCTCACAATCTTACAACCTATGCGTAAATTGGGGAGAGACAGATGGTAAAGAGTGTTTGTTACTTAAGGTCCAGCCATCAATATAATATACTAGCTGAAGAGCCCGGCATTGTCCGGGAATAGTAACTACCGTAACTGTAGTTAGTTATAAGAAATAACGGCGGCAGTTAAGAGGCCTTATTCCTCCTGCACCTTCTTTTTACACAGCCTCCTCCTGCACCTCACGCTTCTCCTTTACATACAGCATTTTTCTGCAGCACAGCTTTTCTCCTTAAGGCCGGCGTCACACACAACGACAAAAAATCGGTCCGTTTTAGACGGTCGATTGTCGGATCAAAATGCAAACATCACACATCCTTCTGGCATCCGATTTTCCTTCAAAGATGCGATTTAGTCGCATGTGTGTGTACCTTGTAACATCCGATTTTCATCCGACTTGCGAGATTTTCTCGCAGGCTTGCAAAACTGACATATAATGGATCCAAAAGAATAGTATTTCAATCACAAAAAAAAGAATAGATATATACACATAGAACACATATATATATATATAATATATCGTCATTGTGACATGTACATATACATATATTTATAGTTCCTAGACTTCTACATACTGTTATAGCCGCTAATTCAATTGCCGGCTTCTGTGAAATCACAGAAGCCGACATGAAATGATACATTGTTTCCACACAGTTAACCATGTCATTTCCTGTATTTTGATATTTGTTTAGAACTTACAATTACATGAGTGTATTTGTGCAAAATTTCAGACATGTAGGGGTTAATTAAAGGTGTAATTTCGTTGAAAAAAAAAATGCGTGGGCTCCCGCTGTATTTTCTCCACCAGACAGACAAAGCAAAGCGAGTGGGGGCAGATAATAACAGCCTAGGGAGGGTACATTTTTTGTGCCCCCCCTGGCTACTAACATCTGCCCCCAGACACCCCAGAAAGGGCAAATCTATAATTAGATTCGCCCTTTCTGGCACTTTGCCCGTCTATTCCCATTGCCCTGTAGCGGTGGCGAATGGGTTAATAATCTCACCTTACTGTCACCTTAGTATTGAAAGGTGACCTTAAGGCAGGTTAATAATTGAGAGCTGTCAATTAGACAACTATCAATTACTAATCCTATTGAAGTAAATTAAAAAAACACATACACATTAATAAAAATTAATTTTAATGAAATAAAAACACATTTTTTTGACCATATTTTATTTTACACTTAATCCGTGCGAACCCATTGATCTCCTAAAATAAAGATAAAAAATAAAAAAACATTATTCTTACCTATTCCGCTGATCTGTCACGTCCCACGCTGTAATCCTTCACAAAGGGTTAACTAGCTTTGAGCCAAGCAGTGCAAGTAATCCTGCATGCTCAGCTCAAAGCTCCTGAATGAACAAGTTCCTCTCCTGGCGACAGGAGAGGATGTGTTTCATGAATGAAGCTTAATTGATTGTGTCCACTTTCCCTTTAGGTCAGGTCACTAAAGTTAAATTGCCAATAAATCATTTAAGCTCCATTCATGAATCTATTCCTCTACTTTCGTGGGAGAGGAACTTATTCATTCATGGGGTTAGAGCTAGTAGACAGAATTATCTCCCTGCTAACTGTAACCTCTTAACCCTTTCTGATGGATTACAGCGTGGGACCTGACTGTACATCGGATTGGTAAGTATAATTTTGCTTTTTTATTTTATTTTTATTACAGGAAATGGTTTTAGCAGGAAAATAAAATATGGTAAAAAACTGTGATTATTTAATTAAACTTATTTTTTATTAAACTGTGTGTGTTTGATTTTTCTTTCATACAATAGGATTAATAATTGATAGTTGTCTAATTGACAGCTCTCAATTATTAACCTGCCTTAAGGTCACCTTTCAATACTAAGGTGACAGTAAGGTGAGATTATTAACCCATTCGCCACCGCTACAGGGCAATGGGAATAGACGGGCAAAGTGCCAGAAAGGGCGAATCTAATTATAGATTTGCCCTTTCTGGGGTGTCTGGGGGCAGATGTTAGTAGCCAGGGGGGGGGCACAAAAAATGTACCCTCCATAGGCTGTTATTATTTGCCCCCACTCGCTTTGCTTTGTCTGTCTGGTGGAGAAAATACAGCGGGAGCCCACGCATTTTTTTTCAACGAAATTACACCTTTAATTAACCCCTACATGTCTGAAATTTTGCACAAATACACTCATGTAATTGTAAGTTCTAAACAAATATCAAAATACAGGAAATGACATGGTTAACTGTGTGGAAACAATGTATCATTTCATGTCGGCTTCTGTGATTTCACAGAAGCCGGCAATTGAATTTGCAGCTATTACAGTATGTAGAAGTCTAGGAAATATAAATATATATATATACATGTCACAATTACATATATATATATATATATATGTATTCTATGTGTGTATATCTATTCTTTCTATTCTTTATTAAAGCTGTCAGTATGATTTTACAGTATAGCCGGGGATGAATTGCCGGCTTTTCTAAAGGACACCGATGCGATTTCATCGCAAGTCACACAGTGTGGTCCGTTTGTAATCCGATTTTTCATCGCTCCCATAGACTTGCATTGGCGATTGTCGACCGACAATCGGTGACAATCGCAGCATGCTGCGATTGTACACGGACGTTTAAAACGGACCACAAAAAATCTGATACTGGGAGCTGCTCCATAGATCAACATAGGTCCGACTGCAATGCGATTTTTCATCGCATTGCAGTCGTCCGATTCTGTCGCCAGTGTGACGCCGGCCTTACAGTCGCCTCCTCCTGCAGCACCTCACACTCCTCTTCCATATACAATTGGAAACACTTGATCCCGAGAGTCCCCTCCATGCCAGCAGTGGCCCTCTGCCGCTCTCAGGTTGTTCCCGTTAACTCCTGAGTGCCCGGGCCGCACACTGACATGTAATCAAGCGGCTGAAGGTGCTACACACCTATTAGGCCTGTGGGGACCCGTAGTTGGCACGGGGGTGACGTACACCTTCTGCACGGATTTGCGCCTCTTCCTGCTGGCGTACATGATGTTGGTGTTCATGTTGCTGCTCTTCTCCAGTGCAGACTGACAGCGGGGGCTCGGCCTGTGTGTGGTGGGTTTCTTCTTTCCTCCTTCCTGCCAGGCCAGCAGCTGGTGCACAGATCCAATCCCGGGTCTGGAGTTTCTGGGCTTTTTTCCTCTCTCTTTCCTGCCTGAACTCTCAGTAGATGTGAGATCCTGGGCAGCTAAAGAACCTGTGATGATGTCACGACCATGTGACAGTCACGTGCTTGGGAGGAGGAGTCAGACGCAGGGCTGTGCTGGAGTAGAAGTGTCACCTCGTGTCACAGAGCAGGGCCTTATATCACATCACTTGGGGAAGTATAGTAACCCCGTATACATGGGATCAGAGGGTCCCTGCACCAGAGCTGTGTGTGCAATGTACTGTATGTGAGGCCAAGCTGTGTGTCACACTTATTATTGGGTGTCCCTGTGGCTATGCAGAGTGGGCAGGGCTCTGTGGAGTTGCTTGATACATACATACACTCAGCTTTATATATATAGATAGCAATATTCTAATGAAGCTGTATGAAAAGGTCACAAGCAATTTTCCATAAACTCTTTTTTTCAGTGGGTGTTTCCTATTCGTCATCTTTCTTCCAGCACTATATGATCTGGAGATTTATCTCCCTTACTACCCAGCATATAATGCACCTGCCATTGTTTGCAAGTCAACCTCTGGGGAATCAATGTTTTGGACTAGCCTCAAGTGTGGCATGGGTCCCGGCCGCCTTTTAAGAGTACGTTTTTCTTTGAAATGCTGCAGCATTTCAGTGTCAAACATACCTGGCTCAAATAATCCAACCAGTGTCGGATACATGCTGCCATTGATTTGGGCAGCCTGTATCAGCTGTTGGGTTTCCTTCTAGCTTTGTTATATGTTTTGGGGTACAGATGACATTTAGTAACTTACAGTAATATTTTGTGACATCTAATTTCATTTTTTCAATGTTGTTGTTCTATCTGCCAATCTTTATGAACATACCCATGACAGATCTATTAGGCCACCTGGTTAGCCCTCAGATCTTTACCAATCACCTCGTTCACATTCCCAGTAATGCAATTTATTCAAGAGGATGGACATCTTTGTGTAAAGGGGCAAATTGGCAGAATTGTCTACTCAGTTTGCCATGCAGGTTAACATTAATAGTCTGAGCTGAGATTACAACAGTATTAGATCTAGATCATAGAATTAGGTGGTCCATAATGAAATGTACTATCTGGCAACATGTAAGAAATCTAGATACTTCTTAGGTGACTCCAGGTTAGTACATTGTGCATCATTCTTTCTGATGTGTTGGATCCCATGATCAGAATTCTCCCCATATCGAATAATGCAGCACTGCAGAAAGTCCAATATTACAGAAAGTATTTATTATATCTTGTATTAAAGCTTATTGATGTGAAAAGATCAAAACAAGTTATTTGCCCCATTTTCTTGCTCACTTTGTTATACCTAATGGTTCAATTTTAAGTCCTGCAATAGAATCTCTACTGGGTTTATAGGGTTGTCTCACCATGATAGCATTTCTGAGAATCAAGAGATCCAAAGTCAAGTGGCACTCCACTCCATTGTTGGTAGAGAATCCCAACACTCACGTCAATTTTTCTCTTGATTCTTTTGTCAGAACTGGACGCGTTTCAAGTCATTCAGTGCTGCTGTTGAAAGCTATAGTTCTGACAATAAAAGAATCAAGATAATCTACGTGAGGGCCAGGATTCTTCTTAAAATGAAGTCCACCATGCTCAAAAGAATGATCAACCCCGAACTACATCGATGGCCCCGGCTGGGGCCTTTTTCATGTGATCGTATTTTTGGTCCGAGTGCTGTCCAACCACAACATTACTTTGGTCTTCCCTCGGCAGGGCAGACAGAAGTGCGCTTGTGCAGGAGCATGATTGTGGGACACTGAGTGGATGACATGGGACACGTCATTTACACGAAGCAGGGACGGAAGACTGCGATATGCATGAATAGAGGAGGCACCGAATCAAAACGAGAGATGTCCATCGGACCACAGTTTGAGTATAATAAAAGGTCTTTTGGGGGTCTGCAGAGGGGAAAGAAGATGTTTTCCAGCATTCTAGTATGATGGTGTAGAGGAGAAGACCGGGATGCGGGTGCTGACAAGGCACCAGGTCTGGAAATGCTGTGGCCAAGCCTATTGTTACAGGGGGGAAAGAGATTGAGGATGGAGCAGACCCTTGACCTGTGTAGAGGGGGCGTGGTAAGCCAGGATAGTATAAGAGGGTTTGCGCAGGAAAAGAGAGGGGCTTCCCGTTGGAGAGAGGAGTTAGTGAGGATCGGCGAGGCAGCAGTTAGAGATAGGCTGCATGGCAGCAATTATAACCGGGTACAGCAAGGACTATCAGACCTCATTGGGCGTGCGGAGGAACGTACACAGAGTGGAGAATCGCAGTGAATTACTCCCTGCTGCGCTGCAGCATAACGGACTAAGGACTCAGTGAGTCAGACCGGTGACCACCTGCTGCCGCCGGAAGTGAGACCGACTTATTAGCCGGGGAAGCCGGAAGAATTCAGCATCGGCCTCAGCCGGCAGCCAGCCATCCAACCTAGGGAGAGAGAAAGACATCCGAGTTACACTAAGTGTAATTGACATTTATAAACTGCCATCTTGAGTTATCTTTCCCCCCTTTGTACCCCTCAGATTTCACCTTGTTTATTCCCTGCTGCTCTGTGAGGTTATCCCTGTGCCTATTAAACAAGTAATTGTTACCCTTTGCTCTGTGTCACTGCATCCTAGTACCTGTGTTACACTGTAAAAGAGGCGCTATTAGTGGTAGTCGTACTTTATAGGGAGTAAACCTGGTGACAGGTTCCCTTTAAGTAAATCTGTGTCTGCAAGATCTGGCATCACAGATTGCTGACTTCTTACATTAGAGTCATACACCTTTAAAATAATAAATTGATGAAGACCTACAAGAAGAGAACATTATTGACGCCTTCAAATAACAGCATCTTGGGAGAATACGATTTATACAGAGGAAAATGGAGCTTTCAAATGAGTTATTAGCCGCGTGTGTCACAGGTAGCCGTTAACGAGCGGAGAGAAGCATTAAGAGTAATTAGAAAGTGCAACTGCCTATTAAAGGTGGAACTAAATCAGCCCCCGCACTTATGATGCAAGTGTATCATGTACTGGTTGCGGTGGGCGGACGTGATGTCTCATTGACCTCTGTGATCTGTATCTCTCACATAAGTCCTGGATAAAGGCGCTCGTTCTGACCTTGTTTGTGCCCCTCACCAGGGTTATTTACGTGCTACAAATTGACCATAGAGAAAACTTCTCAATTTTATATGATATTTTACAGGCTTCATCTGATATTTTCTAACTAAATAGATTCAAAGTATGACTCTAAAAATCAAATCCATAGAAAAATAAAACCTCAGAATAGACGGTAAGTCAGAGTTTTTTCCTAGTTGCAGTAACTTTCAGGGATATTTTCTTCAGTGATGGTGACCTCCATATCATTTTCCTTAGAAATAGCTGTAAATGGCTGTGGACACTTACAACGGGGAGAAGGAATCATTATAACCTAAAGAAATATAGACTAATTCCTCATTTTTGGGGGTTTTGAAGTCACTTAATTTTTTTGTTTGTCTTTTGGTATTTGTTGATTTTTTTGCTTCAAAATTTTCATACCCACTATTTTACACCCATCCTTTTTCTTTTCTACCTAAGTATTACCTCCCTATTTTCTTTCTATGTTCACATTTTTTATTTCTCTCCCAACTTTTTCTGCTGCGTTTTCTTCTCTCCGCCTCTCATCCTCTACCTTTCTTTGATCCTCCTTTTTTTCAAAATTTTTTGTGGGTATTTTTCAGTTAACCTTGGTGCCCATTTCAGGCATCATAAATCCGACTGTCGCAGTGCATCTGGTACAATTGGTTTTTATACTTGAGAAAGACCACAGTCTGGTGTTGAAATGCATCATGGACTAAAAACCATATATTCAATATTTGGCAATAGGTTCTTTATTTTGTGATCGCAGCCCAATATTCGTGCATCAAACAGTCAGGCAATTCCTGCATGTGTGCCAGCCGCTGAAAAGCCACGAGACATGCAGCCGCAGGGACTCGAACATTTTTTCACATGGTGTCTAATCAATTTATAGTGGACTATGAACAGACCACTGGTTGGCACATAAAAGCTGACCTAAATGCAAAACCTCCCCCAAATATGACCTGGAGGACATTAAAAAATGGCAACAAAATATAGAACATCCCTTTAAGAAGGTATAACAGTGTTATAAGTCTGTCCTCTAGGCATGTAGGCCCTGACAATACATAGGTCAGGAATAGTCTTTAGCATTCAGTGCGTTTTCCAAGTGTTTTTTCCAAACCCAGGTAATTTTACGCTGTACAGGTTCTTCTCAAAAAATTAGCATATAGTGCTAAATTTCATTATTTTCCATAATGTAATGATTACAATTAAACTTTCATATATTTTAGATTCAATTACACACCAACTGAAATTTGTCAGGTCTTTTATTGTTTTAATACTGATGATTTTGGCATACAACTCCTGATAACCCAAAAAACCTGTCTCAAAAAATTAGCATATCAAGAAAAGGTTCTCTAAACGACCTATTACCCTAATCTTCTGAATCAACTAATTAACTCTAAACACATGCAAAAGATTCCTGAGGCTTTAAAAAACTCCCTGCCTGGTTCATTACTCAAAACCCCCATCATGGGTAAGACTAGGTACCTGACTGATGTCAAGAAGGCCATCATTGACACCCTCAAGCAAGAGGGTAAGACCCAGAAAGAAATTTCTCAACAAATAGGCTGTTCCCAGAGTGCTGTATCAAGGCACCTCAATGGGAAGTCTGTTGGAAGGAAACAATGTGGCAGAAAACGCTGTACAACGAGAAGAGGTGACCGGACCCTGAGGAAGATTGTGGAGAAGGACCGATTCCAGACCTTGGGGGACCTGAGGAAGCAGTGGACTGAGTCTGGTGTAGAAACATCCAGAGCCACCATGCACAGGAGTGTGCAGGAAATGGGCTACAGGTGCCGCATTCCCCAGGTAAAGCTACTTTTGAACCATAAACAGCGGCAGAAGCGCCTGACCTGGGCTACAGAGAAGCAGCACTGGACTGTTGCTAAGTGGTCCCAAGTACTTTTTTCTGATGAAAGCAAATTTTGCATGTCATTCGGAAATCAAGGTGCCAGAGTCTGGAGGAAGACTGGGGAGAAGGAAATGCAAAATGCCTTAAGTGCAGTGTCAAGTACCCACAGTCAGTGATGGTGTGGGGTGCCATGTCAGCTGCTGGTGTTGGTCCACTGTGTTTCATCAAGGGCAGGGTCAATGCAGCTAGCTATCAGGAGATTTTGGAGCACTTCATGCTTCCATCGGCTGAAATGCTTTATGGAGATGAAGATTTCATTTTTCAGCACGACCTGGCACCTGCTCACAGTGCCAAAACCACTGGTAAATGGTTTACTGACCATGGTATTACTGTGCTCAATTGGCCTGCCAACTCTCCTGACCTGAACCCCATAGAGAATCTGTGGGATATTGTGAAGAGAAAGTTGAGAGACGCAAGACCCAACACTCTGGATGAGCTTAAGGCGCTATCGAAGCATCCTGGGCCTCCATAACACCTCAGCAGTGTCACAGGCTGATTGCCTCCATGCCACGCCGCATTGAAGCAGTCATTTCTGCAAAAGGATTCCCGACCAAGTATTGAGTGCATAACTGAACTTTATTATTTGATGGTTTTTTTGTTTGTTTTTAAAAAACACTTTTATTTTATTGGACGGTTGAAATATGTTAATTTTTTGAGACAGGTTTTTTGGGTTATCAGGAGTTGTATGCCAAAATCATCAGTATTAAAACAATAAAAGACCTGACAAATTTCAGTTGGTGTGTAATGAATCTAAAATATATGAAAGTTTAATTGTAATCATTACATTATGGAAAATAATGAAATTTAGCACTAAATGCAAATTTTTTGAGAAGGACCTGTATTTGCTCCAAAATTAATGGGTGCATAAAAAAAGCTGCTAAACGAGATCTGGGACAACAAACCTCCATCTAAATCCTGAGAGATCGCCGGATACTGTAGTGTCAGATTAAGGAGGATCTCACATGTCAAGTGAAGCCGACTACTGCTAAATGTGATAATTTTGAAGAAAAATAAAAGTCAATATTTTTATTTCCCTTATGTAGAAATTAATTACTAGTGAAACATTCCAAAATTCGAAATGTACTCACTGGTAATGATTTCAGCTGGGAAACTTATTTATTTTTAGCACTTGGGGATTCTAAAAATCATGGATTAGACATGCATTTTAGAAAAATTTATTAATTGCTATAAAATGTCTAGTTAACATGCTTATATATAATTATAGGAATCTAATAGCAGTTTTTACTATCTAATCTGAGAGAAGCTGTTGAAATTTTAAAAAATCTGTGTTTTATCAGCTGGAGATTATCACTGGAGGACTAGTTGTCTCGTGCTGAGTAGTCCTCCTTCTCTAACTCCGCCCCCACCACTGATTATAGAGAGAAATTGGCGTGCACACAGGGGCGGAGGCAAGGTAAAGGTGTAAGGAGGTTATTAGCTCCTGGGACATCTAGGTAATGAAATTCACCGCAAATTCTGATGATGAATGTAATTTATTTTTATTTCAAAATTCAAATGCAGGTAACAGCAGCTCAGAACATAAAGTGCAAGTTATAAATGTGATATACAACGTTTTGACCCGGGACAGTGTTTTGTTCCAGAAGTTGCTCTTATTATGCTAAGACAGGGGTGGGGAACCTCAGGCCCCAGGGCCATTTACGGCCCTCGATGACCTTTTATCAGGCCCCCGGGTAGATTCTCAGGGACCACATTCTTGGGCAGGGGGCTGTATTTTTATTGCCACCAGCTCATTAATTTCTTCTTGCTCTGTAAGTACACACACAGTGTTCACTACTGAACACTGAAGGGCATGCAATGAAAGATTACGTCCTAACATCAGTGCCAGAGTCAGGATGTACTTTGTGGGCGGAGTTTGTACGGCCCCCGAAGGATGATATAAATATCCAAATGGCCCTTGGCAGTAAAAGATTGCCCACCCCTGTGCTAAGAGGTACAGGTGGTCCTTGGTGGGGTAAAGCAGAGAAGTTTGTCCTTGGCTGTGTTATCCTGGGGTGCGCACCTGCGCCTCTGATGTGTGAGCCAGAGTGGTTATCCACACTGAAGAAAAGAAGAAGGGTGTTCCAGCTCCTAAAAATTTATTCTTTATTATCCACACATTAAAACATAAAATCCAGGCGATCTCCTCATATAGAGGTGGATGGGCTCACAGGCACTGACCTCAGCTACGCGTTTCGATCCTGAATGGATCTTTGTCAAAGCTGAACACTAATTACTATGCACAGGTCTTATAGGGTATATGGATCAATAGAATAATTTCACTAGATCACATGATTGATTTTCACAAGGTCCTAAACGTTCATTACCTAGATGGTTCAAAAACACTGTGCCATACCAATTATACATAAGAGATACAAAAATAGTTATAATGAAAAAAATATAGAGAGAGAAAATAAAAAAAAGAAACTATACAAAAGTATATACATGTAGGAATAACCATTAATAATAGAGCGTGTAGCCCATTTTCTCTTTTTCTTATATATCTTATTGGACTTGCCGAGATCTCCCAATTTCTCCTCTTGAAGCTATTTGTCTCTATATATAATTATGTGGATGGTGTTCTAAAGGTGCTTTTTAATAGGAATAATCACTATGTCTATTTCTCAATCTGAAGATAGAAGCAAAAAAGCGGCACAAGTGTTTGGCAATGAGCCTATTAAAGCTGGGGATTTTTTGAATTTTACAGTACATATGGCACAACTTGAAAAACTAACCCTGCAAGTAAATAAACTATGGTGGGACTATACAACGTTACAAAATTATGTTGCAAAGGAAATGGTCCCGAGAGGGTTAAGAATAAAAAAAACTACCGACTACCAGATTTAACGAAATCTTTTTAGAGGAGTGGAATCAAGTCCTCACAAATTGCTCTCTCAATCTTATGAGATTAATTATTAGACACGAAGAGACCAAACTTGCGGAAATTCAAAAGAAATTGAAGATATGCATAGATCGTTAGAAGAATATAAAACTACAGCAATTTGATCAGTCAATAAAAGCCGTGAAAGACAACTTATCAGCATTGGAGGAGGAAATAATGAGTCGTAAAAAAAGAAAATTTACGAGAGATTTGAAAGATTACCAGCCCCGCAGAGTGAATACATCATAACACCCCTGCGGGGCGGGATCTGGGGCCGCCGCAAAACGCAGCGCCGGTGACGTCGCAGTAAGGAGAGGAGGCGGGGATGGAAACAAGAGGGGGATGATTGACACCTCTGAGGCTGTTGACACCGGGGGAGAAGACATACCTCCAGGACACAATAGCGGTATGTCGGACAAATTATAAAAGTCTATTTCAGCGTTCCTAGTGATCAGAAACCTAAGAGACACCTTCACAGAATGCAGCCTTAGTGCTGCTGAAGGTGGCTCTTTTACATAAAAAGGCCCTGGGGGGCTGACAGGTTCCCTTTAAATCGACCTGTTATATGAAGAATTTGCTTCAGCTCTATAGGCTTACCATATTGTACAATACGCTGTATATAAGACCCAAGGCTACAAATAAAAACCTCCAAAGTGAGAAACCAAAGCAATTTCAGAAACAAGATTTAATATCAAACTGTTTTCTTTCTTTCAAAGCCTTTGATTTTGAATATTTATGTGTTTTTTTTTTTTCAAATATAGAATGTTAACATCTTCATACCACAGCAATGTTTATGAAACTCAAGGCAAGAAACCAAGCCTTCTCTTATCGTTCTCGCTGACCAAAAAGATCAAAAGGCAGACGATAAATAACGGAAATGTATTTTCGGATGCCATGGAGGGATGAAAAGAATGAAAAATAGTGCAAAGTCCATTTTGTCCCCTATTTCTCAAGGAAGAAACACGAGGAATCAAATATTAGGTCCTTCATGAAAGAGAATAAGTAATAATGTGCCCTGGGGTTCAGTGCGGTACAAAACTCACAAAAAAGTCACTGCCTTTTCACTCAAAGTATTATACCGAGATCCCAAGATTTTGCACCTGCAGTAGGAAAGGCATTAGCAACAAGATCTACAGTAACCGTCAGGACCAATGGTCAAAATAAGATATCACGCCCATTTTATCCCTACCTCAACAAGAAGCCTAAGACACAAATTATAGGGGCTGATTCATCAGTTTGCACCTGAAACCTGACATAAAACTGTTTAAAACGGTAGACAGTCACTCTATATAACTGCAGACCTGTGAATCCTCACAGCCTGCGAA
Organism: Oophaga sylvatica; assembly: GCA_033576555.1. Lineage (NCBI taxonomy): Eukaryota > Metazoa > Chordata > Amphibia > Anura > Dendrobatidae > Oophaga > Oophaga sylvatica. The sequence goes on from JARQOD010000005.1 coordinate 39,955,464, forward strand.
GATTCTCCAGTGCTGGAGCAGGAATCAGCAGGTGCATGACCTCAAGTATGTGATTTGCACATATGCGGGCATGTGCAGACTAGATGGGCTTGCGTTAAGTGAGGCTAGACACGTCTAGTCGGAATGTGGCCAAAAGTATGCAAATCGCAGACTTGCAGTCACATCACCATGCACTCCCAACGCCAGCACTAGAGAATCCTGACTGCACAAACTGTGAGGATTAACAAGTCTGCAGTCATATAGAGTGACCGCAGACTTCTAACTTAAGGCTGGCCAAGCACTAATTGCAACACGGCCCTATGTAAAATAAATACACCATATATTCACCTCCAAACCCAGTGCTGTTCCTGATATGCTGGCGCTATGTGTCTCTTATGTTATGTGAGCACTGCAGCCTATCAGCAGATGCTGATTGGCTGCAGCGCTCACACTTCACTTATACAAACTGTTTTGTTTGAGGAAATTGTGAGCGCTGCAGCTCATCAGCAGTCACATGACATGACATTGCTGGAACGTCGCCAGTCTGGGAGGTATTTGGTCCTTTCATTTTACATGAGACCCTCTTGCACTTATGAAGTAAACAAACATCCTTTAATAGGTGCATGCCTCTTTCTTTGACGAATCGACCCCCAAAGAAAGAACAACCAAAGTATAATATTGCACATCCTCCAAGCACAAAAACATGTCCAGACAAAAAAAATATCCAGCCATCATCCTGGCCACAAGTGACAGAGTCGTCTACTACTAAGCAGTACTTGTACTTATTCGGTGTTGAACCCTCCCAGTTGGCTCTGCGGAGATCTTCTGGTGAAGAGGTGCTTAGATGTCTGCTGGAAAAGGTATAAAATATTCTTCTTCTAGGGATTTGCAAATCAACATACAACATACAATACTCCACAAACATCTTTGAAGACTTTAAATACAGGAGTGATTAACAGTCACCACCTTTCAATATGTAAAAGTCATCCTTTCCCTGTGGAATCTAGGGATCCTTGTAAGAAAAAAATATAAAAATAGGAGAGCAAAAATCTCTCCTATATATTTTGTATGCTTTTTTTTATATGGATTGGTAAAAAAATAAACATTCTTTGAGGACCATATGGAAGTCTCAGCTCTATGTTTAGAGGTGGTAGAACCAAGCAAATTCTTGAGAAGCCAATGTGCAGTTGGGAGGACAATGAAGCAGTTCCCTCTATAAACTATGATTAGTTGCTGGACAATTGATCTTTTGTTTTTATATTTTTGTCTTGCAAGAAATTAATACGGGGTCCTGTGATGACTGCAGGAAAAGGACATGGATGGCAGCTGATGGATCAATGAACACTTGATTATGGCAATAACTTGATTATGGCAATAGACTAAAGAGAATGGTAGTCAAACTTATTCTGGATATTCTCCCTACCCGCCTAAGTTATGGAATCCAGAAGCAATATTTTTCCTCTGATTTTGAAATTGATCATGATTTGAACACTATGACAGCTAGCAATATTGGCTCCTTTGGTGGTTTTACTCTACAAAGTACTTCAATTCTAGAGATCTCATCTGGAAAGGTTACAAAATTGTTGGTGATATCTCAATGACAACATTCAATGGAGTTATCTGCAAACCTACAGTACCTTGCTATAGCGTATGAAGGATCAACCATTTTAGGGGATAATGGATGGTTGAGAACATATAATATGGAAAACAGTGCTCACAGTTCCCCCCACAAAGTGTTTTGAGTAAACCGTTTTTCGAGAGCTCTATTAGGAGAGCTACAAAAATCCTAATATTTGGAAACCTACCTTGACATGGTATATTCAAGATCAAACACTTTACAGATTGTTGAATTCTGTTACAAAGTCTTTAAACATAGAAAACAAGCCCTAAATACTGCGTTAAGCATCTCCTCCAGGAAAATAGTGGCTAAACTTGTGTTTTATCTTTGTTCAGAAATTCACTTGGAGATCCAACATTTTTTAAAACTATTCAAAGCGAGTCAGATCCAGCACACCTGAGGTAAAAAAACACTTTAATATTCTTCTTCTATAAAATCATTAGTAGAAAATCAGATGTTAAAAAAGCCCAAAGATTAGAACTACAAATCTCATAGAAGAAGCTCCCACTTGACGTGCTTCAAATTGTACTGCTTCTTCCTCATAACCTCTTTTTGAAGACCCTCTCCATCATGGACCAAAGGAAGTTGTGCACAGCTCATTGGGCACAGATATATTAGTAGAGCACTAATGATGGGTCTCAAACTTTTACTACTATATCTCAAGGGCACACCACATTTTTCTCAACACTCCAACAAGGCAAACAGTTTGAAGGCTTTATAAAAAGGAGCTAGAATGAAAGGACAAAGAATGAAAAGACATAAATCCTGCAAAAAAAAATCTTTACAGTCCCATCACCTCGAGCCATTCCATGGCCAAACTGTCAAGAAAATAAATCAGTTCTAATTTTAAAAGACAGAACAACTAGGAAAAAACAGATCTTGTGCTATTCTGTAAAGCAGAAAAACATCATAATATTGTATAAGAATCCCAATGAGACAGGCCATAAAATTAGATTATGTGGTAGTCCCACCTCTATAAAACCTACTATTGGTTCAAAAGCCTTGATCTGGGCTGAGAGCATAATGAGCCTGCACTAATACACTCCTGAGAAATAGATGGGAACATCAGCTAACTGTGTTTACTCTATCATCGATACTTGGGTGACCATAGCACATACTTGCTCCTTATTCAATAGCTCCATTTTTTTCTTAAGGGTATGCCACACTAAACAGCGTCGTTAACGAGATCGCTAAAATACGTCACTATTTAGCGATCTCGTTAGCGACGTAGTTGTGTGTGGCATGTAGCAACGACGTGGCCCCTGCTGTGATCTCGTTGATCGTTCACTAGAGTTCTGGACCGTATTTTGATCGTTGGCGTCCCGCTGGTGAGCCTGAATCGCTGTGTTTGGCACCTTTTGTGAACGATGTGCGACCTCGTTAACGACGCATTAGTCAGCGACGCAGGCGGGACTTTGTTTTCTTTCGTTAACACCCTACAGCTCCGAATGGTGACCACAACATCACCTCAGCTATAATAACTGCGCCCCCATCCATTGTTTCCAGAGCACTTTATGGGTCTCTTTGTGCGTTGTTGCGAGGATAGTATCGTGTGGCGGAGTTTTGCGATCCTGTTTGTGGCGCAGTGGTCGGTTTTTGCGATCCTGTCTGAGTCGCTAGAGCACCATCCATCCCCATTTGGATTTGGATCTTTGGGATATTTGGATTCAAGGTAAATATTGTTTGTGATGTTGTTTGATAATGGTTTTTAACCTTATTTTTTTTTTTTTTCCGTCTGCTTTATTTATTTTACACCCCTGACCTTATTTTTTTTTCGTCTGCTTTATTAATTTTACACCCCTGACCTTATTTTTTTTTTTTTCGTCTGCTTTATTTATTTTACACCCCCCCCACCATTTTAGACATTTGTAAACTGTATATTAAATGTTAACTGAAAAGTTTAATTTTTTTTTTTTTATATTTTTTTTATTCTATTCTGTATTTTATTTTGTTTAAACACTTTATTAATAGTAATTAATTAGTAATTAACTTTTCTCTTCTTTACCGTACAGGTTGCACATAATGAACCTGTCCACCGCGGAGCGTATGATTGTGGCAGTTGCACTGTCAATGGAGGCAGATCGTCAGGTAGAGGCGCGGGTGGAAGAGAGGAGCTCCAAACGAAAGCGTCGCATGTGGACCAGGGAATGGCTGGAGCAGAGGTCCAAATTCTCCCACATGCATCTAGTGAGGGAGTTGCAGGAGAAGAATCCACAGGATTTCCGGAATTATCTACGGATGTCGGAGGATTCATTCAAGCTCCTACTGGAATGTGTGAGGCCACTCATTGAACGGCAGGATACACGGATGCGTGCAGCTGTTTCAGCAGAGGAACGTTTGGCAGTAACGCTGCGATTTCTGGCAACCGGACGTTCAATGAAGGATTTGCAATATTCTGCTGCAATTTCTCGGTCGCTGCTTGGAGAACTAATTCCGGAGACATGCAACGCCATCGTCCGCAGTTTACGGAGCTACATGCCTTTTCCCAAATCAGTGGCGGAATGGCAAATTATTGCCTCTGATTTTGAAAGGATTTGGCAGTTCCCAAACTGTGGTGGTGCCTTGGATGGCAAACATGTGCGGATCACGCAACCAGCCAACAGCGGATCCTTTTTCCATAACTACAAGGGCTACTTCAGCGTGATCCTCATGGCCCTTGTTAATGCCAATTATGAATTTATTGACGTTGATGTTGGCATGAACGGAAGGGTTTCTGACGGTGGCGTTTTGGAGCACACAAGTTTTTGTGATCGGTTGTTTAATAATAAACTTAACTTGCCAACCAACATGGACACCACCGCCAACCTAAACTTTGTGTTTGTGGGCGATGAAGCCTTCCCCCTTCATGCGCATCTTGTGAAACCATATTCACAAAAGACTTTGACAGGGGAAAGGCGGATTTTTAATTACAGACTGTCTAGGGCAATAGTTGACATCACATAAGAATAATAAAAGAACACAATTCATTAGATAAATAAGATTTTTATTAAAAAAGGTAACAATGTTAAAAAATATAGACAACAAAAACACTTTTGTAAAAAATTTTAAAAACTACAACTGCTGGTAAGATGGATCATTGCCATTACCACGCTGCCTCTGCGGTGTATAAAAATAAGGGGGAGCACCAACATTTGGGTTTGCAGGATTTAGCCCAATTGGGTTCGGCACAGGATTGTTGGGCCATGAGTAGTCCGGGTACTGCGGTCTTGGCATGACGACATATCTGTTATCCAGGTTTCCAAAAGACGCTTGAGTCAGTACCTCAAACATGAGTCTCTCTGCATGAAGCCGCTGAACAGGATCCAGTGTAGAGAGCCTCTCATTAGCGAAGTATGCAAACCCTGTTATTTTAGGTTGGTCTTTTTCTGCCGTTAGCACTTTTTTAGCAATTTCCACCAATTCAGGAGTAGCCGAGGTGGTAGCCGAGGTGGGAGCCTTCCTTTTCCTTCCTGAAAGTGAAAGCCGGCGCCGCACAGATGAGGATGGTGGCTCTTCTTCATCTTGGATCAACGCCATGCTGTCTTGTTCAGTTGCAGGTGTGGAGACAGCCTCTACTGTGTCCTGCATGAACAAAAAACAAATGGTAAATCACAAAGACAAAGAAATTAATCTTCACACTATAACACCCATATACAGCAAAAATGTGAAAACGACACTTGTAAAGACAAAGAAATTAATCTTCACACTATACCCAAAAACAGCAAAAATGTGAAAAAGACACTTGTAGATGGATAGGCCTCAACCATTGAGCTACATAAATTCTCAGTACATGAAGGGATAAATTCTGCCATTTTATCTACATTTCACAATTATATATTTAAAATTTAAGTCCACTTTGTCAAGTACATTAAAATGTGTTGTAATACAAAGGTACTTACATGTATGACAGGGGTGTCCGGCTGGATCACCGGGTCTAGATCCGACATGGATGTCCCTTGTCTGGGTACTTCTTGGTCCCTTGTGAAAGCGAACAGATCAAAGTACCACAGTTGGGGGACATAAACATCTTCGGCCCCAGCTCCAGATTTGGTAGAATTTATAACTTTACTAAGCTCTTTTTTGTACACAGTGCGGAGGGCCTGTATGCATTTTTTCACAGATGACTCATCCGCCGGTTCATCTGGGTAACGGTTCTTGCAGAGCTCCACCAGTTTTTGGTATGCGTCCTTCTTTTTCAACCTGTTACAGTAATCAGCCGACTTTATTTTCCAAAGGCACGGCATTGAGCGGTACAGCTCGATAAACTCCCGCAAAAATTCCTGCTTATCAGCCATCTGTAATAAAAAAGATGATTATGTGAGAACGCCAGAATGGTTAAATAATGCTTACATAACCTACAACATAGAATACAGCAGGGAACATAAAATGGTGCTTGTGGGCGCAGCTGGAGTAAACATTGACAGAGCTGGGATCATAAAATGGTGGTGGTGTGGTGGGCGTGCCAGAACAAAACAAAGGCAAAAAAATCATAGATGAACAATTACGCAAAAAAAAGCAGGGATCACAAAAGACGGATTTTGGTAAGAACTTACCTGTAAAATCCTTTTCAGCGAAGGAAGGAAAGGAGACACACTAGTTTATAACTAGTGGGTAGGCGGAGCCCAGATAGGATTGACACCTCAGATTAAAAAGAGTGTTGACCGGCCCCTCCACCTCGGGCTCCTCCTACTCAGCCCTTCAGTCGTACCCAAGCTTAAGGAAGAACAATATCACCAGCGAAGCAACATAACCCCTTCTGAAGGACTTCAGAGAAAAAACATAAGAGTACAGGTTATGCATGCATTTGGCAAAAAATCACACAGTTCCAGGTACTACTCACTGAACCTGACTACTGCGATAAGCTGGCAATGCTGGAACAGAGCCGTAGCGCGTCGACCTCAGTCCAGATAATCGCTATCAGAGAAGGGTCACGCTGCATCTGTAAATACAACAACACACTTCTGCCATGGGAGGGAGCTGTGTCTCCTTTCCTTCCTTCGCTGAAAAGGATTTTACAGGTAAGTTCTTACCAAAATCCGTCTTTCAGCAGCAGGTGGAAGGAAAGGAGACACACTAGTTCATAACTAGTGGGACGTCCCAAAGCAGTCCAAAAATTAGGGTGGGAAAAAACCAAAATAGGCAGAAACCCAACAACCTAGATAAATGCGTCACAGGCGCCAAATACAAGTTAACTAAAAACTTTAAATTACCGCTGCCTGCAGGACCCTACGTCCTAAGGCCGCATCAGCGGAAGCACTAACGTCCACCTTATAAAACTTTGTAAATGTGTGGACGGAACGCCAGGTCGCCGCTCGGCAGAGCTGAGCTGCCGAAGCCCTTGATGAAAGGCCCACGATGAAGCCACAGCCCTCGTGGAGCGAGCTCGAAACTTAATCGGGCAAGGTTCGCCTTTAAGACGGTAAGCCTCCAAAATGGCAGACCGAATCCAACGAGCTATAGAGTCCTTGGAAACTCGTTGATCACGCCTACGACCTGCTGTAATCACAAACAGAGAATCTGACTTTCGAAAACCTTGAGTAATAGACAAATAGAACTTCAAGGCCCGCACTAAATCCAATTTGTGCAAGTCCCGTTCCATTGCATTCCTTGGGCCTGGGCAAAGTGAGGGCAACACAATATCCTGGTTAACATGAAATTGCGACACCACCTTAGGTAGAAAGTCGCTCCGTGTGCGAAGCACTACTCGAACCGGGTAAAACTCCAGGAAAGGAGGCGAGCAGGAAAGAGCTGCCAACTCAGAAACCCTTCTTAAAGAGGTTACCGCCACTAAGAAGGCAAACTTCCAAGAAATTAAAGAAAAGCTAGCAGAACCCATAGGCTCAAAAGGTACATGCTGAAGAGCCTCCAAGACAAGGTTGAGCCGCCGAGACACAGGCGCCTTCCGCGGTGGAAACTGACGGATTACTCCATGAAAAAAGGAACGTACGTCCCTACGCGAGACGATAGCCTTCCGAAATAGTAATGACAGGGCAGAAACCTGACCTTTCAGAGTGCTAACTGCCAAACCTTTTGTCCAGCCCGTACTGCAGCAAAGCCAACAAATTGGGAATGGAAAAAATCCTCGGATTCCTTGAAGAACCCAAACACCACGAAAAGACCAAGTCTTGTGATAAATCTTAGTAGTAGCCGGACCTCTGGCAGCTCGCAGAGTGGCAATGACTTCGGCTGAAAAACCTCTACGGGTCAATATTTCGGTCTCAAGAGCCGCGCCGTCAAACGCAGAGACTTCAAGTCCGGATGACAAACGGGCCCCTGGGTTAACAGGCGAGGCGAGGAGGAAGTGGGAATGGCGGTGCCGCCAAAAGCGACACCAGTGTCGAGAACCACGTCCTCCTTGGCCAAACCGGGGCTATCAACATAGCCGGAATTCTCTCCAGTCTGATCCGACGCAGCACCAGAGGAAGTAAAGATATCGGCGGAAACACATAGACTAGCTCGAAATGGTCCCACGGAGCCACCAGAGCAACCACCGCCACAGCCTTTCGGGTCATTGTACCAGGACATGAAGGTCGGTAGTTTGGCATTGAACCTGGATGCCATCAAATCCACTTGGGGAGTTCCCCAACGGGAGCAAGGCAGTGCAAAAATTTCCGGATGAAGGCTCCATTCTCCAGGATCCATCTTCTCGCGACTGAGGAAGTCCGCCGTGGTATTCTGGACTACTGGAATGTGAATCGCAGATATGGCTGGAACCCTGATCTCGGCCCATAGCAGGATCCGAGACATCTCCATCATGAGCCTGGAGCTCCTTGTCCCACCTTGGTGGTTGATATACGCGACCGCCGTCGCGTTGTCTGTCTGCACTCGGACTGGCAGACCGCTCAAAGGGACCGTCCAGTGTTGGAGGCAAAAGAAAAAATTGCCCTCAATTCCAGGATGTTGATCGGTAGAACAGACTCTCCCGATGACCATACTCCCTGGATCCAGAGGTCGTTCCAGACACCCCCCCCAGCCCGTCAGGCTGGCATCGGTGGTTATGACCGACCACCTCGGAGGGAGGAAAGATTTCCCCCAGGGATAACGCTCCTGGACGTAACCACCATCCTAGGGATTCTCGCACCCTGTGAGAGATGATAACGCTGCAATCCAGAGAAGTCTGTGATAGATCCCAATGACTCAGAATGAGCCTTTGGAATGAAACTGGGCAAACGGAAGTGTCTCTATGAACGCCACCATTAAACCCAGAAGGCGCATACACTTCCGAAGAGACATTACTGTCGAAGACTTCATAATCTGTACATGTCGAGGGAGACATGCCCGCCCGTCTGGAGGTAGAGGCACCATTGCCCGTACCGTGTCGAAATGCATTCCTAAAAATAGGATAGACTGCGACGGTTCCAGAGACGACTTCTCCCAATTGACCAGTCACCCGAAGTCCTCCAGGAGCTGAAGGAATAGATTGCGAGCCGTCACTGCCTCCTCCTTTGAGGACGCCACAATCGAAAGGTCGTCCAGGTAGGGAAGAATCATAAGTCCCTGTCTTCGAAGAATTGCCATGAGAGGCGCCAGAATCGTTGTAAGAACTCTGGGCGTTAAGGCCAAGCCGAATGACCGAGCCACAAACTGGTAATGGTCCTGACCTATGGCAAAACGAAGGAAGCGCTGGTGAGCCCTTCCGACGGGAACATGCAAATAAGCGTCGCGAATGTCGATTGACCAAAAAGACGTTCTGCGACAGGACTGCCACAACGGAGCGAAGCGACTCCATGCGGAATGTTCGGGTGTGGACAAGCCGATTCAATCTTCCAGAATAGGGCGAAATTTGTCCTCCTTTCTGGGGACCACAAAGAGGTTGGAATAAAAATCCTCTTCCCCGGTCCTCTGCGGAACCGGTATCACCACACCCTTCTGCAGAAGAGAATCGGACCTCTCGCAGTAGAGCGGCAAATAGTTTGGCTCTGACGGAATGCGAGATTGGCATAAAAAAACTGTCCGAGGGTCGAGAAAGAAACTCTATGAAGTAGCCTGCCAACACAACCTGTGTCACCCAGGCGTCCGACACACGGGAAATCCAAGTCGGTTTGAATTGGAGTAAACGACCCCCCACTCGAGAGCGCTCGAGTGAGACCCAGACGTCAGTCCGCCTTAGCGGGTTTTTTGCCAGCTTCTGTCTTAACAGAAGTTCTGTTTCCAGGGTATGCGGAATTTCCGAGAATTCCCTTTTTTTTTTTTTAAAAAAAAAAGAGAGAGACGACGCAAACCCCCAGAGGGTTGGCCGGATCATCCCCTGAACCAAAAAGACCGCCGGCAACTACCGGCACTAGTCCTGCCAGATGCAGAAGTCACAGCTCTGCGCTGCGGTAAAGCTGTTTCTTTGCCTTTGCCTAGGCAATCAGCTCCGTGAGGTCAGATTCAAGTAGCTGACCACTTTCTAAGCTAAAGATAGCAAACCCTGCTTGGAAACCGCGTTCCACTGTCTAAACCACAGTGTCTTCTGACTGTGACTGCCGAGGATTACACCCTGGATAGCAGTGACGCAGTATCCTTCAACTTGAAAAGCCCATCTACCTCGATAGAGGGGATCCATCTTGCCACGCCGTCCGTAGACGGTCCAACCGGCTCAGGGAAACTTACAAGTACACATAGATCCTTAATACTGAATCCATTAACCGTAGGCTTCGCAGATGGATATTGTTGCCATCTCCGTTTTTCTGCCCAGCGGGTCCTGCAGACTCGCCTTCCCTTTACCAGGAAGATTTGCTAGCTGGGATAAAGGGACATTCACTTCAGGAGAAGGGGTCCAATTAACAAACAACTCCGTAGAAAACGGATACAGTTTATAAAGCCATCGCGACCTCCTGAAACATCTGGGCCGACTTACCAGGACGTCTAGTTACCTCCTCCGTAACTGTAACGCCCTCATGACTCCAATAGAAATCTTAGTACGGCCCATGAGAGAGGCAGAGTGTCCCTGCCGATCCTCCTTGTCCGAATCGGACATCTTCGCTACGCGAGAAGGAAGGCACCGATTTGTGTCGCTTCCTTGAGAGGATCTGGCTGACACTCAATAACCTAGAAGGTCAGACAGGCCATCAATAGAAACTAGCGAGGGCCTCCATTTTGACACCACTGGAACCTCCGACCGCTGCACATGACGCCGTCGAGGTCTGCGTGTCAGAACGCGAGACTGATCCTGTAGCGGATCTGGGAGATGGACTCTGATATTGCCAGTATATGGCAGGTTAAACCTGTCAGTAACTAGAACAGTGTGTTTCTTAAAGAAAAAACAACGCTGAAGGGTTAAAGCTTTTAAAGAGAGAGCTACCCCAGCTGTCTCTAAATGTAAAGGGGTCTGTTAGGGTTCGAGTTCCTGCTGCTGCACAAGGGGAGTCTCGAACCAGTCCTGCGGTCCCCCATTAATCTCCATCCGCAGTGGAGCCTGCTCAGCTTAGACGTCTCACCCAGTCTAACAGTGTGCTGAGGATTACTGCTGCTCCTCCCCATTAAGAGTTAACCGCCTAAGAAGGGGTTAAAGTCGCAGACTCCCCACAACCTTGATAATGAAAAGGGTGTGCGAGCCCCAAGCGCCTCGTATAAGGTCGCAGCTGCAGGACAGCTATGCCACACTAAACAGAAAAACGTTCCACAAGATCGCTAAAAAATTGCGCTGTTTTGTATATCGCAATGACCGCCAAAGTTGTTAAGGAGATCAGTAATCGCTTATGCGATGTTAATGAGATCGCCCAGATTGGCAGCTACTAGCGACATTAAAAACTATCACACAATCGATCGCATAGTATGCGTCGTTATCGGGATCGTTAGCGGGAACGTATAGTGGCAGTATTAATGTCGCAGACTCCCCACAACCTCTTTATTAATATTGAAAGAGTGTGCGAGCCCCTTATGCGATAACAGCCGCAGGACCGCGCAATCTGTCACTCATTAGTGCCCCAGACGGCGCCCGCGCTGTGGGGGTGAAGGGGTTAAGCTTCTGCCCGCGGGCTAGAAGCGACTCACCCAGCTGGTCACGGTTCTTGCCGGGAGGAGAGGGGAGCGATCTCAGCAGGACCGCGCTTCTGATCAGCAATGGCCGCAGCGCTGTACCTCCGTGTGCTCCATGTAGAGGAGCCGGAAATGGAGGCTGCAGTAAAGCGCGTGCGCTCAGAGCGGCGCGAAATTCAAATAAAAAAAGCGCGCACTCCTCTCTCCCTTCCCCGTCCTGCAGGCATCATCCTGCGGACATAAAAAAAAAAACTAGTCACCGGCATGTATACTGTACAGCGGCTGCCGCAGCAGTCGCTAAATCACTCACACACACTTTAATAAAAATGTGGAGTACTCACCAGCCGAAGCGCCACAGGGACCCCCAGGGGTTTCTGGCGCTATGCCCATGCTTCCCCCCCAGGGCGGGGAACGCAGTGACCCCTGCAGCGCGGTTTGCGTCCCCGCCAGGGAAGCCATCCTCATCCCCCAGGGCCGGCATGATTCTGCAGGGACCACCAACAGGTAATACAGATCCGCCAAGGGAGAGGTGGGAGTCCAGCAGCGCTGAGACCCCTGAGACCTCTAGACCACTTCCGGTGATCCAAGTCTCTTGTCCGATTAAAATAATAAAATCTTCTGAGGAGCTGCTTCCAGCAGCAACCATCCTCTGGGACCTCAAATTTTAGACTGAAGGGCTGAGTAGGAGGAGCCCGAGCTGGAGGGGCCGGTCAACACTCTTTTTAATCTGAGGTGTCAATCCTATCTGGGCTCCGCCTACCCACTAGTTATGAACTAGTGTGTCTCCTTTCCTTCCACCTGCTGCTGAAATGGTGGTTGTGGCGCAGCAGGAGTAAACATTGACAGAGCTGGGATCATAAAATGGTGGTGGTGGGCGTGCCAGAACAAAACAATGGCAAAAAAAAAAATTGATGGACGACAATGGTTAACAACAGCAGAGATCTAAAAATGGATCTGTAAAATTAAAGAAAAAATAAAAATTAAATGTGACAAAAAAAATACCTACCTTACAAAACTTGTTTGTGATTTTGAAAAAAAAAAGAAAATGGGGAAACAAAATAGCGTCACAAACTGGATCGCAGAGGATATAACGCCACAGACTGGATCGCAAAAACCCCAACGCCGTAGACAGGAACGCAGCAACCTCAATAGTGGCGCAAAATGGATCGCAGTAGCCACAAAGGCTAGCAGGACACACTGGAACGATGCTGGAGACTTGAAAGAACCGCTTCTGCTCGAGAGCAATGGAGAGGAGTGCTGATACGTCGTCTTTTATGACGCGGTCATCCAATCACAAAGCGGGAGAGCTGTGATAAATATCTATGAGATAAATAGTGACCACCAATCTGTGATGAGGGGTGTGCAAAAGGTTGCGCTCAGTCACGCCTATCGAGGTCGTGATCTTTCACAGTACATGCAGTGTGGCACATCCCAACGACCGCCAAAGTCATTAAAGAGGTCGCTAACCGCTGATGCGTCGTTAATGAGATAGTCCAGTTTGGCCGCTACTAGCGACCTTAAAACGATCACACCAACGATAGCGTCGTTATCGTGATCGTTAGCGGGAACGTTTAGTGTGGCAGTACCTTTAGACTTTGAGTTGTCCCATTGACTGTGAACCAAGCCTTATCCAACCTCAGAACAGACCTTACTATTAACCTTTAGGCTGCATTAAGGCAAATCCTTCCTTTTATCTTCTAAAACCTGCATATACCGATTGAGTCAAGAGTTTTCCTAGCATATTAAGATATTCTAGGAGCACGGCTTCACTATGTATTGTGAATCAGGGCCATTAAAAAAGAGGTGACAATCTTGCTTCCATTTGCTCAAAGACCCCTCTCCACTGAGAGGAGGGTCTGTGATGTGGACAGTAATGGAAACAACTTTGTGAGGCAATCAGTCTCTTAATGACTTCAAAGCAACATGGCCAAAGTCCTAAGGTACTGCCACACTAAGCAATCCCGCTAGCGATCTCGTTAGCGTTGCATACTAATGAGATCGCTAGCGGGATCGTTTCTATATCGCTAAATGCGGCCACATTTAGCGATATAGTTAACGACGCTATCGCCGTTAGCGATCTTCTTAACGACTTTAGCGGTACAAAAGTACCGCTAAATCGCTAAGAAAAGGTGCCACACAGCGATAAGATACTTACCCAGCGGGAGCGCCAGCGATGAAATAGGGTCCGGAACGATTCCAGCGACGAGAGAGATCACAGCAGGAAGCTCGTCGCTGGAAGCTGCCGCACTGAACAATATCGCTAACGGGATCGCTAAATAGTGACGTTTTTTAGCGATCTCGTTAGCGATATTGTTTAGTGTGGCATACCCTCTAGACTTTGTGGTGCCAAGTTACCAGATATGAATATTAGGTATTTAGTGACAGGAGTAGGTTTTATAGATATGGGAGGGATTTTCGGCACTGTGACACACTTGCATTGCTGTGCGATCTGACTATTAGACCAAAATTAATATCGGCCAGCTGGATAAAGTTGTGTATGCCATGTCTCATATGTATAGAAAGCTAAAATTGTGATAGGAAATATGGTGTTAATATCTTCTGCCTGGGACCTCCAGGGGGGAAGATATCCTTAAGATCAGGAATGTCATAGCTTTTTGGTACCTGAGCTTGCATCGTATTTACTGGCTCCATCTGAGGTCACCAGGGAATGTAGGTGGGAATGGCTGGTACCTGATAACACCAGGTTCTGGCTTAAGTGGTGTAGTGACACCTGATGCAGCTAGGGGGCGCTGTGTATGGCCCTCGGGATATGCATGGAGACATGTCATGGATGGACGGTATGTATCGCAGAGATGGGTGGCTCTGTGATGGAAGCCTGGATATGTTTGTTCAGCAATTGGTGCTCGAATGCGGGCATACGCAGTGAGGTCAGGCTGTTTTTTTTGTGTGGATGTTTTTTTTCTGCATAACAAATGCGAAGGTGACAAGCGGCTGGCTGTAACCCGGTGGGGTCACGAAGGTGACAAGCGGCAAGACAGCGCAGCGTGCAGAGTCTGGTGGTAGCAGGAGCTACAGTGATTTGCAGCAAGAGGTTCTACAGGAGCTGCAGTAACAGCCACAGCAGCTTATGAACAACATCCGGAGGTGTTGGTGGTTTGTGGCTGCAACGGGAGCAGTGGCAGTACCCGCACGAGCTGGTGTGGGAATAGGACAGTGTGAATCAGGTTACACAGTCTCTTAACGGGCCAGTAACAGCCCAAAAGAAATAAAAACTGCACTGTGGGAGCTGTGCCCAAGAAAACTGTGGGGGAGTCCACAGGGTGTATCCCAGAGTGGGGTGGTGGCCAAAAAAAGGGCGGTAACCCACCAGCAGGAATGGGAGGTAAAAAGGGGGTGGAGTATCCCAACAGAAAAGGGGAGGCGACTTCCGATGGTTGCCAGGGGCAATCGTGTTATGTATGTCCAGTCTGTCAATCGAATTGTCCTCCAGGTGAGAGGCTTCGTGTGTGTTGACCTACTAATGAATGGTGAGGAGGAGGTATACGGACTGGTCGATTCAGGAAGTTCGGTGACCCTATTGAGGACTGCACACAATGACTTTATATTCACAAGAAAGATCAAGGTAACCTGCATCCATGGGTCCACTAGAGACTATGTAGAGGTCTGTGTGATACTAGAGACGGTTATGAACTGTGATACCCTTAAGGCAGCTTTAGTTCCAAACTTAGCTTGTCCTGTAGTTATAGGCCGGGACTCTAGGCTGTTCTCAGAATTGTGGGAAGGGGGAGGTCCTCTACAGCCACTGAATGGAGGGATCTGTACGGTTGGGGCGAGGTGTATTAGTACGGTGACACATCCCAAGGCTGACGAGTCGGACGGTGACACAGGAGGAGGGGATGCGTCTACCCGACTTGCTGACCTGATGTCCTCTGAAATGTATGACAACAGAACCCATGACAAGGTGGTAGATATGACCTCTAGAACGGACACCCGGTTAGAGGGTAACGGGAGGGGCCCCGAGAGTGACTCCTGTAAAGAGTCAGTGAAAGAGGCAAGGGAAAGAGAGTACAGTAAGGTGGAGCCGAGTAAAAATGGCCGATCTTCCTCTCGCCGCAGGGGCCGCGGAAAGGCGGGACAGGCTACATCCTCTAAGAAGAGAAATGATGAGGAAGAGTCAGGGTCAGGTACTGGTCAGGTGACTGTCCTTGATAAGGAGGCAGAGCTGGAGCTCTCTGAAGTTACCGGGAGTCGTGAGACAGTTGAAGATGCTGATGCCGGAACAGGCGGAACTCTGAAGAAGCAGAGTGTGGGTGGGAAAGAAAGCCCATCTGAAAATGTAATTGAAGAGGTAATGGTGCGACATGTGCTGGCTAAAGGAGAGCAGGACCATGAGATGGAGCTGCTTAAAGAGTCAGTGAAAGAGGCAGTTGAGCAAGAAGGGGTCCTGAGACAAATAGTTGAGCACAGAATGGAGGAGCTGGAGAAGGAAGTCTTTAAGCTCAGAGATCATCTGTCAGAGTGTCATAGTATGAACAAGGCCCTATGGAAAGATATGGAATTGCTCAGAGAGGCCCAAGTGAAGCATCAGCAGGAGCTTCTCCGGAGAGAGGAGGAGTGTCGCTGTTTGGCAGAGGAGCGAGATAAAGTTCTCCGTATGCTCAAGATACAGGAGGAGACTGGTGTCCAGCTCCAGAAATCTACGGGAGAAGAGGTCCAGCAGGGGAAGTGCCATGCAGATGGCCACACAAAAGAGATCGAGGTCTTGGAAAACCGTACTAACGCTCAGGACGAGGAGGTACAACAGTCTGTCCAAGAAGGTGACGGGTCCGTTTTCAAGTGTGTAATAGAGATACCCGAAGACAGGCGAGAAGTTTGTGCCATTGAGGAGGTGCATGAGGCCTTTAGGAAGGCAGTAGAAGCATGCAGTGTGAACTGGGTGCCAGAGTTGAAACAGTTGGTCATACTGTCGACTAGGGAAGTCACGATGAAGCGGGTGGCTATCCTGAGGGACATGCACCTACATTGTCTCCGCACGAAACAGGTGATCCTGTTGAGAAATAAAGAAGTCGCTCGACGTCTGGAGCAAGCAAGGAAGACTCAAAGTCAGCTTGGATTAATGGAAGACATCATTCAAGTGCCCAGAGGTCTGGTGAAGAAGGTCATCGGAAGACTCGGGAAAATAATGCAGGAGATGGTGAATAAGTCCGGTGTGACGAGAGTCAGGATTCCGGCTGATGACGAAGTCCAGGTAGTGGCTAAAGATGGGATGGTTCCGTTCCTCGTTGTCGGATCCAAGGAGAGCCTTGAGAATATCCGGATGCTCCTGGAGTATCGTGTGTCCTACCTGAGAGAAGTAGAGCAGTTACGACTTGAGAGGGACCAGGTCAACAGAGAGCTGCAGGAAATGGAAAGAAGATGGCCGCCACCTTCAACCCGTGGTATTGAGAGGCGAAGAGGTTCGCTTAAGACGAGAAGTCCTCAAGCTGGAGATAATACAGGAAATAGGTCGCCTGATGGAAGAAGTAGAGATAGTGATGCCTCAGTTAGCTCAGTGATGAGTGACCTAAGTAGTAGAACCTATAGTGGAAAAAATGGAAAGGACGCAGACCAGACAGGACGTATGGGTGCAAGTGAATTGCGACGCCGTACTGACCACTGGGGATGCGGGTGGTCTGACAGGGGGGCGTCAACAGCAAATGTGACAGAGTCGGAGGACGGACGCCTAAAAAGGAGATCAGTGGCAGGGCCCGACTTAGAGAGACGGTTTGACTGGCAGAGACGACCGAGAAGGATCTCTGGTCAGATAACATGTGTCCACCCTCCTAAGGTTGAACAAAGGGGGGAGGTATGTGGTGTAGTGACACCTGATGCAGCTAGGGGGCGCTGTGTATGGCCCTCGGGATATGCATGGAGACATGTCATGGATGGACGGTATGTATCGCAGAGATGGGTGGCTCTGTGATGGAAGCCTGGATATGTTTGTTCAGCAGATCTACTGCTGAGATTTGTGCTATGTATTGGGAGGCTTCCAGGTGACTAGGAGAGCTGGGTGGGTCCAGTCACCTACAAACCCACTCAAGGGGTATGTGTTTGAATACCTGGGATAAAACCTGTATATAATAGTGTGTTGGTAAAGGACCTGTGATGAGGTCATGACCAGGTGACCTAACCATGTGATCCTGACCTCATCTGTGGGTGGGGTTACACCTGTAAAAGCCAGTGCTGTGCACATGAGAGGAGAACGTGGTGGAGACTGGGAAATGTCTCTGATGTCTGTCTCAAGGGATTCTGTCTGAGACTGGGAAGTGTCTCAAGGGAGTCTGGCTGAGACGAGTGAAGAGTGTGTCCTGCACAGGGCTGCCTGGAAGGTTCCTGGAAGGTCTGCCGTGTTGGAAGATTCCTGGAAGCACGTGGTGAGACTTGGAGCTTGGTAGCCAGGGTGTTGGACTGGGGTCCTGAATAGCACCCAGACAGGACACATGTGTGTGCAGAGCCTGTGACGGTCTCACACTGAGAACCATGCGGTTCTATTGAGTTTGGCTGGAGTCAGCCTGGAAAGAACTGTTTTGTTACAGTGTGTCGGTGCAGCAGAAGCGAGTCCAGACCACCTGGGAATGGCACCTGGCGGTCCCTGCTGGCTTGCAGCCGCTTAGTTAAGCCCGTCCCATGCAAGGGTGAGTCTGGAATCAGTGATTTTCCAAGATGGAATGCATTTAAGTTTTGTTATGCTTTGTTACCTGATTTAAAGAGACAGTAAAATAGTGATTTTTGGACATAACGCCTGTGTGTCGCCTCATTACTGCGTGCCCAGCCTCAGCCTACCAGAGCGTATCCCTACACTTAGAACCCATGTTCAGCGCTGGGAGATACAGCATGCTGTAAGGACTGCACCATTTTATAACTGGAGTGCTCCCCTACTCAAGATCTGTGCCATTCCTATGACAACAGGTCTAGAAACTTTCTTTTGTTTAACGCTGTTATTTTTTTATGTAACTACATATATATACTGTATTATCTTGTCTCCTTAGTAACCTCTCTTTATATATTTTTTATAAGCACTGCCTAATTGTTGGATTAAATTCATAAAATTTAATAGCTTCTTTCCTCCTGCTCTATAAACCGTACCCCTGAAGTCTGATGAGCCTCAACGTAACAGTATCTGGCTTCTAATCAGTCTGTAATAAACAATTGGTGATGGCAGATAGTTTTCTTTGGTATTTGTGTGGATATATTGAGCGCTTATACCGTTAAAGTATAGTACAGTCATGGCCAAAAGTTTTGAGAATGACACAAATATTATATTTTCACATGATCTGCTGCCCTCTGGTTTTTATGTGTGTTTGACAGATGTTTTTATCACAGACAGAAATATAATAATTGCAAACATATGAGTAACAAAAGCTTATATTGACAGTTAGAATGAGTTAATGCAGCAAATCAATATTTGCAGAGTTGACCCTTCTTCTTCAGGACCTCTGCAATTCTCCCCGGCATGCTCTCAATCAACTTCTGGACCAAATCCTGACTGACAGCAGTCCATTCTTGCACAATCAATGCTTTCATTTTGTCAGAATTTTTAGGTTTTTGTTTGTCCACCCGTCTCTTGATGATTGACCACAAGTTCTCATTGGGATTAAGATCTGGGGAGTTTCCAGGCCATGGACCCAAAATCTCTATGTTTTGTTCCCTGAGCCATTTAGTTATCACCTTTGCTTTATGGCAAGGTGCTCCATCATGCTGGAAAAGGCATTGTTGATCGCCAAACTGCTCTTGGAGGGTTGGGAGAAGTTGCTCTTGGAGGACATTCTGGTACCATTCTTTATTCATGGCTGTGTTTTTAGGCAAGACTGTGAGAGAGCCGATTCCCTTGGCTGAGAAGCAACCCCACACATGAATGGTTTCAGGATGCTTAACAGTTGGCATGAGACAAGACTGGTGGTAGCGCTCACCTTGCTTCTCCGAATGAGGCGTTTTCCTGATGTCCCAAACAATCGAAAAGGGGATTCATCAGAGAAAATAACTTTACCCCAGTCCTCAGCAGTCCACTGCCTGTACCTTTTGCAGAATATCAGTCTGTCCATGATGTTTTTTCTGGAGAGAAGTGGCTTCTTTGCTGCCCTCCTTGAGACCAGGCCTTGCTCCAAGAGTCTCTGCCTCACAGTGCGTGCAGAGGCACTCACACCTGCCTGCTGCCATTCCTGAGCAAGCTCTGCACTGCTGGTAGCCCGATCCCGCAGCTGAAACACTTTTAAGAGATGGTCCTGGCGCTTGCTGATCTTTCTTGGGCGCCCTGAAGCCTTTTTGTCAACAATGGAACCTCTCTCCTTGAAGTTCTTGATGATGCGATAGATTGTTGACTGAGGTGCAATCTTTCTAGCTGCGATACTCTTCCCTGTTAGGCCATTTTTGTGCATTGCAATGATGACTGCACGTGTTTCTTTAGATATAACTATGGTTAACAGAAGAGAAACAATGATGCCAAGCACCAGCCTCCTTTTAAAGTGTCCAGTGGTGTCATTCTTACTTAATCATGACAGATTGATCTCCAGCCATGTCCTCATCAACACCCACACCTTTGTTAATGGAGCAATCACTGAAAAGAGGTTAGCTGGTCCTTTTAAGGCAGGGCTGCAATGATGTTGAAATGTGTTTTGGGGGATAAAGTTCATTTTCTAGCCAAATATTGACTTTGCAAGTAATTGCTGTTAAGCTAATCACTCTTTATAACATTCTGGAGTATATGCAAATTGCCATTAGAAAAAGTGAAGCAGTAGACTTTGTAAAAATTAATATTTGTGTCATTCTCAAAACTTTTGGCCATGACTGTATATACACATCCGGTTCCACCCTTGACCAGCAAACATCCAGGGAGAATTCAACACATGGGTTGTCCAATAGTAGTCCATCAGTCAGTTGTATGATTCTCCTGACAATTGGTGGCAGCGATGGTATATATACCTGACAATGTTTTGCTGCATTTCAGACCTGTGTCATATGGATCCAGAATACGGTACTTATTGCAGGCTATATGCCCATTCTGTACAAGCCTTCGTCGATACAGGCGTCTTCTCTTTCCAATGCATAGACAATCCAAAGCCATGATCTGCGAACCTTTCTTATTCCATCCCTGGAAGCACCACTTATGGATGCAATGTATGGGTGTCTAAACGCTCATAATATTGACCTCTAGGACCTTTTTCTGTCTTTGCACTGGTATCATTCATTCTTTAGGATCTACAGCCCTTCATAACTAATACTTATATGTAGAGTTTCCATCTATCACACTTCCCCATGAAGCCACCCAACCAATGTATTACCATATTTGCTGTCTCATCAATTTTAATGTAAAAGATACAAAACATTAAAAAAAAATGAAAAACCTTGAACTTTTATAGCATTGTTAAATTTTATTGGTACAGCATAAAATATCCATATGGCTTTTTGGTTTGTCATCTCTCTGTAGAAAGCCAGCAAGATGTTTACGGCCATAAATATGCAAAGTGATATGACATAGTTATACTTTGCAGTACTGTAGAGACGCAGTCGGGGCATCGAATGTCGTTAGAAATCCTCATAATCAGATGTAATAACAGCTTAAGCAAACATCAAATAAAATGGTTTCTTCATTGCATTAGAAGTCGTCTTCAAACTCTACTGAAAGCAGACGACATGGGAATATTAATACGTTCTCTCTGATTCTAGTCACATTGACGGTCAGATGCTTGTGGGTATGACTCATGGTGGCGTCAGATGTCTGTGGGCATTTCTAACATAGTGCCTTCTCTCCACAATCCCCTTATCCAATAGCGGTATATCCATACGATATCTCACCAAAGTCCAATTGGCGCGACTGTAGTATCCCCACACCACTACCACCATCTGCTAGAAGAAAGTGTCATCAGCGCTAGTAAACACTGGGCCACCCCATCTCTTGGCGGCTTCCCCTATGCTATTCTGTTACGATGCATGGTCCACCCATGGACTGTTTGGCCTTCAAAGAAGGCTGAGCAGTGGATGCACTTTCCTAGGGCTACGACCACTTTGTACTAGCAATTGTAAGAGGTCAATATGGTGGGACATTTTTGAAAAACCTAGTAATATTTCATCAATGTCTAGGTGGATAAAACCACTTGGATAGAAGTAGAAATAGTTCAAGGCTAAAACAGTAGCTAAAGTATTATGGGGTCCCCCTAGTCCCTCAAATGGGGATATGCAGCCATACCAGGAAGACTCCATGAAGTGGTGCTGTTTCTGGGGTAACAGAGTTGGGAACAAATTGTTTTGCTTTTGGAGTGTGGCACTGCTTATACCAGGCATCACCTCGCCCAAGCATAAAGGGCGACGTTCACTAGGCTTGGGGCCACAGGGCCTCTATACAGGATGAATTTATGCCCATGATGTTAGAATATAAAAGGACAAGTCCATTACCAATACAAGTCTAAGAGGAGAGCTTGTCACAGTGGGCACATGCAGATTACGTAATAAAGCAAATGACAGTACACCTCGTTCCACAGCATAGATATGAAAGGTGTACTGTCCCCTGCTTCATCTGAGGTTTTCTCTATCAGTGAGCATGGAAGCAGTACTGAGACTTTCTTTACAACTGGGCAGGAAACTGTACACCAGGCTTTCACAATGAGTAAGCGGGAAAAGCAGGACTCAGGCTTTCTTTATTAATGGGTGGGAAAGCAGGACAGACAAGCTTTCTCTACGAATGGGCGTGGAAACAGGACTCACAAGCTTTCTCTACAAAATGGCACGGAAACAGGACTCACAAGCTTTCTCTACGAATCCTGACAGCAGTTATATGAAAATACTGAATTCAATCATAGTAAATTATATAACTTTGATCTCAATGTCTCCTCTTTATCCCACAGACAGGAGATCTGACAATAAGATAGCACAGAGGTGATATCTATAAGTGTTAAACACAAATTCCAGTTATATTTTCCCGTTTCATAAATATCTTTTTATATAAAGAAAAAGTTTATTGCTAATGAATGAGCTTAAAGGGAAACGTTCATCAGATTCATGCTGCTCAAACCACAGGCAGCAAGAATCAGACACAGGATGCCCGATTGGAAAAGTCTCCTCTGACTAGTCCAAGGCGGGCTTTTAGGCAGCTTCTTCACGCCTCGATCCCTTTGATTGACAGGTCTCTCTATTTACAAATATAGGCAGAGATCTGTCAGTAAATTAGAGCGCGGTGGGGTGAAGCTTTTCCGGGATTTGCCCAGGACTGGTCATCCGAGATACATAGTCCCCGGACGGCTGTGCCTGCAATCGCGCAGCCAGGCTCTGATTTATGCAGTCCATCGTTCAGGCTACATGGATCTGCTGATAGGTTCCCTTTAAAAACTCCTATAATTTACTCTGTTGGAGTTTTGATACAGTTATTGACTACTGTAAAGTTATTACAGGTAAATCATATCTTTGTACTGTTTCAGCATTTGTGGCAAAACGTGGGGTTTTGTTGGGGGGCACACGACCGAAACATGGAAACAAAAATGATGAGGGCCCAAAAGACATACTTTAAGGGATGAGAGTTTTGGTAGTGTGGTTATATGTTTGGAGGCAATTGGAGTCCATCATAGGGAGGCAAAGTAGATGGAGAAAACACAGTGGGTCATAAAATCAGGACAATGATCGGTCTGGTATTATGAAAACCTCCTAGTTAGTTGCAACCAGATTAGAACAGGGATTCGGGATTTCTGAGGTCACTTAGCATGTCATTGTACTGATTGCTCTACAACCACCGTTTAAGACTAGAAAAGGCAGAGGTAAAGGTTCGGAGAGAAGGGTGTGTTCCCCTGTAAGACATCAGTAGAGAACCTGCTTCAGCTTTGTATCCAGAATCATGTAGTTCCTTTGCAATTTCTTCAACATTCCACCTGGCATCCTCAGAAGCGGCCAGTAAATGGTTAATCAGCTGCGGGTAGTAGATGGTGCCGATGCACTTTACCAACAACTTGGCATCCAGAAGCAGAGAAAGGATTTCGGAGTCACAATTTGAGGCAGTGACCTATGAGAAAAAAAAAATAAACCCATGTGAGAAAATGGAAGATTGCCCGTTTTCTTTTTTATGTACCGCAATCTACAAGACAAAGCTGAGAAAAAGTCAGCTATTTATTGCAACAAATCTCAGCTCCTCGTGTGAGTCAGATCACCCCGCTGCTAAAATGTAATGGAGAAAGCAAAAAACAAGGTAAAAATAACCAAATCACTCAAAAAACAAGGAGTACATGCCAACTGCACCACGGGACCAGACACAGAAAGTTCCCACTGGGTGTTATACACCACATCAGGCTCAGATCACTCGCCCTCGGTCCCACATTCAACCAGAAAGAAAAAATAAATATTACACAAATAATCTGTGTTTTTTTGCATTTTCCCTCTTCATAACACCAGACTTGTCATATCCAGTTTTTTTCCCTGTGGTATAAATCCCATTAGAGTTCAGGTAAAAGGATCCCACAAGATCAGCACGTTCCTCTCCTCTGGTCATCGTGACCACTGAGACACTGTATTTTGCTGCCATAATAGACTACTGGTAACTAATGAGCCGCACAAGACATGAGCTGCTATAAAAGACACGGGTGCTAACCAGTTAGCTGCTATGCTATATAAGACAAGTGCTAATCACTGATACTATATAAGAAAAGCATTAACTACTAAAACACTGTGCTATGCTGTCATATATGAGAAAAGTACTTACCATTGAGCCACGGTGCTACCACTTAAGACAGGAGTGTTAACCACTAAGCCACAGTGCTGTGCTACTATATAAGACACACGTTAACCACTGAACCACTGTGCTGCAATATATATAAAAGACGGATTTTGGTAAGAACTTACCTGTAAAATCCTTTTCAGCGAAGGAAGGAAGAGAGACACAGTCATTACTAGTGGGTAGGCGGAGCCTAGATAGGATTGACACCTCAGATTAAAAAGAGTGTTGACCGGCCCCTCCAGCTCGGGCTCCTCCTACTCAGCTCTTCAGTCGTACCCAAGCTTAAGGAAGAACAATATCACCAGCGAAGCAACATAACCCCTTCTGAAGGACTTCAGAGAAAAAACATAAGAGTACAGGTTATGCATGCATTCGGCAAAAAAATCACACAGTTACAGGTACTACTCACTGAACCTGACTACTGCGATAAGCTGGCAATGCTGGAACAGAGCCGTAGCGTGTCGACCTCAGTCCAGATAATCGCTATCAGAGAAGGGTCACGCTGCATCTGTAAATACAACAACACACTTCTGCCATGGGAGGGAGCTGTGTCTCTCTTCCTTCCTTCGCTGAAAAGGATTTTACAGGTAAGTTCTTACCAAAATCCGTCTTTCAGCTGCAGATGGAAGGAAGAGAGCCACAGTCATTACTAGTGGGACGTCCCAAAGCAGTCCAAAAATTAGGGTGGGAAAAAAACAAAATAGGCAGAAACCCAACAACCTAGATAAATGCGCCACAGGCGCCAAATACAAGTTAACTAAAAACTTTAAATTACCGCTGCCTGCAGGACCCTACGTCCTAAGGCCGCATCAGCGGAAGCAATGACGTCCACCTTATAAAACTTTGTAAATGTGTGGACGAAACGCCAGGTCGCCGCTCGGCAGAGCTGAGCTGCCGAAGCCCTTGATGAAAGGCCCACGATGAAGTCACAGCCCTCGTGGAGCGAGCTCGAATCTTAATCGGGCAAGGTTCGCCATTAAGACGGTAAGCCTCCAAAATGGCCGACCGAATCCAACGAGCTATAGAGTCCTTGAAAACTCGTTGATCACGCCTACGACCTGCTGTAATCACAAACAGGGAATCTGACTTTCGAAAACCTTGAGTAATAGACAAAATAGAACTTCAAGACCCGCACTAAATCCAATTTATGCAAGTTCCGTTCCTTTGCATTCCCTGGGCCCGGGCAAAGCGAGGGCAACACAATATCCTGGTTAACATGAAATTGCGACACCACATTAGGTAGAAAATCGCCCCGTGTGCGAAGCACTACTCGATCCGGGTAAAACTCCAGGAAAGGAGGCGAGCAGGAAAAAGCTGCCAACTCAGAAACCCTTCTTAAAGAGGTTACCGCCACTAAGAAGGTAACCTTCCAAGAAATTAAAGAAAGGCTAGCAGAACCCATAGGCTCAAAAGGTATATGCTGAAGAGCCTCCAAGACAAGGTTAAGCCGCCAAGGAGACACAGGCGCCTTCCGCAGTGGAAACTGACGGGTTACTCCGCGAAAAAAGGAACGTACGTCCCTACGCGAGGCGATAGCCTTCCGAAATAGCAAAGACAGGGCAGAAACCTGACCTTTCAGAGTGCTAACTGCCAAACCTTTTGTCCAGCCCGTACTGTAGCAAAGCCAACAAATTGGGAAAAAAAAAAAAAAAATCCTCGGATTCCTTGAAGAACCCGAAACCACGAAAAGACCAAGTCTTGTGATAAATCTTAGTAGTAGCCGGACCTCTGGCAGCTCTCAGAGTGGCAATGACTTCGGCTGAAAAACCTCTACGGGTCAAGGTTTCGGTCTCAAAAGCCACGCCGTCAAACGCAGAGACTTCAAGTCCGGATGACGAACGGGCCCCTGGGTTAACAGGTCCGGGCGAGGAGGAAGTGGGAATGGCGGTGCCGCCAAAAACGACACCAGTGTCGAGAACCACGTCCTCCTTGGCCAATCCGGGGCTATCAACATAGCCGGAATTCTATTCCAGTCTGATCCGCAGCACCAGAGGAAGTAAAGATATCGGCGAAAACACATAGACTAGCTCGAAATGGTCCCACGGAGCCACCAGAGCAACCACCGCCACAGCCTTCGGGTCCTTGTACCTGGACATGAAGGTCGGTAGTTTGGCATTTGAACCTGGATGCCATCAAATCCACTTGGGGAGTTCCCTATCGGAAGCACAGCAGCGCAAAAATTTTCGAATGAAG
The DNA here is from genome assembly GCA_033576555.1 of Oophaga sylvatica. Lineage (NCBI taxonomy): Eukaryota > Metazoa > Chordata > Amphibia > Anura > Dendrobatidae > Oophaga > Oophaga sylvatica. The sequence goes on from JARQOD010000005.1 coordinate 39,981,887, forward strand.
ACTCCATTCTCCAGGATCCATCTTCTCGCGACTGAGGAAGCCCGCCGTGGTATTCTGGACTCCTGGAATGTGATCGCAGAGATGGCTGGAACCTTGGTCTCGGCCCATAGCAGGATCCGAGACACTTCCATCATGAGGCTGGAGCTCCTTGTCCCGCCTTGGTGGTTGATATACGCAACGCCGTCGCGTTGTCTGTCTGCACTCGGACTGGTAGACCGCTTAAAGGGACCGTCCAGTGTTGTAGGCAAAGGAAAAATTGCCCTCAACTCCAGGATGTTGATCGGTAGAACAGACTCTTCCGATGACCATACTCCCTGGATCCAAAGATCGTTCCAGACACCCCCCCCAGCCCGTCAGGCTGGCATCGGTGGTTATGATCGACCACCTTGGAGGGAGGAAAGATTTCCCCAGAATAACGCTCCTGGACGTAACCACCATCCTAGGGATTCTCGCACCCTGTGAGAGATGATGACGCTGCAATTCAGAGAAGCTTGCGATCGATCCCAACGACTCAGAATGAGCCTTTGGAGGGCCCTGGAATGAAATTGGGCAAACGGAAGTGCCTCCATGGACGTCAAACCCAGAAGGCGCATACACTTCCGAAAGGACATTGCTGCCGTAGACCTCATAATTTGTACATGTCGAAAGAGACATGCCCGCTTGTCTGGAGGAAGGGACACCACCGTCCGTACAGTGTCGAAATGCATTCCCAAAAACAGGATTGACTTCCAGAGACGACTTCTCCCAATTGACCAGCCACCCGAAATCCTCCAGGAGCTGAAGGGATAGATTGCGAGCCGTCCCCGCCTCCTCCTTTGAGGACGCCACAATCAGAAGGTCGTCCAGGTAGGGAAATCGTAATCCCTTGTCTTCGAAGAATTGCCATGAGGGGCGCTAGAATTTTTGTAAAAACTCTGGGCGCCGAGGCCAAGCCGAATGGCAGAGCCACAAACTGGCAATGGTCCTGACCTATGGCAAAACAAAGGAAGCGCCGGTGAGCCCTTCCGACGGGAACATGCAAATAAACGTCGCGAATGTCGATTGACCAAAAAGACGTTCTGCGACAGGGCTGCCACAACGGAGCGAAGCGACTCCATGCGGAATTTTCGGGATGTAAACATGCCGATTCAATCTTTGAAATCCAAAATAGGGCGAAATTTGTCCTCCTTTTTGGGGACCACAAAGAGGTTGGAATAAGAATCCTCTTCCCCGGTCCTCTGCGGAACCGGTATCACCACACCCTTCTGCAGAAGGGAATCGACCTCTCGTAGTAGAGCGGCAAATAGCTCGGCTCTGACGGAATGCGAGATTGGCAAAACCTGTCCGGGGGTCGAGAAAGAAACTCTATGAAGTAGCCTGCCAACACAACCTGTGTTACCCAGGCGTCCGACACACGGGAAACCCAAGTCGGTTTGAATTGGAGTAAACGACCCTCCACTCGAGAGCGCTCGAGTGAGACCCAGACGTCAGACCGCTTTAGCGGGTTTTTTGCCAGCTTCTGTCTTAATGGAAGTTCTGTTTCCAGGGTATGCGGAATTTCTGAGAAATTCCCCCCCTTTTTTTTTTTTTTTTTTAAAAAAAAGAGAGGAACGACCCAAACCCCCAGAGGGTTGACCGGATCATCCCCCGGACCGAAAGGACCGCCGACAACTACCGGCACTAGTCCTGCCAGACGCAGAAGTCACAGCTCTGCGCTGCGGTAAAGCTGTTTCTTTTGCCTCAGAAATCAGCTCCGTGAGGTCAGATTCAAATAGCTGACCACTTTGTAAGCTAAAGATAGCAAACCCTGCTTGGAAACCGCGTTCCACTGTCTAAGCCACAGTGCTCTTCTGACTGTGACTGCCGAGGATTGCGCCCTGGATAGCAGTGACGCAGAATCCTTCAACTTGAAAAGCCCATCTATCTCGATAGAGGGGATCCATCTTGTCACGCCGTCCGTAGACGGTCCAAACGGCTCAGGGAAACTTTACAAGTACACATAGATCCTTAATACTGAATCCATGACCCGCGGCCTCACAGATGGATATTGTTGCCATCTCCATTTTTCTGTCCAGCAGGTCCTGCAGACTCGCCTTCCTTTACCAGGATAAAGGGACATTCACTTCAGGAGATCCAATTAACAATCAACTCCGTAGAAAACGGATACAGATTGTAAAGCCGTCGCGACCTATGTGACTCCTGAAACATCCGGGCCGACTTACCAGGACGCCTAGTTACCTCTCTCTGGTAACTGTAACGCCCTCATGGCTCCAATAGTACGGTCCATGAGAGAGGCAGAGTGTCCCTGCCGATCCTCCTTGTCCGAAATGGACATCTTCGCTACGCGAGAAGGAAGGCACCGATTTGTGTCGCTTCCTTGAGAGGATCTAGCTGACACTCCATAACCTAGAAGGTCAGACAGGCCATCATAGAAACTAGCGAGGGCCTCCATTTTGACACCACTGGAACCTCCGACCGCTGCGCATGACGCTGTCGGGGTCTGCGTGTCAGATAGTCCGCATCTGACATGTCCTTGCACAGTATTTATATGGCAGGTTAAACCTGTCAGTAACTAGAACAGTGTGTTTCTTAAAGAAAAAACAATCGCTGAAGGGTTAAAGCTCTTAAAGAGAGAGCTACCCCAGCATTAATAGTTAACCGCCTAAGAAGGGGTTAAAGTAGCAGACTCCCCACAACCTTGATAATGAAAAAGTTGTGCGAGCTCCAAGTGCCTCTTATAAGGCAGCAGCTGCAGGACAGCTTTTTATGCCACACTAACAGAAAAACGTTCCACAAGATCGCTAAAAATTGCGCTGTTTTGTATATCGCAATGACCGCCAAAGTTGTTAAGGAGATCGCTAACCGCTTATGCGATGTTAATGAGATCGCCCAGATTGGCAGCTACTAGCGACATTAAAAAATGATCACACAAACGATCGCATTAGTATGCGTCGTTATCAGGATCGTTAGTGGGAAAGTATAGTGGCAGTATTAAAATCGCAGACTCCCCACAAACTCTTTATTATTATTGAAAAGAGTGTGCGAGCCCCTTATGCGATAACAGCCGCAGGACAGCGCAGTCTGTCACTCATTAGTGCCCCAGTAGGCGCCCGCGCTGTGGGGGTGAAGGGGTTAAGCTTCTGCCCGCGAGCTAGAAGCGACTCACCCAGCTGGTAACAGTGTAACATCTTGCCGGGAGGGGAGGAGGGAGAAAAGCCAGAAGAAGCTTTCAGCCTGCTTCTTTAATGGCCACCGCGCTGTGCCTCCGTGTGCTCCATGAGGGAAGCCGGAAATGGAGACAGCAGTAAAGCGCACGCTCAGAGCGGCGCGAAAATTCAAATATAAAGGCGCGCACTCCTCTCCTATGTCCTGCAGGCATCCACCTGCGGACAAAAAACACAGTCACCGACACGTAATGTACAGCCCGCAGCAGTCGCTTAAACACTCACACACACATTAATAAAAATGTGAGGTAAAAATGTGAGGTACTCACCAGCCGAAGCGCCACAGGGACCCCCAGGGGTTTCTGGCGCTATGCCCATGCTTCCCCCCAGGGCGGGGATCGCAGTGACCCCTACAGCGCGGTTTGCGTCCCCGCCAGGGAAGCCATCCTCATCCCCCCGGGCCGGCAGGGTTCTGCAGGGACCACCATTAGGGTAATACAGATCCACCAAGGGAGAGGTTGGGGTCCAGCAGCGCTGAGACTCCTGAGACGTCTAGACCACATTTGGTGATCCAAGTCTCTTGTCCGATAAAAAATAATAAAATCTTCTGAGGAGCTGCTTCCAGCAGCGACCATCCTCTGGGACCTCAAATTGTAAACTGAAGAGCTGAGTAGGAGGAGCCCGAGCTGGAGGGGCCGGTCAACACTCTTTTTATGAAAGAAAACCGTGAGCACAACCTGAATGAAACTGGTGCTTTAAAGTCTAGGTTCCCACACCGGGTACTAATAATGAAAAAAGGCTTAAGCACTTCAACTTAAAAGGTTTATTAGTAGTATCTCCAAACGTTTCGGTCAGAAAAGACCTTCATCAGTGACTACTGTAATCATAATATAAACGCATAAGAATATGTACAAACAAAATAAGAAACATTGCGATAAATAAAGTATATACAAAAAAGTGAGACACACAGGACGGACAATAGAAAAAACGGTGGGTCAGCTCTGAGTATACCAAGACAGTCAAAATAGTATCCAAGAAGAATGAATGGGTAATAGTGCCATACCTTATTTTTATATAGAAGATTGTCTCCTAAAAAGGGGAGAGGTGCGTGCCCCAAGGAAAGTGTGCTGCCTGGATAAGAGTATAACATGGTGAGCATATTATGCCACAGCTGTGAGTCTAATGTGACTAATCAAGTAGTACTTACTTAAAGACAAACGTAGCTTATAAGAATGCTGAGGAGATTGAAGAAAATGAGCAAATTTGAGTAAATAAGGAATATTATGTGCTCCTAAACAAATGGTATCCGGTCAATATATATATATATATATATATATATATTTTATATATATATATATATTATCTCAGTAGAAATATCCAGTGACTAAGCTTGCGGTATCCACCGCTATGTAGACTGGAGCTGTCATTAGCAAATAACAAAATCAGGGGCATAAAAAATCAGGGGCATAAAAACCATTGTAGGTAAGAGTTATCAAAAGAAATCCCTTGTAGTGTCAAAACCGCTATATTACCTCTGCCAGGACGCTGTCTGAGCCTGCTGATTTGATTTCCATGAGTATGTGGGGCGGAAGTGAGGTAATGGCTCAGAGGGTTCCTTTATATGGAGCAGAGGTGGGACTAAGAGCACTGCTGTCAGTCAAGAAGCACAACCAGGAAGTGACTGAGCAGAGATGGGCAACATAAAAAAAAAAAAAAAGGCTTTGGATCGCTTATATGTATAGCGCTACTGTATACAGCGCTGTGTTACCATGGCAACACAGCGCTGTATATAGTAGCGCTATAGATATAAGCGATCCAAAGCCTTTTTTTTTTTTTTATGTTGCCCATCTCTGCTCAGTCACTTCCTGGTTGTGCTTCTTGACTGACAGCAGTGCTCTTAGTCCCACCTCTGCTCCATATAAAGGAACCCTCTGAGCCATTACCTCACTTCCGCCCCACATACTCATGGAAATCAAATCAGCAGGCTCAGACAGCGTCCTGGCAGAGGTAATATAGCGGTTTTGACACTACAAGGGATTTCTTTTGATAACTCTTACCTACAATGGTTTTTATGCCCTGATTTTTTGCCCTGATTTGTTTTTTGCTAATGACAGCTCCAGTCTACATAGCGGTGGATACCGCAAGCTTAGTCACTGGATATTTCTACTGAGGTAATATATATATATATATATATATATATATATTGACTGGATACCATTTGTTTAGGAGCACAAGATAGTCCTTATTTACTCAAATTTGCTCATTTTCTTCAATCTCCTCAGCATTCTTATAAGCTACGTTTGTCTTTAAGTAAGTACTACTTGATTAGTCACATTAGACTCACAGCTGTGGCATAATATGCTCACCATGTTATACTCTTATCCAGGCAGCACACTTTCCTTGGGGCACGCACCTCTCCCCTTTTTAGGAGACAATCTTCTATATAAAAATAAGGTATGGCACTATTACCCATTCATTCTTCTTGGATACTATTTTGACTGTCTTGGTATACTCAGAGCTGACCCACCGTTTTTTCTATTGTCCGTCCTGTGACCCGTGTCTCACTTTTTTGTATATACTTTATTTATCGCAATGTTTCTTATTTTGTTTGTACATATTTTTATGCGTTTATATTATGATTACAGTAGTCACTGATGAAGGTCTTTTCTGACCGAAACGTTTGGAGATACTACTAATAAACCTTTTAAGTTGAGTGCTTAAGCCTTTTTTCATTATTAACACTCTTTTTAATCTGAGGTGTCAATCCTATCTGGGCTCCGCCTACCCACTAGTAATGACTGTGGCTCTCTTCCTTCCATCTGCAGCTGAAAAAGTGCTAAGCACTGGGCCACTATTCTACCACAAGACACAAGTGCTTACCACTGTGCTACTACATAGAACAGAAGTTTTAATCACTGAACCACCGTGCTGTGCTGCCATATATGAGACAAGAGCCAACATCACCATCATTGTTCTGCTCAAGGTACAAGAGATTGCTGGTCGACTTATGACCGAAGTGCTTGAGTAACATATTCTGTAGAATTTTAGGTTATAGCGGGGACTACCTGTTTCTATTAAAATTAATCTCCGGATCTGAACTTAGTCTGAGCCCCCGCAGTCACTATTTATAGTGAATTCTTCAGGCGTTATGTTTTTTCCTAATGTGCACAACTTGCTCATTGCCCTAGTTTATCATTCGAGGTTGAAAGGGAAAAAACATTAGGAAAATGACTGTTTGGTGGCTTAACATATAGGAATTGTACCCCAAGGTGCTTTCAAAGCCTTTGTCATTTGCCTCCTTCCCTCTCACAGGATATAGCAAGGAAATAAATAAGCCTAGTAATTACTATTTATTTCCAAAAACGGATTAATTCCTCCAGAAACTCCTAAGGGTTGCTGATATTACATTTTTAATGCATTTTGTTTGCAAATGTTTCAGACGTGAGATTTTAATAGCATGCAAATTTTCCCAAAAAAAAGAAAATGACAAGTTCACAGGTTGACAAAAGTGCTCCTCATTTTCTTTATCTGGCCTGAACTTTTATTTTTCACTTTGAGTAAATTTAATGAATTAGACATTTTAAAACTTGTTTTTATTCCTGTGGATAGCTTCCATCAAAATCAGGACACGAAACAGGTAGGTTGAGAATGAAAAGGCCTTCCACGGGTATAATAACTCTTCCGGGGCAGTAATAGAGGAAAGCTCAATGATACTTATTAGCGGCGTTTTATAGCATTAGTAAACCTGGAACATCGCTGAATATATATGGCATTTATTGCAAAGGATTTGTTACAGTTAATATTAAAGTTTACACTTTTTATTGTTAATAAATGCAAAACCAACATAGTTGTTGAAAATGATATATATTTCTTTTTCACATTTTCAGATAATTTGGACAATTTGGGCATGGTTTACATTTCCAATAGAAATGTCATGGTCTTTTTCTTTCCTTCCAATAAAGGGAACCTGTCAGGTGCCTGATGACTATGAAAACCCCCTTAATACAATTTAGAACATCAATCTAGATCCCCAATAATGTATCAGATACCTGAGACAATAGCAAATCAGAAAAAAACTTAATGCCAACCTCTGTCTACACAAATGAACAGATGTAGCCATTGTTAACTACTTCTGGACTGCCCATAGACTAAAACGCCCAGGCGGCCCACACTTTACTCTGCAGTGACATTTTAAAATGTCAGTGCAAAATAAGCAGCTTGAACAAGATTGTGAAGCTGTGGGTGCAAGGGGGCAGCTGTCAGACACAGCCAGAATTCCAAAAGAGAGAGCAGAGATGGTATATTACCATGATTACCTTTTTTTACAGCTGTATACACAAGCTGAACCAGCACTTGGGTATACAGATTAGGAAGCATGAAAGTGTTTCCTCCTCCAGACCCAGTAATCATGTGATTGCTGGGTACAGAAAGGGAACCCAGTCAGTGCTGCTATGCAGGCAAGAAGCTGAATCTCCACTGTAACTGGGGTTGATAAACCAGCCCCAGTTACAGGGGAAATCAGCAATAAAAACAATGTATTAATATGTTAAAATGTCCCCAAAGGTCTTTTAGGATCTCATAGACATAGAGGGTCACAGTGTGTGAAATGTATGAAAAAAATAAAATAAAAAATAAAAGAAATAGAAATAACACAAAACAAAACTTGGAAAAAAAGAACGATACTGCCAAGTTCCAGTTGTTACGGGTCTGCAACTCAGGAATAGAGCGGGGGGAGAAGCTGACCCAGCTGTTGTGAATGTTTTAGAAATGAATTCTGAGCAGAAGCTCCCTCTGGTGGTTACGGACAGTACTGAGCCATTCAATGAGGATTGGCAATTGGGAATTACAGACTGGCTGGATATAAGGGAGGTTCCCTCCCATCATGGTTGCCGGTGATCAATTGTTCTTGTCTCAACATTGTTTCCTGGTTCACTTGGAAGCTTGCTGAGTCTTGCCTTTTCTCCTGCTCTCAGATAAGATATTTTCTGTTTTTTGTTTTTGTGCTTACCATTTGCATATTTCTCTGCATTTCTGTGAAGTTAGCCAGGTCCCCCTCCCCGGGGGGCTTGGGCTCCTCTCAGTTCCTCTGGAGCCACTGTTATTTGTTCATTTGCCTTTTCCAGTTTTTTCAGTGGCTGCGGCTTAGTTTTGTTACACCAGAGAACTAATTTAGGTGGTAGAGGTCGTGTGATCTCAGGTGTTTTTGCAATTAGTAGCGTTGGCTTTTTTTAGGGTTTTTTGGGATTGCAGTAAGTATCCTTCCTATCCTTTTCTGTCCAGGCAGATTGGGCCCCAACGTTTGCTCATACTATTTTCTGTCTGTGTCTGTATTTCCTCTTGTCTAACCGCCATTACATGTTTGGGGGCTTCCTATGGTCTTTGGGGATCTGCTCCGGGGCAGATAGCTTTCCTCTTTCTATCTTTAGGTGTAGTTAACCTCTCAGGCTGTGACGAGGCGTCTAGGACCAACGTAGGAACGCTCCACGGTTGTCTCTAGTTGTGGTGGTTAGTCAGGGTACTGCAATCCAGTAGATTCCAACCTCTCTGGTGTTTTGCTGTTTTTGCCTGCTCTCCTCAGCTACCAAAACATAAACACCCTGCACTAGGACTAGACTCAATCCCTACGATGGAGCGGGTGACCTATTCCTTGCGAATAGACCCACCGACGATCCTAGTCTAGACTCAAGCGAAGACCTAAAGAGGGGGGGAGGGAATCCTTGAAAGACCTAGGGACTGGGAACAAAAACAGGTGATCTCCTGGCAGGGAAATAGAGGAAGCTGCAGAAACAAAAGGAAAAAACAAAAAGACTAAGGAAGCAGAACTAGAGTTCCCAGAACTGCATAAAGTATAACACAAAGCTATCAAAGCTCCTAGCCAGAACTGAAGCGGATTAACACTGATGTCCAGCAAGGACTGGGAGGCAGGTGCAGGGTAGTGATACAATCACCTGACCAACGACAAGCCCAGCACCAGGGGAAAACGATCAGCAGCCAGAAACCACAACAAGATGGCTGATAGGCAAACTAAATAGATTCTAACAGTACCTCCCCTTTTACGGGGATCCTCTGGATCCTCTTGGTCGAGCCTTATTCGGAAATCTCCTGTGAAAAGCCTTAATCAGCCTTGAGGCCGAGACATCCTCAGCTTTCACCCAGGAATTATCCTCGGGATTGAAACCCTTCCAGGACACGAGATACTGCAACCTTCCTCTGTGCCACATGGAATCCAATATGCTAGAAATCTCAAACTCGCCATCCTCATCAATTAGAGGAACAGTCGGCATCGCCACCTTATCAGGCGTGTCAACTTTCTTAAGTAAAGATACATGAAAAACTGAATTCTCCAGGACGAGGGTATGTCTAATCTCACAGAACCACTTTGAAGGGTCCTACAAATTTAGGCCCCAGTTTTTTAGAAGGCATCTTCAAACGCAGATTCCTAGAGGACAACCAGACCATGTCCCCAACTGCGAACAACACCTCCCTTCTTTTCCAGTCAAAATATTTCTTAGACCTCCTATTCGCCTCTTTCAGATTATGGCGTACATTGAACAAATACCCAAAAAAAAATATGGACCAAAAGCAATTGAAAAAATATATATATATTTTTTATTATTGCAAAAATCAAGAGACATACAAACAATATGATACGAAATGTGGCAAGGGAAAAAGGCGATACCTAGGAACCACACACAGTATGAAGTAGCAGACAAAATCAATAAATACAATAAATGCATACCATGGAAATATATACCAAAAAAATCGTTATCTATGGAAAGTAAAGTGCATAGTGCAACAAATCCACCACATATCCTTTCACGGAAATGATATTCCTTAATACTAAATACATATATTCATGAGGGATATATAAGTAACCACGCAGTGGATGAAATGCATATATCAATGAGGGATATTTAAATTTGCAACACAATGCAATGTTGCGGCTATCAAAAAAAACTTAATTCTGGCATTTTGACTTTTTTTCTCATAACACCATTTAGCGATCAGGTTCTTTTTTATATTGATAGATTGGGCCATTCTGAACGCGGTGATACCAAATATGTGTATGATTTTTTTTTATTGTTTTATTTTGAATGGGGAGAAAGGAGGGCGATTTGAACTTTTATTTTTTTTAATATTTTAACCCCTTACTGCCATCGGACGTACTATCCCGTCCATGGTACCTGGGCCCGTATGACCGGGGACGGGATAGTACGTCATAGGCGATCAGCTGCGCTCCTGAGGGGAGCGCAGCTAATCGCCGCCGGGTGTCAGCTGATTATCACAGCTGACACCCGTGACTGTGTGTCAGGAGCGGTCACGGACCGCTCCCGGCACATTAACCCCTAGCACACCGCGATCAAACATGATCGCGGTGTACTGGGGGCACAGGGGAGGATCGCGCAGGGTGGGGGCTCCCTGCACGTCCCCCTGAGACCCTCAGAGCAGCGCGATGTGATCGCGCTGTTCTGAGGGCTTCCTCCCTCCCAGGACCCGGATCCAAGATGGCGCCGGGGTCCTGGAGGGAGGCGGCTACCTCAGTGCCTGCCGAGAGCAGGCACTGAGAAGCCTGCATCTATGCCTGTGCGATCGCTGGTGTGACAGAGTGCTGTGCACACTGTCACACCAGCGATCTGATAAAATACAGTGATGTCCCACCCTGGGACAAAGTAAAAAAGTTAAAAAGTAAAAATAAACATGTGTAAAAAAAAAATCCAAAATAAATAAAAAAAAAAAAAAACAATAAAAGTACACATATTTGGTATCGCCGCGTCCGTAACGACCCCCCCTATAAAATTGTCCCACTAGTTAACCCCTTTAGTGAACCCCTTAAAAAAAAAAAAAAAAAACGAAGCAAAAAATCAATGCTTTATCATCATACCGCCGAACAAAAAGTGGAATAACACGCGATCAAAAAGACCGATATAAAAAAACATGGTACCGCTGAAAACGTCATCTTGTCCGCAAAAAACGAGCCATCATAAAGCATCATCAGCGAAAAAATAAAAAAGTTATAACTCGCAGAATAAAGCGATGCAAAAATAATTATTTTTTATATAAAATTGTTTTTATTCTATAAAAGCGCCAAAACATGAAAAAATGATATAAATGAGGTATCGCCATTATCGTACTGACCCGAAGAATAAAACTGCTTTATCAATTTTACCACACGCGGAACGGTATAAACGCCTCCCCCAAAAGAAATTCATGAATTGCTGATTTTTGTTCATTCTAACCTCCCAAAAATCGAAATAAAAAGCGATCAAAAAATGTCACGTGCTCAAAAATGGTACAAATAAAAACGTCAACTCGTCCCGCAAAAAATAAGACCTCACATGACTCTGTGGGCCAAAATATGCAAAAATTATAGCTCTCAAAATGTGATGATGCAAAAACTATTTTTGCAATAAAAAGCGTCTTTTAGCGTGACAGCTGCCAATCATAAAAACCCGCTATAAATAGTAAATCAAACCCCCCTTTATCACCCCTTAGTAAGGGAAAAATAATAAAATTAAAAAAAAGCATTTATTTCCATTTTCCCATTAGGGTTAGGGTTAGGGTTGCGGCTAAAGTTAGGGTTAGGGTTGGCGCTAAAGTTAGGATTAGGGTTAGGGTTGGGATTAGGGGTGTGTTAGGGTTAGGTTTGTGGTTAGGGTTGGGACTAGGGTTAGGGGTGTGTTGGGGTTAGGGTTGGAGTTAGAATTGGGGGGTTTCAGCTGTTTAGGCACATCAGGGGCTCTCCAAATGTGACATGGCGTCTGATCTCAATTCCAGCCAATTCTGCGTTGAAAAACTCAAACGGTGCTCCTTCACTTCTGAGCTCTGCCATGCGTCCAAACAGTAGTTTATCCCCACATATGGGGTATCAGCGTACTCTGGACCACAAGAGTTATTGTGCAATTTGTCCTATTTCTTCTGCTACCCTTGGGAAAATAAAAAACTGGGGCCGAAAATATCATTTTTGTACAAAAAAAAATATTTTTTTTTGTTTTTACGGCTGTACATTATAAACTTCTGTGAAGCACTTGGGGCTTCATAGCGCTCACCACACATCTAGATAAGTTCCTTGTGGGGTCTATTTTCCAAAATGGGGTCACTTGTTGGGGATTTCCACTGTTTAGGTGCATCAGGGGCTCTCCAAATGCGACATGACGCCCCCAGACCATTCCATCAAAGTCTGCAATCCAAAACGTCACTACTTCCCTTCCGAGCCCCAACGTGTACCCATACAGTAGTTTTCTCCCACATATTGGATATCAGCGTACTCAGGACAAATTGGACAACAACTTTTGGGGTCCAATTTCTCCTGTTACCCTTGTAAAAATAAAATATTGGGGCAAAAAAATCATTTTTGCAAAAAAAAAAAGGATTTTTTATTTTTACGGCTGTGCGTTATAAACTTCTGTGAAGCACTTCGGGGTTCAAAGTGCTCACCATACATCTAGACAAGTTCCTTGTTGGGTCTATTTTCCAAAATGGGGTCACTTGTGGGGGTTTCCACTGTTTAGGCGCATCAGGGGCTCTCCAAATGCGACATGACGCCCCCAGACCATTCCATCAAAGTCTGCAATCCAAAACGTCACTACTTCCCTTCCGAGCCCTGACGTGCGCCCATACAGTAGTTTTCTCCCACATATTGGGTATCAGCGTACTCAGGACAAATTGGACAACAACTTTTGGGTTCCAATTTCTTCTGTTACCCTTGTGAAAATAAAATATTGGGGGCGAAAAAATCATTTTTGTAAAAAAAAAAAGATTTTTTATTTTTACGGCTGTACGTTATAAACTTCTGTGAAGCACTTCGGGGTTCAAAGTGCTCACCACACATCTAGATAAGTTCCTTGTGGGGTCTATTTGCCAAAATGGGGTCACTTGTGGGGGGTTTCCACTGTATAGGTGCATCAGGGGCTCTCCAAATGTGACATGACGCCCCCAGACCATTCCATCAAAGTCTGCAATCCAAAACGTCACTACTTCCCTTCCGAGCCCTGACGTGCGCCCATACAGTAGTTTTCTCCCACATATTGGGTATCAGTGTACTCAGGACAAATTGGACAACAACTTTTGGGTTCCAATTTCTTCTGTTACCCTTGTGAAAATAAAATATTGGGGACGAAAAAATCATTTTTGTAAAAAAAAAAAAGATTTTTTATTTTACGGCTGTACGTTATAAACTTTAGTGAAACACCTGGGGTTAAAAGTTCTCACCACACATCTAGATAAGTTCCTTGAGGGGTCTAGTTTCCAAAATGGCGTCATTTATGGGGGTTTCCACTGTTTAGGCAGATCAGGAGCTCTCCAAACACGACATGGCGTCCAGCCAATTCTGCGTTGAAAAAGTCAGACGGCGCTCCTTCCCTTCCAAACTCTGCCATGCACCCAAACAGTGGTTTACCCCCACATATGGGGTATCAGCGCACTCAGGACAAATTGCACAATAACTTTTGGAGTCTTGTTACCCTTGGAAAAATAAAAATTGGGGTGAAAAGATCATTTTTGTGGAAAAAATATGATTTTTAAATTTTACGGCTCTACGTTATAAACTTGTGTGAAGCACTTGGGGGTTCAAATTGCTCACCAAAGATCTAGAAAAGTTCCTTAGGGGGTCTAGTTTCCAAAATGGGGTCATTTGTGGGGGGTTTCCACTGTTTAGGCACATCAGGGGCTCTCCAAATGCAACATGGCATCCAATCTCAATTCCAGCCAATTTTGGTTGGAAAAAGTCAAATGGTGCTCCTTCCATTCCGAGCTCTGCCGTGCGCCCAAACAGTGGTTCCCACCCACATATGGGGTATCAGCGTACTCAGGACAAATTGGACAACAACGTATGTGGTCCAATTTCTCCTGTTACCCTTGAGAAAATAAAAAATTAATGACTAAAACATAATTTTTGTGGGAAAAAAATAGGATTTTTTATTTTCATGCCCGGGCATTATAAACTTGTGTGAAGCACTTGGGGGTTCAAAGTGCTCACCAAAGATCTAGATAAGTTCCTTAGGGGGTATAGTTTCCAAAATCGGGTCACTTGTGGGGGGTTTCCACTGTTTAGGCTCATCTGGGGCACTGCAAACGGAACATGACCCCCATCAACGTCTGCATTCCAAAACGTTACTACTTCCTTTCCAAGCCCTGCCGTGCACCCAAACAGTTCCCCCCCTCCACATATGGGGTATCAGCGTACTCAGGACAAATTGGACAACAACTTTTGGGGTCCAATTTCCTTGGGAAAATTCAAAAATTTGGGACTAAAAAATCATTTTTGTGGAAAATTGTTTTTTTTTTTTTTCACACCCAGGCATTATAAGCTTTTGTGAAACACTTGGGAGTTCAAAGTGCTCACAACAGATCTAGAGAAGTACCTTAGGGGGTCTAGTTTCCAAAATGGTGTCACTTGTGGGGGTTTCCACTGTTTAGGCGCATCAGGGGCTCTCCAAACACGACATGGCGTCCAATCTCAATTCCAGCCAATTTTAGTTTGAAAAAGTCAAACGGCGCTCCTTCCCTTACGAGCTCTGCCGTGTGCCCAAACAGTGGTTTTCCCCCACATATTGGGTATTGGCGTACTCAGGAGAAATTGCATAACAACCTTATCTGTCCATTTTCTCCTTTTACCCTTGTGAAAATAAAAAAAAAGTTTGTAAAAGATCATTTTTGTGGCTAAAAAGTTAAATATTCATTTTTTCCTTCCACGTTGCTTTAGTTCCTGTGAAGCACCTGAAGGGTTAATAAACTTCTTGAATGTGGTTTTGAGTACCTTGAGGGGTGCAGTTTTTAGAATGGTGTCACTTTTGGGTATTTTCTGCCATATAGACCCCTCAAAGTGACTTCAAATGAGAGGTGGTCCCTAAAAAAAATGGCTTTGTAAATTTTGTTGTAAAAATGAGAAATCGCTGGTCAACTTTTAACCCTTATAACTTCCTAACAAAAAAAAATTTTGGTTCCAAAATTGTGCTGATGTAAAGTAGACATGTGGGAAATGTTATTTCTTAACTATTTTATGTGACATATTTCTCTGTTTTAAGGGAATAAAAATTCAAAGTTTGAAAATTGCAAAATTTTAAAAATTTTCGCCATATTTGCGTTTTTTTCAAAAATAAACGCAAGTTATATCGAAGAAATTTTACTTCTAACGTGAAGTACAATATGTCACGAGAAAACAATCTCAGAATCGCGAAGATCCGTTGAAGCGTTCCAGAGTTATAACCTCATAAAGAGACAGTGGTCAGAATTGTAAAAATTGGCCCGGTCATTAAGGTGCAAACCACCCTTGGGGGTGAAGGGGTTAAAAACTTTTTTTTTTTTTTTTTTTTTTTTTTTTTTTTTTTTTTTTTTACTTTTGGCATCCTTCAATAGAAGCTGCCATAACCTGATCGACTCTGCTACATATAGGCGATGTTCAGCTCTCCTGTATGTAGCAGAATTGCTGACTTGCTATGACGGGGTCACTGATGGACGGGATTTTCGGTGCGCCTGCCAGAAGCATGCGTTAAATGCCGCTGTCAGAGTTTGACAGCGGCATTTAACTAGTTCACAGCCGCGGGTGGATCGCAATTCCACCAGCGGCTGTTAGAGGCCCGCTGTCAGAAAGGGGTTAATATGCAAATAAGCTGTTAAGATCTATGGGCCAGACACAGATCTCCCTGAAGATCTGTCTCCAGAGCTTATATTAAATGAAAGGCGGCATTACCAGTGTGAGACACGTAATGACTGACAGACTTGCTCTCCTGATCTGTATGTCTCACACTTGTGATGCCTCCTTTTATTTAAAATAAGCTCTGGAGGCAGATTCTCAGGGAGATCTATGTCCAGCCCAAAGAGCTTAACAGCTCACTTACATAGTAAGAAAAATGTGGATTTCTCTGTAAGACATCGGATTGCAGATATCAAGGTATCATTTTATTCAGCTTCATAAGACCTGCATGCCCATATAGATGGCTTAGGAGGGTTGATCCCACTGACAGATTCCCTTTAATGCCTCTTCATTCCATGTATACCTCAATAAAACATCAACAAGCTTGTTGTTTTCTTTTGCAGAGCGAGCTGTAGTGTTTATTGGTACCAGTTTGACACTATATTAAACTTTTGGAGTAAACTTTTTATCTTATTTTTCCTGTTGAAGCAAAGTGACCAAAAAGCAGCATTTCTGTAGTTTTTTTTTTTTTTACTATTGACTACATGTCTAAGTTCGGCAAGGCATCAACGAGCTTCAAGATGTGTTTTTCGGCTCACTGAAAAAAAAAGAGAAGAATCACTTAATCGTGGAGATGTTCCACCATGGATCAGGAACTTTCGATAGCTCCCCATTGGCTCCTTAAATATACAAGACCTTTATGTTAAGCGATATTCTGATATTTTCCAAAATCTCACGCAGAAAAAGGTTAACAAGAATATATGTGAAAGTGATGCCCAAGACGAGATGAACTGATCTGGTGGAACAGTTTGGGATAAAACCTTTGTCGTACATGACTGAAGGCTTCGTCCGAGGGTCCTGAATTACAATCTAAAACAAGCACAAGTTAGAAATAAATGTGGATTTTATGGATCTGTAATCATAGAGCGGGAACGGGCGATTTCCTTCACATCTTTCAGCTACATCAGTGTTCTGAGACAAGTAAACGCAGATGTTCAAAAATTTAATGGAACACCAGTCAACGATGGCAAGTGCAACGTGCAAATGGAGAGATAGTGGCTTGCTGCAGCCATACATATGCAGAACTTTACATACGGTAAATGGATCTGGGCGCTCACTAGTCGACAGGCATGAAAAATGGCTACGGTTCTAACCACGGGTGGGGATTCCACCATCTGTATTGAAAAATGGCCTGCAATGCAATGGCAGATGTCCCGTCCTGAATTATCAGCCTCAGCCACATATTCGGGTCAGGAGAGTTTGCGGTCGGTCGGCATTGTGGTCCCAGTACTTATTTGCAGGATGAAATAATGGAATATCAGCAGAGTTTTCAAAGCTTCAGCTAAGTTTTTTTTTATAGAATTTCTTCATTACATCTTGCATACACATCTCGTGACAGTGTATCATGAAATCAGGTTTTGTATTTTTTTTTTTTAGCGGGAGATGCGATACACAAGGATGTGACTCTCGAGTCCCCCCCGGATGTATGGAGCAATGGTGACACGTGCGCGTCTAGTCCTTACCTTGCCTGTGAAACTGAAGGAGATTGAGAAGTAGAACATTTGTTTCAAAGGAGTTTTCCTGAAGCACCTTTGCACCTTTTTGGTTTTTAGTAGTACCACAAGCACCTTTCTAACATACCCCTATGTAAAATGTCAAAAGGAAATCTGTCAGCAGGTGTTTGTTAGGTAATCTCACAGCAGCATGATGTAGGAACAGAGCCCGAATCCAGTGATGTATCACTTCATTTACTGGGTGCAGCAGTTGTGATACAATCCCTGTTTCCTCTGCTGTATATCTAGCAGAGCTCAGAATGCTGAGCTGTGTATAACCCCGCCCACACCACTGATTGGCAGCTTTTTGTGTACACTGTATACTGACAGAAACCAGCCAATCAGTGGTGGGGGCGGGGTTAGACTAGAAAGCACAAGACACCTAGTCCTGTAGTGATAATCTCCTCATGATAAAATACTGATTGCATTGAAACAAAAACAAAGCTAGTAAGTGATACAGCGTTGGTATCAGGATCTCTGCCCTTAACATCATGCTGCTCTCAGATTACATAGCAAAAACTACTGACTGATTCCCTTTAAGGGATTCTGATGCTTCTAGCATAACTCCACTTATCTGTTTCCTTTTCCTCTTGCATCCAACATGTACTGTATCCCGGTCCAATTCCACAACCAATGTACACCCCCTCATGAACAGCAGGTGCACAGGATTGTGAGAAATAAAGTTTGGGTCTCACTGTTGGCACAAGAAAATAAAAGTAAGGGAAAAAATGGAAAGTTGAGCTGTATAAAATTTCTTGAATAATTTGCATTTCCATGCCTGCGCCTAAGTTTTCCATTCTCTTCTAATCCCCTTATATGTAGTGCGGACTTGGCATCCCTATTTACTACTCCAGTCCGTGTTCTGCAGAGAGAAATAACACAGGATTTATTTTTTTTCTTTCCATGGACTATTGGATTCTAGCATAATCTGACAAAGCGCGCCTAAAAAGTAGGGCAAGGTAGCTTTAAAACTAGCACAAAGTAATCGATAGCCTATCCTACTTGAAATGCCGGCTCGACCAAACATCCATTAAGGAGCCTTAGAATCGAATGTTAGAGTTCACGACACAAAAGTCACACAACATAGTGATATACACACACATATAATATCTGGGGGAACTCCATCTGGAAACGACACGCGCCGCAACGGTCCTTGTAAAATTGCTTAATTATTAATGGATTTCTAACAAAGGGAGCGAGCAAAGAAAGAATTCAGCTACAGGAATAAAGAGCTGTCAGGATGGGAAAATCTACAAAGTGGAGCGCGAGCACTCACTATTAGATAAAAATACAGGCAGATCTGTCAGATTCTAGCAATAGGAGCTAATGAAAGAGCGAGACAGGGAAAAATCTATGCAACATCAAAACCTCGCCGCTGCATTAACCACCCAGTCAAGACCTGGAAAACCTACTTTCAAGCCATTTTTTTCCCTAATCTATGCAGGGCAACACTGTAATGTAGAAATGACTGTCTGTGACTTAGGACTTTCATCCGAGCCTCAAACTATATATAAGATAAAATCATGTGTGCTGCTAGCCTTACACAGACACATCTACAAGCAAGAAGCAAAAAAAAATAATCATTTTGATAAATTGCCTAACAACGAAATATCATATTCACAGCCACACAAAAAATGTTTCTTTTACTTGACTTCACCGGTGTTATGTTTTGGTAGCTGAGGAGAGCAGGCAAAAACCGCAATACACCAGAGAGGTTGGAATCTACTGGATTGCAGTACCCTGACTAACCACCACAACTAAAGGCAGCCGTGGAGCGTTCCTACGTTGGTCCTAGACGCCTCGTCACAGCCTGAGAGGCTAACTACACCTAAAGATAGAAAGAGGAAAGCTATCTGCCCCGGAGCAGATCCCCAAAGAACATAGGAAGCCCCCAAACATGTAATGGCGGTTAGACAAGAGGAAATACAGACACAGACAGAAAATAGTATGAGCAAACGCTGGGGCCCAATCTGCCTAGACAGAAAAGGATAGGAAGGATACTTACTGCAATTCCAAAAAACCCTAAAAAAAGCCAACGCTACTAATTGCAAAAACACCTGAGATCACACGACATCTACCACCTAAATTAGTTCTCTGGTGTAACAAAACTAAGCCGCAGCCACAGAAAAAACTGAAAAAGCAAATGAACAAACAACAGTGGCTCCAGAGGAACCGAGAGGAGACCAAGCCCCCCGGGGAGGGGAACCTGGCCAACCTCACAGAAATGCAGAGAAAAACGCAAATGGCAAGCACAAAAACAAAAAACAGAAAATATCTTATCTGAGAGCAGGAGAAGAGGCAAGACTCAGCAAGCTTCCAAGTGAACCAGGAAACAACGTTGAGACAAGAACAATTGATCACCGGCAACCATGATGGGGGGAAACCTCCCTTATATCCAGCCAGTCTGTACTTCCTGATTGCCAATCCTCATTGAATGGTTCAGTACTGTTTGTAACCACCAGAGGGAGCTTCTGCTCAGAATTCATTGCTAAAACATTCATAACAGTACCCCCCCTTGAGGAGGGGTCACCGAACCCTCATTTGTGCAACCAGGTCGGTCAGGATGAGTTCTGTGATATGCACGGATCAGTCTCCTAGCATGGATGTCGAAGCAAACACCCAAGAATTGTCCTCCTGACCATAACCTCTCCACTTAACCAAATACTGGAGTTTCCGTCTAGAAAAACGAGAATCCAATATTTTCTCAACCACATACTCGAGATTGCCCTCAATCAAAACAGGGTCAGGGGGCGCAGCCATAGGAACCACTGGCTCGACAAACCTCTTCAATAAGGACTTTGGAACACGTTATGGATCTTAAATGTCCCTGGAAGAAGTAAACGAAAGGAAACAGGATTAAGAATCTCCATGATCTTATAAGGTCCATTGAACATAGGCTTAAACTTAGGAGATGCAACTCTCATAGGGATATTTCTTGAGGATAACCAGACCAAGTCCCCCACTTTAAACCGAGGACCATCAGTCCTATGCCGGTTGGCAAACCGCTGGGCCTTCTCCTGAGAGAGGGACAACCTCTCCACTACCTGGTCCCAAATCTGCTGCATACGCTCCACAACAGAGTCAACACCCGGACAGACAGAAGCCTCCGTCTGTCCCGAAAAAAATCGAGGGTGAAACCCAAAATTCCAGAAAAATGGAGACATCAAAGTGGCAGAGCTAGCCCTATTATTAAGAGCAAACTCAGCCAAAGGCAAAAAAGAGACCCAGTCATCTTGATCAGCAGACACAAAGCATCTCAGATAAGTCTCCAATGTCTGGTTTGTTCTCTCAGTTTGTCCATTGGTTTGAGGATGAAAAGCAGAGGAGAAAGACAATTGAACACCAAGTTTAGAACAAAAAGTCCTCCAAAATCTGGAAACAAACTGGACTCCTCTGTCAGACACAATGTTCTCAGGAATCCCGTGTAACCGAACCACGTGCTGAAAGAACAAAGGCACCAATTCGGAGGAGGAAGGCAACTTAGGTAATGGCACAAGATGTATCATCTTGGAAAACCTATCACAAATCACCCAGATAATGGTCATTCTCTGAGAAACAGGGAGGTCGGAAATAAAATCCATAGAGATATGGGTTCATGGTCTCTTGGGCACAGGCAATGGCATCAACAAACCACTAGAGCGAGAGCAAGGCTTGGAGCGAGAGCAAGTCTCACAGGACTGCACAAACTCCCTGACGTCACGAGACAAAGTAGGCCACCAAAAGGACCGACTCACCAAGTCTCTGGTACCAAAAATTCCGGGATGACCGGCCAACGCGGAACAATGAATCTCAGACATCACACTCTTCTTGCACTGGTCTGGGACAAACAATTTCCCAACAGGGCAGCGCTCGGGTTTATCCTCCTGACACCCCTCCAGAGCCAGTCTCAAATTGGGCGAGATGGCGGAAAAAACTACACCCTTTTCAAAATAACAGTAGGATCAGATAACTCAGGAGAGTCCGCAAGGAAACTCCTCGAGAGGGCATCCGCCTTAACATTCTTAGTGCCAGGAAGAAAGGAAACCACAAAATTAAAACGTGTGAAAAACAAGGCCCACCTGGCCTGTCTAGGATTAAGTCGCTTGGCTGATTCCAGATAAACCAGATTCTTATGGTCCGTGAGGACCACCACCTGATGTTTGGCTCCCTCCAGCCAATGTCTCCACTCTTCAAAAGCCCACTTCATGGCCAATAACTCCCGATTACCCACGTCATAATTACGTTCAGTTGGAGAAAATTTTTCAGAGAACAAAGCACAAGGGTTACTTTTAGAGGTCTCAGGATCTCTTTGGGACAAAATGGCACCTGCCCCAATTTCAGAGGCATCAACCTCCACCTGAAATGGCAGAGAAACATCAGGCTGCCGTAGAACAGGAGCAGAAGTGAATCTCTGTTTAAGTTCCTAAACGCAGAGACTGCCTCAGGAGGCCAATTCACCACATCAGAACCCTTTTTGGTCAAATCAGTCAATGGTTTAACAATAACAGAGAAATTACCAATAAATTTACGATAAAAATTGGCAAAACCCAAGAATCTCTGAAGAGCCTTTAATGAAGTAGGTTGGACCCAATCACAGATGGCCTGAACCTTGACTGGGTCCATTTCAATAACAGATGGGAGACAAAATGAATCCCAGAAATGAGATCCTCTGTACGCCAAAAAGACACTTTGATCCCTTCACATACAGAGCATTCTCTCTCAAAATCTGGAACACAGTCCGAACATGTTTCACATGAGAGTCCCAGTCATTGGAAAAAATCAAGATATCATCCAAATAAACAATCAGAAATTTATCCACAAAATCCCTGAAAATGTCATTCATGAAGGACTGGAAGACAGAAGGAGCATTAGTGAGCCCAAAGGGCATCACTAGGTACTCAAAATGCCCCTCTGGTGTATTAAAAGCCGTCTTCCATTCATCCCCGTGCTTAATGCGAATAAGGTTATACGCCCCCGAGGTCAAGCTTGGTAAACCAAGTAGCACTTTTCACCCTGGAAAACAGGTCAGAAATCAAGGGTAACGGATATTGATATTTCACAGTGATATTGTTCAAGAGACGATAATCAATACACGGCCTTAATGAACCATCCTTTTTGGCCACAAAGAAAAAACCAGCACCCAAGGGTGAAGAGGATGGTCTGATATGACCCTTCTCCAATGACTCCTTGATATAAGACCGCATAGCGTCATGTTCAGGTACAGACAAGTTAAAAAGGCGACCTTTAGGGAATTTACTACCAGGCACTAATTCAATAGCGCAGTCATAGCTCCTATGGGGGGGCAAGGATGCAGATTTACTTTCGCTAAACACATCAGAAAAATCAGTCAAAAAGTCAGGCACATCTTGAGCCTGGGGAGAGGCAGAAAAAACAGGAGTGTTGGCATTAACACATTGGCAGCCCCAACTGGTCACAGACACAGATTTCCAATCCAAAACAGGATTATGAGACTGCAACCAAGGGAAACCTAGTACAATAATGTCATGCAGATTATACAGCACCAAAAATTTGCAACTCTCCTGATGATCAGGTTCAACTCTCATTATCACCTGAGTAGAGAACTGGGGTTTATTCTCAGCCAAAGGGGTAGAATCAATCCCCAGTAGGGGAATAGACTCCGTAGGGGTATCAAGGGAAACCCACAACATTTAGCAAAATCAAAATCCATCAGGTTAATAGCTGCTCCCGAATCAACAAAAGCCTGAGCAGAAAATGTGGACAGGGAGAAAATCAGGGTAACAGTCAACAGAAATTTAGTCTGAACACTACCCAAGACAACTGAGCGTGCAAAACGTCTTCCCCGCTTAGGGCAGACTGAAATAGCATGAGAGGCATCACCACAGTAGAAACATAACCCATTGCGTTTTCGAAACTCATGACGCTGTGCCCCAGAAGCCACTCCATCACAATGCATGGGCTCAGAAGCTGGTTCACAAGGCAACACTATTCCACGCATACCTCTACGCTCACGCAAACGTCTGTCAATTTGAATCGCTAATGACATAGAATCATTGAGACCAGAGGGAGCAGGGAAACTGTCAAGTATAGTGTACAGTTCCTATAGCGTCTTGTGCTTGGGTGCGAGGAAAACACAGGAGACATAGGTTGAAATGAAATGACTTGTATTACTTCATACAAGCATGCTGAAAAGTTCACACAGTTTGCAGGAACAGCGACAGGAGACACAGCAGGCCAGAGTAACTTTAAGCACTACAATAAATCTCCAAAGCAGGTTCAGGATCTCTTCTCTGTACCGTAATTCCTCTGCAAACATGGATTCACCAAACAGCAGGTTTCCAGAGTCCAAAAGTGTTCCAAGGTTCCTCAGTAGGGAATAGCTGGAGTACAAGTCCAAGGCTTCCAGGAGTCAGGTCACAGACTGACTGAGGCTTGATTCAGGAGCACTGATTGTTCAGCTGAGGCTGCTTAGGAAGCAAGAGGGAAGAATCAGGCGGGAACATGAAAACTGGAAACTCCATATTAACTGAGGGCAAGAGCTGCAGAAAGACAGAAAGCAAAAATGGCCGACGGAAAACTGAGTTTCAAGGAACATGTCAACAGAGACAAAGAACCTTACATTACTCCCCCTTAGGGACAACCTCCGGATGACCTCAGACCAGGCTTGTCAGGGTACCTCTGATGAAACTGGCGGAGCAGGCGAGGAGCATTTACATTATTGACTGGTTCCCATGAGTTGTCCTCCACTGGGTAGCCCTGCCATTTAATCAAATATTGCAACTGATTTCTGTACAACCTGGAATCTAGAATCCTTTCCACCATAAATTCTTCCTGACCATCGACCAGCACTGGGTCAGGGCAAGGAGAAGAACGTCCAGGAAAAATATTGGGTGTTGCAGCCTTTAGTAGGGATACATGAAAGACAGGGTGGATTCTCATAGTTCTGGGTAGTTGAAGACGACAAGCAACAGCACTTATAATCTTATTGATCTTATAAGGTCCAATGTACTTATGTCCCAATTTAGACAATGGAATCTTTAATTTAAGATTTCTGGTTGACAGCCA
>JARQOD010000005.1:40006336-40081337 GCA_033576555.1 Oophaga sylvatica
GGAAAAAGTCAAATGGTGCTCCTTCCATTCCGAGCTCTGCCGTGCGCCCAAACAGTGGTTCCCACCCACATATGGGGTATCAGCGTACTCAGGACAAATTGGACAACAACGTATGTGGTCCAATTTCTCCTGTTACCTTGAGAAAATAAAAAATTAATGACTAAAAGATAATTTTTGTGGGAAAAAAATAGGATTTTTTATTTTCATGCCCGGGCATTATAAACTTGTGTGAAGCACTTGGGGGTTCAAAGTGCTCACCAAAGATCTAGATAAGTTCCTTAGGGGGTATAGTTTCCAAAATCGGGTCACTTGTGGGGGGTTTCCACTGTTTAGGCTCATCTGGGGCACTGCAAACGGAACATGACCCCCATCAACGTCTGCATTCCAAAACGTTACTACTTCCTTTCCAAGCCCTGCCGTGCACCCAAACAGTTCCCCCCCTCCACATATGGGGTATCAGCGTACTCAGGACAAATTGGACAACAACTTTTGGGGTCCAATTTCCTTGGGAAAATTCAAAATTTGGGACTAAAAAATCATTTTTGTGGAAAATTGTTTTTTTTTTTTTTTCACACCCAGGCATTATAAGCTTTTGTGAAACACTTGGGAGTTCAAAGTGCTCACAACAGATCTAGAGAAGTACCTTAGGGGGTCTAGTTTCCAAAATGGTGTCACTTGTGGGGGTTTCCACTGTTTAGGCGCATCAGGGGCTCTCCAAACACGACATGGCGTCCAATCTCAATTCCAGCCAATTTTAGTTTGAAAAAGTCAAACGGCGCTCCTTCCCTTACGAGCTCTGCCGTGTGCCCAAACAGTGGTTTTCCCCCACATATTGGGTATTGGCGTACTCAGGAGAAATTGCATAACAACCTTATCTGTCCATTTTCTCCTTTTACCCTTGTGAAAATAAAAAAAAAGTTTGTAAAAGATCATTTTTGTGGCTAAAAAGTTAAATATTCATTTTTTCCTTCCACGTTGCTTTAGTTCCTGTGAAGCACCTGAAGGGTTAATAATCTTCTTGAATGTGGTTTTGAGTACCTTGAGGGGTGCAGTTTTTAGAATGGTGTCACTTTTGGGTATTTTCTGCCATATAGACCCCTCAAAGTGACTTCAAATGAGAGGTGGTCCCTAAAAAAAATGGCTTTGTAAATTTTGTTGTAAAAATGAGAAATCGCTGGTCAACTTTTAACCCTTATAACTTCCTAACAAAAAAAAATTTTGGTTCCAAAATTGTGCTGATGTAAAGTAGACATGTGGAAATGTTATTTCTTAACTATTTTATGTGACATATTTCTCTGTTTTAAGGGAATAAAAATTCAAAGTTTGAAAATTGCAAAATTTTAAAAATTTTCGCCATATTTGCATTTTTTTTCAAAAATAAACGCAAGTTATATCGAAGAAATTTTACTTCTAACGTGAAGTACAATATGTCACGAGAAAACAATCTCAGAATCGCGAAGATCCGTTGAAGCGTTCCAGAGTTATAACCTCATAAAGAGACAGTGGTCAGAATTGTAAAAATTGGCCCGGTCATTAAGGTGCAAACCACCCTTGGGGGTGAAGGGGTTAAAAACTTTTTTTTTTTTTTTTTTTTTTTTTTTTTTACTTTTGGCATCCTTCAATAGAAGCTGCCATAACCTGATCGACTCTGCTACATATAGGCGATGTTCAGCTCTCCTGTATGTAGCAGAATTGCTGACTTGCTATGACGGGGTCACTGATGGACGGGATTTTCGGTGCGCCTGCCAGAAGCATGCGTTAAATGCCGCTGTCAGAGTTTGACAGCGGCATTTAACTAGTTCACAGCCGCGGGTGGATCGCAATTCCACCAGCGGCTGTTAGAGGCCCGCTGTCAGAAAGGGGTTAATATGCAAATAAGCTGTTAAGATCTATGGGCCAGACACAGATCTCCCTGAAGATCTGTCTCCAGAGCTTATATTAAATGAAAGGCGGCATTACCAGTGTGAGACACGTAATGACTGACAGACTTGCTCTCCTGATCTGTATGTCTCACACTTGTGATGCCTCCTTTTATTTAAAATAAGCTCTGGAGGCAGATTCTCAGGGAGATCTATGTCCAGCCCAAAGAGCTTAACAGCTCACTTACATAGTAAGAAAAATGTGGATTTCTCTGTAAGACATCGGATTGCAGATATCAAGGTATCATTTTATTCAGCTTCATAAGACCTGCATGCCCATATAGATGGCTTAGGAGGGTTGATCCCACTGACAGATTCCCTTTAATGCCTCTTCATTCCATGTATACCTCAATAAAACATCAACAAGCTTGTTGTTTTCTTTTGCAGAGCGAGCTGTAGTGTTTATTGGTACCAGTTTGACACTATATTAAACTTTTGGAGTAAACTTTTTATCTTATTTTTCCTGTTGAAGCAAAGTGACCAAAAAGCAGCATTTCTGTAGTTTTTTTTTTTTTTACTATTGACTACATGTCTAAGTTCGGCAAGGCATCAACGAGCTTCAAGATGTGTTTTTCGGCTCACTGAAAAAAAAAGAGAAGAATCACTTAATCGTGGAGATGTTCCACCATGGATCAGGAACTTTCGATAGCTCCCCATTGGCTCCTTAAATATACAAGACCTTTATGTTAAGCGATATTCTGATATTTTCCAAAATCTCACGCAGAAAAAGGTTAACAAGAATATATGTGAAAGTGATGCCCAAGACGAGATGAACTGATCTGGTGGAACAGTTTGGGATAAAACCTTTGTCGTACATGACTGAAGGCTTCGTCCGAGGGTCCTGAATTACAATCTAAAACAAGCACAAGTTAGAAATAAATGTGGATTTTATGGATCTGTAATCATAGAGCGGGAACGGGCGATTTCCTTCACATCTTTCAGCTACATCAGTGTTCTGAGACAAGTAAACGCAGATGTTCAAAAATTTAATGGAACACCAGTCAACGATGGCAAGTGCAACGTGCAAATGGAGAGATAGTGGCTTGCTGCAGCCATACATATGCAGAACTTTACATACGGTAAATGGATCTGGGCGCTCACTAGTCGACAGGCATGAAAAATGGCTACGGTTCTAACCACGGGTGGGGATTCCACCATCTGTATTGAAAAATGGCCTGCAATGCAATGGCAGATGTCCCGTCCTGAATTATCAGCCTCAGCCACATATTCGGGTCAGGAGAGTTTGCGGTCGGTCGGCATTGTGGTCCCAGTACTTATTTGCAGGATGAAATAATGGAATATCAGCAGAGTTTTCAAAGCTTCAGCTAAGTTTTTTTTTATAGAATTTCTTCATTACATCTTGCATACACATCTCGTGACAGTGTATCATGAAATCAGGTTTTGTATTTTTTTTTTTTAGCGGGAGATGCGATACACAAGGATGTGACTCTCGAGTCCCCCCGGATGTATGGAGCAATGGTGACACGTGCGCGTCTAGTCCTTACCTTGCCTGTGAAACTGAAGGAGATCGAGAAGTAGAACATTTGTTTCAAAGGAGTTTTCCTGAAGCACCTTTGCACCTTTTTGGTTTTTAGTAGTACCACAAGCACCTTTCTAACATACCCCTATGTAAAATGTCAAAAGGAAATCTGTCAGCAGGTGTTTGTTAGGTAATCTCACAGCAGCATGATGTAGGAACAGAGCCCGAATCCAGTGATGTATCACTTCATTTACTGGGTGCAGCAGTTGTGATACAATCCCTGTTTCCTCTGCTGTATATCTAGCAGAGCTCAGAATGCTGAGCTGTGTATAACCCCGCCCACACCACTGATTGGCAGCTTTTTGTGTACACTGTATACTGACAGAAACCAGCCAATCAGTGGTGGGGGCGGGGTTAGACTAGAAAGCACAAGACACCTAGTCCTGTAGTGATAATCTCCTCATGATAAAATACTGATTGCATTGAAACAAAAACAAAGCTAGTAAGTGATACAGCGTTGGTATCAGGATCTCTGCCCTTAACATCATGCTGCTCTCAGATTACATAGCAAAAACTACTGACTGATTCCCTTTAAGGGATTCTGATGCTTCTAGCATAACTCCACTTATCTGTTTCCTTTTCCTCTTGCATCCAACATGTACTGTATCCCGGTCCAATTCCACAACCAATGTACACCCCCTCATGAACAGCAGGTGCACAGGATTGTGAGAAATAAAGTTTGGGTCTCACTGTTGGCACAAGAAAATAAAAGTAAGGGAAAAAATGGAAAGTTGAGCTGTATAAAATTTCTTGAATAATTTGCATTTCCATGCCTGCGCCTAAGTTTTCCATTCTCTTCTAATCCCCTTATATGTAGTGCGGACTTGGCATCCTATTTACTACTCCAGTCCGTGTTCTGCAGAGAGAAATAACACAGGATTTATTTTTTTTCTTTCCATGGACTATTGGATTCTAGCATAATCTGACAAAGCGCGCCTAAAAAGTAGGGCAAGGTAGCTTTAAAACTAGCACAAAGTAATCGATAGCCTATCCTACTTGAAATGCCGGCTCGACCAAACATCCATTAAGGAGCCTTAGAATCGAATGTTAGAGTTCACGACACAAAAGTCACACAACATAGTGATATACACACACATATAATATCTGGGGGAACTCCATCTGGAAACGACACGCGCCGCAACGGTCCTTGTAAAATTGCTTAATTATTAATGGATTTCTAACAAAGGGAGCGAGCAAAGAAAGAATTCAGCTACAGGAATAAAGAGCTGTCAGGATGGGAAAATCTACAAAGTGGAGCGCGAGCACTCACTATTAGATAAAAATACAGGCAGATCTGTCAGATTCTAGCAATAGGAGCTAATGAAAGAGCGAGACAGGGAAAAATCTATGCAACATCAAAACCTCGCCGCTGCATTAACCACCCAGTCAAGACCTGGAAAACCTACTTTCAAGCCATTTTTTTCCCTAATCTATGCAGGGCAACACTGTAATGTAGAAATGACTGTCTGTGACTTAGGACTTTCATCCAAGCCTCAAACTATATATAAGATAAATCATGTGTGCTGCTAGCCTTACACAGACACATCTACAAGCAAGAAGCAAAAAAAAATAATCATTTTGATAAATTGCCTAACAACGAAATATCATATTCACAGCCACACAAAAAATGTTTCTTTTACTTGACTTCACCGGTGTTATGTTTTGGTAGCTGAGGAGAGCAGGCAAAAACCGCAATACACCAGAGAGGTTGGAATCTACTGGATTGCAGTACCCTGACTAACCACCACAACTAAAGGCAGCCGTGGAGCGTTCCTACGTTGGTCCTAGACGCCTCGTCACAGCCTGAGAGGCTAACTACACCTAAAGATAGAAAGAGGAAAGCTATCTGCCCCGGAGCAGATCCCCAAAGAACATAGGAAGCCCCCAAACATGTAATGGCGGTTAGACAAGAGGAAATACAGACACAGACAGAAAATAGTATGAGCAAACGCTGGGGCCCAATCTGCCTAGACAGAAAAGGATAGGAAGGATACTTACTGCAATTCCAAAAAACCCTAAAAAAAGCCAACGCTACTAATTGCAAAAACACCTGAGATCACACGACATCTACCACCTAAATTAGTTCTCTGGTGTAACAAAACTAAGCCGCAGCCACAGAAAAAACTGAAAAAGACAATGAACAAACAACAGTGGCTCCAGAGGAACCGAGAGGAGACCAAGCCCCCCGGGGAGGGGAACCTGGCCAACCTCACAGAAATGCAGAGAAAAACGCAAATGGCAAGCACAAAAACAAAAAACAGAAAATATCTTATCTGAGAGCAGGAGAAGAGGCAAGACTCAGCAAGCTTCCAAGTGAACCAGGAAACAACGTTGAGACAAGAACAATTGATCACCGGCAACCATGATGGGGGGAAACCTCCCTTATATCCAGCCAGTCTGTACTTCCTGATTGCCAATCCTCATTGAATGGTTCAGTACTGTTTGTAACCACCAGAGGGAGCTTCTGCTCAGAATTCATTTCTAAAACATTCATAACAGTACCCACCCCTTGAGGAGGGGTCACCGAACCCTCATTTGTGCAACCAGGTCGGTCAGGATGAGTTCTGTGATATGCACGGATCAGTCTCCTAGCATGGATGTCTGAAGCAAACACCCAAGAATTGTCCTCCTGACCATAACCTCTCCACTTAACCAAATACTGGAGTTTCCGTCTAGAAAAACGAGAATCCAATATTTTCTCAACCACATACTCCAGATTGCCCTCAATCAAAACAGGGTCAGGGGGCGCAGCCATAGGAACCACTGGCTCGACAAACCTCTTCAATAAGGACTTGTGGAACACGTTATGGATCTTAAATGTCCCTGGAAGAAGTAAACGAAAGGAAACAGGATTAAGAATCTCCATGATCTTATAAGGTCCAATGAACATAGGCTTAAACTTAGGAGATGCAACTCTCATAGGGATATTTCTTGAGGATAACCAGACCAAGTCCCCCACTTTAAACCGAGGACCATCAGTCCTATGCCGGTTGGCAAACCGCTGGGCCTTCTCCTGAGAGAGGGACAACCTCTCCACTACCTGGTCCCAAATCTGCTGCATACGCTCCACAACAGAGTCAACACCCGGACAGACAGAAGCCTCCGTCTGTCCCGAAGAAAATCGAGGGTGAAACCCAAAATTCCAGAAAAATGGAGACATCAAAGTGGCAGAGCTAGCCCTATTTTAAGAGCAAACTCAGCCAAAGGCAAAAAAGAGACCCAGTCATCTTGATCAGCAGACACAAAGCATCTCAGATAAGTCTCCAATGTCTGGTTTGTTCTCTCAGTTTGTCCATTGGTTTGAGGATGAAAAGCAGAGGAGAAAGACAATTGAACACCAAGTTTAGAACAAAAAGTCCTCCAAAATCTGGAAACAAACTGGACTCCTCTGTCAGACACAATGTTCTCAGGAATCCCGTGTAACCGAACCACGTGCTGAAAGAACAAAGGCACCAATTCGGAGGAGGAAGGCAACTTAGGTAATGGCACAAGATGTATCATCTTGGAAAACCTATCACAAATCACCCAGATAACGGTCATTCTCTGAGAAACAGGGAGGTCGGAAATAAAATCCATAGAGATATGGGTTCATGGTCTCTTGGGCACAGGCAATGGCATCAACAAACCACTAGAGCGAGAGCAAGGCTTGGAGCGAGAGCAAGTCTCACAGGACTGCACAAACTCCTGACGTCACGAGACAAAGTAGGCCACCAAAAGGACCGACTCACCAAGTCTCTGGTACCAAAAATTCCGGGATGACCGGCCAACGCGGAACAATGAATCTCAGACATCACACTCTTCTTGCACTGGTCTGGGACAAACAATTTCCCAACAGGGCAGCGCTCGGGTTTATCCTCCTGAAACCCCTCCAGAGCCAGTCTCAAATTGGGCGAGATGGCGGAAAGAACTACACCCTCTTTCAAAATAACAGCAGGATCAGATAACTCAGGAGAGTCCGCAAGGAAACTCCTCGAGAGGGCATCCGCCTTAACATTCTTAGTGCCAGGAAGAAAGGAAACCACAAAATTAAAACGTGTGAAAAACAAGGCCCACCTGGCCTGTCTAGGATTAAGTCGCTTGGCTGATTCCAGATAAACCAGATTCTTATGGTCCGTGAGGACCACCACCTGATGTTTGGCTCCCTCCAGCCAATGTCTCCACTCTTCAAAAGCCCACTTCATGGCCAATAACTCCCGATTACCCACGTCATAATTACGTTCAGTTGGAGAAAATTTTTCAGAGAACAAAGCACAGGGGTTACTTTTAGAGGTCTCAGGATCTCTTTGGGACAAAACGGCACCTGCCCCAATTTCAGAGGCATCAACCTCCACCTGAAATGGCAGAGAAACATCAGGCTGCCGTAGAACAGGAGCAGAAGTGAATCTCTGTTTAAGTTCCTGAAACGCAGAGACTGCCTCAGGAGGCCAATTCACCACATCAGAACCCTTTTTGGTCAAATCAGTCAATGGTTTAACAATAACAGAGAAATTACCAATAAATTTACGATAAAAATTGGCAAAACCCAAGAATCTCTGAAGAGCCTTTAATGAAGTAGGTTGGACCCAATCACAGATGGCCTGAACCTTGACTGGGTCCATTTCAATAACAGATGGGAGACAAAATGAATCCCAGAAATGAGATCCTCTGTACGCCAAAAAGACACTTTGATCCCTTCACATACAGAGCATTCTCTCTCAAAATCTGGAACACAGTCCGAACATGTTTCACATGAGAGTCCCAGTCATTGGAAAAAATCAAGATATCATCCAAATAAACAATCAGAAATTTATCCACAAAATCCCTGAAAATGTCATTCATGAAGGACTGGAAGACGGAAGGAGCATTAGTGAACCCAAAGGGCATCACTAGGTACTCAAAATGCCCCTCTGGTGTATTAAAAGCCGTCTTCCATTCATCCCCGTGCTTAATGCGAATAAGGTTATACGCCCCCTGAGGTCAAGCTTGGTAAACCAAGTAGCACTTTTCACCCTGGAAAACAGGTCAGAAATCAAGGGTAACGGATATTGATATTTCACAGTGATATTGTTCAAGAGACGATAATCAATACACGGCCTTAATGAACCATCCTTTTTGGCCACAAAGAAAAAACCAGCACCCAAGGGTGAAGAGGATGGTCTGATATGACCCTTCTCCAATGACTCCTTGATATAAGACCGCATAGCGTCATGTTCAGGTACAGACAAGTTAAAAAGGCGACCTTTAGGGAATTTACTACCAGGCACTAATTCAATAGCGCAGTCATAGCTCCTATGGGGGGGCAAGGATGCAGATTTACTTTTGCTAAACACATCAGAAAAATCAGTCAAAAAGTCAGGCACATCTTGAGCCTGGGGAGAGGCAGAAAAAACAGGAGTGTTGGCATTAACACATTGGCAGCCCCAACTGGTCACAGACACAGATTTCCAATCCAAAACAGGATTATGAGACTGCAACCAAGGGAAACCTAGTACAATAATGTCATGCAGATTATACAGCACCAAAAATTTGCAACTCTCCTGATGATCAGGTTCAACTCTCATTATCACCTGAGTAGAGAACTGGGGTTTATCTCAGCCAAAGGGGTAGAATCAATCCCCAGTAGGGGAAAAGACTTCCGTAGGGGTATCAAGGGAAACCCACAACATTTAGCAAAATCAAAATCCATCAGGTTAATAGCTGCTCCCGAATCAACAAAAGCCTGAGCAGAAAATGTGGACAGGGAGAAAATCAGGGTAACAGTCAACAGAAATTTAGTCTGAACACTACCCAAGACAACTGAGCGTGCAAAACGTCTTCCCCGCTTAGGGCAGACTGAAATAGCATGAGAGGCATCACCACAGTAGAAACATAACCCATTGCGTTTTCGAAACTCATGACGCTGTGCCCCAGAAGCCACTCCATCACACTGCATGGGCTCAGAAGCTGGTTCACAAGGCAACACTATTCCACGCATACCTCTACGCTCACGCAAACGTCTGTCAATTTGAATCGCTAATGACATAGAATCATTGAGACCAGAGGGAGCAGGGAAACTGTCAAGTATAGTGTACAGTTCCTATAGCGTCTTGTGGTTGGGTGCGAGGAAAACACAGGAGACATAGGTTGAAATGAAATGACTTGTATTACTTCATACAAGCATGCTGAAAAGTTCACACAGTTTGCAGGAACAGCGACAGGAGACACAGCAGGCCAGAGTAACTTTAAGCACTACAATAAATCTCCAAAGCAGGTTCAGGATCTCTTCTCTGTACCGTAATTCCTCTGCAAACATGGATTCACCAAACAGCAGGTTTCCAGAGTCCAAAAGTGTTCCAAGGTTCCTCAGTAGGGAATAGCTGGAGTACAAGTCCAAGGCTTCCAGGAGTCAGGTCACAGACTGACTGAGGCTTGATTCAGGAGCACTGATTGTTCAGCTGAGGCTGCTTAGGAAGCAAGAGGGAAGAATCAGGGCGGGAACATGAAAACTGGAAACTCTATATTAACTGAGGGCAAGAGCTGTAGAAAGACAGAAAGCAAAAATGGCCGACGGAAAACTGAGTTTCAAGGAACATGTCAACAGAGACAAAGAACCTTACATTACTCCCCCTTTAGGGACAACCTCCGGATGACCTCAGACCAGGCTTGTCAGGGTACCTCTGATGAAACTGGCGGAGCAGGCGAGGAGCATTTACATTATTGACTGGTTCCCATGAGTTGTCCTCCACTGGGTAGCCCTGCCATTTAATCAAATATTGCAACTGATTTCTGTACAACCTGGAATCTAGAATCCTTTCCACCATAAATTCTTCCTGACCATCGACCAGCACTGGGTCAGGGCAAGGAGAAGAACGTCCAGGAAAAATATTGGGTGTTGCAGCCTTTAGTAGGGATACATGAAAGACAGGGTGGATTCTCATAGTTCTGGGTAGTTGAAGACGACAAGCAACAGCACTTATAATCTTATTGATCTTATAAGGTCCAATGTACTTATGTCCCAATTTAGACGATGGAATCTTTAATTTAAGATTTCTGGTTGACAGCCAGACCAAATCTCCTACCTTGAAAGCTGGTGCAGGTTTACGAAATGTATCTGCTGCTTTCTTGTACCTTTCCTGAGCCAATTCTAGATTTTCCTTTAGAAGATCCATATTCTTTTGTAAAGAAGTGATTCTTTCAGCCACTGCCGCCAAGGGCGTATCTATGGGAAATCGAGGAAGAATGTTAGGATGATAACCTAGATTGGAGTAAAAAGGAGACTGCTTAGTGGAGGCGCTCTGAGAGTTGTTATAAGAGAACTCAGCCAGTGGAAGTAGATCCACCCAATCATCCTGTAGGTGGCAGATAAAACAGCGGAGATACTGCTCCAGGGTCT
Source organism: Oophaga sylvatica (assembly GCA_033576555.1). Lineage (NCBI taxonomy): Eukaryota > Metazoa > Chordata > Amphibia > Anura > Dendrobatidae > Oophaga > Oophaga sylvatica. The sequence continues at coordinate 40,017,147 of JARQOD010000005.1, forward strand.
GATTGGTTCGTTCTGTCTGTCCATTAGTCTGGGGATGAAAAGCAGAAGAAAGGTTTACTTTAATGTCCAATGCTGCACAGAAATTTTGCCAAAACCTTGAAGTGAATTGCACCCCTCGATCCGAAATGACCTCATCCGGTACTCCATGTAAGCGAAACACATTCTTAATCATCAAGTCTGATGTCTGTTTTGCAGTGGGTAAGCCGACACAAGGGATAAAATGAGCTGCCTTTGTTAGACGGTCAACCACCACTAGAATGGTGTTCTTCCCTTGAGAGGTTGGTAACTCCACAATGAAGTCCATAGAAATGGATCCCCACGGGTGGGACGGGGTGGGAAGAGGTTGCAACAGACCAGTTGGTGAGGAGCGAGGTGTTTTCCATCTTGCACAGACTTCACATGAAGTGACATAGTTTAAGACATCTTTCCTGTAAGTGGGCCACCAAAAGAAACGAGAAAGAAATTCCTGTGTCTTTAGAATTCCCCTATGCCCGGCTATCTTGGAATCGTGGATGAGTTGCAATACTCTCAATCTGACTGTTTCAGGTATATACAGACGTTGTCCCTGAATCCACACACCATTCTTAAAGACAAGACTTACGTCCCTTGGGGGTTGAGCCAACAAAGAATCCGCATGGTATGCTTCCTTGATGTCCTTAAGTAGGTCTTGATTATGAATCACTCCCAGGAATCTAGAGTCAGGAAGAATAGTCTTAGGAGGAGTAAGTGGACGTGTCTCTGCTGAATGAATCCTAGAGAGTGCATCAGCATTTCCATTGCGCGATCCTGGTCTATAAGAAATTACAAAATTAAATTGGTTTAGGAAAAGATTCCAGCGAGCCTGGCGAGGAGTCAGGCACTTAGCCGACCTGATAAATTCAAGGTTACGATGGTCTGTCAGGACGACTATTTGCTGTGCAGCTCCCTGAAGAAGGTGTCTCCATTCCTTGAAGGCGGCAATAATGGCCAACAATTCTCTATTGCCCACATCGTAGTTCCTCTCAGCCGAAGACAACTGCTGGGAAAAGAAGGCACAGGGATGCAAGACATTCTTCTCACCTGTTCTCAGAGAGTATAGCTCCAACGGCACAGTCTGAAGCATCCACCTCTATTATGAAGGCAAGCTCGGGGTTGGGATGTACTAAGATAGGTGCGGTGGTAAATTTATCCTTTAAACAGGAAAATGCTTCCTGAGCTTGCGGGGTCCAGGAGAACCTAGACTGTTTCCGGGTAAGTTGGGTGATAGGTGACACTACCTCAGAAAAATTCTTAATGAAACGTCTATAGAAGTTGGCAAACCCGATGAAACGCTGCACCTCCTTCACATTTCTAGGAATTGGCCAATCCTTGATGGCTTGGGTCTTGCTTCCATCCATACTAATCCCTTGCGTAGATAGTACATACCCCAGAAATTGAATTTCGGTCCTATGAAATTCACATTTCCAGGACGTCCATCCTGACAGCACCATGGGGACGTCCTCCTCTTTGCTGGGACAGGAAACACACAAGAGATTAAAAGTCCCCTCCCCGCCCCCTTTTCCTCAGTGTTGTATCAAGAACCATGACATGTATAATGCACAAAACACTTTAATTATTGAAAAATCATATTACAGCATATGACGTATTGAAGAGGGAGGGAGCTACCAGTGCTGTCAGGATGGACTCCTGGAAACCTAATTAGCGGTAGGTCTAATGACCCTTTTCCAGGACGTCCCTCCTGACAGCACCATGGGGAGTACCAAAGAAAGCTCCTTAGGGTGGGATCACCGCCTGCAGAACTTTCCTACCAAAGGCCGTCTGCCGGTTAGAAAGTACATCTATCTTATAATGTTTGCAGAATGTATCAATTCTAGCCCATGTTGCCGCCTTACAAATTTGTTCCAGAGAGGCGACTGCCCTCTCTGCCCAGGAGGCAGCTAATGCTCTGGTTGAGTGGGCCTTTAGGCCCGCCGGAGGTTCTGACCCTGCATGGAGGGACACACAGGAGAGAAACTTACCGGGTTCAGGGGGATCGTGAGGCCACGCCAGATCCTTCCCCCTGTGAAGCAGCCCAGGGCTGAAACTCTCCAGTGGGGAGTCCCTCAGCTCCAAAGACCAGGTGCGGCAGGCCCTGAATTGCGGACGTTCCTCCAGGTGGGAGGCTCTCGTCCGGGACCTCATACTGAGGGGTGCAAGGCGGTTCCTGGTAGGACAGCATCCCGCAGCCTGGCGAGTGCTTTGCGGTGGATACTTTCCATACCTCGGCTGTGACCAGCGTCCGGGGGAGCGGTTCACTTCCGGTTCAGCGTCGCACTTCCGGTGACGTCATATCCGGGAGACGCTCACTGCATGGAGAGCAGACGCTTCCTGGAACGACGAGAACTGGTGGAGACCATTACAGCACCTAATCGTGAGTATGGGTGTGTGATCTAGAGACACGCCAAGACAGGTGACATATCGCCGCTTCCCCTATCGGCAGGACGCAGTAATTTGGTCAAGCAGCCTACCTTGTTCCTCATGGATACAGACGCGGCAGATGGCGGTGGGGTAAGTGCGCTTGGCGCAAAAAACCCAGCCATAACCTGACAGCCACCCAGGAATCCGACCTAATTAAGTTCCTGTCTTTTCTATAGGACAAAGGAACTTCGTCCGCTCCCATAACTACAAAAAAGGCTGGTAAAGCCTTAGCAAAATCAGCCAGGTGTCCGGTGTGTCACAGCAAACTGCCAGATGGCTATGACAGAACCCTTTGTTCTTCTTGTACCTCTAAGGTTATGAGAGATGAACAGCCTTCATTGCTTTCTGAAATGAGGCGCATGATTTCTGAGGAGGTTCAGGCCTCTATATCCACACTTACTCAGCAGTGGCCATGTAGTCCTGGCTCTAGTCGTAAGCGGCCCAGATGGGAAACGGATTCAAGAGAACAAGATTTAAGCTCTGAAAATAGATCAGATTTAGAAGAAGCTATTTCAGAGGAAGAAGGAGAACTTCCCCCCGACACTCAGGATAGGAAAAAGAAATTTCTATTTCAACCTGAGGATACTAAGAATCTGATTAGATCTGTACGGAACACCATGGAGATCGAGGAAACTCCCAGAACACAATCTAGACAGGATTTGATGTTCGGGGGACTTACGTCTCAGAAAGAGACAGTTTTTCCTGTTAGCAATCACATTAAAACAATGATCCTGGAGGAATGGAAGAGTGCGGAACGGCGTCTAGTTCTGTCACGTGACTTCAGGGGAAGACTACCGTTCGAACCTGAAGATGTTAGATTATGGGAAGAAGTTCCGAAAATCGATACCCCAATAGCTAGAGTCACAAAAAAGACTGCCATCCCATTTGAGGACTCCTCTAGCCTACGTGACCCTATGGACAGAAAGGCCGATATTCTCCTGAAAAGAGCCTGGGAAACCTCAGCGGCCCTTATTAGGACTAATATTGCTGCCACCTCTGTAGCCAGATCCATGGTTTATTGGATGAGTCAATTGGAGGATCAGTTATCCAATAAGACTCCTAGAGCTGAGATTTTAGCCTCTCTGCCGGTTATGAATTCAGCCACGGCTTTCCTGGCTGATATGTCTGCAGAATCGGTCAGATTTTCTGCTAGAAACAGCTCCTTATCTAATGCAGCTAGGAGAGCTGTCTGGCTAAAATCATGGTCCGGAGATAACGCCTCTAAGATGAAATTATGTTCCATTCCATTTTCAGGGCTTAGGGTCTTCGGACCAGCTCTGGATACTATCTTAGAATCAGTATCAGACGCTAAGAAGGGTTTCCCAGAGGATAAACCCCGCCGAGCTCAATCCTTTCGGCGAGGTTCCCTGTCTAGAAGACAGTTCGATTCTAGAGGTCAGGGAAGATCAAGCAGAGGATCATATAAGAGTTACCATTCCCAGGGAGGAAAGAACAAGAATATGTTCTTTGGCTCCTCACATAGAACTAGGAGACAATGACGCCAACTTTATTGGCGGACGACTCCGTTATTTTGCAACAAACTGGGAACTGGTTACTCAGAATCAGTGGGTTCGCAGAACTATAGCGGAAGGTTATCGGATAGAGTGTTGCGCTCCGCCACCCGAAAGATATGTTCCCCCTACGGTGATCTCCACAGACTCGGTCATGTGGACAGATCTCCAGGACCTACTAAGGCTTTCTGTCATAATTCCTGTTCCCCGGGCAGAGTTAGGCAAGGGTCACTATTCCTCCCTCTTCACTATCTTAAAACCGTCCGGAGAATCCCGTACTATAATAAATCTGAAACCCCTAAACTATTGGGTCACATACAAGAGGTTCCGGATGGAATCAATCAGGTCTGCAACCCACCTTATAGACAAGGACGCGTTCATGTGCACTCTCGATCTGAAGAGTGCATACTACCATGTCCCAGTTCATCACTCATCACAAAGTCTTCTCAGGTTTGCAGTGCAGTTACCGACCCGGACCTGCCACTTTCAGTTTCAATGCCTACCCTTCGGGCTGGCCTCGGCTCCCCGAATATTCTCAAAATTGGTCTCGGAGATTGTGGCCTTTCTAAGAAGCAGAGGTACTATTATTGTTCCATACTTGGACGATTTTCTTATAGTGGCGCGAACAGAAGAGGCGCTGGTCGAACACAGAGATCGCTGCATTTCCATACTCAATTATCTGGGTTGGATAATAAATTGGGAAAAGTCAGATCTAGTTCCCGAACAAAAGAAAGTCTTCCTGGGTGTTATACTGGATTCAAGTCGAAGAATCTCTTTCTTACCTCGGAAGAAGCGAGAGTCCATACAGGATGTAACGAAGGTTCTAATGAAGCACCAGCCCTCTATAAGATCCGCCATGAAGGTTCTAGGTCAGATGACGGCTTGCATTCCATGCGTCAGATGGGCACAGTTCCACTCAAGACCCCTTCAGAAAGAGATTCTTTCGTCATGGAATCGGAACTACAGCTCGATAGACAGGACATTACATCTGTCAAAGACGGTAAAAGAATCTCTCCTTTGGTGGATGCAGCCAGACAATCTAAAGTTAGGAGTAAGATGGTCGACCTCCCCTTATGTAAAAGTTACCACGGACGCCAGTTCCTGGGGTTGGGGAGCTCATCTGAAGGGCAGAATACTACAGGGCAGATGGCCAGAAGAAATCCAGTATCGATCCTCAAACTTCAAGGAGCTCTACGCTGTATGGGAAGCCCTAAGAAGGAACCAATCCGAACTCAAAAATCAGCATATCAGGATTTACTCGGACAACATCACAGCAGTTTCATTTTTGAATCACCAAGGAGGTCCCAGACATCGACCCCTTCAACAGTTGGCAGAGATGATATTCACCTGGGCAGAGCAGGTCGTCCTTTCCTTAACGGCAGTCCACCTGGAAGGTTCCCAGAATGTAATAGCAGACTACCTGAGCAGAAAGAAAGTGAGTCCTACGGAGTGGGAACTAAACCAGGATATCTTCAGAGATCTATGTCGGAGGTGGGGAACACCTCAAATAGACCTATTTGCAAACAGAAGAAATGCGAAGATTCCAGGTTTTTCTCCCTGAACCCCTTGGACGATCCAGAGGGATTGGATGCCTTAAGCCAGAAATGGGAAGAACATCTGTTATATGCATTCCCACCTCTAGCGCTCATCCCGGCCGTATTACGGAAGATCAAGGAGGATCGGGCTACAGTAATAATGATCGCCCCTTATTGGCCAAAGAGGAGCTGGTTTTCTCTACTAACAGACATGTCAATCGAAAACCCCTTAGAGCTGCCTCTGAATCCGGACTTAATTCATCAAGGTCCGATCCATCATCCGGACCTGAAGAGATTACATCTCTCAGCCTGGATCCTGAGAGGGTGACCTTGAAGGCCAAAGGCTTATCTGACCAGGTCATAACCACAATCCAGGCCAGTAGAAAGCCAGTCACATCGGCTATCTATCTCAGAATCTGGAAACGCTTCTGTACAGTGAGTGGCGGGTCCGACTTGGTGACAGGCACTCCGGACATTCCTAAGATTTTAGATTTCCTCCAGTCAGGCTTCAACATGGGACTCAGACCCAGTACCCTAAAAGTTCAGATCGCTGCATTAAGCTCCTTCTTAGACTACTCACTAGCTTCTCACCCATGGGTGATAAGATTTGTTAAAGCTATTCAGAGACTACGGCCCACGATTAGACAGTGTCTCCCAATATGGGACCTTACTCTGGTACTCAGGGCTTTATGTAATGATTCATTCCGTAATAACAGCACAATGCCTATTTCCTTGCTTACCAGGAAAGCAGCTTTCCTGGTAGCAATTACCACTGCTAAAAGAATAGGTGAAATTCAGGCTCTATCCACTAGAGACCCATATTTTCAGGTTAGGGACGACAGCATTCTGTTAAGGTTGGATCCTGCTTTCTTACCCAAGGTTGCTTCAGATAGTAATCGTAATCAGGAGATTATCTTACCTTCTTTCTGTGATAACCCTTCCAACGAAAAGGAGCTGAGGCTCCATTCGTTGGATGTCAGAAAGGTGGTACTAGACTACATAGATGCCACTAAAGACTGGCGTATAGATTCGAACCTATTTGTCCTCTACGGAGGAATCAGTAAAGGGAAAAAGGCGTCTAAACCTTCCATCGCTAGATGGATTACCTCTTTAATTTCAGAGGCCTATTTAGCTGAAGGGTCAGAACCTCCGGCGGGCCTAAAGGCCCACTCAACCAGAGCATTAGCTGCCTCCTGGGCAGAGAGGGCAGTCGCCTCTCTGGAACAAATTTGTAAGGCGGCAACATGGGCTAGAATTGATACATTCTGCAAACATTATAAGATAGATGTACTTTCTAACCGGCAGACGGCCTTTGGTAGGAAAGTTCTGCAGGCGGTGATCCCACCCTAAGGAGCTTTCTTTGGTACTCCCCATGGTGCTGTCAGGAGGGACGTCCTGGAAAAGGGTCATTAGACCTACCGCTAATTAGGTTTCCAGGAGTCCATCCTGACAGCACTGGTAGCTCCCTCCCTCTTCAATACGTCATATGCTGTAATATGATTTTTCAATAATTAAAGTGTTTTGTGCATTATACATGTCATGGTTCTTGATACAACACTGAGGAAAAGGGGGCGGGGAGGGGACTTTTAATCTCTTGTGTGTTTCCTGTCCCAGCAAAGAGGAGGACGTCCCCATGGTGCTGTCAGGATGGACTCCTGGAAACCTAATTAGCGGTAGGTCTAATGACCCTTTTTTCAAGTTTGATGTAGAGATGGTTTTGTCTTAGGCGTTCTAAGACCATTCTCACATGTCCATGATGTTCCTCTGTGGAGTTAGAAAAAATTAGAATATCATCCAGATAAATCACCACAAATGTATCTAGGAGATCCCTGAAGATATCATTCACGAAGTGTTGGAAAGTGGCTGGGGCGGTACTCAGACCAAAAGGCATAACTAGATATTCAAAGTGTCCATAGCGTGACCTGAAAGCAGTCTTCCATTCATCCCCAGGTCTGATACGGACCAAGTTATAGGCCCCACGGAGATCCAGTTTAGAGAAAATTTTGGCATGCCGCACTCTCTCCAACAACTCAGGGATTAAAGGCAATGGATAACGGTTTCTAATAGTAACCTTATTGAGTTCCCTATAGTCTATGCAGGGTCTCAGAGATCCATCTTTCTTCTTCACAAAGAAGATGGGTGCACCTGCGGGAGATGAAGAGGGGCGTATGAAGCCCTTGGCTAAATTTTCGTCTATATAATCCTTCAAAGCTTTTAGCTCGGGCCCCGCTAGGGGGTAGATCTTACCAAAAGGTATCTCGGCTCCGGTAATAATTCAATTGGACAATCATATGGACGATGAGGAGGAAGCTGATCAGCGCTCTTCTTGTCACATAAATCGTCATAGTCCTGGTATACAGCTGGTAGTTCAGGGACTGACATGGTTCCTTTAGGAACAGAGCAAGCTGAAACTCCTTGACTCATCTGTTTCTCCGGAAAGTGTAATTCCTTGGTCTCCCAGTTAATCGTAGGATTCTGCGCCTGCAGCCATGTAGCCCTAGAATGATGGGAAAGTGGGGAGAAGAGATAAGCAAAAAAGACATTTTCTCCTGATGATCTTTACCCATAAGGACCCTCAAAGGCTCTGTTTCTTGATCCACTGGTCCAGAAGTCAGTAGAGAGCCATCCACAGTCTCCATCTGTACTGGAGTAGCCTTCTTCACTGAACGTATCCCTGTTTCAGAGGAAAGGAGATATCCATACAATTTCCACTTGCTCCTGAGTCGATCATAGCAGAGCTAGACACCCAGACTGAGTCAACCCACAGTTTGATGGAAAGGAAGCAATGAGAATTGTTTCTTTTACAACTCAGCTGGGACACCGCTGAGGAAACTTGAAAAATTGCAGCGTTTATACCGTCATCGTCCCCAGAACTAACAGAGTTTAAGTCCGAGAAATCAAGATCTCTTGCAGCAGATCTCTCTGGAGCCTGAGGCTCGGACATGACAGAGCTCCTCTCGCAACACTCACAGTGAATGACTGCTGCAGTAGTCTTACGAGAACGGCTGGGGCAGTTTATAATGAAGTGCCCTGACTTACCACAGTAGAAACATAGATTTTCCTTTATACGATGTTCTTTGCGTGCATCACTAACCCGTCTTTGTAAAGAGTCCACCTGCATGGGTTCAGGTTCTGGTTCCCTTGTGATCCTACTCAAAGGTTCCTTAGCTGAGGAGGGAGGTAGTAAAAGGTTAGTGCGATTATTTTCGAACCATCTCTCTTGTCTGTGTTCAGTCAGACGAGCATCAATACGGATACAATAGTTAATAAAGTCACCTAACGCAGTGGGAGGGTCGGCACGAGCAAGTTCATCCTTAATCAGTGGAGACAACCCTTTCCGAAAAATAGATTTTTTAGCGGAAGTGTCCCAAGTGGTATCAAGAGCCCATCTCCTGAAATCCAAGGCATATTCGGCTACTGAACGCTTACCTTGGCGCAAAGTTAACATGGCTGCTTCAGCTGTTGCACCTCGATTGGGGTCATCAAACACCTGCCCCATGGCTGAAATAAAAGCATCAAGGTGATTCAAACAATCATCCTCAGTCTCAATCAGAGGGTTTGCCCACATCAAAGCCTTATTGGTAAGCAACATGATTATAGTAAGCACTTTAGATCGTTCAGTGGGAAATTGTGAAGCATGTGCAGAGAAAAATAAATTGCATTGATTAATAAATCCCCTGAATTTCTCACGTTCACCGCCAAAACGAAAAGGAGGTAATTTGGGGATCCCAGAACTTGAGGTTATGGCAGGAGCCTGGGCTCGTTCCTCTAGAGCCTCAATCCTGGCTCGCAATTCCTGGGTAGTCTGTCCAAACACTTGCAAATTATGATTAGTGAGGTCCTGTAGGCTTGCAAAACGGGTTTTTAAAGTCTGTACATCTGAAAGGATTGTATCAGTCACTCCGCAAAGTTCCTTTATGCGGGCCTCCATCTTCCAGATCTTTTAAGGCAGAGGTGCTGGAAGGAGAAGAGGAAAGGAAAAAAAAAAAAAAAAACAATAGTGTTTACCTGTGGTAACACTCCAGAGTAAAATTTTAAGGGAATGCGCTCACCTGGAATGGTTGTGAGAAGTCACAACCACTGTCATCACATAAGGTATTAAACGGACATCTGATATCCACAGTCACAGCAGACACGGCTTTCCCAGACCCAGCAGACACTAAACATTGGCTCCTGAATCTTGTCAAGTATAGTGTACAGTTCCTATAGCGTCTTGTGCTTGGGTGCGAGGAAAACACAGGAGACATAGGTTGAAATGAAATGACTTGTATTACTTCATACAAGCATGCTGAAAAGTTCACACAGTTTGCAGGAACAGCGACAGGAGACACAGCAGGCCAGAGTAACTTTAAGCACTACAATAAATCTCCAAAGCAGGTTCAGGATCTCTTCTCTGTACCGTAATTCCTCTGCAAACATGGATTCACCAAACAGCAGGTTTCCAGAGTCCAAAAGTGTTCCAAGGTTCCTCAGTAGGGAATAGCTGGAGTACAAGTCCAAGGCTTCCAGGAGTCAGGTCACAGACTGACTGAGGCTTGATTCAGGAGCACTGATTGTTCAGCTGAGGCTGCTTAAGAAGCAAGAGGGAAGAATCAGGGCGGGAACATGAAAACTGGAAACTCCATATTAACTGAGGGCAAGAGCTGCAGAAAGACAGAAAGCAAAAATGGCCGACGGAAAACTGAGTTTCAAGGAACATGTCAACAGAGACAAAGAACCTTACAGAAACCCACCATAACATCTTTTACATTCTCTGACAGACCCTTCCGAAAAAGGGCTGCCAAAGCATCATCATTCCATTTGGTCAGAACTGCCCACTTTTGGAATTTCTGACAGTACAACTCAGCGTCCTCAAGCCCCTGATTTAATGCCAACAAAGTTTTTTCAGCTTGATCAGTGACATTAGGTTCATCGTACAATAACCCCAGAGCCAGAAAAAATGCATCAACATTACTCAAAACAGGGTCCCCAGGTGTCAGGGAAAAAGCCCAATCCTGAGGATCGCCGCGCAGGAGAGAGATGACAATTTGAACCTGCTGTGCTGCGTTCCCTGAGGACTTAGGTTTTAAGGCAAAAAACAACTTACAGTTATTTTTGAAATTCAGAAATTTAGCTCGATCCCCCCAAAACAAATCTGGCATGGGGATCCTAGGTTCCACAACCGGCAACCCTGCAAGATAGGTAGCAATATTCCGAACCTCAGTGGCAAGCTGATCCACACGGCCAGACAACTGTGCAAACTCCACTGAGAGAAAAAAAAATCCTCCTCAGCACCCAGAGAAAAAGAGGGAAAGAAAAAAAATGCAGAAAAAAAAAAAAAATCTCTGACAACTCTGACAACTTTTTTCTTTCCACACTATTTTTCCCTTCTGTGAGTACCATATAATTTTCAGTTTGGGCCGGTGATACTGTTATGTTTTGGTAGCTGAGGAGAGCAGGCAAAAACCGCAATACACCAGAGAGGTTGGAATCTACTGGATTGCAGTACCCTGACTAACCACCACAACTAAAGGCAGCCGTGGAGCGTTCCTACGTTGGTCCTAGACGCCTCGTCACAGCCTGAGAGGCTAACTACACCTAAAGATAGAAAGAGGAAAGCTATCTGCCCCGGAGCAGATCCCCAAAGAACATAGGAAGCCCCCAAACATGTAATGGCGGTTAGACAAGAGGAAATACAGACACAGACAGAAAATAGTATGAGCAAACGCTGGGGCCCAATCTGCCTAGACAGAAAAGGATAGGAAGGATACTTACTGCAATTCCAAAAAACCCTAAAAAAAGCCAACGCTACTAATTGCAAAAACACCTGAGATCACACGACCTCTACCACCTAAATTAGTTCTCTGGTGTAACAAAACTAAGCCGCAGCCACTGAAAAAACTGGAAAAGGCAAATGAACAAACAACAGTGGCTCCAGAGGAACCGAGAGGAGACCAAGCCCCCCGGGGAGGGGAACCTGGCCAACCTCACAGAAATGCAGAGAAAATGCAAATGGCAAGCACAAAAACAAAAAACAGAAAATATCTTATCTGAGAGCAGGAGAAGAGGCAAGACTCAGCAAGCTTCCAAGTGAACCAGGAAACAACGTTCAGACACGAACACTTGATCACCGGCAACCATGATGGGGGGAAACCTCCCTTATATCCAGCCAGTCTGTACTTCCTGATTGCCAATCCTCATTGAATGGTTCAGTACTGTTTGTAACCACCAGAGGGAGCTTCTGCTCAGAATTCATTTCTAAAACATTCATAACACACCGGAATGTGTCAGTGTGAGCCAGGAGGGTGAATGATGCAGCTCTACCTTCCCCTCTCACAGCAGGAAGTAACAGCACGAAAGAGAAGGATCACATTATCCAGCAGGAAGGACAGCAGCAGCGTAAAACTCCAACCCTTGCTTCCCTACGTCCCTGAAGATTAAAGCTTTTCCCTCTCCATTAACATCCATTTAATTAAAATGATAAACTGAAGAGTTATTCACCCTCCTCTGTAATGTTCTTCATTGACAAGCTTGCTGTAACAGTAACATCACTACTACAGGACACCTGACCACTGCAGTCAATCACTGGGTTTAGCAGCTCTGTTGATGTGAATGGCATGAGCTGCTGAGACCAGTGATTGGCTGAAGTGGTCAGGTGTCCTGCATTAGCGACTTCACCGCTGAAGTGTGCTAAAGGCGTTACCCAGGACGTAATTTTTTTTTTTCTATGAGCCAAAAATCTAACAGGGAGGTAGTTGCCTGTTCTATCCAGCGCTGGCTCAGAGCCGTCACTGGCCACTTCTTCCAGCGATTCAGCTGCTCCACGTCAACGGAGCAGCTCGTCTTCTGGCTGCTGTCGAAGGGGAGTGATTGCCGACGTCATGCTGATTGACAGCAGTTAGGCAGTAGGGAGCCAGCTGTCAATCAGCATGATGTTGGCAGTCACGCCCCATCAATAGAGCAGAAAGGAAGAGAAGTTTCTGCTCTATTCACATGATGGCAGCAGAGGAAGCAGAATCGCTGGAAGGAGCGGTCTGTGGCCGCTCTGTGTTGGCAGAGATCGGTGCTGGTGCAGAACAGGCAGTTAACATCTACTTGCCTGTTAGTTCTTGGGCTCACTCTAAAAATTTATATAATCTTGGATAACCCCTTTAATAAAGACCAGAACAGCAGCGTAGACACAACGCTGGACCTGGGGAGCGCAAGTAACCTAGTGGAAGCTGTTGGGTATGGAAAGGTTATTCCTGGAAAATAGTTCAGATTAAGACTGCAATTGAGGTTGAAACGCGTCGCTTTCTCTTTATAGTCACCATTATTAACCAGCCTAGTGTCCCGCTATTTAAGCCAGTTTAATAAATTGTAGCAATTTTTAAAGTCAGGCACTGGAAATATTTTTTGCCTTTTTCTATATTCCTGGAAAACCCCTTAAATGAATTAAAAGGTCTCTTTACTAAATGCAATCGAGAACTGTACGCACAGAAAAACAAAGGGGACACGCATAGCTTCAATATGTTTCACTTGTACAAGCTGGGTCTTCTGGAAACCGCATTGTGAAATCACAGCAACTCTTGGTAAGATCAAATGAGTGATAGTAGCGTGCTGCCCAAGTGTGCGCCATATCATGCAGGGGCCGTATCATGCAGGGGCCGTATATGCAGGGCCGTATCATGAAGGGGCACACTAACACTGCAGTCACACAGCCGTATTTTTTTACTCTAACATCTGGTTTGCTTTTCTGCAAAGAACAGAATCAAAAGAAAAGAATGGTCTAAAAATACAAAAGTTATAACATTACTACTCTTGGATTGCAATACGCACATCACACTCGGCAAAAAATGCCATTTCATTTTCCAGGATAATAAACAGGGCCATCAAATTTAACAGAAGCGCAATGCCGCAGTCATGATAAGACCTTTATTTTCCAGCCAATTTAAATATCGAGTAGCTCCAGACCTAGAAAATATGAAGGCTATACTTTTGTACATAATAACAACATTGGGAAATCTGCCTGTAGATTAACTAGGGAAATGGGGATATCAATATGATTTCTGCTTTCAGGACTGTGAAAGACCTGGAGAACAAATGCAACTTCACTAGTCAGAATTTGGTGATCACGGTTTCTACACACTACCCCTACGTTTATGGCGACCCCGTAGTAATGTGTTATTCCTCCACTGTTACACCAATAAGATTTTATTTATATCCGACCTCCACCCCCCATATTTTGATTGACAGCTCAAGTTTCATAAAGCTAGAGAAGGGCAGAGATAGAAGGAAATCAAGTACGTGGGAAGGTGCACTGAACTGTTTGGCCATGCCATGTTGCACTGAGCACCTGTGCTTGGTTTGAAAAGTCATTTTGTGCTGACAAAGAAGGTATTGTCATCGCTAGGATATACAATCACTGGACATTGAACCTCCGGATCTCCCACTGATACTTAAAACAAAGCCACTGAAATACTAATTCAGCTCATTCCCGGCCAGTACCACTACTGAAAACCAAATGGAGCCCTTATAACGCTGCTCCAGAGCACCATACGGATCCCCTAAAATACAGCTCCTGAGCACCATATGGATCCCCTACAATACCGCTGAGCACCATATGGATGTCCTACAATACAGCTCCTGAGCACCATATGGATCCCCTACAATACCGCTGAGCACCATATGGATGTCCTACAATACCGCTCCTGAGCACCATATGGATCCCTACAATACCGCTCTGAGCACCATATGGATCCCTACAATAGCGCTCCTGAGCATCATATGGATGTCCTACAATACCGCTCCTGAGCACCATATGGATCCCTACAATAGCGCTCCTGAGCACCATATGGATCCCTACAATAGCGCTCTGAGCACCATATGGATCCTCTACAATACGCTCCTGAGCACCATATGGATCCCTACAATACTGCTCCTGAGCACCAAATGGATCCCCTACGATACCGTTCCTGAGCGCCAATGGATCCACAACAATACGCTCCTGAGCACCATATAGATCCCCTCATACAGCTCCTGAGCATCATATGGATCCCTACAATACCGCTACTGAGCACCATATGAATCCCCTACAATACCGCTCCTGAGCACCATACGGATCCCCTCCAATACAGCTCTGAGCACCATATGAATCTCCTACAATACCGCTCCTGAGCACCATATGGATCCCCTAAAATACCGCTCCTGAGCACCATATGGATGTCCTACAATACCGCTCCTGAGCACCATACGGATGTCCTACAATACCGCTCCTGAGCACCATACGGATGTCCCTACATACCGCTCCTGAGCACCATATGGATCCCTACAATACCGCTCCTGAGCACCATATGGATTCCCCTACAATACCGCTTCTGAGCACCATATGGATGTCCTACAATACCGTTCCTGAGCGCCAAATGGATCCCCTAGAATACTGCTCCTGAGCACCATATAGATCCCCTACATACCGCTCCTGAGCACCATATGGACCCCTACAATACCGCTACTGAGCACCATATGGATCCCCTACAATACCGCTCCTGAGCACCATATGATCCTACAATACCGCTCCTGAGCACCATATGGATCCCCTAAAATACCGCTCCTGACGCCAAATGGATCCCCCTACCGCTGAGCACCATATGGATCCCCTACAATACCGCTCCTGAGCACCATATGGATCCCTACAATACGCTTCTGAGCACCATATGGATGTCCTACAATACCGTTCCTGAGCGCCAAATGGATCCCCTAGAATACGCTCCTGAGCACCATATAGATCCCCTAACAATACCGCTCCTGAGCACCATATGGATCCCCTACAATACCGCTCCTGAGCACCATACGGATCCCCTACAATAGCGCTCCTGAGCACCATATGGCTCCCCTACAATACCACTCCTGAGCACCATACGGATCCCCTACAATAGCGCTCCTGAGCACCATATGGCTCCCCTACAATACCGCTCCTGAGCACCATATGGATCCCCAACGATATCGTTCCTGAGCGCCAAATGGATCCCCAACAATACCGCTCCTGAGCACCATATGGATCCCCTCCAATACAGCCCCTGAGCATCATATCATATAGTTAGGGTGATCAATGAGTGGAACAGGCTGCCACGAGAGGTGGTGAGTTCTCCTTCAATGGAAGTCTTCAAACAGAGGCTGGACAGACATCTGTCTGGGATGATTTAGAGAATCTTGCTTTGAGCAGGGGGCTGGACCAGATAGCCCAGGAGGTCCCTTCCAACTCTACTATTCATGATTCTATGATTCTATATGGATCCCCTACAATACCGCTACTGAGCACCATACGGATCCCCTACAATAGCGCTCCTGAGCACCATATGAATCTCCTACAATACCGCTCCTGAGCACCATATGGATCCCCTAAAATACCGCTCCTGAGTGCCAAACGGATCCCCCTACAATACCGCTACTGAGCACCATATGGATCCCCTACAATACCGCTCCTGAGCACCATATGGATCCCCTACAATACCGCTCCTGAGCACCATACGGATCCCCTACAATTCCGCTCCTGAGCATTATATGGATCCCCTACAATACCGCTCCTGAGCACCATATGGATCCCCTACGATATCACTCCTGAGCGCCAAATGGATCCCCTACAATACCGCTCCTGTGTACCATATGGATCCCCTACAATAGCACTCCTGAGCACCATATAGCTCCCCTACAATACCGCTCCTGAGCACCATATGGATCCCCTACGATACCGTTCCTGAGCGAAAATGGATCCCCTACAATACCGCTCCTGAGCACCATATGGATCCCCTCCGATACCGCTCCTGAGCACCATATAGATCCCCTACAATACCGCTCCTGAGCACCACATGGATCCCCTACAATACCGCTACTGAGTACCATATGGATCCCCTACAATACCCTGCGCAATCCAGAAACCCCTCTGGGGATACCTGAGCCTGAAACCACTCTGGTGGTGAGCAATCCAGAAATCACTCCGGCTGTACCTGAACCGGCTGCGGCGGTACGTGAACTTAAAACCACACCTGTGGTACTTGAGTCTGAAACCACTCCAGCTTTATGTAGACCTGATTCTGCTCTGGCGGTACCTGAACCTGAATCCACACCAGCGGCACCTGAGCATGAAACCGCTCTGATGGTGCGCAATCCAGAAATCACTGGCTGTACCTGATCCTGCTCTGGCGGTACGTGAACCTAAAACCGCACATGCGGTACCTGAGCCAGAAACCGCTCCGGTGGGACATGATCCAAAAACCGCTCTGGCGTGACATGAATCAAAAACCGCTCTGATGGTACCGGAGTATGAAATCACAGCTGCGGTGCCCGAGCCTGAAACAGCTCAGGTGGTACATGAACTGGTATCTGTGCTTATTACTTTTTCCTGTCTGCAGTAGCACTACTATCCATTCCCACCATTATTCGATGCCATCTTGGATGGTACTGGGATCTGTCTTAGAGTAGCATCTGGTGTCCACCTGTGACCCAAGTCTAACCACACCATCAGGGGCTCCAGTGTAAACCCAGGTGGTCACTTAGCTATGCCCCCTCCAGGCTCTCCCCGATCCGTGGTGCAGTGGGGTTTCACTATACACGCGTGTAACAGACTCTATAAGTGCAGTGCCCAGTGGTACACATTTTTCATACAAACGGGAGCATGTGTTTGCTATAAGGTTTTTCGATAAAACTAGAAAACAGGACAGGAGACTGATCAATAAACGTAATGGGAAAAGCCTAAATTGTACAGATCATATACTCATCATCCTACAGGTAGAAATTTTGGGACAGAGATTAAATAATAATGGCCAGAAATAGAAAGACGATGCCCATTTCTTTGCTGTGTACCAGCCTGTATAATTACTGAATTTGATTTTGAGAGCTGTAAGTTAATGATGTGGCGCTCCGCAGCTATCACCCCAGTGCAGACACAGCGGTCTGATGTTCGCTCATTTATGGCCATTTCTGATTTTGTTAAACGGCTGTAGAGTTGGAGGGAAAATATCTATAGCATTGGGAGAAAACAAAGGACGTTGTGAACCGCTGCGTGAGCGTGTGCCAGCCTATTCACATGAAAAGTGCATTACATTAATATCTGAGAGAGCCTCCAAAGACATTTCTGCTGGAATGAAAGAGAAGGCACAATCCTCGGGATCAGCAATTCCACGCCATCCTTTTTAACTATAAACATCCATAAAAGTGTCAGCAGCCCCTAACAAATGGCTAAATAATACATGGTATCAGCAAGCGGCACGCCATCTTACACACAGCTACGGCGTGAGCTGCGCCAGCACAGTGTCACTGAATCAATAGTCTATGATTTCCTCTGCCTGCTGCTATTTGCTCTCTTTCTCCTTAATATAAACAGGAATCGACTCTTCCTAGTGCGCGGCGGAGCACGAATGCCGCACGTTTCTTTCATCCTATAACTAAATGGATTTATAGAAATATAAAGCCCCCCATGCTTAGACAGCCATCCTGGAAGCTTGTCAGATGATTATATACGGCGGTCAGTAGATCTAACAGTCAATAACACATCTTCTAATAAAAGACCGAGGAAAGTCAGCAGCATCTCCTTATAGGACAGATTATGGGTAGTGATGAGCGAATGTGCTCGGATAAGGTGTTCGAGTCCCTGCGGCTGCACGACTCTGTTCGACAGCCGTAACACATGACTAACAGGCAATCCCTGCATGTGTAGCTGCAGCTGTGAGACATGTAGACACGGCGATTTGAACATATTTCTTAAGCATGCCGAAGACACTCAGCACACTCGAATAATGCTTTATCCAATCACATTCATCACTAAGGCAGCACGGTGGCTCAGTGGCTAGCACTGCAGACTTGCAGCTCTGGGGTCCTGGGTTCAAATCCCACCAAGGACAACATCTATATAAACAATGAACAACAAACGATCAAATGGTCCAAGATTGTAGTACAAAAATATATTTTATTGATACATAAAAAATAGGAACAGGAAAGGACAGTGGTAAAGGCTCATGCCAATAAGCACTAGTGGGAAAGAGGGACACAAACTGGTGGAAATGGCCTAATTGCTTAAATAGCGAATGTACAAATCAGCAAATATTGCATGTATATATGTAATATTACTGGCCATAAATGCTCATAACACAAATGGTTAAAGAGCAAAGTTTGCTGTAGTGACGATATTAATATATAACAATAATTAAATGACCATTGACATCAATAGTCGAAAACATCACTACTACCTAGACATGAATTATATCACAGACAGGTGGTTATAGTAAACATCATTGAAAAGTACCGGTATACCTGTTAGAGGTGAAGAGCAAACACCAGGTGCGTCCGCCCCGACGTGCGTTTCGGCTATAGTGCCTTTTTCAAGGGGTGATGGGAAAGGGGAAGTGAGGGGTATAAAAGCTACCGACCACCAATCACGTAATGACTGCACATCTGATTCATAATTACACATGATATGTATTAACCAATGGAATTTCGGCGGACAAAATCAAAATATACAGCCAATCGCTATTATATATGTGCCCACAGAAATGAATAAATGTAGTTACCACTCAAAATACCATTGTTGACAAAAGATTATGATGCCACATATCCAGGGCATAAGGATCGTCATCCCAATGCGCCTGGAGAGGACTCTGATGACGCACCCATCATCCTGGTAACCGAGGACGCCGAGCGGCGTCAGCGTCATGTGTCCGGTGACGTCACATCACGTGATCAGTCACCACGACAACAGAAGACGCCGAAAGCCGCCAGGCATAGACGTTCAGCAAAAGAGGGCGCGTACCGGCCGTAAGTATGACAAAGGGAGGGGGCAAGCATACAAAATGTCGGTAATTGGAGACATTGTATATCATCCTGGTAACCGAGGACGCCGAGCGGCGTCTGCGTCATGTGTCCGGTGACGTCACATCACGTGATCAGTCACCAAGACGACAAAAGACTCCGACGGCCGCCAGGCATAGTCGTTCAGCAGAAGAAGACTCGTGCCAGCCGTAAGTATGACAAAAAAGAGGGAACAAACATATAAAATGTCAATTGAAGACATTATATATCATGAAGACGACAAGACATTTCATGCACAATTGAAGAAATATATGAAAATACATGGCATAAATCATGAACAATAACAAATGTTAATACATTTTCAATACAAGGATAGAGGAACAAAACAATAACAAGTATCATGATTATAATGAACTGCCGATAAATATAGGAAATTTGCCAATTCAATGGAAGTTGTGACTTCGGATAAGTCCAAAATCATGATCTTGATCAGACATACTGCCTCATTAGCATGAAGGTGGAAAAGGAGCTAGAAAAATATAAAAACAATTAAAACCAAAAAACCACATATGCTTAAAACAGAAGATAAGTCCAGACAATGGTACATATTATAAAAAGGAGGAGAAGCTTAAGGTTTCATTAAGACCCTTGGGATGTACAGTATCTAATAACCAAATCCATCTGGTTTCTTTCTGTGATAATCTCTGACATAGATTACCACCACGAATACCTGGAATCAACATATCAATGCCTTTTACTCTCAGTAAAGAGCTGTCACAATTGTGAAATGTTTTAAAGTGACGAGGTAACGTCCTAAGTGTGGTCGGATCATCATGGTCGTCGCCGCCTGAATGCCCAGAACATGTTCCCGCGTGCGCACCTTCAATTGGCGAGTCGTCATCCCTATGTAAATAAGATTACATGGACACGTGGCAAAATACACCACGTAGCGGGAATTACAGGAGATGCCTTGCCGGATATCATAAGTTCTTGTCCCCGCAGAATTAGTGAAGGTGGCACTGCGGTCGATGTTCGGGCAGGCGACGCACCGACCACAGGGAGCACAACCACACCTAGGACATCCAGATTGAAAATGCCATGACTGGTGTCAACATGGTAATGGCTATGTACTAGCTGATCTTTTAAATTAGTGGATCGTCTAAAGGTGATACTAGGTCTGTCAGAGATGATTTGTTTAATGATAGGGTCCGTCTGGAGAATGGGTCAAGCTTTTTGCAAACAATACCTCATGCGAGTAGCTTGAGAATGATAGGTCGTTATAAATCTAACAGTCCTGGGAGAATTGTTAATTCTTTTCCTGTGATATAGTAATGAATGACGGGTAGCGTATTTTGCCCGATTATACGCTCTTTTCAAAACCCGTTTACTATATCCCCTCTCTTTAAAGCGTTTAAACATATCTTGGGCTTCTTTTTCAAATTCAGTATCACTAGAGCAGATCCTGCGAATACGCAGGAACTGCCCCACTGGAATTGAGTTAATCAGAGGTTTTGGATGTGCGGAAGTTGCATGCAATAGCATGTTGGTGGAAGTCTCCTTCCTGTGGACACCTGTTTGTAAGATATCATTTTCATCTCTTTTCACTGTGACATCAAGAAAGTCAATACTGTTGGCATTCGAATTGGATGTAATATGAATGTTCTTATCATTCATATTGATGTCAGACAGGAAATTGCCCAAAGAAATAGAATCACCCTGCCAGATCAAGAAAATGTCATCAATGTACCGCACCCAAAAGGGGATGCGGTCCATTGATGACACACGATCCGGCAGGGAAAGGTCCCTCTCCCACAGCCCCAGGAACAAGTTGGCATATGACGGGGCAAATGAGGCCCCCATCGCTGTACCCTGGAGCTGCAGGTAGAAGGACCCTTTGAAAGTAAAAAAAATTATGGGTCAGAGAGAAATTTAGGAGCTCTAAGATGAGTTGGATAATCCCTGTAGGTAAATTAGACATATCCAAAAAAATATTTGGTAGCAAGAATGCCATCCGAATGCCTTATATTGCTGTATAAGGATTCAACATCCCCAGTCACCAATAAAGTATTGGGACCTACATGAAGACCATCAACCCGTCTCAGAAACTCACTTGTGTCCACAAGGAAGGAGGGAAGGCTTTCAACAAGAGGTTGTAATTTGGAATCAATCCAGAGATTTACCTTCTCCAAATAGTTGCCAGAGCCGGATATGATTGGACGTCCTGGGGGCGTGTCCATGTTTTTATGTACCTTAGGTAAAAGGACAATGTTGAAATTGTGGGTTCTTGGACTTGTAGTGCTGAAGCCAGTTCTTTGGTGATAGTTTCATTTTGAACAGCGGTAAGAAGAATTTTGACCAGCTGTTCCTTAAATGATAAAAGGGGATTATAAGTAAGCCGTTTATAGCACACTTTGTTGTTTAATTGTCTAAAGGCTTCCTTTTCATAAAGGGCAATAGGCCAGATGACAATATTACCTCCTTTATCCGCTGGCTTCAGCACTACATCAGGTAACGCCCGCAGGACGTCCAATCCCCACGTTCTCTTTTAGTCAAATTATCACTCGCAATTTTTCTAGAAATTTGCATAAAATCTCTAGTCACCACCTGCACAAAGAGGTCAATCGGAGCACATGTGGTAAGAGGAGGAAATTTTTTAGATTTAACCCTAATGGAAGATGGGATCTTACCTACCTCTCCTAGCTGATGTTCAGATGATAGATCTTCAAGATCTTGTATCTGTTCCTCCTCTGTGGGAAACAGATGATTTAATTGAGGATCAAAATAGTGTCTCTTAAATAATAAAGATCTAGCGAAAAGATGAAAATCTTTAATAGCTGTAAATTTATCAAAGCTAGATTCAGGAGAGAAAGAGAGTCCCTTACTAAGCAACAGGTATTCAGTGTCAGATAATACATGTGAACTTAAATTAATTACCTTGTTGGATTTCTTAGCATCAGGTGATATGGTCTGCAATCTCTTATAGGGATGAAAATTGGTATCCCTTGTACGTTTAGGTCTTTGTCCTGAACGAGTCGTCATAGAAGAAGCAGACCATTCAGATGAATCACTGATGTTAGAGAGTGAGCTTGCAGACGGGACTCCAGACAATTTGTTAGTCTGGGTACTAAATTTGCACCATAAATATACATTTTTACTGGAATAATCTCTCATATCTCTCTGAAATTTAGATGTTTGTGTACCTTGAATCCTCTTTACACATGTGTCCAGACTTTTCTCGATGCGAGATTCATAACCAGCGATCTTATCGGCTGGACATTTAGATTTGAAATCACGTTCAGCGTCATCAATTAATTTGTCAAGATTGGAGATAGTTTTGGCATTCAAGTCCACCAATAATTTCATGAAGGTATAAGAACATGCATTGCAAGCCTCCTCCCAGGATCTAATGAATTCACAATCCTCCACAGGATAGGTGGGAGTTATTCTTATCCTAAGACCTCTAGGGATCATTTTACATGTTAGGTACTTCTCCAGAAAAGCACGATTCCACCATGTACGAGTTCTTTTCAACAGCCACTTCTCAATATCAAGGGCCTTCAGTGATTCATCTGAATGGTCTGCTTCTTCTATGACGACTCGTTCAGGACAAAGACCTAAACGTACAAGGGATACCAATTTTCATCCTATAAGAGATTGCAGACCATATCACCTGATGCTAAAGGTACTGCCACACTACATAATCCCGCTAGCGATCTCGTTAGCGTCGCATACTAATGAGATCGCTAGCGGGATTGTTTCTATATCGCTAGTAGCTACCTATTTTAGCGATGTCGTTAGGACGCTATCGGGTTAGCGATCTCCTTAACGACTTTAGCGGTACAAAAGTACCGCTAAATCGCTAAAAAAGGTGCCACACTCAGCGATTTGATACTTACCAGCGGGGCGCCAGCGACGAAAATAGGGTCCGGAACGATCGCTGTGATGAACGACATCACAGCAGGGGCCTCGTCGCTGGTAGATGCCCACACAACAACATCGCTAACGGGATCGCTAAATAGTGACGTTTTTTAGCGATCCCGTTAGCGATGTTGTTTAGTGTGGCATACCCTTAAGAAATCCAACAAGGTAATTAATTTAAGTTCACATGTATTATCTGACACTGATTACCTGTTGCTTAGTAAGGGACTCTCTTTCTCTCCTGAATCTAGCTTTGATAAATTTACAGCTATTAAAGATCTTCATCTTTTCGCTAGATCTTTATTATTTAAGAGACACTATTTTGATCCTCAATTAAATCATCTGTTTCCCACAGAGGAGGAACAGATAGCGCTACAAGATCTTGAAGATCTATCATCTGAACATCAGCTAGGAGAGGGAGGTAAGATCCCATCTTCCATTAGGGTTAAATCTAAAAAATTTCCTCCTCTTACCACATGTGCTCCGATTGACCTCTTTGTGCAGGTGGTGACTAGAGATTTTATGCAAATTTCTAGAAAAATTGCGAGTGATAATTTGACTAAAAGAGAAAGATTGGACGTCCTGCGGGCGTTACCTGATGTAGTGCTGAAGCCAGCGGATAAAGGAGGTAATATTGTCATCTGGCCTATTGCCCTTTATGAAAAGGAAGCCTTTAGACAATTAAACAACAAAGTGTGCTATAAACGGCTTACTTATAATCCCCTTTTATCATTTAAGGAACAGCTGGTCAAAATTCTTCTTACCGCTGTTCAAAATGAAACTATCACCAAAGAACTGGCTTCAGCACTACAAGTCCAAGAACCCACAATTTCAACATTGTCCCTTTTACCTAAGGTACATAAAAACATGGACACGCCCCCAGGACGTCCAATCATATCCGGCTCTGGCAACTATTTGGAGAAGGTAAATCTCTGGATTGATTCCAAATTACAACCTCTTGTTGAAAGCCTTCCCTCCTTCCTTGTGGACACAAGTGAGTTTCTGAGACGGGTTGATGGTCTTCATGTAGGTCCCAATACTTTATTGGTGACTGGGGATGTTGAATCCTTATACACCAATATAAGGCATTCGGATGGCATTCTTGCTACCAAATATTTTTTGGATATGTCTAATTTACCTACAGGGATTATCCAACTCATCTTAGAGCTCCTAAATTTCTCTCTGACCCATAATTTTTTTACTTTCAAAGGGTCCTTCTACCTGCAGCTCCAGGGTACAGCGATGGGGGCCTCATTTGCCCCGTCATATGCCAACTTGTTCCTGGGGCTGTGCGAGAGGGACCTTTCCCTGCCGGATCGTGTGTCATCAATGGACCGCATCCCCTTTTGGGTGCGGTACATTGATGACATTTTCTTGATCTGGCAGGGTGATTCTATTTCTTTGGGCAATTTCCTGTCTGACATCAATATGAATGATAAGAATATTCATATTACATCCAATTCGAATGCCAACAGTATTGACTTTCTTGATGTCACAGTGAAAAGAGATGAAAATGATATCTTACAAACAGGTGTCCACAGGAAGGAGACTTCCACCAACATGCTATTGCATGCAACTTCCGCACATCCAAAACCTCTGATTAACTCAATTCCAGTGGGGCAGTTCCTGCGTATTCGCAGGATCTGCTCTAGTGATACTGAATTTGAAAAAGAAGCCCAAGATATGTTTAAACGCTTTAAAGAGAGGGGATATAGTAAACGGGTTTTGAAAAGAGCGTATAATCGGGCAAAATACGCTACCCGTCATTCATTACTATATCACAGGAAAAGAATTAACAATTCTCCCAGGACTGTTAGATTTATAACGACCTATCATTCTCAAGCTACTCGCATGAGGTATTGTTTGCAAAAAGCTTGGCCCATTCTCCAGACGGACCCTATCATTAAACAAATCATCTCTGACAGACCTAGTATCACCTTTAGACGATCCACTAATTTAAAAGATCAGCTAGTACATAGCCATTACCATGTTGACACCAGTCATGGCATTTTCAATCTGGATGTCCTAGGTGTGGTTGTTCTCCCTGTGGTCGGTGCGTCGCCTGCCCGAACATCGACCGCAGTGCCGCCTTCACTAATTCTGCGGGGACAAAAACTTATGATATCCGGCAAGGCATCTCCTGTAATTCCCGCTACGTGGTGTATTTTGCCACGTGTCCATGTAATCTTATTTACATAGGGATGACGACTCGCCAATTGAAGGTGCGCACGCGGGAACATGTTCTGGGCATTCAGGCGGCGACTGACCATGATGATCCGACCACACTTAGGACGTTACCTCGTCACTTTAAAACATTTCACAATTGTGACAGCTCTTTACTGAGAGTAAAAGGCATTGATATGTTGATTCCAGGTATTCGTGGTGGTAATCTATGTCAGAGATTATCACAGAAAGAAACCAGATGGATTTGGTTATTAGATACTGTACATCCCAAGGGTCTTAATGAAACCTTAAGCTTCTCCTCCTTTTTATAATATGTACCATTGTCTGGACTTATCTTCTGTTTTAAGCATATGTGGTTTTTTGGTTTTAATTGTTTTTATATTTTTCTAGCTCCTTTTCCACCTTCATGCTAATGAGGCAGTATGTCTGATCAAGATCATGATTTTCAACTTATCCGAAGTCACAACTTCCATTGAATTGGCAAATTTCCTATATTTATCGGCAGTTCATTATAATCATGATACTTGTTATTGTTTTGTTCCTCTATCCTTGTATTGAAAATGTATTAACATTTGTTATTGTTCATGATTTATGCCATGTATTTTCATATATTTCTTCAATTGTGCATGAAATGTCTTGTCGTCTTCATGATATATAATGTCTTCAATTGACATTTTATATGTTTGTTCCCTCTTTTTTGTCATACTTACGGCTGGCACGCGTCTTCTTCTGCTGAACGACTATGCCTGGCGGCCGTCGGCGTCTTTTGTCGTCTTGGTGACTGATCACGTGATGTGACATCACCGGACACATGACGCAGACGCCGCTCGGCGTCCTCGGTTACCAGGATGATATACAATGTCTCCAATTACCGACATTTTGTATGCTTGCCCCCTCCCTTTGTCATACTTACGGCCGGTACGCGCCCTCTTCTGCTGAACGTCTATGCCTGGCGGCTTTCGGCGTCTTCTGTTGTCGTGGTGACTGATCACGTGATGTGACGTCACCGGACACATGACGCTGACGCCGCTCGGCGTCCTCGGTTACCAGGATGATGGGTGCGTCATCAGAGGCCTCTCCAGGCGCATTGGGATGACGATCCTTATGCCCTGGATATGTGGCATCATAATCTTTTGTCAACAATGGTATTTTGAGTGGTAACTACATTTATTCATTTCTGTGGGCACATATATAATAGTGATTGGCTGTATATTTTGATTTTGTCCGCCGAAATTCCATGGTTAATACATATCATGTGTAATTATGAATCAGAAGTGCAGTCATTACGTGATTGGTGGTCGGTAGCTTTTATACCCCTCACTTCCCCTTTCCCATCACCCCTTGAAAAAGGCACTATAGCCGAAACGCACGTCGGGGCGGACGCACCTGGTGTTTGCTCTTCACCTCTAACAGGTATACCGGTACTTTTCAATGATGTTTACTATAACCACCTGTCTGTGATATAATTCATGTCTAGGTAGTAGTGATGTTTTTGACTATTGATGTCAATGGTCATTTAATTATTGTTATATATTAATATCGTCACTACAGCAAACTTTGCTCTTTAACCATTTGTGTTATGAGCATTTATGGCCAGTAATATTACATATATACATGCAATATTTGCTGATTTGTACATTCGCTATTTAAGCAATTAGGCCATTTCCACCAGTTTGTGTCCCTTTTTCCCACTAGTGCTTATTGGCATGAGCCTTTACCACTGTCCTTTCCTGTTCCTATTTTTTATGTATCAATAAAATATATTTTTGTACTACAATCTTGGACCATTTGATCGTTTGTTGTTCATTGTTTATATCTATTTTGCGATTGTCCGCATATTCCTATATCCATATAAACATGCCCCTATTTTTTGATACATACAATTTGCAATAATTCTTATGGGCATGTTTTGCAATAAGGTCATTTATCAAGGACAACATCTGCAAGAAGTTTGTATGTTCTCCCCGTGTTTGCGTGGGTTTCCACCGGGTTCTCCGGTTTCCTCCCACACTCCAAAGACTGTGAGCCCCATTG
Source organism: Oophaga sylvatica (assembly GCA_033576555.1). Classification (NCBI taxonomy): domain Eukaryota; kingdom Metazoa; phylum Chordata; class Amphibia; order Anura; family Dendrobatidae; genus Oophaga; species Oophaga sylvatica. The sequence continues at coordinate 40,044,523 of JARQOD010000005.1, forward strand.
GGGGCAGTGATAATGTCTGTAAAAGTGCTGCGGAATAAGATAGTGCTATATAAGCAAAACATAATAAATAAATAGATCACTAGTTATGGGGTAATGTGCAGGAGTTATCACTTTTTTAGGTGTTTGATATTCTGACTAAATTGCTGTAACAACAGCTGTAGAGACTTGTTTTACAGCAGGCATCTAAAAGCAAAAAAAACTAAAAAAGAAAATGATTTGTTGACTAATACTGAAGGGCCTGGTGAGCATGCTCTGTGACATGTGCAGAGATCACTGTGCAGGGAGAGGTAGGAGGGAGGTGGAGCTGCCAGATAATCTACTCTCCACGGTTTATCTGCTTTTCCAAAGGTTTCGGCTTTCATGGTAATCCTGCCCATGCCAACTGATGACCCAGCGCAAAATGTACTCCCGCAGACGCTGGAAAGTAGCTCTTTAAAACAGGAAGTTTTGTCATATTACCGGGGCTCATGTGTCAGTGTAAACAATTACTAAAAGGGTAACTGTACGTTAACTTTTCAGAATAAGCTGTCGTGTGTGTGCATGGCGAATAACACTAACCTTAGCCATTTTATGACTTATGGCCTGCAGACGGGCACAAGTGCACATGAAACTAAGAAACTATGTAATATTTCTTATAAGAAAATTCATGTTCTTACTCCACATGAGACATTTCTTCCCTCCTACCCTCCCCCTAAATTTATCATTCACTCTTGAAAATAAAAACAATCTGAAACTGTTTTGCTCAAGAGCAGATGGACTGCCATAACAGTGAGGTGTCAGGTTACAGTGCGTATTACTGGGAGATGAGTGCAAAAGATGAGCGAGAAAACAAGAAGAGGGAGACTTAAAAAAGCTGGTGCTGAGCTTTGAAACAAATCTTTTACCTGATCCCAGAGCTGGATTCACATCTACAGTCATGGCCAAAAGTTTTGAGAATGACACAAATATTATATTTTCACATGATCTGCTGCCCTCTGGTTTTTATGTGTGTTTGACAGATGTTTTTATCACAGACAGAAATATAATAATTGCAAACATATGAGTAACAAAAGCTTATATTGACAGTTAGAATGAGTTAATGCAGCAAATCAATATTTGCAGAGTTGACCCTTCTTCTTCAGGACCTCTGCAATTCTCCCTGGCATGCTCTCAATCAACTTCTGGACCAAATCCTGACTGATAGCAGTCCATTCTTGCACAATCAATGCTTTCATTTTGTCAGAATTTTTAGGTTTTTGTTTGTCCACCCGTCTCTTGATGATTGACCACAAGTTCTCAATGGAATTAAGATCTGGGGAGTTTCCAGGCCATGGACCCAAAATCTCTATGTTTTGTTCCCTGAGCCATTTAGTTATCACCTTTGCTTTATGGCAAGGTGCTCCATCATGCTGGAAAAGGCATGTTGATCGCCAAACTGCTCTTGGAGGGTTGGGAGAAGTTGCTCTTGGAGGACATTCTGGTACCATTCTTTATTCATGCTGTGTTTTTAGGCAAGACTGTGAGAGAGCCGATTCCCTTGGCTGAGAATCAACCCCACACATGAATGGTTTCAGGATGCTTAACAGTTGGCATGAGACAAGACTGGTGGTAGCGCTCACCTTGTCTTCTCCGAATGAGGCGTTTTCCTGATGTCCCAAACAATCGAAAAGGGGATTCATCAGAGAAAATAACTTTACCCCAGTCCTCAGCAGTCCACTGCCTGTACCTTTTGCAGAATATCAGTCTGTCCATGATGTTTTTTCTGGAGAGAAGTGGCTTCTTTGCTGCCCTCCTTGAGACCAGGCCTTGCTCCAAGAGTCTCCCCTCACAGTGCGTGCAGATGCACTCACACCTGCCTGCTGCCATTCATGAGCAAGCTCTGCACTGCTGGTAGCCCAATCCCGCAGCTGAAACACTTTTAGGAGACGGTCCTGGCGCTTGCTGGTCTTTCTTGGGCGCCCTGGAGCTTTTTTGGCAACAATGGAACCTCTCTCCTTGAAGTTCTTGATGATGCGATAGATTGTTGACTGAGGTGCAATCTTTCTAGCTGCGATACTCTTCCCTGTTAGGCCATTTTTGTGCATTGCAATGATGACTGCACGTGTTTCTTTAGAGATAACCATGGTTAACAGAAGAGAAACAATGATGCCAAGCACCAGCCTCCTTTTAAAGTGTCCAGTGGTGTCATTCTTACTTAATCATGACAGATTGATCTCCAGCCATGTCCTCATCAACACCCACACTTGTGTTAATGGATCAATCACCGAAAAGAGGTTAGCTGGTCCTTTTAAGGCAGGGCTGCAATGATGTTGAAATGTGTTTTGGGGGATAAAGTTCATTTTCTAGCCAAATATTGCCTTTGCAAGTATTGCTGTTAAGCTGATCACTCTTTATAACATTCTGGAGTATATGCAAATTGCCATTAGAAAAAGTGAAGCAGTAGACTTTGTAAAAATTAATATTTGTGTCATTCTCAAAACTTTTGGCCATGACTGTACATAGCTCAGTACTGATGCATAATTTCCCCCAAGCTGCTTTAATCTTTGTAATAACTAAGAAATGAAGAGTAGGAATCCGGCTCTGTGAACTGAGACGGTGTAAAAACTAGTCTTTGCCCACCAGTCGCCGACCAACACTGCCCTCTGTGAGACTCGGCGACTATCGATGAGAGTTATCGTTACTGAAGTCACCACTGTTCAGAGCCGCTGGGTCCTGCAAAGCGCAGTGTGAGCCAGGAGTGGCTGCTGCTAAAAGCTTATGAGACTCAGGACGAGTCTCCACAGCTTTTAATATCGGAATTGAGGAATGCCGATGGAATCGCTGGACTATGATGGACCTGCGTGGGACCCTAATTTTCTAGTAAATTGGTGAACAAGGGACAGTGTCTTGTTTTTCTTTCTCTCTTTTTATGTTTTTCAGGTTTCCATTTGTGGACTACGTCGGATTACCCGGACTAAGTCAAAGCTGCTTATTTTTTTTATTTTTTATAAATTGGTAAATCAGGGAAAAAGTCGGGGAGTATTTATTCAAATAAAGTATTATTTGGTGTGTTTTTTTTTATTACTGGCTTATTAATGGGGGGAGTCTGATAGACAATTCTCCATTACTAACACCAGGGCTTGATGTCAGGTGTGTTATGGGACAAGTCACAGCTGACATCAAACCCCAACTACCATTATCCCGATTGCAACCGCACCAATACAATCGGGAAGAGGGAAGGTGAAGCGTCAAAAATGGAGCAGCTAATGTGATGCATTACTTCTGGGTCAGCTCAATAACCATGTACCTTCCCAGCCTGCCTGATATGATCAACTCTCTGCTGTCTGCTTTATCTTTGCTGGTTATCAAATACATCAATAGAACAATAGATTGTCTCATTATTTATGACAACTAGATTTAATTTACATAGAGTTTTATTATTATATGCAAAGGGTGATGTTAAAAACATATAGAATATGCATGGCAAACACACGACATACGGATGGTAGGCGAGAAAAAAAACGCACTCGCATGACACTAGGCAATTTTTCTGCTGAGAATCTGAGCGATTTTATGTATGAGCGAACCCCAAATAAACAAAAAGTCACTATGGATGTTGCAGAGCTCAGGTTATGTCTCGCGTCCCTCTGCCTGCTCAATCTCATATTAGGAGTTTACATGGCGATATCACTTAATGATTGACAGTCAAATCTCAATAAGCAGAGATGGCTGTCAATCACTGATTAGAACCGCCTACTGGACTCCTAAACCCTGAATTTTGAATAAACTAAATACAAGTTATACTAAATCTTTCCCCATAAAGCATCCGCTCAGCTTCTTCTGCTTTATAATACGCTGCTGGTAGATACTACATTTTTAATCTGCCATGTTCCCTTTAAGGACTTTTCCATGTTTCTGCCCCTCCTCTTTGCTCAATGTTTAGAGCAAAGAAAAGAAAACTCCTGTTGCACATTATCTCATGGGTACAATACCTGCATGGATCTTTACTTTGCCAGCTCTAAACTCTGACACCCACTCATTTTTCTATTGCTTCTTACTGTATTGTTGTTATACCTGATTACATAGCGCAGCAGGACACGTTGGAGCTACACGAACCCCAGACAACAATTACATTATTATTAATAATAACAATTATTACACCTTTCTTACATTTCCTCGCCTTCAAGGCAACTCATCATTTTAAGGTAGCAATATAACTGATAATTGCACTAACACTAGGAACAATATATATAAAAAAAATTCCAGCAATTTGTTCCTCTGCCATCTTGGTCTCAAATTTCCGTAAGAATTTTCCTCCTCATATATATCTGCTCAGAGCCAACTGTTGGGGAGCTTAAAACCGAAAAACAGTGGTCCATTTAACCCCCCGTTATTTTTAGCATTTCAATGTGAAATTACTTTTTGTGTACATTATATTTTTTAGTCCTATATATTCCCTATAAATTGGGAGGAGGGGAGGATGTCCGGTTCCCGAGTCCCCACTGATTGCTCAAAATACCACTTGGACATGTGCATGAGAAGAGAATGGATTCATTTGGAAGTCTGTAGAATCTGCTTTGTAAGTACTTTTTCCAATGAAAATCTAAAACGATAAATCTGTCTTGGTCAAGACAAGAGACTGTCAGCTCACTGAGAGATACTGAGAGATTAGAGTCTATGGTAGGTAGAGGAGCATGGTAAGAGCGAGGTAGAGAGACATACAGATGGTGCTGCTTTCTAGTAAGTGTTTTAGCTCACCTAAGTGCTGGATTTACAGCTACACTGCCTTACAATATTTTCCCATGCTAATGCTTTCTAGTAAGTGTTAGCTCACCTGAGGGCTGTATTAGTATAAAGCAGCAGCATGTGTAAATGTAAACCCATATTGTAAGTGTATACTCACTTGAGAGTTGCATTTACAGTTACAATGCCTTACAATATCTTCCAATCTTCCAAGCTGCTGCTTTCTTGCAAATACACTGCTCAAAATAATAAAGGGAACACTAAAATCCCACATCCTATGTATCACTGAATTAAATATTCCAGTTGCAAATCTTTATTCATTACATAGTGGAATGCGGTGGGAACAATAAAACATAAAAATGATCAATGTAAATCAAAATTAATATGCCATGGAGGTCTGGATTTGGAATGATACTCAAAATCAAAGTGAAAAATGAAATTACATGCTGATCCAACTTCAGTGGAAATGCCTCAAGACAAGGAAATGATGCTCAGCTGACGTATATGACCTCCCTATAACGCCTGGGCAATTCTCCTGATGAGGCGGCGGATGTTCTTCTGAGGGATCTCTTCCTAGACTTGGATTAAAGCATCAGTCAAATCCTGGACAGTCTGTGGTGCAATTTTGCGTTGGTGGATGGAACAAGACATGATGTCCCAGATGTGCTCAATTGGATTCAGCTATGGGGAACAGGCAAGCCAGTCCATAGCATCATTGCTTTCATCATGCAGGAACTGCTGACACACTCCAGCCACATGAGGCCTAGCATTGTCCTGCATCAGAAGGAACCGAAGTCCCACTCCACCTGCATATGGTCTCACTACGGGTTTGAGAATCTCATCCCGGTACCTAATGACAGTCAGGGTAACTCACCTCTGGCGAGCACATGGAGGGCTGTGTGGCCTTCCAAAGAAATGCCTCCCCACACCATTACTGACCCACTGCCAAACCCGTCATGCTGGAGGATGTTGCAGGCAGCAGAACGTTGTCCACAGCATTTCCAGACTCTGTCACATGTGCTCAGTGTGAACCTGCTCACATCCGTGAAGAGACCAGAGTGCCAATGTCAAATCTGCCAATGTTGGTGTTCTTTGACAAATGCCAATTGCCCTGCACTTTGTTGGGCTGTAAGCACAACACCCACTTGTAGACGTCGGGCGCTTATACCAACATCATGGAGCTTATACCAACATCATGGAGTCTGTTTCTGACAGTTTGAGCAGACACACGGATGTTAGTGGCCTGGTGGAGGTCATTTTGCAGAGCTCTGGCACTGCTCCTTCTTGCACAAAGGAGGAGGTAGCGATCCTGGCACTGGAATGTTGCCCTCCTACAGCCCCTTCCACGTCTCTTGGTATACCGGCCTCTGTCCTGGTATCGGCTCCATGTTCTGGACACTGTGCTGACAGACACAGCTATCCTTATTGCCACAGCTCGCATTGATGTGCCATCCTGGATGAGCTGCACTACCTGAGCAACTTCTGTTGGTTGTAGACACCACCTAATGCTACTGTACAGTACCTCTAGTGGTGAGAGCAATGATAAAATGCAAAAGTTACCAAAACAGCCAAAAAAGAAGAGAATAGAGAAATGGTCTGTGGTCACCACTTGCAGAACCACTCCTTTATAGGGGGTGTCTTGCTAATTGCCGATCATTTGTACCTGTTGTCTGTTCCATTTGCGCAACAGCAGAAGAAATTGATTCATAATTGGTGTTGCTTTGTTACTGGAGAGATATATTTCACAGAAAAGTGATTGACGTGAAGTTACATTGTGTTGTGTTAGTGTTCCCTTTATTTTTTTGAGCAGTATATATACTCACCTCAGTGCTGGATCTACAGTAACATAGAAAAATGTAAATTAAAATTAAAAGAACAAAAACATGCCAAAATTTGGGGAAGAAGTGGTAGTAGACACAGGAGGGGGAGATAAGAGGGCATGACTAAGAGCTTTACACCTTGAAACGTATAGACCCATGTCCTTTTATCTTTCTCCCCCCTCGCCTCCCATGTCTATCTCCCCTTCTTCCCCACTTTTAGGCAGGTTTTTGTTCTTAGAATTTAAATTTTTTCTAATTAAAAGTAATTTTAACTCTACATAATTAAGCGGATGCAGGAACCCCCTGTTTTTCCTCTGCTTGTTGCTTAGCTGCCCATCTGGAGCCCGCACATCGCATTTTCTTGAAGGAGGCCTCAATTTTGCTGCAGCTAGCGAGCTGAATAATCCCTCTCACCTTTCCCCTTTTTTTTCATTACAGCTACACCACTTAATATCTTTTATGCTGCTGCTTTCTAGTAAGCATATACTCACGTTAGCGCTGGGTTTACAGCTACACTTCCTAACAATATCTTTTATGCTGCTGCTTTTTAGTAAGTATATACTCACCTTAGCGCTGGATTTACAGCTACACTGCCTAACAATATCTTTAATGCTGCTGCTTCTGAATATGAACTACATAAAGATAAAATAGCAAGAATTTCTCATGCTGTGTATGAGACACATCATAGCCGCTGGTTACCACCTGCCAGCTCAGAGACGACTAAAATTAGTGATAGAACCTGGAGACGAAAAAGTAGGTGAAAGATGTAGGATACAAGTCATATAATGGCCAAAAATAATGTTATGCCTCATGTCTACACAGCTTATTTTGAATGACTCACCTAAAACACAGTGCTTACAATGGTGGGTCAGTGGTTAGCACTGTTGCTTTGCAGTGCTGGAGTCAATTCTCACTAAGGACAACATGTGCAAGGAGTTTGTATGTTCTCCCCATGTTTGTGTGGGTTTCCTCCAATTTCTTGCCACACTCTAAGACATACTGATAGGGAATTTATATTTTGAGCCCCAATGGGGACAGTGATCATAATGTCTGTACTTCTCTGTGGATTAAATAGTGCTATATAAGTGAGAAAATAAATAAAATCTGCAACGTTTGACACCACGTCATTTTTGGGTTGTTTTTAATAACACAAAAATAAATATAAAAATAAATGTCTGCAACAGTCAGAGCAGCTCCAAATGCTGCGATCGGATGCCACAACCCATACATGTCTATGCAGGGCATTTGGAGTTCTTGCATCAGAAAAGCTCTATCCAGCCTCTAAAAAAATTATACCAATAGCATAAAAAAATACCTGCAGTAATATAGAAAAGCTACACAGAATAGACAATCCTCGCTCTACTGCGTCTGTAGATGTGGACACGACTGTTTATTTCCACAGTGACTTGAAATAGAAGCAGAGAATTGTGCGGCTTCTTGGCAGCGGCACACCGAAGGGTCAAAGTAGGGCAGAAGATAAAAGAGGAGCCTCGTCTCCATCGGCCAAGTGGTCTATATTTCACATCCTCTTCAGAGTACGGATAATGCAGGATAAATGAGAGGGGATGAGGCATATGCTGTATATCAGCACTACAATAACTGCTGCCGGATTCACCGCTCCGGAGCCGAGCACCGAGGCTCAGCCATTCACATGACAGATGTCATACATCTGCTAGGACCAGCAGTGTTACTATACAGTAGAAGGATCACTAGGCTCAAATGACACAAAAAAAATCTAAAATTTCCTCTAGATTCACAGCCTTATAAGAACAGCTCTGCTTACACAGTATACTGATCACATCTATGTGTGGTTTATTTATTTATTTGACGGCCTTTGGCTCAATCTCGAGCCACGGCAACTTGATTGGTGAACGATCTGTAGGAAGATCCATCTTGTGCAAACCTAGACAGGTCCAGCAGGGTCTTCTTCATCGTTATCTTGATAGTATCAATCCATCGGGTTGCTGGTCTTCCTCTTCGTCTTGTTCCTTCTATTCTTCATATCATGATGTCTTCCTCTAGTGATGGCTCTCTTCGTATGATGTGTCCAAAGTAGGCAAGTCATAGTTTGGTGATCCTTGCTGTGAGTGACATCTTTGGCTTGAGTTGTTCCAAAATTGATTTGTTCTTCTTTCCATCCACGGTATTGATAACATCCTTCTCCAGCTACACATTTCAAAGGTGTCGATTCTTCATAAGCGGTTTATACGGGTATATAAACTAATTTTATAATGAGAAATTCTGAATTCAATTCCCTACCGTTGTCGAGATTTCCTACTGTTCATCTATTTGAGGGCTTGCAAAAAAAAAAATCCATCTACATGGTCTCAAAACAATCTAATATGATGAATACGGTGTTGAAGAAATGTCTTTTATACTTTTAGGCTGAATTCACACTAGGCAGATTTTATTTGCAATTCATCCAAATGAGGTTGTTTCAAATGAAATGTCTACTAAAAAAAATCTTTAAGGTGTGAATTTTACCCTGAGGGTGAATCCAGAAATCTTTGGCAATTTTGCAGGTTTTTTGCCTTAATTAGTCAGCAGATGTTTCCCTATGTATTGCAAAGGGTAATGTCCAGAATAAAAATCAGCAACACAATGGCCAGGTTGCTCATATGCTCAGCGCTGAGACTTTTCCCGCTAAGTATAGAAACACTTTTCAAAAACTGCATGGTGTTGTACCGCAGAGATCTGCCCCAGAATCCTGCAACAATTCCACCACAGCCAAACCCAGCTCTAATGGCTGGGGATTTTTAATTCTTGAAAAAAACAGCAACTTTTTAATTTAGTTACAATAAAAAATTGCCCATGTCTTCAGATATCTTTCCTTTGGTCTTTCATTGCTTCCAGCTTGTTGCCAAAGGCACCGGCCATTGCTGCAGCTGTAGTGGCCGTACATGCCATGTTCTTTCCTAGTGAGTGTGTAAGCTCTGCCCTGAGGCTGGTTGGGATCGCTGAAGAACACAGGTCCAAATCCTGGCCAAACTCCTTCCAGCCCCGGTGAGGTGACGATGCTGCTAGCCTGAACTGTCCCTCAAACAGAAGTGCCCTCCCAGCAATGAGTAAGTAGTGAGGTTGGGAAGAAGTGCTATGGTTCCAGAACAAGGGACCAACCATTAATGGTTGTCAGCCCATATTCCCAAAGTTAGGATTTAAGCAGCACCGACCACCAGAGTCCACAGCAGTGACCTCTGACCGTGGCTCTTGGGACCCTCACATTTTGCTCCCTAGCTGTTGGCATCTGCAGATATTTTTGTGCACATAGAATTATTAGATCCTGGTACAGAGGTCAAAACCATCCCTGCCGGTTAACACTAGTCTAGGACTCCTATCACTATCCTATCAGGCTTTCCGCTAATATTATTCAGTGTGGCTCAACACAATCTATTGCATCTGAAAGCATTTTCAAACTATAAAAAGTTCTGTCCCTCTGATTAACGGACTCACGGGCACATTACAGTTGTACAGAGATAAAATAAAACACCCAGAGATGTCTAGATCATACTGTACCGCTACAGGGCACATTATACCCCAAGGGTTGCTATTACAGAGGTATATTGGACAGAACGTCTCTATAATATGGTGGCCCCATACTATAACCCCCTGAGTACCTAAAACTTCTGTAGCCCCGAACAATTAGGACTCCATGTGCCGCCTTGCAGGATTTGGGGCACAGAGTTCATAGATTTAGGTGAAGCACATTTTTGTTCCTTCTATCCCACCACAACCTCACTGGGTATCTGGTCTACACAGTGGTGTAACTTGAAGCTTTTGGGCTCCAATGGAAAATATCCAATAGGACCCCCAACTATCATAGGTCTTTAAAAGTGAATCTGTCCATAAGATCAACACTCCTAAGATGTTTATATGGTTATATAGGTCATATGAAGCTGAATAAAATGATACCTTGATATCTGCAATCTGACATCTTATTCCAAAGAAATCCACATTTTTCTGAACATGTAAATGAGCTGTTAAGATCTGTGCGAGACATAGATCTCCCGAGAGTCTGTCTCCAGATCATCCAATGATTTCCCCACAAATCCATGTTTTTATTACATGCTTAAAAGATCTCTGTGCCAGAGAAGGATCTTCACCTGTATGTAAATTGCTCCTCCACTTATGTGGTTAGAACGTATAGGCTCCTGGTATGAGGTCACGTCTTGGTGGTCACATGGGGATCCCTACCGAGAGCCCACATGTTCTAGCCACATAACGAGAAAGGAGCATTTAACATACAGGGGCATGGCTATGGATTAAAATAAGCTTTAGAGGCGGACTCTAGTGACGATCCTTCTCTGGCACAGAGATCTTTTCAGCTCATTTGCATATTAACAAAAACATGTATTTCTAGGGAACCATTCATCGGTTCGTGGATATGAACATATTATTTGATTCAACTTTCTATGACCTACGTGTCCATACAGACGGCTTAGGAGGGTTGATCCTACTGACAGATGCCCTTTAATAGTAATAGTCTTTTAACATAGGGCAAATGGACCTCTTGGGCCCCACTAATTGCAGGACCTGAGTGCGATGACAATCTCTGGGGCTATTATCGTTAGGCTCCTGGATTTACATAGTATGGTCTTCAAAAACATTGGTAAAATAGCTGAAAGCTAGGATTCTACATTTTGACTCTTGACATACCGGAGGTAAGAAACTTAATTCCTAATTAAAAGCAGAAAATCCCCAGAACAGAGACCCCAAGAGACAATGTATAAAACAAGAGATAATTTAAAAGCTTGAATTTCTGATTAGTGCGATATTGTATCTTTCCTTTTCTCTGAAGACCAGTGAATCTGTGTAGGGAATTAGTGACTCATTAGCGAGTATCGGCCTGTACACAGGACCCGCACTGTTAATGTATAATTATCCAGAAATCCATGTCCAACTCCTGCACAGAATGGAGTGTGCTATTGTTTCCTATGTATTTAATGCATTTACTTCATCATCTGGAAGATTTATTGCTAAGTGTAGGATGAATGAATCTAGGAGCAGGCAAAAATTGTGAAAATTGCACCAAATTTATGACAATGGTACATGCCCTGTAGTAGAAATTTGGCACTTCTGGTGCACTTTTACACAAGTACTTAGCATGAACAAAATCGCACACATCTTTGGTCAATTTGGGACATATTAGGACCCCACTTTACTACACTTTCCCAAAATATTGAGTCAAGTGTTACATAGGTTGAAAAAAGAACTAGGTCCATCAAGTTGAACATTTCTCCACCAATTGTAAAGTGTAGAAAAGTGCTTAGAACAGACAATGAGATTTACTTGTACTTGTATATATAAAAAAACAGTCTAAGGATACATTCATACGGGTGGGATATGCTGCAAATAAGGACGTAAAATCCGCAATGCTTTTATAGCACCGGACGCTGTGGAAAAAATGAGATATTCATTGCAAATTCACTCCTTGCATTGCTGTAAAAGTTGTGGTAAATCAGATGCAGTTTTGTAGCAGATACGCCCCCAGTGATTCCAGCTTAATGGAAGAGTAAGGATGTATAACTTGGACGAGGATTGCAACGCAATGGTCGGACTGGCTGTCGGCTCTACCCACCTGAGCGCGACTGCTGCATAGAAATACATGCTATCATGCTCGGGTCGGGAGAGCCACCGGACACTCGGAGCATTGCGTTGTGATCCTCATCCTAGTTATACGGCCGTCTACCTCTTCCCTAAAGCTGATATGAGTTGGAGTAACTAAACATATTGATCGGTGCACAACTGTTTTGGGTCCTTTGCCTCTCTGCGCACAAAAATCAGAAATTTAAGCTGTGGCTTACGTTAAAATCCGACACAAATTCTAGTAAAATAACTTGGACTTTGGTGGGCATGTTCTTCCAACTGAATAGTTTTGAAAAGCAGGAAGAGGAGAAATAAACTCACAAATTATGATGCAAGAATGTAGTTAATCAAAATAGATTACTTTTTTTGTGCCTTAACAGAGGTGTAAAGATCATGATAAATTCACCCAAATGTGCTTAATGGGATTATCAGGCACTATATTAATTTTTACTGGGGGCCTAAGAACTGTCTCGCGTAGATCTCTGCTGATGCAAAGCAGGCATTGACCTCTCCTGCCAGCAAATTCTGCGGCTTTTGCCAGCGTTACATAGACAGAGAGGTGTCTTCTCTACCTCACTGCTCTGTTGAAGGGGCGTGGCTGGCGATGTCATGCTGATTCAAAGCCGGTCCCTTCCTGCATAACTGTGTGGAGCCAACTGTCAATCAGCATGATGTCGGCAGTCAATCAGCATGACGTCGGCAGTCATGAGCCTTCCAACAGAGCAGAAAAAGAAGAGCTGCTCCATTAATGTGGAGTATCTGAATCGATGACAAGAATGTGTAGTAGCCACTTGGAGCCAGGTAAAGCAAGCATGTAGTGTCTGGTATCCCCAGTGTCTCTTCTATTTAGTAAGTCCACAGTAATGCCATGACTCAAAGATAACGTTGCACTGGGCACACAAATTTAGAAGAGGCGGGTAGGAGGCGGTTCATAGGGCTCCTATCTGGCAGCCTACCAGTGTGGAGGCTAGACCATTGTCCTGTGAATCAAATCGTTCAAAAATATTGCCTTCCTTGTGCCACCTAGCACGATAATCCATGAGAATATTCATGCAATCTTGCGTCAAAGTGTGACGTTTCGTGGAAGGAAGACTAAAAGGAAGACCCAAAGTCTGAGACGCACAACACCTCCTCAAGATGAAGGTCCAGAATGTGCACAGTCCATTGACGTCACCTATGATAATTTCTATAGGATCACCAGTACTGAATAGACCAAAAATTATCTGCAATCCAGATGCCACCAAATAGGTTTCTTTCTATTTTTGCAAGTTACTCTATATCCTGTGCAAGTTGCTTACTGTTGAGACCACTACTGATGCAAAGAAGTGCCCATTAGGAGGGCGCAGTGGCTATGTGTGCCCACCTGAAGTCTATTCATTGTCTATGGGACGGCCATGGAGAGCTGGGTGGTTTATTTGGATACGTCTGGCAGCTCTATAGACAATCATTGAAGCAGTGGTGCACATGTACAGCCACTGATTTATTCTAATATATATAATTTGCCAAGATAGGAAAGTCGACATCTTACACCTATAACTAGTAAAGAAGATCCACCGACGTGTGACTACGATTATTCCAATGCGTCACCACTAGAACACTGCATTGCAATGTGAAAGATGCAGATGTCAATGTGCACGTAGGACTTTTTTTTCATATTTGTTTCATCAGGTCTCGTTTGATCAGAGCGCAGGAGAAGATCTTCACTTTGCACACAAACAATAGCGGCTCTGGTTACAGAATGTTTCAGGATGATTGCACAGGGCCATATACAAATCTAAGAGGCTGAGATGCAGGTGCCTTCAATCACCACCAATGTCTCCTGAATGTGTGCAATTATTACTGTAAATGAGTCAGAGCCGTCGCCTATGTAATATCAGGACATTCAAAGGAACCGAAAGTGACGACCATGAAACCTGAGAAGCTCAGCTCATTATATTCTACTCGAAAAACACTTAAGTATTTGGAAGGGAAAAATACAGAAATATTACATATATACAAGACAATTCCACTAATCTGGCATGAAAAAAAAAACAGATGGGTAATGGATTATAAAAATTGTTTCGATTAAATGATGATCAGGGAAAAGTATATAAAATATAAACCAAGATGTATAGATACTCTGGGAAAACTGCCCGGAAGAAAATATTTATCTGAGAAGAGAGGGAAATAAGCCACTGCCAGACCCCACTCCCCCGAATCTGCTGTTCCCCAGCTATATACACATTGGATTGTCTAATGAACTCGTCAAAATCAGTAGGGCAGATTTGTACAGGTATGTTTCTATTAATCTGATGTCACTGCCATAGTTTTGGGATGCAATTGTCCTCTTGACATCAGAGGCCCTGTTTCCCTGCTTATTTATCTCCGACCCGTTTTTCTTTGAAAATAAGACAGGGTCTTATATTACTTTTTGCTCCAAAAGATGGGTTAGGACTTATTTTCATGGGATGCCTTATTATTTTTCCTTGAACAACAATCCACATTTACTCTAGAACAAAAAAAAATGTCTAAATTTATTTAACCCCTTCACGCCGCAGCCCTTTTTTCGTTTTTGTGTTTCTGTTTTTCGCTCCCTTTCCTCCCAGAGCCATAACTTTTTTATTTTTCTGTCAATATGGCCATGTGAGGGCTTGCTTTTTTTGCGGGATGAGTTGTACTTTTGAACGACACCATTGATTTTTACCATATAGTATACTGGAAAACGAGAAAAAGATTCCAAGTGCGGAGAAATTGCAAAAATGTACAACTCCACAACTGTTTTTTGGATTTTGTTCTACCATGTTCACCAAATGCTAAAACTGACCTGCCATTATGATTTTCCAGGTCATTACGAGTTAGTAGACACCAAACATCATGTCTAGGTTCTTTTTTATTTAAGTGGTGAAAAAAAATCCAAAATTGTTAAAAAAAAAGGGTCATTTTCCGAGACCCGTTGCATCTTCACTTTTCTTGATCTCAGGTTGGATGAGAGCTTATTTTTTGCGTGATGCTTTTTTCTTTCCATAATACAAATTCTAACAGTCTATTCAGTAGGACTATCAGCTGTGTATCCACCAGACTTCTGCACAACACAACTGATGGTCCCAACCCCATTTATAAGTCCAGAAATCCGACTTATTAAACCTGACGGCACACCTCTGAAGTGAAAACCATTTCCGGTGACTACCTCTTGAAGCTCATCAAGAGAATGCCAAGAGTGTGCAAAGCAGTCATCAAAGCAAAAGGTGGCTACTTTGAAGAACCTAGAATATAAGACATACAGTACAGACCAAAAGTTTGGACACACCTTCTCATTCAAAGATTTTTCTGTATTTTCATGGCTATGAAAATTGTAGAATCACACTGAAGGCATCAAAACTATGAATTAACACATGTGGAATTATACATTACACTTTACAAAAAAGTGTGAAACAACTGAAAATAAGACTTATATTCTAGGTTCTTCAAAGTAGCCACCTTTTGCTTTGATTACTGCTTTGCACGCAGAAAAGGTGAACGGATGGACTCTACATGTCTGGTTCCCACCGTGAAGCATGGAGGAGGTGGTGTGATGGTGTGGTGGTGCTTTGCTGGTGACACTGTGATCAGCTGGAGATCAGTACAAACAGTGGGCACCTTATATATGCTGTGCATCTTGTTCTAGAAGCCTTAGAGCATGGCTGAATGGATCACGACCTTCAATGCTGTTCACTGTCCCAATGATATGGAGAGAGCAGTGGCTAACATGAAGAAATTCTACCAATGGCTGGAGAAAGCTGGACTCCAAGACAGCACAGAGGCCCTAATCATAGCGGCACAAGAGCAAGCACGAAGTACCAGATCCATAGAAGCAGGAATCTACCACACAAGACAAGACCCAAGGTGCAGACTATGCAAAGAATCCTCAGAAACTGTCCAACACATAGTGACAGGATGCAAAATGCAAGCAGGAACAGCGTATACTGAACGACACAACCAAGTAGCGGGAATTGTATGCAGGAACATCTGCACAGCATATGGGCTAAGTACCCCTAAGTCCAGGTGGGAGACCCCAGAAAAAGTGGTGGAGAATGAAAGGGCTAAAATCTTGTGGGACTTCAAGATCCAAACGGATAAGCAGGTGTTGGCTAACCAACCAGACATTGTCATAGTAGACAAGGATCAGAAGACTGCAATGATAATAGATGTGGCAGTGCCAAGTGACAGCAACATCAGAAAGAAGGAATATGAGAAGCTGGAGAAATACCAGGGCCTCAAAGGAGAACTGGAGAAGATGTGGAAGGTGAAGGCAACAGTGATTCCAGTGTTGATAGGAGCACTTGGAGCAGTGACTTCTAAGTTGGAAGAATAGCTACAACAGATCCCAGGAGCAACATCTGAGCTCTCTGTCCAGAAAAGCGCAATGCTGGGAACAACTAAGATCCTGCACAGAACCCTCAAACTTCAAACTCTCAGACCTCTGGTAGAGGACCCGAGAATGAGAAAGGACAAAAAAAGTCCATATATTATATATATATTATATATATATATATATATATATATACACACACATATACATACACACATACTGTGGGTATGGAAAGTTTTCAGACCCCTTTAAATTTTTCACTCTTTGTATCATTGCAGCCATTTGGTAAATTCAAAAAAGTTCTTTTTTTTCTCATTAATGTACACTCTGCACCCTATCTAGGCTGAAAAAAAAACCAGAAATATAGAAATTTTTGCAAATTCATTAAAAAAGAAAAACTGAAATATCACATGGTCATAAGTATTCAGACCCTTTGCTCCGACACTCATATTTACGTCACATGCTGTCCATTTCCTTGGGATCCTCCTTGAGATGGTTCTACTCCTTCATTGGAGTCCAGCTTTGTTTAATTAAACTGATAGGACTTGATTTGTAAAGGCACACAACTGTCTATATAAGACCTCACAGCTCACAGTGCATGTCAGACCAAATGAGAATCATGAGGTCAAAGGAACTGGCCAAGGAGCTCAGAGACAGAATTGTGGCAAGGCACAGATCTGGCCAAGGTTACAAAAGAATTTCTGGAGTACTCAAGGTTCCTAAGATCACAGTGACCTCCATAATCTTTAAATGGAAGAAGTTTAGGGCCACCAAAAGTCTTCCTAGACCTGGCCATCCCGCCAAACTGAGCAATCGTGGGAGAAGAGCCTTGGCGAGAGAGGTAAAGAAGAACCCCAAGATCACTGTGGCTGAGCTCCGCAGATGCAGTAGGAAGATGGGAAAGAGTTCCACAAAGTCAACTATCAATGCAGCCCTCCACCAGTTGGGCCTTTATGGCAGAGTGGCTCGACGGAAGCCTCTCCTCAGTGCAAGACATATGAAAGCCCGCAAAGAGTTTGCTAAAAAAACACATGAAGGATTCCAAGACTATGAGAAATAAGATTCTCTGGTCTGATGAGACGAAGATAGAACTTTTTGGTGATAATTCTAAGTGGTATGTGTGAAGAAAACCAGGCACTGCTGTTTTTTATTTGCCTTTTGTTTAGTGCTGGCTTCTGGGCACTGATTCGACCATGGAGGCCATTTTGAGACAGTATCCTACAAACTGTTCTAGTTGACACAGGGACTTGAGGCGACCAGGCCTGTTGGAGCTCTGCTGCAGTGGAAGAGGGACTTGCTTTGGATTTTCTAACCAACAAACGTACCTCCTGAGCAGTTGTCTTGCGGGGTCTGCCGGAACTGGGCTTGTCAAACCCATCTCCAGTCTCTTCAAATCTTTTTTTAATTCTTTGTACTTGATGCTGAGACACATTAAAGGTGCCAGCCACCTCTGCAGTGGATCTGGTCTTCAGCCTCTTGATAATCCAGGCTTTGGTCGCAGAGTGGATTTTTGGCATGTTGTCAGAGCTCAAGTTGCAGTTCAAGTGAAGGTCTGGGGTGCTGGGTCTCTTTTTATACACACCCACTAATTAACCGATCATTTACTGAGCACAGGTGAGAATGTCAACTAAGCTTGGGTGCATTATCTGACCAGGCGAAAAAACTTTTGTTTTATGTTTAGATTTATGACCATTCTGTATCCATTAAATGATCAATATTTCTTGATTGATGCCAATTTATTTTCTTAACCTAAACCACATTTCGGAGGGCTTCAGCTTTCAAAAGAATAATTTATACAACCAATGGATGAATTTAACGTCAGGTTATAAGCTTTTTTTTACATAACATGGATAAGCGACATAACTTCTGTCAGGGAGTGTATTTATCTTCCTGATATGTATCTCCTAATATTTATACAAGCATCTTGTACATCTCTTTCATCGCTTCTATCATTCTATAACCGTCTACCACCCCTGTACTTGCAGAACTGGCAGTACGGCCATTATGATGATGCACGTATGGCTGGAGGCTGATCAGTCGCTGTGATCACTGTGATGTGTAATGTGATGATACAGCGCCGCCGGTCGCCCCCGCACCGTGCATTACCATGTGTATTCGGCTCAGCATCTCCTCGTACCTTGCTGACTGCAGTTAAAAGCTCCAGCGCCTTTGATTGAAGACTGGAATCGCCGCTCTCAATAAATAGCTTCAGTGATGTCAGCCGCACGTCGTGCTCCAGCAGCAGCGAGCAGATCGCATCTATGCACTGCAAGAAAGAAGGGTGACAGCGGGTATTATGTGATGCCAGCAGACGCCGCATGCATTATTTACTTCAGTGCTGATACATTTTATGCGTCTTTTATTTGAACTTATTTCAGAGAGAAAAAAATAATAATAACACGGGATCAAACCGAGAGGTTAAATGAACGGAGACACCTTCAAAGGGAGCAGAACTGCAAATATCAATGCGGCTGACAGTGATCATTAACAGGGCACAAAGGAGCTCCTCACAAAATGTAACAATTCTATACGTCCCGGAATAGGGCTTTTATAGGATTATTAAAAGTAAAAAAGCTGGCGTCTCTCCCCCAAAAAAAGCACATCACCTGTCTGCGGGAAGCATGTGATGCCATATGGCTAAAGCTACGCTGCCACACCAAACACGAGCATTCAGTAGGGGTCGCGCTGGTTTTGAAAGCAAGAAGCTACTGGGCAAAAGGACATCGCCTACACCAAAATGAGACCCACAATGACAATGAAGGGAGTTCTGCTGGACTTTAAAGGGGTTGTCAGGTACTGTTATTATTGATGACCTATCGTTAGGTAGGTCATTAACACCAGATTGATGGGGTGTGACACCCGACCTGATGTCGGCCGGGGGCGATCAGTTACAGAGCCGGACAGCACAACGCTGTCAACTGCACAGTGGTCACAGTAGGGTACTGCAGATTTACTCCTAAAATAGGGGCGGATGTGCAGAACCCGGCCACGACCACTATGCAGGTGACGGAGCTGTGCAGATCCGCATCTGATCACGTTTTCCCGCCCGCGGCGCCAACAGCTGAACGACAGGGAAGCGCCCCTACAGATTTGGTAGTGATGACCTATTTTAAAAGTTAGGTCATCAATAATAAAAGTACTGGACAATATCTTATAATATATATATATTTTTATTTTTTCCATTATTGCTTATATTACCAATTTTGGTCAAAATTGGACATGTCTCTGCTATTTTCCATTAGTCTGAGGAAAAAAATTGGACATGTGCACCGCCCAGTAAAATGGATGCGAGTGATATCTATGAAAAACACAGTTCGCACTCGTACGCAGAAATTGGATGTGTGAATGAGCCCTTAGGCTGGGTCTGTAACATTCGTGGATAGGGAGAGCAGGACAGAGTGATTTTTCTGTGCTGTGAAGATGCATTAAGGGGATCAGGCTCTGTCCACAGGTTTATAATGGAAGCCATAAGTCATTAACAGAGAACCGTTACCAACACTGGGCCAAACTTAAAGTGATCGGACTCCATTGACTGCAGAAGGCTTCGCTTTCCAGTACAATCCTACCAATTCTCGACTGGACAGTGAGCTCGTTCTCACGGACAGCTTGTTTCTCATATTTTCTTCTGAATTCCTGATGATTTATGACCACAGGTTACATCTAAGTTGAGCTGAACTTTGGTGTGGTCATAACTCAGCAGAGAGGAGCTCAGAAAAAGACAGATAAAAGAGCTACAAACTCTGTGACAACCAGCTCACAGATGGATTCTCAGTTAACTCATTCTGCTGTAGCTAGCAATGGCAAGAAAACAATTACCATGTAAAAGTCCCTCCAAGGTGTCTATCTATTAAAAAATAACTGTTTGCTTCCCATTATCCTCGTTAAAGGGGTATGTCCATAACAGTCCAAAACCGTTCCGGAATATGTAAAGATATGGGAACAAATTGTCATTTGATTTTTTCTTTTTAAGGAGAAATAACAGAGAAACGGATTTCTTTCTCGCCGGAGGTTGGACTTCTGATGACTGACAGTTTGGACCAGCGACATGGTTGAGTCACTGGTGTGAACGGTGTACTCTCCAGCGTCAGAGGAGCACTAAAGCTGGCCACGTCCAGTGATCCGGCCATCTTCAGAGCAGCACTCACAAACTGTATAGAAAAGAGTTGTAAGCGCTACACTCCTTGCCTAGGAGACCAGCCACCTCTGATAAGCTTGCAGAGGTGGCCGAGACAAGCAGTAAACAATAAAATTGAAAAATCCTGCCATTATAACTAGTGAAATACAAAGTTGCCTGTTTCCTCTCTATCATTTTGAAATTTCAATTAATTTTTAATGTCGAAAATAAGTCTTTAACGGCAAGCGCCAGGAGAGAGATTAAGCCGAAGGTGAGGTTGATCTAGAATACGGTAAATTATGAGAAGTAGATAATTAATTTGCTTCGTAGAGACTCAACGTTTTAGAGTGAAACAATTGCTGGCATAAGTGATGGACGGAAGGAAAAAAAAAATATAATAATCTCCATGCGGAGACACTTTTGCGCTCATTTGCCAGTTTTTAAACTCTGAAAATAGTTTCCACACTGAAGGACCTAATTAATTCCATTTGCTTTTTCTACATGCGCAGGCTGCATTTAAATAGGTTATTAATGAAGGGCACTTCCAAGGCCAAGCAGATACGATGAGAAATACGAAAACCTCTGAACAGAGTTACCGGGGAGAAAAAGTTTCAGGTGTGAACTTAAATTATTAAACACTGAAGAGACGGGAATAATAGGCAGCAGGAGCCGCGCCGCAGAGACCCAGAGACATTGTTCTAAGATCAAAGTTAGGGCAGGTTATTATGCCGCCATATATTAGGATATCCTCCAGGTTATGGACACATTGCTTCCAGTTTTAAAAAAAATTCCATCAATTAAAGAAATGATAATACAGGGACTCAAAGAATCCGACATTAGAATAAATAATACACAACGGATGAAGAATAGTGATGAGCGAACACCCTCGGATCAGGCGTTACCCCATGCTCGGGTGCTACCCGAGGTGTTCCGGCGTGATCGAATAATATGTTTGAGCTCCTGCGGCTGAATGTCTCGCAGCTGTTTGCAGCCGCAACACAAGTGGGGATTGTCTGTTTGTTGGGTAATCCCTGCAGGAGTTGAGGCGGTCGAACAGCCCTGAGACATGCAGCCGCAGGGACTCAAACATATTTTGAGCATGCCGAAGTCACTCGGTTAAAACCCGAGCATAGTCAGATAACACCTCCAAGCATGTTCACTCACCACTAATAAAGAATAAAAGACAACGATCACTATTGTGGCTCCACCATTTTTCCGTTGCAGACTCAGTAAATCCTTTATCTAGCTGAGTGCAGTGCAAAAAATGTTACAAATCCATCAGAGCTTCTGCCCCTGGTTCTGATAGCTCTCCCTGCTGAGCCCTTCATTCTCCGATTATAAGGTTCAGTCACACGCCTGTTCTTCACGCATGAGTTCCATTCGCGTTTCTAACGGACAGAACTTGTACCGTGGATATTCTATGGGGATGTTCACATGTCCAAATTTTTTGGATAGAGTGGTCAGAGCAAAATCGCAGAAACATGTCCGATATTGATCCGAGTGTTAGATCAAAACTGACAATGCAAAGTAAAGGGTTCGTTAAAAAAAATAAATACATTTTTGAAATCGGACAGCACTTGGATGACATCTAAACTACTAGATAGGTGAAGGTTGAGCAACTTTTATATTCTTTTTTTCTTCTCATCCGAGAAAAACTGATGAAATTCTGAACAAAATCACTAATGAAAAAAAACAACAACTAAATGACTCCTTAGTAGAGATGAGCAAATCCGAACTGTAAAGTTTAGGGCTCATACGGACACCTAGTGTCGGGTGCTGAACTCCTAACATGGACTTCTACTGGAAGTCCGTTTTATATTTCAGGAGTTTGGGGAGAGAGAAAGGGGCAGAGGGAGACAGAGAGATTTTCCAGCTCCAGAGTTTGGGTCCTCATTGATTTCAGTGGGATTCAGGTTCAAGTTTTTGTACCTGAACGGAACTTTGGACTCAAGTTTGGTCAGATATCAGAAACCGAACTTCCATGGGTCTGTCCATCCCTTGTCCTTAGAGTTAGTGGCAGAGAGGGGGAAGGGGTTGTAAACAGATCAGCACAATATGGATAGGGAAGAAAGCATATACCGTCTCAGGGAGGGCAGAGAAAAAAGGCTACAGATAAGGAGGCACTAACCGACAAGAAATTAAAAAGTGCACACTATGAGTCACAAAATAAAAATACTTCTTTAATATAAAAAATCTTATATGATAACAAGCCAGGGCTGCACCACCACTGGGGCTTCTGACAGTTACGCTATGTAAGTTTTCTTTAACCTTGTCCGGCCTAATTTTTCCACAGATGTAAAACTTTAGGCACTGACACATTGGTATATATGTATTATAAGCATGTGACTGTAGCCCTCCATTGAGAATCTGTGTTTTTCATTTATAATATATGATTCTTTATATTAATAAAGTTCTTGTTTTCTGGTGAGACATATTTTGCACTTTTTTCATGGTTTGATTTATAGGTGTGCCGTTGCTACTGGTATTTTTTCTGGTAAAGGAAAAATCACTGTTGTAACACAGATAAGAAGGAAAGCACATGAAGAGGAAATAGGTGCAAGACAGAAGCTTTACGGGTACACGAGTTATTGCATACAAAGAGGGTCACCCTAAGGTTATTGAGGTATAACAGTATAATACAGCATGTGACATAACCTTATTATGAACTATATCACACACACAGAATATTATTAGTCCAAACTGATAATGTAATCATGAATGTTAATAAATGCTAATATATCACGTAACGAAAAGAAGGTTATCTCAGCTGTACATCAAACAGAGTGCATCATATCACATATCGGATGATATAAAAAAAGAAATCATCTCCCTCATCTACACTGTGTTCCAAATTATTATGCAAATAATATTTTCTCAGATTTTCCCAAATTACCTATATGAATTGCAGTCATTGTAATTTTCCAGTCAAATAACTATTAGAGTACAATTGAAAGGTTTTTGTACAAACTGCCTATGATAACAGTATATATTTTTTAAAAAATAAAACAGTCAAACTGCACTCAAAATGCATGTTCCAAATTATTATGCACAGCAGAGTTTTCAACCTTTTCATTTTAATAAAGAACAGAAAAATGGTCATTTTAGAAATTATAAGCATTAGCAGGTTATTACAAACTGAAATCAAACAGTTTTCAACTCAAAACTTTATTCTAGGTGATGTTACTTTGCACATAGGACCCCTTGTTGAAAGGAGCTTCTGAACTCTCTCGTCCATTGAATTTGTCAGGTTTTGGATGGTTTCTGCTTCAATTGTTTTGCATGAGGACAGAATACCCTCCCAGAGCTGTTGCTTAGATGTGAACTGCCTCCCGCCATCATAGACACTCCTTTTGATGATGCTCCAGAGGTTCTCAATGGGGTTGAGGTCAGGGGAGCATGGGGGCCACACCATAAGTTTGTCCCCTTTTATGCCCATAGCAGCCAGAGATGCAGATGTGTTATGTGCAGCATGAGACGGTGCATTATCATGCATGAAAATGATCTTGCTGCGGAATGCACGGTTCTTCTTCTTGAACCATGGCAGGAAGTGCTGTTTGAGAAAACTCAACATACACTATGGAGTTCATCTTTACCCCTTCAGGGATCCTAAAGGGGCCGACAATCTCTCTCCCATGATTCCAGCCCAAAACATTACTCCACCTCCTCCTTGTTGGCGCCGTAGCCGTGTTTGCATGGGGTGTCCATCAACCAGCCATCCTCCACTCCATCCATCCATCTGGACCATCGAGCATTGCACGGCACTCATCGGTGAGCAAAACAGTTTTGAAGTCAGTCTCCATGTATTGTTTGGCCCACTGGAGCCGTTTCTGCTTGTGTGCAGTGGATAGAGGTCGACAGTATGGCTTACGCACAGCTGCAAACCTCTGAAGGACCCTGCATCTTGTTGTTCGGGGGACGTTGGAGGCACCAGCAGCTTCAAAAACTTGTCTGCTGCTATGGCAAGGCTTTTTTGCCGCTGCTCTTTTAACCTGACGTAATTGCCTGTAGGAAAGAGTCCTCAATTTTCCCTTATCAGCACGCACACGTGTGTACTGTGAATCAGCTACATACTTCTTGATTGTGCGATGATCACGATGAAGTGTCTTGGCAATGTTGATTGTAGTCATGCCTTGACCTAAACACTCCACAATTTGTTACTTCTCAGCAGCCGACACATCCTTTTTCTTTCCCATTTTGGCAGAAAATGTAGGCTGCTTAATAATGTGGGACAGCCTTCTTAAGTAGTCTTGCCTTTCATTGGACACACCTGCCAAACTAATTAGCACAGGTGTCTGCAATTGTTTACAGTGATATAAAGAGCCCTGACACACATCACCATCAATGAGTTTAACTGACAAACAAAAAAATTCTTACCTTATCACTCCTAAACAATTTTTGCATAATAATTTGGAACACAGTGTAGTAGATTCATCAAGGCAGAGTCAATATAGAGGAAGAGACATCGATACCGTCTTTTCTCTTATAACTATCTGGCCCTCAACACCCAATGACTACCATCCTTACAAGGGGAGTCCACCCCTGACCCTTAGGCCCAAAGTAAAGGGCCCTATCTTATTTCCCTAAAAAGCCTCTTAACGCATTTCCTCCACTAGGAGTCATCAGGGGATATGCTTTAAGAAAAATATTCCCGAGTATTTTCACCCGAATCATCAGAAGGAAGTCAAAGCTGGTGATCCTTCTGATGATTCGGGTGAAAATACTCGGGAATATTTTTCTTAAAGCATATCCCCTGATGACTCCTAGTTTCATGTTCAAATGAGAATAATGATGATCCCTCTACACTGTGAAATCCCTTCAGATATTTGTGAACAGCTATTGAGTCTCCTCTTAGCCTTCTAGGTAAGATAGTTTTTTTTTGGACTCCCAAGTAAATAACCAGACAAGGAAACTGCATCTTACAGGAACTGCCCTTCAAAATAATCTCTTCTGAAGAGGAAACTGTCTGACGAGTCCTGAAGTTTTTAATCAGTGCGCTCCGGACCTGCAGCAGAGCAGGATGCGGGAAAGCAGCTCTCCGGTGAGTTCCTGCACTTAATAGGGCCGCTCCGAAAGTCACTAAGTGCAAAACAGAACTACAGAAAGACTTTTTAGACCAGTTGCAATGAATGATATTACCAAATGAGATGTGAAGAGGAAAATGAAATACTGCAGCTATTTAATTATAGAGGAGACTACAAAAATAGAAATTCAGCGAGATGGCAAATGTGGCGTGCCTTGTTAAAAAAAAAAAGCAGAGGGAGAAAAGAATCGCTGGGCCAGAGCCAAACAAATATATTGCTTTCCTTCGGTGACATTTGAGCTCCTCGATATAAAACTGCCGACCCTAAACGGGAAAAAAACGTCTCTCTCAGCTGGTAGGGATTTCAAGAGGCTGAATGTCGGAGCCGGACAAAGGAAGGAAAGATGGAGGTCCCTTTCATGGTTGTGTTCATTAAAATCTTCACAAGCTATAATTATCTTCTCCGTACTATGGCACTAGGAGCGGTAGAAGGATGCCACTTCCATCAATGCGCTTGGCAATTAACCCATCACAATGACATTTTTTTTTTTCATCTTAAGAAGGGAAAATATTACTTTTCCGAGCAATCAGCCTTCAGCAAATTAATCTGCTTTGAAGAGTAAGTCTGGGCATCCTGGAGGAAATCTATTCCCACTATAGTGTATGGATAGCGAGACATAAAAGGGTCATCTCTTACTATTATTCCTAGAATGACGGCTCTTTCACCACTGATAGAACAATCCTTCTGATAAATGGTATTAAGTGATAAAAACACCAGGCTCCACGATGTGAACTTACTCATAGCCTCCTACGAATTATCCGCCTTAATATGTGTAGGAGGAAAACAAAGTACATAATCAAAGACTTATGACTCCGGCCCACGATAGGCGGGCGGCCCTGTACCGTGTGTCATGTACCTGGCCGTGACTTACATGTACAGCAGTGTTCGACAAGGGTTAAAATCTCACCACTTTTGCTGGGATCCAAAGTGATCAGAGATAATGTATGGAAAATCCTGGTAGAAAGTGTTGTACTGCAGCGCCGCTTCTGGGAAAATGAAGAATTACAACGTGCCCCTTCAATTTGATAGGTTATCTGTGTAAATTGCCTCTTCAGAGACGAAGAGGACTAGAACTCTAGTGTCACCTACTGGAAGTAGCGATCCAAAAATTCAACATTGACCCTTTAGCCAGCCATGCCGTTTGACTTAAGATCAAAGCTTAACCAGATACTGTTATTTGCAGACATGTCTTTCGGGGTGTGTGCCCCTCCTCAGTGCAATGCACGTGATCTGATCTGGCTGTATAAGAGGCCTCTGACTGGGGTCTATCAGGGAAAGTTTCTACTTGTGGAGGGTGACATGACTGACATCACAGTGTCAGGAAACTTGTAGGCCATGAAATCCTCTCCTGGGAATTAAATACGCAAATTGTCTTTTCAGAGAGGAAAAGGACTAGACCTTTAGTGCCATCTACTGAAAGGTGAAATCGTAATCGATATTGACCCTTTAATGATCCTTGCCACATGACTTAGGACAAAAGTCAATCCAGAGGCTCTACTTACATATTTAGTTTAGCAGAGGAGCACTGCATTGCCTATAAGTCTTCTTACTTTGTCATGCTAGACATGTCACGCTCAACAAAGAGACGTTACCACTTAGTCTCAAGTCAGAAACCTATTACATAAATCAGAGCTCTTGCTTTGCACTGAGGAAGGAAAAACACCCCGAAACACGTCTGCAAATAGAGATTCTGATTTGGCTTTTATCCTAAGTCATGCGGTAATGACTGTTAAGGGGTCAATATTGACTTTAGGATTACTAATTCCACAAAGTGGCACTAGAGTTCTAGACCTCATCCTCTCTGAAGAGGCTATTTGTATATTTAATTTTCCAGAGGATCATTGCATCACCTACAAGTCTCCTTGAACTGGAATGTCAAAAATGTCAAACTCCACGAGGAGAGTTGTTACCTCTTAGACTTAAATCAGAGGCCTCTCATGTAGCCAAATCAGATCTCTTGCTTTGCACTGAGAGGGGCAACACCCTGAAACAGGATTCTGCAAATAGAGTATGTGGTTTGGCTTTTATGCTAAGTCATGTGTCAGAGCTAGTTAATACTGACTATTAGGATTGTTACTTTCAGTAAGTGGCACTAGAGTTCTAGTCCTCTTCCTCTCTGAAGATTATTTTTGTAGATGTAAGCATAGAAATTGTATAGTAAATTGTTTTTAATTTACACCTGACACGTTATAAATCGTTCCTCGATTCTGCATTTTGTACATTTGGGACATATGGTAGCCGCCAGCCATAATAAAGCCCTGGTTGGAATGATAAAACCTTCTGCATTTTTTGTTTTTTTACTAGATAAAACTTGTATGTTGGAAGCACAATATCCCACTAATGATAACACATTTGGATAGAAGGGAGACAGATTACATCCTTGATTTATGGGGAAAACAACAAATGTATAAGGAGCTGCTGCCAACACTGAGTAACCTCCACTTTACTCTAAGGGGAAGCGGCTGCGTTGACTTGGCACATCCCCTCGATAAACTGTAAAAAAGCTATTTACATCGTCCAAAGAACAAAAAGAAAAATCTAAACCATATTTTACCATCAAGTTATTAAAAACAGTGAAAAGAATGACTCTATGATGTAATAATACAGAACATCTTCACAAATATGAGAATTTCATACGAATTTTCTATCTTGTAATAATTTTAGACATTTGGATGCTTGTTTCCGGGTTCAGGGGCAGAAAAAAGCTAATTTCTCTGTCACTTGGTCACTCAAAAGATCTTGGCCCATCCATCTTTTACATCTTCCCAGCAATCAATCAAAGAGAGAACATCCCAACCTTCTCTGAAGCGACTAGACAATTATTAGGAGTCTGTTGGACATCGCGCAGCTTAAAGGAATTGACCAGAGCGGTAAATTTCCGTATAAATTTCTCCTGGATCAGCACTCTGAGCCCTGGTCTTGTGATAGAAATAATATAAGGTGACCGCTGCAGTCAGTCAGCAGCAGCCTTCACAGTTCCATCAAAATGGACTTCTTTGACATCGTTTAGGGCATGTGCACACGTTTTGACACTGCTGGGCACATGGTCCGTATTCTGTCCCCGGGGCCTGTG
Organism: Oophaga sylvatica; assembly: GCA_033576555.1. Lineage (NCBI taxonomy): Eukaryota > Metazoa > Chordata > Amphibia > Anura > Dendrobatidae > Oophaga > Oophaga sylvatica. The sequence goes on from JARQOD010000005.1 coordinate 40,073,222, forward strand.
GCTGTAAATATGGCTCTGTGAGATGCCAGATCTCTTTCACCTTACTTACAATTGGCGACGATCGCAGATAGCTTAACTCAGCTGCCGGCACACATGTTATGAAGAATCCAGAAGAGACTTTGATTTCTTTAAGAATTCTTGTTGAATGCATACAAACAGCAGCAGGTAAAAAAGACTTTCTTCAGACAGACTGAAAACACATGTGATTCTGATAAAATCAAGATGGAGAATGAAACACAGGAGAAAGAAGAAGGAAATGACATCACACCAGAAGAGGGAGACAGAGAGACAGAAGGGACAAACTTGATGTAAAGGGAGGATTTCAGCTATGCAAACACAGGGACACATAGCAACAGTAAACAATATGAGAGACTGCAATACAGCATGTAAAATACACAGGACAGTCTGTAAAATGTCTCATTCATGGGACATAACACCCCCCGTCTGAAATCTATAGATTTCATAATTTTATGATGTCCACTGGAGATGTCACTGTAGACCTGAAAGACAAAAGGAAAAAACAAGCATGCAGGTAATAACAACAACAGTTGAAGTCCAATTGGCATGGTCCAATGTTCAGTTGGAGGCATGAAGTCCTCAACGCGGAATAGTCCAAGTCCAAACGAAAACCTATCTTCGGATTGGGGAAGCCGCAACGTGCAAACACTTCCACCAACCCAATAATCCGCTGGAGAAAGTTAAAATATTACAATGTTCCAACACAGCTGGAGGAGTATATGGTGGTAGGCTCCCCGCCGTGAGCTGAGTTCAGAGACGAAGCTAAGATCATGTGACTCCTGCTCGAAGGAGCCAGCAGATGATTTGCCTGAAATGTATGTCAGCAGATAGGATGGCTGACCAGCTGAAAGGATGTCCAGGGTAAAGAGAGCTCAGCTTCAGTACCTTTTTGCCGGTTTCTGAAGCGCTGGGAGAGGCTCCTGCAGCTGTAGTCTTCTTAGACACGTCGTAGGAAAGGTAGACTTGTCTCTTGATGACGGTTGAAAGAGTCTTTACAGAACTACGGGGCAGGACTTGTTGTAAGGCCTTTAGAGACTTCTTCGACGTCTCCCATCTTTGCTGTCTCTGAGATGGTAGCATAGTGTTCCCGTTGATATCCGGAGTAACAAGCTGTCTCAGTGGTACCCTGCCTAGAACTGCGATGGGTGTTTTAAACCCGAGAGGACCGTCGATGCTGTTTTCAACAGGTGAGGCTCCTCGTTTGATAGCAAGTTCCTTACAGGGTGATGCTTGGGAAGTGAACGTGTCTTGTTCAACATCCGCCAGTGAGCTGAGGTTGAATTGCGTGGGGAAAACGCTGGCACCATCGGTCAGAGGTAGGCTGTTGAGAGAGGGGCTCTCACTCTGAGCACTGAAGTCTAGCATGGCTTTGGTTTGACCAGGCTTGTGATGGAGATGGGTATCAAAGGTTGGGAACTTAGCAGTTACTTGCTGTGGATCCCTTGGCAACTTAGTCTTTGCTGGAAGAGAAGGTGAGGGAGCTACCCAGCTGTTATAGTTGTCTTCGGTGGGTTTGACGCTCATACGCTCATGACCCTGATGATCACTTTGTCTCCCTCTGTAGGTAGTGAGTTGTTGTCCTTGGTTGAAGGATCGAATGCTGTTATCTCGAGGTTGTAGTCTCGAGGATAAAGCGGACTTGAAATATCGGATGGTTGCCGTTGACACGTAGTGTCGTTTGACTTCTCCTTCATCCATTGGTGACGTGAGTATGACAGGGAGGACAAGTCGTTGTCATCCGACGTGATAACGGTTTTGTAAGAGGAGATGTCGTTCTGATTCTTTGTCTGGTCACTACAGACATTGCCAATGATGACCCAGCCCAGCTCGAGGCGCTGGGCATATGGTTCATTGAGTAGTCCGTGGATTTGTTGACGCATCTTGTGCAGTCGTATAATGTCTCTGCCGAGGAGAATTAGGATGTCTGCCTTATCATCCAGGGGTGGCATCTCTTTGGCTATCATTCTGAGATGAGGATGCTGAAGAGCGACTTCTGGTGTTGGGATTTCTTCCCTATTGAATGGTATTTGGTTACACTCTACAAGCGTGGGTAGTGGTATCTCCGTGGCGCCTTTCTCAAGAGAAGTTATTATGAGGCCACTGGCCCTTCTTCCAGAGGTTTGTAAAACGCCGCTGCAGGTGCCCAAGGTGTAGGGATAGACGTCTCCTTTTAAATCAAACAAGTCAAAGAGTTCTGACCTGGCTAATGATTTGTTGCTCTGGTCATCCAGGCTAACGTACACCTTGACTGCCTTCTCTGGATGGCCCTTGGGATACACCCATGACAGGCATATCTTCGCACAGGACTTGTGTCGAAGACCTCCACAGACATCGGTGCATGAGGAAGATACTGCAACATGGCTTGTCACTTGGTCTGTACTCTCCCCGCCATGGCTTGTGGTGGGAGAAGGTGAAGACGCAGAGTCAGGCTGTGATGGATGGAGCGCCTGTACGTGGTCTTCGCTGTCGCACTCTAGAACTTGATGGGGATGACACAGTCCTTAGCAAGATGTTCGGTAGAGGCGCAGCACCTGAAGCATACTCCAAACTTCTTCAAGAGCTCCTTTCGTTCTTGAAGGGGCTTCTTCCTGAAGCCGATGCACTTCTTCAGGGGATGTGGTAGTTTGTGAATTGGACACTGGCGATTAGGATTCTCAACCTTCTCACCTTTGTCGCTCTTATCTTGTGATACTGAAGGTGCCGGAAGAACATCAGTCTTCTTGATGGACATTGGAGCTTGGTGGTTCCTGTAGTTAAGACGTGGACTGTCGTGTTTTGTAGATGAAACAGGGTCGCTGTGTTCTCCATAGGAAAAACTTGGATCAGTCTTACACTCTGCGATATTTTCGATGAACTCGCAGAAGTAGGAAAATGGAGGGAAGGAGACTTGGTTTTCCCTTTTGTATTTTGATCCAAGCATAGCCCACTTATTTTGGATATTGGGTGGCAGCTTGGAAACTATTGGGGTTACCCTATGAGCAGTGTCCAGGTAGCTGAGGCCAGGAAGGTACGGGTCTGCTTTGGCCAGCTGAAGCTCTAACAGGAGGTCGCTGAGCTCTTGGAACCTTGTACTGTCCTTATTAGATACCTTTGGAAAATCCTCTAGTCGTTTGAACAGGGCCCTTTCTATGACCTCAGGACTGCCATAGCTTCTTTCTAGTCTCTTCCATGCGGCAGTGAGACCAGCAATGGGATTACTGATGTGGACAGATTTAAGTCTCTTGACCCGATCCGTGGATTGTGGCCCAAGCCACCTGATTAGCAGGTCTAGCTCTTCAGTGGCGGTGATGCCGAGATCACTGATCGTGGTTTCAAAGGTACACTTCCAACCCCTGTAGTTCTCAGATTTATCGTCAAACTCTGTAAGACCGGTCTTAGTTAGATCACGCCGAATCATATACCTTGCGAGGCCAGTCATATCAGCATTCTCCGATTTTGGAAGGACCGATGCTGGCTGGATAGCTTTGTTCATACAGTCTGTGATTTGACCTGGGAATGCAGGTACGTATGGGGCAGCGTAGGCGTTCAGTCCATTAACTGGCTTAATGAGCTTAGTTTCTGCTACACATGGGACTGGAATTGTGTGATTGACCGGAGTGTGGTGAAACTGGCCTGCATATTGGCCTGTACGTAGGATTCTGAGTATAAGATTTGGTGATTTGCAGGTTTCTGGTACATTTCGGTGCACAGAGGTGGATCAGGATACAAGATTGGCAGCATATTGTAATTGTACTGACCTTGGGTGCAGGATGGGGATAAATGCTCTGTGTCCTGTTGTCTCAGGGGAGCATCAGTGTGGTCAGGAAGGATTGCAGGAGCAGGGATAGCGCTGTGTTGGCTTTGTACATAGTCTCTAGTACGCTTAAGAGGGTCTTCAGTATCAAAACCCTGATGTTTCAGGGGAGCATCTGTGTGGTCAGGAAGGATTGCAGGAGCAGGGATAGCACTGTGTTGGCTTTGTACATAGTCTCTAGTACGCTTAAGAGGGTCTTCAGTATCAAAACCACTTAAACTGATGCTGTCTCTTTGGCTCCCACTGATGGCTTGTTCCAGGACCTTTAACTTTGCCATGGCTATGGCGTGTTGGCGTTCCTTCTCTAGGGCCTCTAGGGCAGCTTGTATTTTAGTGGCCTCAGTTTTCATCTCAGTTTCCTTCTCTAGGGCCTCTAGGGCAGCTTGTATTTTAGTGGCCTCTAGGGCAGCTTGTATTTTAGTGGCCTCAGTTTTCATCTCAGTTTCCTTTTGAGCAAAGGCAGCTTGTATTTTAGTGGCCTCAGCTTCCGCACGCGCTTTTATGAGCTGTTCGCTGAGGGTTGAGGATTTTGAAGAGCGTGACTTAGATGGTCGCTTTGACTGTCTGGCAGAGCCAGAAATGCAAGATGACATCTCGGCTATTAGTGCGATTCTTGCCTCTGTTTTGGCTTTTATATCGCGCACCATGCTTTCTCTCTCAGAGTTAAGTTTTTGGAAAGCTTGCAGCTCTTTGCAGGTAACTGATGGGTTAATCTTTTTAACACTGCGATATATTGGTCTGTTATTTTTGCATAACATTGTATAATCTCAACACAGTTGTGCGAGAGCTCCCTCCAGTGGTCGTTGGAGAGAAGCAGGTGAGACAGGCTATTATATGTAGCATAAGAGTTTTTGCCATAGCTCTGCTATTGCACGGAGAAGATCATGTTTACTGGATCTAGATTCTCCCTTATTTTCCATGTTGGCTTTGTGACACGTCTAGCCTTCTCACTAAATGGTGGATCAGGTCTAGCACTCTTCTCTGACAATGGGTCTGGCAGAGACCGTGTAGTCATTCCTTCAGCCATCCTGATTCACAGGGAGAAGGGGAGCTGTATAGACTCTATATGTTGAAGAGCGGATGTCTGCAGGAAGTTCTGTAGCTTTATAGAAGCTGTGGGTTTTACAGATGAATCTGAAAAGTCTTTTTTTACTATTCTGGTCCCCGGGGCCTGTGGCTGTAAAATTGGCTCTGTGAGATGCCGGATCTCTTTCACCTTACTTACAATGGCGACGACGCAGATAGCCTTAACTCAGCTGCCAGCAACACATGTTATGAAGAATCCAGAAGAGACTTTGATTTCTTTAAGAATTCTTGTTGGAATGCATACAAACAGCAGCAGGTAAAAAAGACTTTCTTCAGACAGACTGAAAACACATGTGATTCTGATAAATCAAGATGGAGAATGAAACACAGGAGAAAGAAGAAGGAAATGACATCACCACAGAAGAGGAGACAGAAGGGACAAACTTGATGTAAAGGGAGGATTTCAGCTATGCAAACACAGGGACACATAGCAACAGTAAACAATATGAGAGACTTTGTCACATCATATGCCATGAAGCAGCTAAAACGTAACTGATCCATTCTTTCTGGTGGATTTCACTTGGAAGACACAATGGTGTTATGCATAAAACATATATACAGTGGGGAAATAAGTATTTGCTCACTTACGATTTTGTAAGTTCGCCCACTGACAAAGACATGAACAAGTCTATAATTTTAAAGGGTAGGTTAATTTTAGCATTGAGAGATAGAAATCAAAATAAAATCCGAAAATCACATTGTATAAATTATTAAATTTATTTGCATTTTTCAGTGAGAAATAAGTATTTGATCCCCTACCAACCATTAGGAGTTGTGGCTCCTACAGACCAGTTAGACTCCTAATCAACTCGTTACCTGCATTTAAAGACAGCTGTCTCTACATAGTCACCTTTAAAAAGACTCCTGTCCACAGACTCAATTATTCAGTCAGACTCTAACCCTACAACACGGGCAAGACCAAAGAGCTTTATAAGATGTCAGGGACAAGATCATAGACCTGCACAAGCAGGAATGGGCTACAAAACCATAAATAAGACGCTGGGTGAGAAGGAGACAACTGTTGGTGCAATAGTAAAGAAAATGAAGAAATACCAAAATGACTGTCAACAACATCAATTGAGGCATCATGCAAAATCTCACCTCGTGGGCTATCCTGGATCATGAGGAAGGTGAGATCAGTCTAAAAATACACCGGGGGAACTTGTTAATGATCTCAAGGCAGCTGGGACCACAGTCACCAAGAAAACATTGGTAAACATTACACCGTAAAGGTTTAAAATCTGCAGTGCCTGCAAGGTCCCCTGCTCAAGAAGGCGCATGTGTAGGCCCGTCTGAAACTTGCCCAATGAACACCTGGATGATTCTTGAGTGATTGGGAGAAGGTGCTGTGGTCAGATAGACAAAATTGAAGTCTTTGGCATTAACCAAACCCGCTGTGTTTTGGGGGAAGGAGAAATGCTGCCTATGGACCCAAAGAAACACGTCCCCACTGTCAAGCATGGAGGGGAAAACATTATGTTTTGGGTGTGTTTCTCTGCTAGGGCACAGGACTACTTCACCACATCAATGGGAGAATGGATGGAGCCATGTACCGTAAAATCCTGAGTGACAACCCCCTTCCTCCGCCAGGAATTAAAAATGGATCGTGGCGGGTCTTCCAGCAAGATAAGACCCAAAACATACAGCCAAGACAACAAAGGAGGGCTCAAAAAGAAGCCATTAAGGTCATGGATGGCCTAGCCAGCTCCAGACCAAATCCCTAGAAGACTAGGAGGGAGATGAATCTCCGAGTTGCCAAGTGACAGACTCAAAATTTAGATTTAGAGATGATCGCAAAGAGCAGTGGACCAAAATTCCCCGACATGTGCCAAACCTACTTCAACAAAAAACGTTCTGACTGCTGTGCTTGCCAACAAGGGTTTTTGCCACCAGGTATTAAGTCATGTTTGCCGAGGGATCAAAACTTATTTCTCACGCAGAATGCAAATAAATTTATATTATTTATACAATGTGATTTTCGGATTTTAGTTTTGATATTCTACTCACAATGTTAAAAATTAACCAACCCTTAAAATTATAGACTGTTATGTGTTGTCATGGCAAACTTACAAAATCAGCAAGGGATAAATAATTATTTTTCCTTCGCTGTATTTATACAGGTGCTTTCACAAAACTAGAGATCAACAAAAAGTTTAAAATTTTTCAGTTCTTCAATACAAAAAATAATCTCTTATTTGATAGAGACATTACACCAGCGGTTCAATTTTAAGTGTTTATTTTTTTTTAATGTTTGATGATTAGGTTTCAGCCAATGAAACCAAAATCATTATCTCGTAAATTAGAATACTTTATAACACCCAGCTTGAAAAATTTTTAAAAATCTGAAATGTTGTCCTCTGAAATGTAGTTGTAATGCCTCAATACTTGGTCGGGGCGGCTTTTATTAATTAATGCATCATTGCGGTTGTGGCATGGGGGATCAGCCTGTGCCTGCGAGGTGTTATGGAAGCCCAGGTTGCTTTGATAGAGCCTTGACCTCTCATTGTTGGGTCTGTGTCTTCTTTCTCTTGACAATACCCATAGATTCTTAGGGGTTAAGGTCAGGCGAGTTTTCTGGCCAACAAGCACAGGATACGTTGTTTTTTAAACCAGGTATTGGTACTTTTGGAAACTGGACGGGCCAAGTCCGCTGGAGAATTAAATTTCCTTGCCCAAAAAGCTTTCGGCAGAGGGAAGCAGAAGTGCTCTAAAATTTCTGGTAGGGTGGCTGACTTTGGCCCTGATAAAAACAGTGGATTACAGCAGAATGCTGGCCCCCCAAACCACTGTTGTGGAAACTTCACGCAGACCCCGCAGATGGGATTGTGGCCTCTCCCTCTTCCTCCGACTTGGGCCTTGATTTCCAATTAAAATGCAAAATTTACTTTCATCTGAAAACACCTTGACCAAAAGCAATAGTCCATTCTTTTTTCCTTGCCCAGGTACGCATTTGGGTTGTCATTGGTCTGATGGCTTGACACAAGGAATGTGACACTTGTACCCTTTTGGATCGTTGTGTTGGGGTCTTGAAGCAATGATCCAGCGCACCACTTCTTGTGAATCTCCCCCAATTTTTGAATGGCTTTTCTTAACAATCTTTAAGGCTGCGGTTATCCCGGTTGCTTTTCACCTTTTTACCACTTTTTCCTTCCACTCAACCTCCATTAAAAGCTTGGATACAGCATTGTGAAAACCAGCTTCTTTGCAATTTTCCTTTTG
>JARQOD010000005.1:40081437-40158554 GCA_033576555.1 Oophaga sylvatica
TATGATGGTATTTGGGCACTGGACTATGGGTGGAGGATAGAAGATGGGTATAGGGGCCGGATATGGGATGGAGGATATGTATGATGGGTATATGGACCTGAACTATGGGAAGGTATGTATGATGGGTATATGGGACGGGGGCTATGGATGGGGATTGTATGATGGTTTGGGCAATAACTTTGGGGGAGGAATGTGATGGGTATAGGGCACAAAAACATGGGTGGAGGATAATCATTTTAATTTTTTAACTAACCCAGTTAGTTACTAAGCCCAGGCAAGCGGGCTCTTCAGTAGTATAAATATGTGCAATTATCTGATTTAAACTGCTTTTCCCCCCTTTCTTTGGGGGCCTTTTTTGCCCGTCTTTTTAAATATATTTATCTCAGCTCTGGCAAAAGTTAAGAGACCACTGAAAATTTTCAATTTATCTGATTTTTCTCTTTTAGGCATTTTTGGTAAAATGTAATTGCTTTTTTTCTACTGACATTTTCTCCGAATTTCCAACAATAAATTTTGTTTTATTTTTCAGAAAAATGAGAATGGTTAAAATAACAAAAAATGCAGTGCTGGGCATACCTCAAATAATGCTAAGAAAACAGTTCATAATCATTAGAAACAACTTTTAATTTTTAACTAGGAAGAGTTCAGAAATCAATATTTTGGGAATAACCTGATTTTTTCACAGCTTTCTGCTCTTGGCATGCATTCCACCAGTCTTTCACACTCTTTTGGGGTGACCTTATCCACTCCTGGTAAAAAAATTTAAGCAGTTCTTCTTGTTTGATGGTTGTGATTTCTATCTTCCCTTGATTACATTCCAGGGTTTTCAATGGGGACGTTCTGAAGTTGGGTGGCCATGACAGGGTTTGATGTGGTGGTCCTTTTTTCCACACTTGTTGGACTTAGTGTGTGGCATGGGCATTGTCCGCGGAAAAACCATCCCAATTGGGGAACTAGCCTGGCAGAAGGAACAATGTTTTTCCAGGACAACCTTGTTGGGCTTGATTCTACGTCCTTTGCAAAGTTAACCTGCCAATTCCGCCTTGCTGAAGCACCCCAGTCATCACCGTTTCCTCCCAAAAATTTGCGTGGGTGCAAGACACTGTGGCTTGTCGCTCCCGGTTTCGTCTAACCTTAGCGACCGGTGTTGGGCAAAGCTGAAAATTAGACTCATCAGAGAAGGTTACCTTCCCCCTCCATCCTTTGGTTTTAAGTTTTTTTGGAAACTTAAGCCTGGCTCTCCTTTGCTTTCATTGATGAAAGGTTTTTTCTACTTTACATGACTTGGCCCTGCCTTTCTTGGAGCCTGTTACGAATGTTTTGCGTGCACTTCCACCAGCTGCCATTTGCCATTCCTTTTGTAGGACACTTAAAAGTTGATGTCTCCTGCGGTTGCTAGAGACATTCGAAGAAAGATGAATCATCCCGGTCGTGGAGAGTTGTTTTCGCCCTATGCGGTCTGAAGCTTTGTTGTCCCCAATGTCTGCTGCTTGACCTTGTTTTAATGGACTGCCATCTAGAAATTTTAAAGGATGAAGGCAACATGAAGCTCACTGTATCCCTTGCTAGTGAAGCCGAATTGAGCCCTTCTTTCCCTCACCAACCATTATTTTTCAACTCCTTGGCGGGTTAAAAAGTTTTTTTTCTTCCTTTACTTTTGGGATTACTAGCACTTGTTTTGCCTCCGCTTGTCCGATTGCGAATTTAACCCCAACTTTTTTTATACTTTCCTTATTTGATTTGGTTCAGTTCCCCCTAATTTAGAAGCACATTGTAGTGAGGTTACTCTGGTTGAAATTCAACTGACCTGGAATGGAATGGGTCAGACATGAGGAATGATTTTTATAAAACTGTGCGTGGTCTCTTATTTTTGCCAGAGCTGTTTATATTTATTTATATATATTTAATTTTTTATATATTAAATTTATAATATATAACCCCATGTGGCAAAATGTTGGATCCCTCGTTTAATCACAGAAAACCCACAATGGTCACAGAAAAACTTGAATCTGAAAAAAAAAATAATAATAAATCAAAACCTATGAAAATAACAAATAAAGTCAGTATTGCTTTTTTTTTCCATGCTCCACAGAATTTTAAAAAAAAAAAAATCAAAATGGCCTGGACAGAAAAAGATGGTACCCTTTTAACTTAATATTTTGTTGCATAACCTTTTGAAGCAATCACTGCAACAAAACGATTCTTGTAAAAGTAATGAACCCCTTCTGCACCTCTCGAAGGTGTTTTGGCCCCTCCTCAAGAGCAAACGCTCCATTGTCTCGGTTTGAAGGGCCTTTTCCAACAGCTGTTTCAGCTCTTTCCAAAGATGCTCAAGGGATTTAGGTCAGGGTCTAGAAGGCCACTTCAGAATAGTCTAATGTTTTCCTCTTAGCCTTCTTGTTTTTTGCGTGTGTTTTGGGCAAATCCTGTTGCAAGACCCAGACCTCGACTGACACAAGGTTCTGACACTGGCAGAACATTTCTCTTAATCCCTTGTGTCTGAGATTTCATTGTACCCTGCACGATTTAGACACCCTGTGCCAATGCAGCAAAGCAGCCCCAGAAACATAACAGAGCCCCTCCAGTTTCACACAGGGCATGTTCTTTTCTTGATATGTTCTTTTTCTCTGTGAACATAAATAGGCCTTGCCAAAAAGTTCCATTTTTGTTTATTGTTATAGGCATTTCCCAGAAGTTTGTGCTTGTTTTAACGTGTAGTTTGGCAAATTCCAGTCTGTTTTTTTTTAATTTTTTTCAACAATGGGTCCTTCCTGATATCTCCCTGAAGTCCTCTTTGGCTCATCAAGCGGATGGTGGATCTGACACGATTTCCTTGGCATAAGTTTCACTTTAACCCCTCTCTGACATTAGAGTATATCCCGTCCATAAAACACGTCCATTCTGCCCATGGACGGGTGTACAGTCTGGCCAAAAGTTTTGAGAATGCCAAAATTTTATTTTCAATGATCGCTGCTCTCTTTTTTATGTGTGTTTGACAGATGTTTTTATCACAGACAGAAATATAAAATTGCAAAATATGAGAACAAAAGCTTATATTGACTTTTAGAATGTTAAGCAGCAAGTCAATATTTGGCAGGTTGCCCTTCTTCTTCAGGCCTCTGCAATTTCCCTGGCATCTCTCAATCAACTTCTGGACCAAATCCGGACGATGCGTCCATTCTTGCCAATCAATGCTTTATTTTGTCAGAATTTTTAGGTTTTTGTTTGCCACCCATCTCTTGATGATTGCCCCAAAAGTTCTCAAGGGAAAGATCTGGGGAGTTTCCAGGCCATGGACCCAAAATCTCTTGTTTGGTTCCCGACATTTGTTTCACCTTGCTTTATGGCAAGGGTTCTCCTCATGCTGGAAAGGCTTTGTTGATCCCAACGCTTTGGAGGGTTGGGAGAAGTTGTCTTGGAGGACTTTGGTACCATTCTTTATTCTTGGCTGTTTTTTAGGCAAGATGTGGGAGCCGATTCCCTTGGCTGAGAAGCAACCCCAACATGAATGGTTTCGGTTGTTAACAGTTGCTGAAAAGATGGTGGTGGCTCACCTTGTCTTCTCCAATATGAGGCGTTTTTCCGATTCCCAAAAAATCGAAAAGGGGATTCATCAGAGAAAAATAACTTTACCCCGTCCTCAGCGTCCCTGCCTGTACCTTTTGCAGAATTCAGTGTCCATGATGTTTTTCGGGAGAGAAGTGGCTTCTTTGCTGCCCTCCTTGAGCCGGCCTTGCTCAGGTCTCCGATCACAGGGTGCAGTCACTCCCCTGCCTGCTGCCATTCTGAGCAAGTCTGCCGCTGGTCCCGATCCCGCCTGAAATACTTTTAAGAGAGGGGCCTGGCACTTGTGGTCTTTCTTGGGGCCCTGAAGCCTTTTTGGAACAATGAAACCTCTTCTTGAAGTTCTGATGTTTCAATAGATTGTTGACTGAGGGCAATCACAGCTGCGATCTCTTCCCGTTAGGCCATTTTTGGCATTGCAATGATGCTGACTTTTTTTAGAGATAACCAGGTTAACAGAAGAGAAAAAAATGTCCAACCCACCTCCTTTTAAAGTTCCGGGTGTCTTCTTACTTAACTGACGATTGTCTCCAGCCATGTCCTCATCAACACCCAACCGTGTTAATGTGCAATCCGAAAAGGTTAGCTGTCCTTTTAAGGCGGGCTGCATGATGTTGAAATGTGTTTTGGGGGAAAAGTTCTTTTTTAGCCAAATTGATTTGCAAGTAATTCTGTTAAGCTGACACTTTTAAACTTCTGGGTATATGCAAATTGCCATTAAAAAAAGTGAACAAGATTTGTAAAAATTAATATTTGTGTCATTCCAAACTTTTGGCCATGACTGTACGTCATAGGCGATCAGCTGCGCTCCTGAGGGGAGCGCAGCTAATCACCGCCGGGTGTCAGCTGATTATCAACAGCTGACAACCCGTGACTGTGTGTCAGGACGGTCACGGACCGCTCCCGGCACATTAACCCCTAGCACCCGCGATCAAACATGTATCGCGGTGTACTGGGGGCACAGGGGAGGATCGCGCAGGGTGGGGGCTCCCTGCGCACCCCCCTGAGACCCCTACCAGCAGCGCGATGTGATCGCGCTGTTCTGAGGCTTCCTCCCTCCCAGGACCCGGATCCAAGGATGGCGCCGGGGTCCTGGAGGGAGGCGGCTTCCTCATTGCCTGCTGAGAGCAGGCACTGAGAAGCCTGCAGCTATGCCTGAGCGATCGCTGGTGTGACAGAGTGCTGTGCACACTGTCACCCAGCGATTTTGATAAAATTACAGTGATGTCCACCTGTGGACAAAGTAAAAAAGTTAAAAAAATAAAAATAAACATGTTATAAAAAAAAATCCAAAATAAATAAAAAAAAAAAATATTCCCCAATAAATTCATTTCTTCCTGTAAATAAAAAAAAAAACAATAAAAGTACACATATTTGGTATCGCCGCTCCGTAACGACCCCCCCTATAAACTGTCCCACTAGTTAACCCCTTTAGTGAACCCCTTAAAAAAAAAAAAAAAACGAAGCAAAAATCATGCTTTATCATCATACCGCCGAACAAAAAGTGAATAACGCGCGATCAAAAGACCGATATAATAAACATGGTACCGCTGAAAACGTCATCTTGTCCGCAAAAAAACAAGCCGCCATACAGCATCATCAGCGAAAAAATAAAAAAGTTATAGCTCGCAGAATAAAGCGATGCAAAAATAATTTTTTTTTATATAAAATTGTTTTTATTCTATAAAAGCGCCAAAACATAAAAAAATGATATAATGAGGTATCGCCATATCGACTGACCCAAGAATAAAACTGCTTTATCAATTTTACTACCGCGGAACAATAAAAACGCCTCCCCAAAAGAAATTCATGAAATTACTGATTTTTGTTCATTTAACCTCCCCAAATAATCGAAATAAAAAGCGTTCAAAAATGTCACCTGCTCAAAAATGGTACAAATAAAAACGTCAACTCGTACCGCAAAAAATAAGACCTCAATGACTCTGTGGGCCAAATATGCAAAAATTATAGCTCTCAAAATGTGGCGATGCAAAAAACTATTTTTGCAATTAAAAGTTCTTTTAGCGTGACAGCTGCCAATCATAAAAAACCCGCTATGATAGTTAAATCAAACCCCCCTTTATCACCCCTTAGTTAGGAAAAATAATAAAATAAAAAAAATGTATTTATTTCCATTTTCCCATTAGGGTTAGGGTTGCGGCTAAAGTTAGGGTTAGGGTTGGCGCTAAAGTTAGGATTAGGGGGTGTGTTAGGGTTAGGTTTGTGGTTAGGGTTGGGACTAGGGTTAGGGGTGTGTTGGGGTTAGGGTTGGAGTTAGAATTGGGGGGTTTCCGCTGTTTAGGCACATCAGGGGCTCTCCAAATGTGACATGGCGTCTGATCTCAATTCCAGCCAATTCTGCGTTGAAAAAGTCAACGGTGCTCCTTCACTTCTGAGCTCTGCCATGCGTCCAAACAGTAGTTTATCCCCACATATGGGGTTCAGCGTACTCTGGACCCCAAGAGTTATTGTGCAATTTTGCCCTATTTCTTCTGTTACCCTTGGGAAAATAAAAAACTGGGGGCGAAAATATCATTTTTGTAAAAAAAAAAAAGATTTTTTTGTTTTTACAGCTGTACATTATAAACTTCTGAAGCATTGGGGCTTCATAGCGCTCACCACACACCTAGATAAGTTCCTTGTGGGGTCTATTTTCCAAAATGGGGTCACTTTTTGGGGGGATTTCCACTGTTTAGGCGCATCAGGGGCTCTCCAAATGCGACTTGACGCCCCCGACCATTCCACCCAAAGTCGCAATCCAAAACGTCACTATTCCCTTTCCCGAGCCCCAACGTGTACCCATACAGTAGTTTTCTCCCACATATTGGGTATCAGCGTACTCAGGACAAATTGGGCAACAACTTTGGGGACCAATTTCTCCTTTTAAACCCTTGTAAAAATAAAATTTTGGGCGAAAAAAATCATTTTTGCAAAAAAAAAAAAAAGGTTTTTTATTTTTAACGGCTGTGCGTATAAACTTCTGTGAAGCACTTCGGGGTTCAAAGTGCTCACCACACATCTAGATAAGTTCCTTGTGGGGTCTATTTGCCAAAATGGGGTCACTTGTGGGGGGTTTCCACTGTTTAGGTGCATCAGGGGCTCTCCAAATGTGACATGACCCCCAGACCATTCCATCAAAGTCTGCAATCCAAAACGTCACTACTTCCCTTCCGAGCCCCGACGTGTGCCCATACAGTAGTTTTCGCCCACATATTGGGTATCAGTGTACTCAGGACAAATTGGACAACAACTTTTGCGTTCCAATTTCTTCTGTTACCCTTGTGAAAACAAATATTGGGGGCGAAAAATCATTTTTGTAAAAAAAAAAAAAGATTTTTTATTTTACGGCTGTATGTTATAAACTTTAGTGAAACACCTGGGGGTTCAAAGTTCTCACCACACATCTAGATAAGTTCCCTTGAGGGGTCTAGTTTCCAAAATGGTGTCATTTATGGGGGTTTCCACTGTTTAGGCAGATCAGGAGCTCTCCAAACACGACATGGCGTCCAGCCAATTCTGCGTTGAAAAAGTCAGACGGCGCTCCTTCCCTTCCAAACTCTGCCATGCACCCAAACAGTGGTTTACCCCCACAATGGGGTATCAGCACACTCAGGAAATTGCACAATAACTTTTGGAGTCTTGTTACCCTTGGAAAAATAAAAATTGGGGTGAAAAGATCATTTTTGTGGAAAAAATATGATTTTTAAATTTTACGGCTCTACGTTATAAACTTGTGTGAAGCACTTGGGGGTTCAAATTGCTCATCAAAAATCTAGATAAGTTCCTTAGGGGGTCTAGTTTCCCAATGGGGTCATTTGTGGGGGGTTTCCACTGTTTAGGCACATCAGGGGCTCTCCAAATGCAACATGGCATCCAAACTCAATTCCAGCCAATTTTGGTTGGAAAAAGTCAAATGGTGCTCCTTCCATTCCGAGCTCTGCCGTGCGCCCAAACAGGGGTTTCCCCCCCCACATATGGGGTATCAGCGTACTCAGGACAAATTGTACAACAACTTATGTGGTCCAATTTCTCCTGTTACCCTTGGGAAAATAAAAAATTAGTGACTAAAAGATAATTTTTGTGGGAAAAAATAGGATTTTTTATTTTTCATGCCCGGGCATTATAAAACTTGTGTGAAGCACTTGGGGGTTCAAAGTGCCACCAAAGATCTAGATAAGTTCCTTAGGGGGTTTAGTTTCCAAAATGGGGTCACTTGTGGGGGGTTTCCACGTTTAGGCTCATCTGGGGCACTGCAAACGGAACATGACCCCCATTAACGTCTGCATTCCAAAACGTTACTACTTCCTTTCCAAGCCCTGCCGTGCGCCCAAACAGTTTCCCCCCCCCCCACATATGGGGTATCAGCGTACTCAGGACAAATTGGACAACAACTTTTGGGGTCCAATTTCCTTGGGAAAATTCAAAAATTTGGGACTAAAAAATCATTTTTGTGGAAAATAGATTTTTTTTTTTTTCACACCCAGGCTTTATAAACTTTTGTGAAACACTTGAGGGTTCAAAGTGCTCACAACAGATCTAGATAAGTACCTTAGGGGGTCTAGTTTCCAAATGGTGTCACTTGTGGGGGGTTCCACTGTTTAGGTGCATCAGGGGCTCTCCAAACGCGACATGGCATCCAATCTAATTCCAGCCAATTTTAGTTTGAAAAAGTCAAACGGCGCTCCTTCCCTTACGAGCTCTGCCGTGTGCCCAAACAGTGGTTTTCCCCCCAATATGTGGTATTGGCGTACTCAGGAGAAATTGCATAACAACCTATCTGTCCAATTTCTCCTTTTACCCTTGTGAAAATAAAAAAAAAGTTTGTAAAGATCATTTTTGTGGCTAAAAGTAAAATATTCATTTTTTCCTTCCACGTTGCTTTAGTTACTGTGAAGCACCTGAAGGGTTAATAAACTTCTTGAATGTGGTTTTGAGTACCTTGAGGGGTGCAGTTTTTAGAATGGTGTCACTTTTGGGTATTTTCTGCCATATAGACCCCTCAAAGTGACTTCAAATGAGAGGTGGTCCCTAAAAAAAAATGGCTTTGTAAATTTTGTTGTAAAATGAGAAATCGCTGGTCAACTTTTAACCCTTATAACTTCCTAACAAAAAAAATTTTGGTTCCAAAATTGTGCTGATGTAAAGTAGACATGTGGGAAATGTTATTTCTTAACTATTTTGTGTGATATATTTCTCTGTTTTAAGGGAATAAAAATTCAAAGTTTGAAAATTGCAAAATTTTAAAAATTTTCGCCATATTTGCGTTTTTTTCAAAAATAAACGCAAGTTATATCGAAGAAATTTTACCACTAACATGAAGTACAATATGTCACGAGAAAACAATCTCAGAATCGCGAAGATCCGTTGAAGCGTTCCAGAGTTATAACCTCATAAAGAGACAGTGGTCAGAATTGTAAAAATTGGCCCGGTCATTAACGTGCAAACCACCCTTGGGGGTGAAGGGGTTAATCTGTTTAGAAGTTTTTCTGGGCTCTTTTGTTACCATTCATATTATCCGTCTCCTTGATTTGACATCAGTTTTCCTCCTGCGGCCACGTCCAGGGAGGTTGGTTACAGTACCATTGAGCTTAAATTTCTGAATAATATGGGCAACTGTAGTCACAGGAAAATCAAGCTGTTTGGAGATGGTCTTATAACTTTTACCTTTAACATGTTTGTCTATAATTTTCTTTCCAACCTCCTGAGAAAACTCTTTCCTTCGCTTCCTCTGGTCCATGTTGAGTGTGATACACACCATGTCACCAAACAGCAGTGAGTATCTGTAGCCTCTATACAGGCCACTCACTGATTCCAAGATTGTAGACACCTGTGATGCCAATTAGTGGACACACCTTGATTTAACATGTCCCTTTTGTCACATTATTTTCAGGGGTACCATCATTTCTGTCCATGGTTGAAAAGCAATGTCTGACTTTCATTTGTTCATTTTCATAGATTTTTGATTTACTATTACTTTTGTCAGATTCAAGTTATTTCTGTGACTCTTGTGGGTTTTTCTGTCATTAAACGAGGGGTACCAACAATTTTGACCACGTTGTCTGTGTGTATTATATATATATATATATATATATATATATATATATATATATATAAATAAATC
Organism: Oophaga sylvatica; assembly: GCA_033576555.1. Lineage (NCBI taxonomy): Eukaryota > Metazoa > Chordata > Amphibia > Anura > Dendrobatidae > Oophaga > Oophaga sylvatica. Next base: position 40,091,123 of record JARQOD010000005.1, read on the forward strand.
AGTAAAATATTATGCTTTACATTTTCTAGTTACAATCTCTTCATATTTAACGACTAATCGCTGTGTCTAACAACACACTGTCTTGGGATATATTGGAGTAAAAAATAGCAAGGTAGATTTGACATTTAAATGAATAGGAAGAGCCTTTTAAGCTATTTTCTATTGATTTTTTTAAACAATTATTTTAGATCTGCTAGAACATTCTGAAACTCAGCCTTACCAAGTCATTACAATTGGTTACTGAGGTATCCGTTTAAAAGATATGTTATACTAGATGGTGGCCCGATTCTAACACATCGGGTATTCTAGAATATTTGTTATATGGGCTGCTGCTGTTGTGGTCATATGTGGAGGTGCTGCTGCTGGGGTATATGTGGAGGCTTCTGCTGGGGTATATGTGGAGGCTGCTGCTGGGGTATATGTGGAGGCTTCTGCTGGGGTATAGTGGATGGGGGTAGTGCTTGCTGAGGTTATATGTGGAGGCTTCTGCTGGGGTATATGTGGAGGCTGCTGCTGGGGGTACTTATGTGGAGGCTGTCTGACTGGGGTATATGTGGAGGCTGCTGCTGGGGTATATGTGGAGGCTTTCTGCTTGGGGTATATGTGGAGGCTTCTGCTGGGGTATATATGTGTGTAGGGACCTCTGCTGCTCGTGTATATAGAGGCTGCTGCTCCTGGGGTGTATGCGGAGGCTCCTGCTGGGTTTACGTGGAGGCCGCCAGTCGGGGTACTTCCGCTGACCTCCATGCAGCGGGAGATGACCCGTGGCTAGCGCCGCTGATGTCCCGATGATAGCGGTGGCATGCGTAGTTCAAATCCTAAAATTCAATGTCAATGTCGCCGTTTAACGAGCCTTGTCACATGACTTAGGATAAAAGCCAAACCAGAATCTCAATTTGCAGACACTGTGTTTCGGGGTACTGCCGCTCGTCAGTGCAAAGTGTGAGATGATCTGGTTTGGCTGTGTGAGAGGCGTCTGACCAATATCCAAGAAGTATCATTTCAATAGGTGTCACTAGAGTTCTAGTCCTCTTATTGTCTGAAGAGACAATTTGCATTTTTATATATATTAATTATCAATAAATACATTTTCTAGTTAGAATCTCTTCATACGGGCTAACTGCTGTAATGGATTATGGTGTTTAATTTGCTGGGGGTTTTTTAGCAATTTTTTCCGGAAAAGGTTTTTATACTTTTGAGGCTAAGTGCACACGTTCAGGATTATTTGCGTTTTTTTTGAAAAAACGCGTCAAAAACGCATGAATTAAGCATTCTATCATTTAGAATGGATTCCGCAATTTTTGTGCACAGGTGCGTTTTTTTCCGCGAAAAAAACGCATCGCGGAAAATCTAGCAACATGTTCATTAATTTCGCGGAATTCTAGTGTTTTTCCCGCTATATTATTGACCTAGAAAGTTCAGGGAAAAATTGCAGTAAAAACGCGTCAAATCCACGCAAAAAAAAAACGCACCAAAAAAGCGCAAAAACAGCGCAAAATCAGCGCAAAAAAACACGTGTTTTTAACCGCGAAAAAAGTCCGTTTTTGCTCAGGAATATTCTGCAAACATTCCTGAACGTGTGCACTTAGCCTTAAGGTTGAAGGTAAATACAAGTCCACCAAGTTCAACCAACAGCCTAACATGTTGATCCAGAGGAAGGCAAAAACCCCATGAGGCAAATGCTAATTTTTTTTAAAATCCTTCCAGACTCCAAATATGGCAATCAGACTAGTTCCTTGGATCAACATACCTTAACAAAAACTATTACAAAAAAAAACCCTGTAATATACGTACTATGTATGTACTATGTACAGTATATGTACTTTTGTAGTGAATTAACCATTATCAGATTATGTGGCAGAGACTTCCACAGTCTCACTGCTCTTACAGTAAAGAATCTGCGCCCGTGATTATGATTAAACCTTCTTTCCTCTACTGTAGATGTTGATGATATGTAGAGATGCCTCCTTGTTCCCATAGCTGGCCTAAGTATACAGATCTCTGAACTGTTGCATATTGTAATAAGGTCGCCTCCAAGTCTTTTGTTTTTCTAAACTGAATAACCCAAAGTTTAATATCCTGCCTTGGTATTGTAGTCCATCCATTCCTTTAACCCCTTAGTGACAGAGCCAATATTGACTTAATGACCAAGCCAATTTTTACAATTCTGACCACTGTCGATTTAAGAGGTTATAAAGGTACTGCCACACTAAACAATCCCGCTAGCGATCACGATAACGACGCATACTAATGCGATCGCTAGCGGGATTGTTTCTATATCGCTAAGTGCGGCCACATTTAGCGATATAGTTAACGACGCTATCGCCGTTAGCGATCTTCTTAACGACTTTAGCGGTACAAAAGTACCGCTAAATCCTAAGAAAAGGTGCCACACTAGCGATATATACTTACCCAGCGGGAGCGCCGACGAGAAAATAGGGTCTGGAACGATTCCAGCGACGAGCGAGATCACAGCAGGAAGCTCGTCGCTGGAAATGCCGCACTGAACAAATCGCTAACGGGATCGCTAAATAGTGACGTTTTTTAGCGATCCCGTTAGCGATATTGTTCAGTGTGGCATACCCTTTACTCTGGAACGCTTCAACGTATCCCACTGATTCTTATTTTTTTTTTTCGTGACATATTGTACTTCATGTTACTGGCAAAATTTATTCGATATGACTTGCGTTTATTTATGAAAAAATGGAAATTTGACAAAATCTTTACAATTTTCAAACTTTTAATTTTTGTGCCCTTAAATCAGACAGTCAAATCGAACAAACTAGTTAATAAATAACATTTCCCACATGTCTACTTTACATCTGCACAATTTTGGAAAAATTTTTTTTTTTTGTTAGTAAGTTATAAGGGTTAGAAGTTGACCTGCGATTTCTCATTTTTCCAACAAAATTTCCAAGACCATTCTTTTTTTAGGAACCACCTCACATTTGAAGTGAGTTTGTGGGGTTAATATGACATAAAATACCACAAAGTGACACCATTCTAAAAACGGCACTCTCATGGTGCTCAAAACCACATTCAAGAAGTTTATTAACCCTTCAGGTGCTTCACGACAATTAAAGCAATGTGGAGGGAAAAAATGAACATTTTACTGTTTTCTCAAAAAATTTACCAAACTTGTTTAATTTCACAAGAGTATCAGGAAAAAATGGACCACAAAATTTGTTGTGCAATTTCTCCTGAGTACGCAGATACCCCGTATGTGGGGGAAAGCCACTGTTTGGTCACAAGGCAGAGCTCAGAAGGGAAGGAGCACCGTTTGACTTTTTGAACGCAAAATTGGCTGGAATCAAAGGCGGGTGCCATGTCACGTTTAGAGACCCCTGCACAGCCCTACCAATGACCCTAATCCCAACCCTAACCACAATCCTACCGCCAACCCCAACACAACCATATCCCCAAGACAACCGTATCCCCAACACAACACTAATCCCAACACAACTCTAATCCCGACTCAACCCTAATCAACACAACCCTAACTACAACCCTAACCTCAACACCACAACCGTAACCCCAACACTAACCCTAGCTCAATCTAAGCCCCAACCTAATCCCTACCATAACCCTAGCTCTAGCCCCAACCCTAACTCTAACCCCAACCCAAATGGAAAATAATACTTTTTTTATTTTATTATTTTTACCTAAATAAGGGAGTGATAAGTGGGGTTTGATTTACTATTTAATTTATTTTGATCACTGTGATAGGGTCTATCAAAGTGATCAAAATCAACCAATAGGAAAAATGACCTATTGTTGCTGGGTGCCGGCCGGCAAATCTTGGCGGGTGAACTGCACATGCACCTGCCATTTTCTTCCTAGAAGAAGTCGCCGAGGGCCGGGGGACAGAGCCGGAGGGTACAGGGACAACGGAGGTACTGGGGGGCTCAGAGGATCCCATTTTTCTCTCCTCTGATATGCTAGATTATATCAGAGGAGAGAGAAATAAATGGAAAATCACGGTTTTTCTTTTTTTTTCCGTTGAATAACGGCGATCGCAACACTGGGTACGGTAAAAACGGACCCAAATCATGTTCTCTGGGGTCTCAGCTACCCCCGGTAGCCGAGACCCCAGAGAATTTCTGATGCTGAGGAGCGCTATACCCTAATTTCTCAGCGCCATTAAAAAGTAGCGCTGAGGAATAAGTACCCTTAACTGCTGCCGTTAAAAGGTGTTTCGGCGTTCGTTAAGGGGTTAATAAACTTGGTCGCTCTTTTCTGCACCCGTTCTAGTTCAGTTATGTTCTGCTTATACACCGGAGACCAAAATCGTACACCATTTTCTAAAGTGTGGCCGCACTAGTGACTTGTATAGAAGAAAAGCTATGTTATCGTCATGAGCTCTTTTAATGTATCCCATGGTTTTCTTTGCCTTGGCAGCAGCTGCCTGGCATTGGTCACAAAAGTTAAATTTGCCATCCACCCAAGTCTTTCTCAGTAATAGTTTAACCCAGTGTTATAGAATGTACAGTAGTACATAATTATACATTTTATTTCCTCTGCCCTACTTGCATAGCCCTTCATATATCTACATTAAAATTTAATTGCCATGTTTCAGACCAAGCCTCAAGCTTATATAAATCCTTTTGTAATATCAAATTATCCTCCTTGAGATTGATTATCCTGCAGAGTTTAGGATCAAATGCAAATATTGAAATTCTTCTCTGTATGCCCCCTTACAAGGTCAGTAATACATTAAAAAGAAGAGGGCCCAATACTGACCCCTGTAGTAACCCCCACTGTAAACTGTGACCTAATCCGAGTATGTTCTATTAATAAGCATCCTCTGTTTCCTATCACTGAGCCAGTTGTTAACCAAGTTACACATATTTTCCCTTAGTCCCATTTTTCTCATTTTGTGTACTAACCTTTTATGTGGCACTGTACCAAACTCTTTTAAAAGTCCGTATAGACAACATTCACTGCATTTTATAGAAGAGCAAATTACAAAAGCAGTTAGGGTTTAAGGAAAGATATTTATAAATGGAATTATAGGTATTGGGCCAGCCCTTAAAAGACATGTTCAGGGCGTATATCATACAAGCTAAATGTAGGTTTAAAAACCCAATGTGACCAAACATTTCCCCTTAAAGAGTTAACTGATGAATGCGAAGATACCAACACAAAACATTTCTCTTCTAATCAAAAACTATGATAAATTATGGTGCTAGGACCTTCCGTGAGCGGTCTATTAATTATACATAAAACCATTAATTAGAGACAAAAATGGTAATTTATTGTCACCGCAAAGGGCAATAAAAAGTGTTGATACGTCTTTTAATGGCTCGCAGAGATCTTTGAAAGTGAGACCGAAAATCTGAAAACAGGAACTTTAAAATGTCTCATTAATGTTTTATATATCCGTAACAGGGGCAGATTTATTCGATAGAAGTAATCATCTTCCTGAAGGAAACAAGATTTTCCTAATAAAAAAAAAAAATTCACATAGGAAATCAGAATTTTATACGGAAGTAGAGATCCATCGGCTGGGAAGTGATGGAGTAATCAAGTGGTGGACCTCTGCGCTGTATGGTAATTGTGACTAACGTAACTATCTCACAATATTATAAATATACAAATAAAATTTAAAGGATTTTTTCATCTAAGAAAGTAAAGCCTTATTTATAGGATTATCAGAGTCTGAAAACTCCAGGACAGCACTCTGCTAAGGCACTAAAAAGACTTTAAAGTAATTTCAGGAGCTCAGAAAGCCATGATCTGTGACGTAGCTACAATGTCTACGGGAGTCTGTGGTCGTCTGAGGCACTACTCTGTCCCATCATTGGTTTAAGATACTTCTTCCTCCCTCTCTGAAGAAGCTCTGCTTCTTCTCATTGGTTGCGGTGCATAAACACAAGCCCAACACATGTTCACCAGGACATAACAAGCTAATATTTATTCTATCAAGGTAATACTGCTACACCACCAGTGAACAAAAGACGACTATCATGGAACTGTCACAAGGGAAGAAGTCTTAAGGCCCCATCCACAATAGCCTGATTTCAGCTCACCCAACAGATATTGGCCGAGTCACCAAACAGTCTCATGTGTATGGGTTCGTCCAGTCTCTCCCCAGAAGGATGATTGTGGGTGAGATAAGGATCAGTTTCATTTTGAAATATATGTATAGTATATAAATTAAAAAAGGAACAATGTAAAATCCAACATCAAGCAATAAAGTATGTTACTGTATGAAATAAATACCCTATTAGACCAAAGAGACAATAGGTGAAGTAGGAGGTCTGTATGTTCCCATGGTAGCATGTGCATCTCCACTCCATTCATCTCAACGGGACCACCGGAGAGAGCTGAGCACAGTGCTTGGGTGATCATTGGCAGTCCTATAAAAATGGATGGAGAAGAGGTGCACATGCTTAACCTTCACACCATTAAGATGGAGTTCTTTAAAGTTCCGTTTCACAGGATCGGTGGGGGGTCCAAGGAATCGGGAAGTTAGTCCCTATATCATGGATAACTTCCAAACTTAGTACAACCCTTTAAATTACTACGCAGTCCACTGGGGCGTAGAATACCAAGAAGTATCTAGTATTGACACAGCACTCAGTCTAATAGACTCATTTTAGTGTCAAAGTTATTTTTATGCAGTAGCAGCTCCATGATTGCACAAACTGCTGGGATAGATTAGATATTTAATCCTTACCATAATCCGTTAATATTACACTACGCAGTAATGAATATTCAAGCCTTTCTGTATCGACAGCTGGAGATCTCAATTAAGAAATAGGAGGTACTTTTTATCTGGAATGCCTTCCTATTAGTAAACTATTCTAATCACTACAGTGTGCTTTTATCCAATCATTTCATTTTTCCCAGGGAGCTGGCTACTATACACAGCACCCAGTATATGATCGAGTTTTTAAGAATTCAACAGTGTTTTATGATTGTAAGCAGGGCTGGGACAAGGTAGAGGCAGATGAAGCCTATGGCGCCCCCACCCAACAGTAAATAAGTACATCACTAGTACCATCATCAGTACATGAATGCATCAACAGAAGCACCTTAAGTACCTGAATACATCACCAAGCTCAGTTACAGCAATCAATTGTAATGTCAGGACAGCCCTGTATATAATTGTATCACATAAACCTACAACTCTCAGTATGTCCTTAACAATGGTAAGAAGATGCTAGTTGTTATTAACAGCCATCATCAGATTGCGGACCATACAGGAACCACAGTAATGAGGAGACACAGGCAGGATCACAAATAAACATTTACATCCAGGTTCCTCATACATTTCATCTTCTTTAATTCAGTCACTCTCATTCTTTTTGTCTCCATCTTGTCCAGACGCCATGATGATTTTTCCCATCCACAGCTTTTATCTGCAGACTTACCTCTTCTCTGGTCTTCTGCAGCACATCCCAACACGGTGCCATTAAAAATAATCGTGTTATTAAAATGCCCTCTGCATAAAAATAATCTGTCCATACTATTCCCTAAATAAACCCCCTATGGTAGATGGCCTCCACACTGTCCACCATAAACAGCTATAACCGCCACACAGTTCGTCCTTATGAACCACGGCCTATACCATGGATGTCCCCTCTGCACTGTTTTCCTTACACTATATATCCACACTGTCTTAGAAGCAAATATAAAGTTTAGACTACAAAATTCTAATTAACAAAAATCCAACCAAAGGTAAGTCTAATTCATTAAACAGGTGTACAACAAACAGTTAACTAAAAAAAAAAGTATTTATTAACCCCTTCACCCCCAAGGGTGGTTTGCACGTTAATGACCGGGCCAATTTTTACAATTCTGACCACTGTCTCTTTATGAGGTTATAACTCTGGAACGCTTCGACGGATCTTCGCGATTCTGAGATTGTTTTCTCGTGACATGTTGTACTTCACGTTAGAAGTAAAATTTCTTCGATATAACTTGGGTTTATTTTTGAAAAAAACGCAAATATGGCGAAAATTTTAAAAATTTTGCAATTTTCAAACTTTGAATTTTTATTCCCTTAAAACAGAGAAATATGTCACACAATATAGTTAAGAAATAACATTTCCCACATGTCTACTTTACATCAGCACAATTTTGGAACCAAAATTTTTTTTTTGTTAGGAAGTTATAAGGGTTAAAAGTTGACCAGCGATTTCTCATTTTTACAACAAAATTTACAAAGCCATTTTTTTTACGGACCACCTTATATTTGAAGTCACTTTGAGGGGTCTATATAGCAGAAAATACCCAAAAGTGACACCATTCTAAAAACTGCACCCCTCAAGGTACTCAAAACCACATTCAAGAAGTTTATTAACCCTTCAGGTGCTTCACAGGAGCTGAAGCAACGTGGAAGGAAAAAATGAATATTTAACTTTTTAGCCACAAAAATGATCTTTTACAAACTTTTTTTTTAATTTCACAAGGGTAAAAGGAGAAAATGGACAGATAAGGTTGTTGTGCAATTTCTCCTGAGTACGCCAATACCCAATATGTGGGGGAAAACCACTGTTTGGGCACACGGCAGAGCTCGTAAGGGAAGGAGCGCCGTTTGACTTTTTCAAACTTAAATTGGCTGGAATTGAGATTGGACTCCATGTCGCGTTTGGAGAACCTCTGATGCGCCTAAACAGTGGAAACCCCCCACAAGTGACACCATTTTGGAAACTAGACACCCTAAAGTACTTATCTAGATCTGTTGTGAGCACTTTAAACCCCAAAGTGTTTCACAAAAGTTTATAATGCCTGGGTGTGAAAAAAAAAACAAAAAACAATTTTCCACAAAAATGATTTTTTAGTCCCAAATTTTTGAACTTTCCCAAGGAAATTGGACCCCAAAAGTTGTTGTCCAATTTGTCCTGAGTATGCTGATACCCCATATGTGGGGGGGGGGGAAACTGCTTGGGCACACGGCAGGGCTTGGAAAGGAAGTAGTAACGTTTTGGAATGCAGACGTTGATGGGGGTCATATTCCGTTTGCAGTGCCCCAGATGAGCCTAAACCGTGGAAACCCCACACAAGTGACCCCATTTTGGAAACTAGACCCTCTAAGGAACTTATCTAGATCTTTGGTGAGCACTTTGAACCCCCAAGTGCTTCACACAAGTTTATAATGCCCGGGCATGAAAATAAAAAATCCTATTTTTTTCCCACAAAAATTATCTTTTAGTCACTAATTTTTTATTTTCCCAAGGGTAACAGGAGAAATAGGACCACAAAAGTTGTTGTCCAATTTGTCCTGAGTACGCTGATACCCAAAATGTGGGAGAAAACTACTGTATGGGTACACGTTGGGGCTTGGAAGGGAAGTAGTGACGTTTTGGATTGCAGACTTTGATGGAATGGTCTGGGGCGTCATGTCGCATTTGGAGAGCCCCTGATGCACCTAAACAGTGGAAATCCCCAACAAGTGACCCCATTTGGAAAATAGACCACACAAGGAACTTATCTAGATGTGTGGTGAGCGCTATGAAGCCCCAAGTGCTTCACAGAAGTTTATAATGTACAGCCGTAAAAACAAAAAAATCATTTTTTTTTTTTACAAAAATGATATTTTCGCCCCCAGTTTTTTATTTTCCCAAGGGTAACAGAAGAAATAGGACAAATTGCACAATAACTCTTGGGGTCTAGAGTACGCTGATACCCCATATGTGGGAGTAAACTACTGTTTGGGCGCATGGCAGAGCTCAGAAGTGAAGGAGCACCGTTTGACTTTTTCAACGCAGAATTGGCTGGAATTGAGATCAGACGCCATGTCACATTTGGAGAGCCCCTGATGTGCCTAAACAGCAGAAACCCCCCAATTCTAACTCCAACCCTAACCCCAACACACCCCTAAGCCTAGTCCCAACCCTAACCACAAACCTAACCCTAACACACCCCTAACCCTAATCCCAACCCTAACCCTAATCCTAACTTTAGCGCCATCCCTAACCCTAATTTTAGCTGCAACCCTAACCCTAATGGGAAAATGGAAATAAATACATTTTTTTTATTTTATTATTTTTCCCTAACTAAGGGGGTGATAAAAGAGGGTTTGATTTACTATTTATAGCAGGTTTTTATGATTGGCAGCTGTCACGCTAAAAGACGCTTTTTATTGCAAAAAATAGTTTTTTGCATCGCCACATTTTGAGAGCTATAATTTTTGCATATTTTGGCACACTGAGTCATGTGAGGTCTTATTTTTTGCGGTACGAGTTGACGTTTTAATTGGTACCATTTTTGAGCATGTGACATTTTTTGATCGCTTTTTATATCGATTTTTGAGAGGTTAGAATGAACAAAAATCAGCAATTCATGAATTTCTTTTGGGGGAGGTGTTTTTACTGTTCCGCGTGTGGTAAAATTGATAAAGCAATTTTATTCTTCGGGTCAGTACGATTATGGCGACACCTCATTTATATCATTTTTTTATGTTTTGGCGCTTTTATAGAATAAAAACAATTTTATATAATAATTATTTTTGCATCGCTTTATTCTGCGAGCTATAACTTTTTTATCTTTCCGCTGATGATGCTGTATGGTGGCTTGTTTTTTTGTGGGACAAGATGACGTTTTCAGCGGTACCATGTTTATTTATATCGGTCTTTTTGATCGCGTGTTATTCCACTTTTGTTCGGCGGTATGATGATAAAGCATTGATTTTTTGCTTTTTTTTTTTTTTTTTTTTTTTTTAGGGGTTCACTAAAGGGGTTAACTAGTGGGACAGTTTTATAGGGGGGTCGTTACGGACGCGGCGATACCAAATATGTGTACTTTTATTGTTTTGTTTTTTTTTATTTACAGGAAGAAATGAATTTATTGGGGAATATTTTTTTTTATTTATTTATTTTGGAATTTTTTTTACAACATATTTATTTTTATTTTTTTAAACTTTTTTACTTTGTCCCAGGGCGGGACATCACTGTAAAATGTCAGATCGCTGGTGTGACAGTGTGCACAGCACTCTGTCACACCAGCAATCGCACATGCATAGCTGCAGGCTTCTCAGTGCCTGCTCTCAGCAGGCACTGAGGAAGCCGCCTCCCTGCAGGACCCGGCGGCCATCTTGGATCCGGGTCCTGGGAGGGAGGAAGCCCTCAGAACAGCGAGATCACATCGCGCTGGTCTGAGGGTCTCAGGGGGGCACGCAGGGAGCCCCCTCCCTGCGCGATGCTCCCCTGTGCCCCGGTACACCGAGATCATGTTTGATCGCGGTGTGCCAGGGGTTAATGTGCCGGGAGCGGTCCGTGACCGCTCCTGACACACAGTCACGGGTGTCAGCTGTGATAATCAGCTGACACCCGGTGGCGATTAGCTGCGCTCCTCCTGGGAGCGCAGCTGATCGCCTATGACGTACTATCCCGTCCATGGTCAGATTGGCACGGGTTTCATGGACGGGATAGTACGTCTGATGTCAGAGAGGGGTTAATAGAGAAAATCCCTTCCAATTTTTTGCTGTCAGCAACGGCACCACATGGAAGAGAAATGTCACAAAAACGGAGAGCGAAAATAATTTCTATACACAAGAAAAGTGATGTCTCAGATATGTCAGAGGCTGCATAAGGTCTCGGTTGTTTGCTTTGCAGACTAGTGGCCACCTCCCCCGATGCTGTCCCCACCTGGACCTGGGTGTTTATCACTCCCTACTTCCTGTTGGAAGGTGCGGGTGTTATTTCCTATTTGCACTTCTCTGTTGAAGCTTGGAGCTGTAGTAGTCTGCTAGCATCATGCAGTTTGGAGGGTGTCGGTGTTTCTCTCTGAGTCTACAGTCATGGCCAAAAGTTTTGAGAATGACACAAATATTAATTTTTACAAAGTCTACTGCTTCACTTTTTCTAATGGCAATTTGCATATGCTCCAGAATGTTATAAAGAGTGATCAGCTTAACAGCAATTACTTGCAAAGTCAATATTTGGCTAGAAAATGAACTTTATCCCCCAAAACACATTTCAACATCATTGCAGCCCTGCCTTAAAAGGACCAGCTAACCTCTTTTCAGTGATTGTTCCATTAACACAAGTGTGGGTGTTGATGAGGACATGGCTGGAGATCAATCTGTCATGATTAAGTAAGAATGACACCACTGGACACTTTAAAAGGAGGCTGGTGCTTGGCATAATTGTTTCTCTTCTGTTAACCATGGTTATCTCTAAAGAAACACGTGCAGTCATCATTGCAATGCACAAAAATGGCCTAACAGGGAAGAGTATCGCAGCTAGAAAGATTGCGCCTCAGTCAACAATCTATCGCATCATCAAGAACTTCAAGGAGAGAGGTTCCATTGTTGCCAAAAAGGCTTCAGGGCGCCCAAGAAAGACCAGAAAGTGCCAGGACCGTCTCTTAAAAGTGTTTCAGCTGCGGGATCGGGTTACCAGCAGTGCAGAGCTTGCTCAGGAATGGCAGCAGGCAGGTGTGAGTGCATCTGCACGCACTGTGAGGCGGAGACTCTTGGAGCAAGGCCTGGTCTCAAGGAGGGCAGCAAAGAAGCCACTTCTCTCCAGAAAAAACATCATGGACAGACTGATATTCTGCAAGAGTTACAGGCAGTGGACTGCTGAGGACTGGGGTAAAGTTATTTTCTCTGATGAATCCCCTTTTCGATTGTTTGAGACATCAGGAAAACGCCTCATTCGGAGAAGACAAGGTGAGCGCTACCACCAGTCTTGTCTCATGCCAACTGTTAAGCATCCTGAAACCATTCATGTGTGGGGTTGCTTCTCAGCCAAGGGAATCGGCTCTCTCACAGTCTTGCCTAAAAACACAGCCATGAATAAAGAATGGTACCAGAATGTCCTCCAAGAGCAAATTCTCCCAACCCTCCAAGAGCAGTTTGGCGATCAACAATGCCTTTTCCAGCATGATGGAGCACCTTGCCATAAAGCAAAGGTGATAACTAAATGGCTCAGGGAACAAAACATAGAGATTTTGGGTCCATGGCCTGGAAACTCCCCAGATCTTAATCCCATTGAGAACTTGTGGTCAATCATCAAGAGACGGGTGGACAAACAAAAACCTAAAAATTCTGACAAAATGAAAGCATTGATTGTGCAAGAATGGACGGCTATCAGTCAGGATTTGGTCCAGAAGTTGATTGAGAGCATGCCAGGGAGAATTGCAGAGGTCCTGAAGAAGAAGGGTCAACACTGCAAATATTGACTTGCTGCATTAACTCATTCTAACTGTCAATATAAGCTTTTGTTACTCATATGTTTGCAATTATTATATTTCTGTCTGTGATAAAAACATCTGTCAAACACACATAAAAAACAGAGGGCAGCAGATCATGTGAAAATACAATATTTGTGTCATTCTCAAAACTTTTGGCCATGACTGTACTCAAGCTAAACTAGAAACAGCTTTCCAATAGCTATAGTCAGAGAAAAATAGAAGAGATCCAATAATATTAAAAATAAGATATTTATTAATAGTCCATTTAAACACCATGAAAAAGAAATAAAGCAAAAAAAATGTCTCACAAAGAGAGACACCACTAGAGATATCAAATCAATAATATATATGATAATAAAGCAGATATATCAGCCAATTGGCAGTGAATAGAGATGAATCAAAATCTAGTAACTAACACCTGGCACAAAAACCATTCCATTACAAATACAAGTGTATAATCAACCCATCAATGAAGGGGGAAAGCATCATGTGCTCAGAAGAATGGCATAAGTAAAACATCATTACCCGGAGATCAAAGAAGCTAAAGGAAGTGGCGACTCCAAACCCCAACGCGCGTTTTATCGCTGGCTTCTTCCGGGGGCGTGAGTGTCCCCCTGGTTTCATTTATCCTTACTATCTTTAGTGTTAGTGGGATTGACTAGCGCACATCCTCTCCTTCCCGATGCAGGTCTTATCATCAGGGTCACACAGGGATTAGGTATCCTGCTGAGCTATAGGTGCGGAACCTATATAGAGACGGTAGGACAGACAGGGTGACGTTAGATCAGTCTAGGGTCTCCACTTCTCCCTTCCCTAGTGTTTGGTTCCCCTTCGCTTATCCCTTTGTGTTGCACTTAGTCTGTCATACACTGTGCATGACATTAACACTCGCCACTACCATTTGTAAAAAGAAAAAAAAAAAAAAACTGACCCTTTTTTTGTGTTTTTTCTGTGTAGGTTTTTTTTTCTCTTGCTGGGCTCCTGGCAGAGAAGCTGCAGAGGTTGTCATTGGAGGTGACTGACCTTCGTTCTGAGATTCAGCAGCAATGGCAGTGGCTGTAGGCTCCTATTGTGGGGGATGTTGCAGGTAGGCGGGTCCAGATTGAACCCAAAATTGCCCTCCCAGACAGGTTTGCTGGGGTAGGGACAAGTTATTTGTGTTTAAAGAGGCATGCAAATTGTACTTTAAACTGCGACCTTACTCCTCTGGAGATGAGGAGAAACAAGTAACTGTTATTTTACTGTTGCAAGGGGAACTTCAGTCCTGGGCACTTTCTCTTCCACAGGATTATATGTGTCTGCAGTCTGTGGAAGAGTCTTTCAGGGCCCTAGTCCTTTTCTATCATGATCCTGATCGTGTTTCCTTGGCAGAATCCAGGCTACGTCGCATTCAGCAAGGAAATCGTCCAGTAGAGACTTATAGCTCTGAATTCTGCAGGTGGTCAACTGATACCAAATGGAATGACCCGGCTTTCAGAAGCCAATTCCTTCAGGGTCTCACTGAAAGGTTAAAGGACGCATTAGCAGTGTAAGAAATTTCTGTGTCACTGGAGGCTGCCATGTCCTTGGCTATTCGAGTGGATAGACGCCCAAGGTACAGATGGGTAACACCACCTGCTTCTGAGCCTTCCTTCCAGGACAAGATCCCAGTGTTGGAGGAAAGGTCCAGAGGTGAACCTATACTTGCGGAGTTAGCGGAACCCATGCAGTTGGGAGGTGCAATCACGTCGCATCTTTCCCCCCGACATTTGCAAGAAAAAAGGTTGTATGTTTTTTTGTGGGAATAAGGGACATTTTATTGGGGTATGTCCTGCAATCCCAAAGCAAAAAGGGACTCGATTAACCCTTGGGAGCCTTGAGAGTGATAATCAAGGGGTGTGTTCGTTTTCAACCTGCAATTCTTGTTTTGTCCTGACAGTGGAGGTGGTGCTAGAGACCAGGTCTGAAAATATTTTTGTGTCTGCAGATAGAGGAACTGGAGTCAGTATGATGGATGCTGAGTTTCATAGAACTCATGGTTTTGTCTGCTCTATATTGGCTAAACCTATTCCTATTTGCACCATAGACTCAGCACCACTTTCACAGAGAACACTGACACAAATTGTTCATAACATAAGACTGAAGGTGGGGTCTTCGCATTAAGAAATAATCCCTTGTTATGTCTTGAGGGGTCTCCACAATCCAATGGTTCTGGGTTTGCCCTGGTTGGTGAAGCATTATTCAACTGTGGATTGGCAATCCAGAGAGTTTGTACAAACGGAAGATTACTGTTATGGTAACTGCCTAAACATTTCCGCTTCTGCTGTATCTACAGGGTCCTTACCAATATTTTTGTCTGACTTGTAGGACCCTGCCCCAATTTTCCAGAAGGGGTGTAGGCATGACGGCCTTGTACACTGACCTGGAGGGTAAGGTGTTGGAGGCTCAGGGGGACGCCCTTGCCTCCTGCCCTTTGAGGAGGCTATTTGTGCTATCTAAATTGTGCCGCAAAGTAATTAGGGAATTTCTTAACTCTGCACTTGCTGGCCCTGCAGGTGGTAAGTCAACCGCAGACCTCCTTTATAGTCGTTTTTGGTGGCCAGGGTAGCATTGCTAAACAAGTGTCTGCCTGCATGGTTTGCTCCCTGTTCCTAACAGGGTCAGGGGAGACAGGTATAAACATATGACTGTCGGTAAATGTGTGGCAGGTGCAGACCTGAATGTCAATGACTTTGTGTGGTTGTCTACCAGGAATTTCAGGTTGACTGTTCCTTCCTGTAAGTTGTGACCTAGATTCATTGGTCCCTATAAGATAACCGACGTCATTGACCCAGCAGTTTTTCGTCTTCTGCTACCTCAGGC
Source organism: Oophaga sylvatica (assembly GCA_033576555.1). NCBI lineage: Eukaryota > Metazoa > Chordata > Amphibia > Anura > Dendrobatidae > Oophaga > Oophaga sylvatica. The sequence goes on from JARQOD010000005.1 coordinate 40,107,107, forward strand.
TCTTAAGGTCTACAATGTTTTTCACATGTCTTTGCTCAAGAGATATGTGGAACCCCTTGGGCCCTTACCCCTACCGCCTCCCGACTAAGGTTGATGGAGCCTAGATTTTCAAGTTTTGAGGATTGTAGATTCTCGCCTCAGTTGTTGTTCCCTACAGTACTTGGTGCATTGGTGGGGTTATGGTCCAGAGGAAAGTATGTGGGTTTCTGCATCAGAGGTGAACGCCTCCAGACCGGTTTGTTCATTCCACATCTCTTATCCCGAGAAACCTGATCTTGAGTGTCTGGAGGCCACTTGTAGAAGGGGACGTACTGTAACGGATGTATCAGAGGCTGCAGATCATTGCACTACATCTGTCTGCAGAAGGTCTCGGTTGTTTGCTTTGCAGACTAGTGGCCACCTCCCCCGATGCTAATGACCACACCTGGATCTGGGTATTTATAACTCCATACTTTCTGTTGGGAAGTGTGTGTGTTATTTCCTATTTACACTTCTCTGTTGAAGATTGGAGTTATAGCACTCTGCTAGTGCTAGGTGGGAACCTATATATGGACGGTAGGACAGACACAGGGTGACGTTAGATCAGTCTAGGGGGTCTCCACTTCCCTAATTTTAGTAAAAGTGAAAAGTCTAATGAAAGTTATATTATTAAATTTACTTTCAAGGTATGGGCTAAAACTTCTATGAAACTCAGTTTTGTCAAAATTTGGGAAAATGTTCTTGTGTTCAATGAGAGTGATTATTATTATTATTAGTATGCCTACATATACATTGCACTGCCACCAAAAGATAATATAAGCATTATGCTACAGTGTCTATAAAAATCAATACTTTGCTTTATGCAGGACAGCGAAAGTCCTCTACAGCCAGGGACGACCTTTGTACCTGTTCTCTACACAGACCAAGAAGATCCTGAACTGAGGACACCTGTAGGATCATCCAGAATTCCCTAATGAGGTGTACAAAAATGAGTCTTCTAAGCTGGATGACCCCTTCCTTCTAGAACACATGTAACAGACTGGATGATCACACTCGCTGATAATGTAGGCGGCATATGGAATAAGATGGCCACGGATAACACTCGTTGGTTCTTTTCTTGCCTATGGAAAATCTTTTCAGACACGAAGCATTACTCACAGACAGTTCCTGGAATTTTCAAAAATGTATTCATTTTACATCAAACAGCCAGAGAATAGACTCGGAGAAAACCCCGATTGGAAGACAAGTTTTTTGTTAAGGATGCTTCAAGCCCGATGCTCAATAGGGCACAATATCCAGTAATTAGGTTTTTTTTTTTTTAAGAGAAACTGCCCCTTAACTTCAGCGGAGACTAAGCGTTTATAATCCCTACAGGGAGTCTATACCCTTTAGTTCAAACAGAGCCGAGATCAATGGTAGAGAGAAAGTTTTAGTGGAGAGAGTTAGTAACTCGCTTCCACCCCATCGCTGACAAGTGAAGAATGACACTTCATGCTGAGTAGCCCATAAAAAAAAAAAGAAGTTAATTCCGACACTCACCTTGAAGCACAGATAAAAGGCTGAATGATTGCTGATGGCGGAAAGTGCGGGCATTGAGGCTGGCTCTAAATCATGGATTGTTCAACTAAACCGTAAAAGAACACAACCCCTCCAGCACCCCTCGTCTTGCCAACGTTTGTTAAGACTGTTAACCCCTAGCCTTCACGCTTATTGGTTTTCCAATTTTCTCTTGAGCTACTAAGCACAGGTACTACTGTTAGTAAGGAACGAACTGCAAAATTACACTTCAATACACTAAGGTTACACAAATCTCTAAGGCTTTTACATCTTAAATATCAAAAATTTACAAATCGTTATTAACGAACGCTGCGGCAAAATGCAAAAAAGAAAAGGGCAGTTGATTGTTGACCATCCTGGGCATTCTTGTAGTACCCACTTTGGTAATATTTATAATTATTTATTTTTTTATATTCTTTTTGGCTTCTGTATTATCTTGGATCTTCATACTTTTCAGATTTTCTCTGCAAATGGTGCTTTACACAATACGTATGTTGTATTTTCTATGCAAGTGTCACTTGCTGCCTTCTATGATAGGGGGCATTTTTGACCCCCCAATACTTATGGTATTTTAACAGGTCTTGTATTTAATTTTCTGCTCTAAAGAACTTTTTTTTGTATATATTCTTTATTTAGAAAATTTCAAGAATATAACAGGAAAGGAAAAAAGGTAAATATTTTACAGAAATAGTAAAAGAAAGAGGATAAAAAAAAGAAAAAAAAATTTGTAATAAATCACAATGATAACACTACAAGGCTGCGGTTTTGCGAACCAAAAGGGTTGTAAGAAGAGTTTAAAAAACAAGGTGCAGTGGTGGGGAGGGACACGGGAAGAAAAGGGGAGGGTAGGGAGTCAGAAAGTCCTGCTTAAAATATAGAGATTAACTAAGCGATTTGGGAGATCAAACTCAAATCAAGGCATGAACATTACAGAACAGGCTATATGTAAAAAAAAGGAATAACAAAAGAAACTTGTAGGGAGACAGAAATTAAGGTTTACCATTACCGGTTGTGCTTATTTGGTGATCCTCTGAGGCATTCAACCAGGCTATCCATGCGTTTAGGGTCTTTAGGTTTTTAGATCCTAAAAGTCTAATTTTCACGTATATACCGATTTGGTTGGATTCTTTTATCCATTCTTTGCAGGTAGGGGTCTCTACATCTTTCCAGTGTCTTGCGATAGTTATTTTAGCTGCGTTGAGCAGGTGAGGTATCAGTGAACCCTTTTTGAAGTGTAAATTTGAAGGATCCAGATTAAATAGAATGAAACTTGACATTAATGAGGTGTCTTCTTTTAAGGTTTTCTTTATATGCTCTCTAACTTTCTCCCAAAAACTTTTAATTTCTGTGTATTCCAGCCAAATGTGAGACGGAGAACCTTCTCTTTGGTGCATCTCCAACAAAGAGGGGAGATTGAGCTATTTTATTCAATATGTCAGGTGTTTTATACCATCTTGATATGATTTTATAGTTAGTTCTTGGAATCTCACTGAAGACGTTAGGAAGTGGATGCTTTGAAAATTGTTTGAATTTCTTCTGGGAGAAATTTTGTATTTAGTTCTAATTCCCATTTTTTTATGAAATCTGGGATATACTGTGTTTGGGTTAGGTTTTTATTTATTTTGGCTATCATTTTTTTCCTTTTCTTTTGTGTTCAAAAAACAGTTTAAGAATTGGTGGATCAGGTGCTGAGGTAGAAATGTCTGGGAGATAAAGTTTGGTTACTTTCTGTAGAGTTTGAATTTCCTCATCTTTCAAGTCAAGGTTTTTAGTGAGTGAGCTGATCTTGTTTTTGCTCATACATCTGTTTTAGTACACCAAGGAGTAAATCGGCAGGTTTCTGAAGGGAATAGAAAGCCTGATTTTCTTCTTAAGAGATCTATAATTATTAGGGATCAAATGCAAGATAGGACTGGCTTTGCATATATTTGGAATAAAATTCATTTTTTTATTTGTTTTGTGCCATAATCTGAGGGTAGTCATCGTGTATGGGTACGTGATATTATTGTATTTAAATCTATTAAATGGGGTGGGCCATAGGTAGTGTGAGAAACCATCATGGAGATCGTCCAACTCATGTGGAACCCAAAGTTTTGTGGGACAAGGGGATTGCAGCTCAATCACTCTTGATAAGTGGGTTGATAATCTATATCTTTCAAAATCAGGGAGAGCCAAACCTCCTCTATATCTTGATTTTATCAAGGTTTGATAAATTATCCTATGGTTTTTACCTGCCCATATAAATTTTGAAATTATATTTTTGAGCTTTTGAAAAAAATTGTTGAGCTATTGGGAGGGTTTGGAGAAGGTATAGGCCTTTGGGGAGAATTATAATTTTTATAAGGTTGACTCTACCGAACCATGAAACCGGGACATCTCTCCAATTTGATAAAGTAGACTCGACCAAATGAAACAATGGTTTGAAGTTTAAATCAAAAAGGCGTGAAGGAGATCAGCTAAGTTTGGTTCCCAAATATGCAATGGATGGGCATTCCTTAAATGGGGAGAGTGATGTTAAGTTGTTTCTGTTTTCAGGAGATAAAGAAATATGCATGATATTGAACTTGGTGAAATTTATTTTGATGTTGGAGATTGAGTTGAAGAAGCGCAACTCAGTGAGTAAAATCTGAAAAGACTTGTCAGGATCTACCAAAAAGAAAAGTATGTCAGCTGCGTATGCTTCACATTTGAGTTTAAGTGTGCCGATTTTCAATCCTTTGATCTTAGGGGATTGTCCTATTTTCTGCAAGAATGTCTCTAATGAGAGAATAAACAAAAGGGCGATAGGGGGCAACCTTGCCTTGTGCCGTTTTTATGTCAAAGCTGGCGGATAGTGTGTTATTAATTTAAATTTTGCGGAGGGTGTTGTGTATAGGGTAGTTATTTTATGTATAAAATTTAGAGGGAAGCCAAATTTTGCAAGCGCTTGTTCCATGAAATACCAATCAACGCAATCGAAAGCTTTCTCTGCGTCTGTGGAATCGACATTTGTATATTGTGTTGTATTGCTAGATATATCGCGTTGATTGCCCTCATGACGTTATCCTTGGCTTCTCTTCCTTTGACTAAGCTAACTTGTTCTGGGTTTATCAGATCTGGGAGAAGTTTTTGTATTCTGTTTGCTAATATTTTGGCGTATAATTTCACATCGTTATTAATGAGTGAAATTGGCCTGTAACTGCCGCAAGAGGTGGGGTCTTTTCCCTCTTTTGGAATAAGGCTAATGTGGGCTACTAGAGACTTTTTTGAAATTGTTGGATTTACTAATATGATTAAAATAATCTGTCAAATGTTGGGATAATTTGGGTTTAAAATATTTGTAATATTCAGTCGAAAACTGTTTGAACCTGGACTTTTTCCGCCAGGAGATCGGTTTATCGCGTCTTCCACTTCTTCTTTACTTATGGGACTATCTAAAAAATTCGATTGAATGTCCGTGATTTCGGGAAGGGATAGGTCTTTTAAGAAATTTTGTATTTTAACAGTCTTATCTACGGCAGACCTGTAATTGGGTTTTAGATTGTATAGATTTGAATAAAAATCTGAGAAGGCCTTGGCAATATCTTCTGTTTTATAAAGTGACTGATCTTTATTATTCTTTATTTTAAGTATGTGCGTGGAGTCAATTTTTTTCTTAATTGTATTTGCTAGATATTTGCCACATTTATTTGCAGAGAAATATTCTCTGAACCGAGAATATGATAAAAATGTGTCAATTTTTTATTTAAGAGGGCCTTTAGTTCAACTTTTAAGTTAGAGAGGTCTTTCTCTAGAGAGGGAAGCTGTGTTAGTTTGTGTGAAGCCTCTAGTTTTCTTTTTTTATCTGAGAGAGCCTCAGTAGTATTTCCTTTTCTTTTTTTGTTCTGGAACCCAACTAAATAAGGATTCCCCTAAGAATGGCTTTATGAGCCTCCCAAGTGTTGGAGTCGCATTTGTCATGAGGGCGGTTTTCTTTGAAGAAATTATTTACGCCTGTGGCTATATATTCTTGTGTGATGTTGCTCTTAAGCAAATTATTATTAAGCTTCCAGTTTAATGGCCCTCTTTTATGTGGATCTATGACTGTTTTGAGAAATAATGGGGCATGATCTGAAAAAAGAATTGTGTCATAAGAAATTTTTCGTATGGTATTCAATAGATCATGGGGAGGAACAGGTAATCAATTCTTGAGTATTTGTTATGAACTGGGGAGAAAAAGGAATAATCTTTTGTGGAGGGATGCATTGTTCTCCAAGCATCTATCAACAGTCTGTTAGTTAATAGTTTTTGGATGTATCTCATTGTTTTTGCGGGAACTGTAGAATGACCGTTTGAGGTGTCTAGAGAAGGGTGTAGAGGTACATTAAAATCACCTCCTAAAATTCTTTGACCTTCAGCAAAATTATCTAAAATATCAATAATCTTCTTAAAGAATGGGCAATGATTGCTATTGGGGGCATATATGTTGACCAAGGTAAACAATTCATTGCAAATTGTGCACTTTAATAGTATATATCTTCCGTCTGTGTCATATATAGCATTTTTGAGTGTGTATGTATAATTATTGATACTCCTTTATTTTTTTTTAATCGGAGAATTGGCATTGAACCATTTGGTAAAAGTTTTACTGTTAGTGATAGGTGTATAGGTTTGTTTAAAATGAGTTTCCTGAAGAAAAACGACGTCCATTTTATTTTTTCCTAGATAGTTCAGGATTTGCAACCTTTTTTGTGGGATGTTCATACCTCTTACATTGAAGGAAGCAATATTTAAATCAACCATTAAAATTTTATGGGGGCGTACTACGAAGTAGTTTAATTTTTTTAGTAGGACTTGGGGATGAGGCAGGGTTATATGGGGTTAAAGTAAACAATGGAGGTTTGTTACAGAACCTGAGCAACATGCTCTTGAATCTCCAAAGTAACCTGAGAAGGTTTGCAGCTGGTTAGGATATAGGCAGCGATGCGAGTCCAACCAGGTATAGATACAAAAGAGTGGTGTCTAGGCCTGTGGGGCGTGGACCTAGATATGACAAGAACCTTAACTGATTTGAAAGTGTATGAGAATAAAGGGTATGCCACACTAAACAACATCGCTAACGGGATCGCTAAAAAACGTCACTATTTAGCGATCCCGTTAGCGATGTTGTTCAGTGCGGCAGCTGCCAGCGACGAGCTTCCTGCTGTGATCTCGCTCGTCGCTGGAATCGTTCGGACCCTATTTTCTCGTCGGCGCTCCCGCTGGGTAAGTATATATCGTAGTGTGGCACCTTTTCTTAGCGATTTAGCGTACTTTTGTACGCTAAAGTCGTTAAGAAGATCGCTAACGGCGATAGCGTCGTTAACTATATCGCTAAATGTGGCCGCACTTAGCGATATAGAAACAATCCGCTAGCGATCGCATTAGTATGCGTCGTTATTGTGATCGCTAGCGGGATTGTTTAGTGTGGCAGTACCTTAAGTATAATTGCAGGTGAACAGACTGCCAGTGAGTCTTATTTGAACAGGTAATACCGTAAAACACAATACAGCATTTTACAATCTAAGAATGTAACTAAAACTAGTCGATTAAGACTATAATGCTAAATGCATACATCATGCCCAGACTTCTCCCGTACCCCCCCTCCGAGCGGGGAGAGTGAGGAGGAAGAGGAGAGAGGGAAGAAATGCCATGTATATACTAGAAATATATCAAACAGCAAATAACATCAAAAGTAATTAGTGTCAGATTTGCTAAAGCACTTTTTAAATGTTTTTAATAGATTTTTTTATGAAATGGATTATTTGTCCTGATTCACCTGATGGCTTAATAAAACTTGCTTTCTTTGCTGTACGGCCTTGTAGCGCCTATTTTTTTTATACTACATGGGTGGAGCCCGGGCCTCATATTTTTATAATGCATATTTGCTAACGCTAGAGTTAGGCCTCTTTCACACATCTGTTTTTCTCCTTGCGGCGCCCCCGGCATTTTTCCGCAGCGCCGCATCACAAAACCGCATGCACCGCATGCGTTTTTTTTCCCATAGACTTTCATTAGCGCCGGATGGCACCGCATGTCACTGCGGCGCGTCCGGTTGGTGCCGGATGCGGTGTCTGGTCACCGTCCGGTGTCTGGAAAAAACGTTGCATGTAACGTTTTTTGTCTGCGGCGAAAAAGCCGCATGCGCCGGATGCGGCGCGTGCGGTTTTTTACAATGAAAGTCTATGGACGCCGCAATGCGCCGCATCCGGCTTGAGCCGCATCCGGTAGCCGCATCCGGTTTTTTAATTGATATACCAGCCCACAACAAACAGATACCAGACAGATACCACCCCTCAGCAAACATATAAAAAAAAAAATTTTGTGGGACATCAGACACATCCACAGAAGCCACAGAGCCACAGAGAGCCACCGACGCAGCCACCGACGCAGCCACCGGAGACTCAGCCACCGGAGACTCAGCCACCGGAGACTCGCAGCCAGGATCCGCACCATGGAGCGCCAGGAAAACAGACGGTAAATATGCCCCCCCCCCCAAAAAAATCCAAAATTTACAATACATATGTCACCAATGCTGTGTGAGCTGATGTTTATTTTTGGCACCCTGGTACATTTTATATTTCATGTTTTTTCTGTGATGGGGATTGGTTCCCCTGGTATTGTATGAAATTAAATTGCCGATGATGGGGTGGGTCCCCGAGTTTAAAATGCATTTGTTTGGGAACTTTATTGTGTATTCCCTGCTACTGTTGTGAATGTTGATAATGTAGATCTACTGGTACTGTTTTTTTGCAGTGATGTGCTTGGTCTCCCTGCGACAATATGAAATGTGGATGTATTTGTGTATCATATAATGTTTTTTTTTTTTTTTGTTTTTAAATCTTTTTTTTTTTGGGCCTGTGATGTGGTTGCTTGTCCTGCTACTATCTGAAATGTGCATGTGTTTACTATGGTAATGTTTATCTCCATTTTTTTTGCCAATGTTTATTTTTTGTGGCCTGTGATGGTTTTTCTACTAATGCTCTCTTGCATTTGTTTAGTATGCTAATGTTTTTTTGTTTGCAATCTTTGTTCTTTGTGGTCTGTCACGGTTTATCTACTCATGGTCGCTTGCATTTGTTTAGTATGCTAATGTTTTTTTGTTTGCAATCTTTGTTCTTTGTGGCCTGTCACGGTTTATCTACTCATGGTCTCTTGCATTGTATGCTAATGTTTTTTTGTTTGCAATCTTTGTTCTTTGTGGCCTGTCACGGTTTATCTACTCATGCTGCTATTACATTTGCATGTGTTTAGTATCCAAATGTTGATCTACTTTTCTTTTTGTTGCAATTTTTTTTTTTGGGTGCCTCTGACCTTAAATCTACTCATGCTCGTATGTGAAATGTCCATGTTTTTATTATCATTATGTTTGTACTGTTTTTTTTTTTTGTTATTGGGGATCGGTTGATTCAAACTGTTAATTTTTTATTTATTGATTTTTTTTTTTTTTGTCCAGGGATACGGTTTACCCATGGTACTGGTGATGGCTACAAATGATTGCATGTGGTCGGAATAATGTCCTTGTTTGAATGTTATATTTTAAAACAGGGACAATCAATACATATAAAACAATTCCTTTTTGTCTGTTAATTCCACAGCAGAAGAATTGATGCTGCTGATCCAAGGGCGCAGGAGATCCTGGATGCAAGGAGGCAAGCCAGTAGAAAGTAAATATGACATCCCCCATGTGCCTAAAAATTAAATGTTTGTTTTTCTCTTTCAGCCAGGGACAAGGAATCCGCATATATTCACTGTCCCTTTTTGTGTCCTTATTCAACAGCAGGCGGCGGGCGGCTGAAGCGCAAGTTGAGCAGAGGGGAGGAGAGGACCTCCAAGCTAGGAGGCTAGCAAGCAGAAAGTAAGTATTACAGCACAATTTTTGCTCTAAATTACATGTTTGTTTTTCTCTTTCAGCCAGGGCAAAGGAATACAGATATATTCACTGTCCGTTTTTGTGTCCTTATTCAACAGCCGAAGACTTCACCGGGCGGCGGCGGCTGAAGCGCAAGTTGAGCAGAGGGGAGGAGAGGACCTCCAAGCTAGGAGGCTAGCACGCAGAAAGTAAGTATTACAGCACACATTTTGCTGTAAATTACATGTTTGTTTTTCTTTCAGCCATGGACAAGGAATATAAAATTTACAGTCCCTTTTTACTTAACAGCAGAAGACGTCAAGAAGAGGGGGAGGCGGCGGCTGGAGATAGACGAGAGGAGGAGAGGCGGGCAAGGAGGGAAGCCAGTAGAAAGTAAAGATTACATCCCCCATTTCAATAAAAATACATGTTTGTTTTTCTCTTTCAGCCAGGGCCAAGGAATATAGAAATATATTGACTGTCCCTTTTTGTTTCTTCCACAGCAGACAACGTCAAACAGCTGCTGCAGCTGCCGCAATGGCGGTGTTGGCGGAGGAGGCAGCGGCTGAAGCGGCGGCGGCAGCACCACCGGCATCGCCATCTCCTCCCTCCCAGCCAGAGCCAGAGCCGCACAGCAGGACACATCTTCTTCTGGGAGCCCTCCTAGCCATCGTCAGGAATTGGCGGTAAAAATATGTATTTTTAATTTTTCTATCCACAATCCATCTGTGGGCTATATGTCTTGATTGGGTTTTTTTAATAACAGGAATCTGAAGATGACGAGGAGCTCCCAGAGGAAGAAGGACGGGGTGGAGAGATACCCGGAGTGGGCTCACAATTCGTAAGTATCCTGCATCAATCGCAGAAACACACCATCACAGTACACACAACACATAGAAAAACATTTAGTACATACTTCACACAGCGGCCAACACCTGCCAATATCCTAATTTTTATTTTCATTTTTAGTCTCTCGCATCTGGGAGCCAGAGGGTTTCTCCCAGCGCCTCCCAGAGTCGTCGTGAGACTGTCGGCGGTTCTCAACGTGTAAGTTTTTTTTTTGCCATTTTCTATAATTTTTCATTTGTACAAAACGTGTTATCTAAAAATGTTTTGTGCATTAATTTTCCCATTGTAACATGTATAATTTTGCAAATTTCAAACAATGTGTCTGATGATTTTTTTTTTTTCCTTTGTTAATTTCACAGGCTTCACAGCGTGCTCCCGACTCGGACACGGAGGAGGGATTGGACGTGGAGTTGATGATCGACCTGGACCGAGAAAGGGAGCCGCTGTGGAACATGGGGGACCGCCAGCATGCGGATCAAATTGTGACACGACGGCTCTGGACGGAAGTGGCAGCAGCAATGGTGCACCGCTGGGAGGACCTCAATCCTAGGTCCCAGACTAAATTACGTAAGTATAGTTCATGTTGCTGACTGTAAAGGTGTTTTTTCAAAACTTCTGTCCTCGTGTAACCAACGCTTCTTGTTTTCCTATTTTCTTTTGTGAAACACTATGGAAACAATGAAAACATTAACTCTGGGGGACACGAGGACTAAAGTGTGGTTGTTGTATAGTAACCAATGTGTGCTTTCTCGTTTCAGGGGAGAGAATTATGAAGCGGTGGCGGTCTGTGAGGGATCGCTTTAAGAAGGAATTTAACAAAGAGATGCGGGCCCCGAGTGGATCTTCAGGACGCCAGAGCAAGTACAAATATGCACGAGCTCTGGCGTTCCTGCGTGAAACAATGGTCACCAGAAGGTAAATATAACCATAAAATGTTAACTTTTTTTTTTTTACAGCCAGGGCCATTCCACATCTGTATATTAATTTTATGTTTTTGTTTCTTCCACAGCACGGTGAGCAGCACTCGGGCGCCCGCAGAGTTGGAGCCTTCTAGAGCGATCCCTCAGGAGACCGACACCGAGGGACACTTTGACCAACCCTCCACATCTGCCCTTCCCAGACTTCACACACACTTGATCCCGCTGTCCCCTCCACCAGCGCTGGAGCATCGTGGCCGGTTGCATTACATGAATCTGCTGGTCAGGATATAGCCTTCCCTTTACCCCACCCTTCTGACCCTGCCACCTCTAGTACAGCTGCGGGTACTGGGCGGCAGCGTCAGAAGGGTCAGGAAAAGAACTATGCGCCCGAGTTCTTACACATGAACGCATCTTTCCAGAACTGCCTTAAGTTGCTATCTGAACAAGTTGCTGCAGGCGTTCGTCAGATAACCACACTAGTTGGTGAGGTCAAGACACTTCTGGAAACTGTGCGTTCTGAGTTAAGAACACCCCCGAACTACAGCTTTTTTAGGTCGGTTGCGGAGCGCATAGATCCGCTATCTTATGACCAGCAGATGTATGTGATGCACACGTGCCACTCTGCTCTAGCGCAGGTTGTCTCCCATCCTCAATCCACCCCAGTCATTCCACCACCTCCCCCCCCTACAGCCGCCGTCCATCTTCCCCCCCTCCACCTGCCATACCTCCTCCCCCTTCTATTCAATATCAACCTCCCAATACCAACCACCTCCCCAGCTCCATCAACCTCCACTATATCAACCACCTCCCCAGGTCCAACCACCTCCCCAATATCAACCACCTCCCCAGGTCCAACCACCTCCCCAACTGCAGTCACCTCCCCAGTACCAACAACCTACCCACTACCAGCCACCTACCCCCTACCACACTTCTACCTACCAATCTCCTTCTCCCTTCCAAATACCTACTATGTCACCTGCTCCTCATGCACAACCCTCCACTCCACCACCACCCACCTGTTCTGCCTTGTCTTCCCATTCTTTTGGTCTTTCCACCCCTTCACCTCTTCCTGTTCCTTCCCCACCACCATCCCGTTCGTCCCTCCACACTCTCCACACTCCCACGGTCGAAGTGTCCCGCAGCCCCTCCAGCAGTATTTCCACCCCACACTACACAGACCTTTAAATATGTGTTTGTTTATAATTTTTTTAATGAAAAAAAAAATTTAATAAAAAAATAAAGTTGAATAAATAAAGTTTAATAAAAAAATAAAGTTGAATAAATAAAGTTTAATAAAAAAAATAAAGTTTAATATAAAAAAAGGTTATTTCTATGTTAAACATTTGGCCAAAAGGCCTAATTTTATAACAATTATATTAAAAAAAAATTTTTCAATAAATTGTTCATTGGTTTAACATTGTTGTCTGTCTTTAATTTATAGGATGTTAAGTTTTAAATTTGTTATACAGGTACAGCTAACTTTGGCTAAAAGGTTCATAAATGCAAACTTTTTTACAAAGTTATGTCCCGGGTTTCTATTATCTTTTCACTAAAAATGTGTACTTTTTTAGATTATCCCCTACCCCAGGTTTCCCCTACTCCAGTCCTCAAGGCCCACCAAAAACATATCATGTTTTCAGGATTTCCTTTGTATTGCACAGGTGAGGCAATTATCACCTGAGCAATACAAAGGAAAGACTGAAAACTTGACATGTTGGTGGGCCTTGAGGACTGGAGTATGGGGAAACATGGCCTAGAATGTACACTTTTTTTTGACAAATGGTGAAATACTTTTGTTAATACAATTTCACCTTTTGTCCAAAAAAGGGTACATTGTAGGCCATGGGTCCCCAAATCCAGTCATCAAGGCCAACCAACAGGTATTGTTTTCAGGATTTCCTTTGTATTGCACAGGTGAGGCAATTATCACCTGAGCAATACAAAGGAAATCCTGAAAACAATACCTGTTGGTGGGCCTTGATGACTGGATTTGGGGAACCATGGCCTACAATGTACACTTTTTTGACAAAAGGTGAATAGAACCAATGGACACAACAATGGCAAAAAGGTTACAGTAGAAAACACACAAGAAGGTAGACAAGTAAAACTATTAAAGGTTTATTGTGGGTAAAGAAAATTATTAAAAGAAACAATACATTTATCACACTCTGTCATCCTGCCAGTCAACACTACCTTCCGGTGACACAAAGTATTGAGCAAACTTGTCCCTCATTCTTGAAACCGCGACAGTACTGCGAGTGGTAATGTTGCTGTAGTCGTGCAAAGTTGTTTCTTGATTGTGGTCCTCCAGAGAAATTGGTTCCTTGGTTAGGACAAAATTATGGAGGACCACGCACGCTTTCACTACATCATCAACAGTCTCGGTCTTCAAGTTAATTGCAGTCAAAAGGACAAGCCATTTTGCTGTCATAATGCCAAAGGCACACTCCACCATCCGTCTGGCTCTTGTGAGGCGGTAGTTAAATATCCCGCTTTGTATGTGTCAATTCTCTGCTGGCATACGGCTTCAATAGGTGTTGGGACAGCTGGAATGCCTCATCACCTACACACACGAATGGCATCGGTGGGCCTGAGGTTTGAGGCAGTGGCCTAGGGGGGGGGGAAATGAAAACTGTTTCCATACAATTTACGTCCCATAGCAGATAGTTTAAACACTTGGGAGTCATTAGACCGTCCATAAGACCCAATGTCCACCGCGATAAACTTGTAGTGCGCATCTGCAATAGCCATCAGGACGATAGAGAAATATTTTTTATAGTTAAAGAATTCAGATCCAGTTCCTTTTGGCTTTTGAATGCGGATGTGCTTTCCATCAACGGCCCCCAGGCAATTGGGGAACTGGCAGATGAGTAGAAACTGGTCCGCTATTTGAAGCCATCGCTCTGTTGTTGGCTCTGGAATAAATTCTCCAACCAAAGTATCCCACAGAGCACGACAAGTTACTTTATTATGCCGGATAGTGTGGAGATTCCCATCCGATACTGAAAATGTAGCGATGCCAGCGTCTCACCAGTTGCCAGAAATCTGAAAACAAATTAGAAAATACAAATTATTTCAGAAACGCAGCATTACATACCAGAACTCAGCTACGACTATTGGAGATACCAAACATAATCACATCTATGACAAAGACTGATTTTATAACTAAATTTGGGGATAATTATGTGGTTTCCTAGTTGGCCTGTGATGTTCAATTAATGATAAAATTACAAGTGCGCTCAAGCAAACAGATCCAATACATATAGCTTACCTTATAGTCACCATGAGAGCTCGCCGGAGATATCGAGAACCGACAGTAGGTGTCCGATTTTTTAATTTGGTCTCCAACACGCTCCAGCAAATCATCAAAGTTTTCTTTCTTCATCCGCAGATAGGCAAAGAACTTATCTGGATTTTGTCGCAGCTCCATGTTCAGTGTGGAATAGACACCACGAGTTAATCTCTGTGCCGTAATGGGGTGGATCCACATACGGCGGCGTCTTCGCTGACGTCTAATGCGCTGCTCCTCAAACTTTCGCTCCTTCTCCAGAACGATAAACCTCAATCGATTCATCTCCGCAGTAAAATCAACAAGATTCCTGAAGATATTGCCGATAATGACATCCATGTTCGCCAATCACTTGCTACTTGCTCTTCTCTCCAAACTGCACTTGCTCCTCTACAACCTGTCAAAGATGGGATGTAGGAGCAGTGTATATATAGGATTACAGTAGCCAATCATATTTGGAACCCCAAAAAGGGCGGTCTTAAAAAACCGGATCCGGCGCATACGGCGTCAACGGATGCCAAACCGGATACACCGGATGAGACGGATGCGGTTTTTTGCCGCATTCGTGAACCGGATGCGGCGAAAAACCGGATGCAGCGCATCCGGTTTTCATACAAAATACCGGATGCGGCGTGCGCTAAATGCCGGGGGCGCCGTTTAGGCGCCCGCCGGATGTGTGAATGAGGCCTAAGGCTAACAACGTATAAGTAAAAGGGGTGGTCTAAAAAAATAATTCTCATCCTAAATGCCTATTGAATGCAAGAATCTAACAATTTTTCTAATGTACTTTAATTGAAAACGCCTATCCTTCTCTAACTGATTTATTTTTCTTTTTTACAACTTCCTCTTTGATGACAGTTCATTACAGAATCCCAGTGCATGATGGGGACACTCGAACAAAGCCACATCAGGGGGCAGAGGCTGCGGTCCCTGCTGCAGCCACTGCCTGAAACGAAGCATCATCGGTGACCTTCATTTCAAGGGTGGGTTAGTCCCTGATCTGTCACTGTGCGATGGCACAGTGACAGTGCGCTCTGTCGTTGGCTAAGATCAGTAGTAACGAGCTGGCAACAGAGCGCATTGACAGTTTGCATTGTAAGACGATTACCTGGTTTGCAGAGACCAGGACCAGGTTTCTGGTCTCTGCATGTCAGGTAATTTTACAATGAGCACTGACAGTGTGCTCTGTTGCCAGCTATTTATACTGGTCTAAGCCAGCGAGAGAGCGCACTGTCACTGTGCACATCACACAGTGACAGATCAGGGACTAACCCAGTCCCTGAAATGAAGGTCACTGATGATGCTTAATTTCCGGGAGTGGGCAAGAACTGCGGAAGAGACAGCAGCCTCTGCACCCTGACGACTCTTCCATCGAGTATGCCAGTATGCACTGGCATTCTCAAATGAAGCGTCATCAAAGAGGAAGTTGTAAAAAAGAAAAAAAGAAAGGTAGTTAGATAGTTGTAGATATATAGGCATTTCAATAAAATTAATTTGCACTTTGGACCACCCCTTTAAATGGATTCTTAGAACCCAAATGACCTTTTTGCCTCGGTCTGGACAGAATATTTCAGAATCCAAGCAACATATGCATCCACCGTTTCTAACTGGAAAGGGAAACACACCAGTCCCATCAAGTCCAAGGTATGCAGCTTGTATTGCGAAATCTGGTAACAGGTCTGTTTTAACGATTTGGCAATGGCTGCCATACATGTAGTATCTGAATGTTTTTACCATCTAAAATTTGAGAAGTTAAACCGCAAATGGCTGCATTTTTATTTAACAAAATCCCCACGTTTATTGGCTGTCTAACAGCTGTGAAACATGCTGGGCGGGGATTCGAGCACGGCGCTCGAGTATCCGCGCTGCACCCCGATGCGCTATCGAGTAGTGAGCATGCCCAGAAGTTCAGGTCCAACTTTGGATAGAACGTCAGGCCTGTTTATTATTAGGACTATTTCTAAGCGCTGTTGCCAAGGATGATATAAGAAAAATCACCAATTTGGGGTTGCCCATTCTGTTAATAAAAAGTGCTGCCCCTGATTGGTATCGCTATATCAATTCTAACCTAGAGAATCATCATTTTTACTGCATACTGAACGCTGTATAAACAAAAAAAAAAAACAATGGCGGAATTAAGAGGTTTTGTTTTACCGCACTTGGTTTTTTTCTCCTTTTTCTCTACATTGTATGGTAAAATGAATGGTAGTATTATAAATCACAACTCGTCCCATGAAAAATAAGCCCTAGTACCACTATGTCGACAGAACAATGAAAAGGTATGGCTCTTGGAGAAGGGAAGAAGAAAAAAAATTAAAGTTAAAAAAAAAATAATAATTCTTAAGGGGTCAAACGACAATATAGTCGGCATATATATATGAGAACATTCTTGGCAACGAGTTTTTAGTGAGCTAATAAAGTCTTTATCATCGTTATCTTTTAATTTCTATTTATAGTAAATTAAAAGTCACCCAGACATTAATTAACATGTCGCCACAAGCGAATCTGACAAATTCCGCCCATCAGGTAAAATTTCAGCACCGATAAACGATAACTGTTTGAGTCTCTCGTAGAATCTTTACAAATTTCTTTCCACATATAACCTCCCTCATGAGTCTAAGTCCTTAATAGGAAAACAACAGGCGGCTCCGGCAGACCTCGAATGACCCAGAGAAAATCACTTCTGGACTGTCTTGGTTGACTACTTAAAGGAAAACTCCATTATTTAGTTTAAACCTGCATTAAAACTTTGGTCATTTACTTTGTTTGCTTTACTTTTTCACCAATTTATAGTTTCATGATGTTTTATAAAAACATTAAATACAGAAAATACCCAATAAATGTTTTTTTTTATATAAAAACTCCTCCCTCAAGCTCCTCCTTTTCTTTATTCCTATTTTTTCCCATGTCATAGTTAAAACTAAAATATATATATACATATAAAATTAAAATATTAGAACTGAAAAATAGGGATTTTTGTGAGTACTCACCGTAAAATCCTTTTCTCTGAGACGCTCATTGGGGACACAGGACCGTGGGGTGTATGCTACTGCCGCTAGGAGGCTGACTAGCTCCTCATCCGCAGTATACACCCTCATGCTGGCTCTAAGCGAACCAGTTCAGTGCAAAAGCGGTAGAACAAAATAAATAGACCTTAATACAAGTTCAATATGTCAAGAAACCCACCTACCAAAAAGAAAACAGAAAGGAGCCGTCAGGCTAATAGGGTGGGTGCTGTGTCCCCCAATGAGCGTCTTGGAGAAAAGGATTTTACGGTGAGTACTCACAAAAATCTCTATTTCTCCTTCGCCTCATTGGGGGACACAGGACTGTGGGACGTCCCAGAGCAGTCCCTGGGTAAGAAATTGACCCAATGGATTTAAGTCTTAAGTACCAACTGTCTATAGGTGTGCTACCGCAGCCTGGATAATCCATCTGCCCAGACTTGCATCTGCCGAAGTCTGAGTATGGATATTGTAGTGCTTTGAAAATGTATGTAGGCTAGCCAAAGTTGCAGCTTTGCAAACCTGTTCTGCTGATGCCTGGTGCCGAAGAGCTCAAGAGGCGCCCACCGCCCGGGTGGAATGTGCCCTGATCCCTGCTGGAACAGGTGTGCCTCTGACGCGGTAAGATTCTTGAACAGCCAGACAAATCCACCTGGCTATTGTGGACTTTGAGGCGGCAAGTCCCTTCCTGCGACCCTCGGGGAGCACAAACAGCGTGTCTGTCTGGCGAAAAGATGCCATCCGAATCGAGATACATACCTCCTGAGAGCTCTCACTAGATTCAACGTATGAAGGGCCCTTTCCACACAGTGCACTGGTGCCAGGCAAAATAATGTCCTCGTTAATGTGAAATGAAGAAACGACCTTTGGCAGAAACGGTGGGGCCGGCCTAAGAACCACCTTATCCTGGTGAAAAATCAGAAACGGGGCTCAACAGGATAGGGCAGCTAACTCCGAAACCCGCCTAATTGACGTTATGGCTATGAGAAAAACCACTTTCCATGAGAGGTAGGTTAATGAAACGTCCTGCAGTGGCTCAAAAGGGGGTTTCTGCACAGCACCTAGGACCAGGTTAAGGTCCCAGGAGTCTAGAGGAGACCTATAAGGAGGTACCACGTGGGAGACCCCCTGAATGAAAGTCTTTACCTGCAGGTTGGAAGCAATCCTGAATTGAAATAAGACGGATAAGGCTGAGATCTGTCCTTTGAGGGAGCTGGGTCCTAGACCCGAGTCCAGGCGGACTTGGAGGACATCTAAAATGTTGGGGATGGAGAAATTGAGAGAGGACGACCGTGACCTCTGCACCACGCAAAGAAGACTTTCCAGGTGCGGTGATAGATCTGCACCGAGGCGGACTTCCGGGCGCTAATCATTGTAGTAACTACATTTCAGAAAAAACCTGCTTGAGTCAAGATCCATACTCAACAGCCAGGCCGTCAAACAGGGCCTCTGAGTTCTGGTGGTAGATCGACCCTTGGGAAAGTAGGTCCGGCTGATCCGGTAGCCACCAGGGAACTTCGGCAACTAGTTGCACTAGTTCTGCGTACCATGCCCGACGAGGCCAGTCTGGGGCGACCAGGATTACTGGGACCCCTTCTGACCTATCTTCCTGATGACTTTCGAGAGCAGTGGTAATGGGGCAAACACGTACGGGAGATGAAACTGGTTCCATGACAGAACCAAGGCGTCTATGGCGATGGCCCTTGGGTCCCGGGACTGAGCGACAAACTCGGGCACCTCGGCGTTTAACCTGGAGGCCATCAGCTCCACAATCAGGGTTCCCCAAAGCTGGCAGATTTGATGAAAAATCTCGGGATGGAGAGACCACTCCCCGGATGCAAGACTCAGCTGAGAAAGTCTGCGCCCAGTTCTTTACGCCTGGAATATAAACTGCCGAGATCACCGTGTGATTCTCATCGGCCCAGCGGAGAATGTGTTCTACTTCGCACGTGGCCGCCCGGCTGCGGTTGCCCCACTGGTGATTGATGTAAGCCACGGCCGTGGCATTGTCCGACTAAATCAGGACGGGCGACCCGCCAGGAGATGATGAAAATGTCCTAAGGTAAGCCGGATTTCCCACATATCCAGGAGGTTGATCGGGAGGCATGATTTCCGAGGTGACCAATGTCCCTGAGCTGTGTGGTGACGGAAAACGCTCCCCAACCGAGGAGACTGGCGTCGGTAGAGACCACCAACCAATGGTCCAGAGGAAAGGACTTCCCCTGAAGAAGGGAAGACCTCAGTGTCCACCACCTGAGTGCCTGCCTGACCTGAACGGACAGTTGGCACGGGAGGTCGAGAGAAAATGGGCTCCTGTCCTAAGCAGCCAAGAGGGCATGCTGCAGGGAACGAAGGTGAAGCAGGGCGAACGGAACTGCTTCCATTGCTGCCACTATTTTTCCCAGGACCCTCATGCAAAAACGGATGGCACGAGGACCTGGTTGGCGGAGTGTCTGGACTCCTTGACAGAGGGATAGGGCCTTGTCCCGAGGAAGAATTATCAACCCTCGGGAGGTGTCCAAGATCATTTCTGAGAAGGAGATTCTCTGAGCTGGGACAGGAGATGACTTTTTTTTAAGTTTACCAGCCACCCCAGGTGAGAGAGCATATACACCGTGATGTTGACGCATTCCTCACAAGACTGGAAGGACGGTCCCTTGACTAGGAGGTCGTCTAAATATGGCAAGATGACTATGTTGCGAGAATGCAGGTGGACATGACAGCTGCCATGACTTTTCTGAACACCCTGGGGGCGGTGGCTAGATTGAAAGGAAAGGCTGTGAACTGGTAATGAAGGCCATGGACAGCAAGCAAAGGAACTTTTGATGAGAGGGAAAAATGGGGATATGAAGATAGGCGTCGTGGATGTCGATAGAGGCCAAAAATTCTCCCCTTTCTATTGATGAAATGAAGGCGCGAATGGACTCCATCCGGAAATGCCTGATCTTGACAAATCTGTTTAGGAGCTTTAGGTCCAGAATGGGCTTCACAGTTCCATCCTTCTTAGGGACCACAAATAGATTCAAATAGAATCCCTGGAACCTTTCGTTTTCTGGCACGGGAATTATAACTCTGTCGTGGAGGAGTGACTCGATGGCTCTGAAGAAGGACCGAGTGGCGCTTCCGCTCTTGGGGGACCTTGATCCCTTAGATTAGGACTGGTGAGGACGGTTTCTCCCCAACGGATTGGACCTATATGAGATTTGGCAATCTCTTTCCTGAGAGGAGAGACCTGCACCAGCAGGATTGGCCGATGTGGCCCACCCAGGGTTACGAAAGGACCGGAAGATGTCTGCAGTTGGCGATGACAGGGTCGCTTAACCTTCTGTTGGGCAAGAAAGTTACTTTTCACCCCTGTGGTGTCTGAGATGAGCTGATCTAGCTTCTCACCAAACAACCGGCTGCTCTGATAAGGCAGAGATGTCATGGATTTCTTTGATGTCAAGTCTGCTCGCCATGTCCTTAACCACAGACTCTCCCAATGGAAATGGCATTTGCAGCCGCAAGCGCCACGCAGTTAGCTGTGTCCAAGGACGCATTGATCAGGTAGTCTCCGGCCACGGCGATCTGATTTGCCAGATCTACTACCTCAGGGGAAGATCCGTCCCCAGCAGGGCTCTATTCAAAGACTCTGCCCAAGAAACCATGGCTTTAGCCACCCATGTTTCAGAGAAAGAAGGGGAGAGAGCTGAACCCTAAGCTTCAAAAACTGAACGAGCAAGGCTCTCTATTATACAGTCAGTGGGATCTTTGATAGAGGACCCGTTAGGTAACGATAGCAGGGTTTTGGAAGCCAAGCGAGACACAGGTGGATTTACTGGGGGGATTCTGCCCACTTTTTTCGGAGATCGGAAGCAAACGGGTATCTTGCTTCAAGCGCCCTATGACCTGAGAAATGTTTGTCTGCTCGTTCCCTGTGCCGCTGCACTATGTCCTCAAACTCTGGGATAGTGCTGAACACTCTACGAGGCCGTTTGACCCATTTAAATGACACCTTGTGGCCAGTGGCCCTGGTGGATTCATCATCAACTGCCAGGGTTTGGTTGACGGCTTCAATGAGACTATCAACAGTCTCCTGATAGCCGGGTGTATCCAAAATGAGGGGCCCATCTGAATCGTAATTCCGAGTTCTACTCGCTACCGTACACAGGTGAAGGTGAGCGAGAGGTGGAGATTATGGATGCTGAGGCTCCGGATGGCCCGGAAGACGATGTATGGGTTTGTTTTCCCTGCTTCTTCCTAGAGTGAGAGCGGCCCCTGCAGGCCGATGGCTCCTGTGAGGTGGAGGACCCTTCCAAGACAGGCAAGCCACTGTCCCTACCCCTGTTGGGGGCTTGAAGGGACTCGATTGCTCTAGTTAGCAATGCCATGGACAGCAACAGAGACAAAGCCCATTCAGGAGGGCTAGGTATACTGGGCTCGGACGTAGCGGGGGGGGGCTCCTGGGCGCATTCGGAATCGCGGAAAGAGACGCGCCTGGGGGCGAGACATCCAGCTTGTGGCCTAGTACAGGCCGAAGCCGGGGCTTAAAGTTCAGGTGCCGGCCGGAAGACGCTGGGAGAGCGCACTGGGACACAGACTCGCGCACCGAGAGTGGCGCCCACCAGGCCCAAGGTACTGCATGGTCACCCGGGGCGCTATGAAAGACAGGGGCATTAAGGCGCTTATGAGGCCAAGACTAGCACCATGCTGCTGTGACCGGAAGCTGCACCCAGAGGATAAGGATGCCGGCTGCATCGTGCCCTCGCCTGCCCAAGAATGCAGGAGCCCTCCCAGCACCTCCCCTTCCCCATGCTCATCCATGGCTAGGTTAGAGGGGAGGGGGGTTGTTAAAAGGACGATGCAGGCACCCTAAATCCGTCTTCCCTTAAGGAGGATGAGGAGAGTAACCGTCCGCCTCCTTCCATCACCGCAGTCTTAGCATAGGTGATACAGTGGGGGCTGCATGGACTGCTTTTATGCCCCTGTACAGCCTAGGGTTTCTGTACCTTAGGGTGGTCAGGGCTGCGTCCGGCATAATGTCCCATGTCGCAGGAGAGGATATGTGGAGGCGACACTCCACGTGCTCGACTGTTGTTGGTTTGGGGAGATCGGACCCTTCCAATAGGGTCCGTCGCCCGTCTCATCTTCATGGTGAGGAAAAAAAAAAAAAGAATAGACTGAAAACTAGACTCGTGTGCCTCCTACGGACACTAAGCATGAACTGGTTCGCTTACAGCCAGCATGAGGGTGTATACTGTGTATACTAGTGTCAGCCTCCTAGCACAGTAGCATACACCCCACAGTCCTGTGTCCCCCAATGAGGCGAAGGAGAAACAAATAAATCCTTAGCGTTAGCACCTCAGGGGCTCAACCATGCTCCTCCTACTCCTCGTCACTGTCCTGTGTGTGATGCCGTCTGCAAACATCCATTTTTCACAATCTGAATGCAGCCCGAGATGCATGGACCCACTACACGTCTCCTGAGCAAAACTTGCAATCCTCATAAATATATGTTGAGCTGTTGTTTGGGTCAGGTGACCGCGGCTGGTACGTGAATCTCAGTCCATATCGGATCATGAAACACGGGTGTGTGAATCCGGATTAAACTAAATGTTTGGCCCAGATAAAATAAACCTATATTCACCTCTCGTGCCGGCCTCGTTCCAGAGGTGTCGGCACTCACGGTCCCGGGGCTATGATACGGTGAAATGACACATGATGCCCTCATAGAATCATAGAATGGTAGAGTTGGAAGAGACCTCCTGGGTCATCTGGTCCAACACTATGCTCAATGCAGGATTCACTAAATCATCCCAAACAGATGTCTGTCCAGCCTCTGTTTGAAGACTTCCATTGAAGGAGAGCTCACCACCTCTTGTGGCAGTCTGCTTCACTCACTGATCACGCTCACTGTCAAAAAGCTTTTCTAATATCTAATCTGTGTCTCCTCCCATTCAGTTTTATCCCATTGCTTTTAGTCTTTCCTTGTGAAAATGAGAATAAAGATGATCCTTCTAGAATGTGACAGCCCTTGAGATATTTGTAGACAGCTATCAACCCTCAATCAGTGCTGGCTTCACTGTGTCCGCCTCCTGTTGAAATGAACATGAAGAGAAAGTCAGAGATCAGCTCCGGACTTCCGCTTCATGTTCAGTTTGTCCGAAGGCGGACACAGTGACGCCATTGCTGATTGGGCACCGACATCACGTGTCACTCTACCACATCACAGCCCAAGGACCACGAGTGCCAACACCGCTGGAATGGAGCCGGCATGAGAGGCGAGTATCGGTATGTTTATTTTATCGGGTCAAACATTTAGTTTAAGAAGCTGTTGTCCTAGTAGTGGACAACTCATTTATGTCATCTGGTGGTAGAAGATCCCTCTTTTATCAGCCCTATCTGAAGAAGGACAAAATATAGCTAAAAAGGGATTTTCTAGGCTCCACAAATTTCTGCAGTCACCCTATGCCAAATCTTGACAGGATGCAATCTGCACAATGTCAGAAATCCCCTTTTTTGCTTAAGTGAGAGGTCATGTGGTGGTTGGAATTAGCATATTTTGGATGCCAGCTAGCTTCTCATCTACTTCTCTCAACAGAATGACACATGCCCACAGGTATACACATCGAGCTAGCAACAGGGGACTCCTGACAATGTGCAGGTTTCACACTGTCAAGATTTGGCATAGGGTGACTGCAGAAATTTGTGCAGCCTAGAAAACCCCTCTAGTGATTAGGGAATGTTTTGTTTTTGAGCTTTCGTGTTTTTTTTTTTCTACCACACATTCTTCCAAGAGCTACTACTTTATCTTTCCATAGACATAGCCATATGAGGGCTCGGATTTCGCTTTTCAACAGTCGCAACACATGCAGGGATTGCTTAACAAACAGGCAATCCCCGTATGAATTGCAGCTGTCGAACAGCTGTGAGGACTCGAACATATTTTTCGAGCACGCCGATGACACTCAGCACATGAGCATGCTCAGATAACACCTTATTCCAGCACGTTCGCTCATCCCTACTTGTTTTTTTTTTTAGGACAAGTAGTTATTCATGACACTTTTTTTTTTCCAATATAATGTATTGAAAAACAGGAACAAAAATTGCAACTGGGATGTAATGGTGAAAAATACAATTCAGCCATTGTTTCTCTTTTTTTTTTGTTTTTACAGCATTCATTGTGCAGTATGACGACTTAGAAACATGACTGTCTAGATTGATATCAAACTTTCATCGATTTTTTTTTGCTACTTAAAGGGAACCTCTCAAGTTAGACAACATACATAGGAGATATAATGTTAATCTGTAGGTTAATAGTATCAGGGAGGTATCCTGGCTGCCAAACTGAAAGTGCAGCTCCTGGAAGAAAATAAAGTGTTGTCGTAGCACAGCTGGAGCAGAAGGTCATTAGCATATCACATCGGATGTTATACACTAGTGTAACTCCGGCCTTAGCTTGAGTAGTTGCCAGTGATAGCTTGCTATACCTTGGAGTTGGTTTGGGAGCTGTGAGTCTTGGAGAGTGAAGTATTTAAGGAGTCGTCTCTGGAGATTGCTGTTTGGAAGTTTGGCATTAGGAAGATAAAGAGAAGGCTGTTTGGTTTATCTCACCCTTCCTTTCTCATTATAGAGGATTCCTTAGGGCCCGTCTCACATAGCGACACACCAGTGATCCCGACAACGATCAGGATCGCTGGTGTGTCGCTACATGATCGCTGCCGAGCTGCCAAACGAGCAGCTCAGGCAGCGATCAGGACAGCGACACTGCGGGTAACGTCGCCTAGTTACCTGCAGTGTACGTTGGATACCAGCCCGCTGATGCAGGGAGCTGGTAACCAATGTACACATCGGGTTTCCATGCGCTGCGCGACACCTGGAAACCCGATGTGTACCTTGGTTACCAGCTCCCCTGTAGCAGCGCGCTGGTATCCAATGTACACATCGAGTTTCCAGGCACAGCCCCGTGCCTGGAAACCCGATGTGTACCTTGGTTACCAGCTGATCGCTGGTCCCCTGCCTGCCACACGCAGCGATGTGTGCTGGCCAGCAGGAGAACAGCGATCAAAAAAAAGTCCAGGACATTCAGCGACGATCAGCGATTCACAGCAGGGGGGCAGATCGTCGCTGAATGTCACACACAGCGATGTCGCTGGGGAGATCGCTGTTGCGTCACAAAACTAGTGACTCAGCAGCGATCTCGCTAGCGAGATCGCTGTGTGTGACGGGGGCTTTAGTCTGGGTGCACTGAAGTCATTGCTGTTTCTTTTATCCCTGTCTGCCACCCTTATTGTCTTTATTATAGAGAAGGACAAGCTTTCCTGCTGCCCCCACTCACTAATCAGGGTCGTGCTTAGGAAAAAGACAGGAATTAGGAACATGATAGCCGCATGAGGTGAAAGAACTTGTCTAGGGATGTCAGGGAGCTAATGGTTCCATAGGTTAAAATTCAGGGTAGCCCCCTTTGATCTTTCCCTAGTTGCAGAGCTTCCTTTAGCATCCGTCTTACCGTGTGCCGTCTGGCTCCTTAGCGCAGTGTGACAACACTCATTGACCACAATGGTGACTTATCTTGAATGACACAGATAGGTACATCATTTTACAAATCTATTTTAAATAATTACATAAAAAAGGGTTATTCCCTCAATTGCATTATTTTTCCCAAAGCACCAGAGCTGAAGTTTTTGTTAATAAAAAAGCTATGCCCAACATATTTCTTTCTTAAATCTTTATATCTTTTTCATCTTTATCTGCCCCTTTACATAGCTCAATGGGAGATCTTATTCTTAACTGCTAAGATTATTATTACATTTCCCAGCAGCACTTACCTCACCTCAGTGCTGCAGGCCCCTCTCTCTCCTCTGAACCCCGACAATCCTCACCTTTCCAAGTTTTCATGAAGTTAATCTTAAGTATAACTTCACATTATGCTTCTATGCACCCTCAGATCCTGTATTGCACCATGCCTGACCAATTTTATCTTCTGCCATCTTTATCAATAAAGCTGATTTGTGGTTTTACATAATTGTTAGCTGGTTTATAGCAGAGCTCAACTCTTCTGCACTTGACCATGACAGAGCTTGTAATTACTAGGTAGTGCACAGCTGAGCTCATTGTCTGCTGCTGACAGATCAGTGATGTCAAACTGCAAATGCTGTACTGTTGGTGCATATGGCAGAGGATTATCTTCTGTCATATGCATCAGCAGTGCAGCATTTTCAGTTTCACATCATTACTCTCAGTAGCAGGCAACAAACACAGCTCAACTTTTCTCAGCCCCACTCTGTAGTATATCACACCTCAGCCCCAATCTGCTGTATATCTCTCCTATAAGCCCCCTCTATAGAACCCTGTGAAGGAAACCGGTTCCTCCCACATCACCAATGTGACATAACTACACAGTAACAGCTCTCCGGCGCACCCTTTGTCTCTCAGGTCAGTAAGGGAACTGCACCTAGAGCAAATTGGCGCCGGGGAGGATGTCCTGTTACCCATTGGGTATTCTAAGATTCGTAATCAGAGTAAAAGCATCAGTCCAAAATTAATTTTATGGTTTAATTGACTTAAGGGCGCACTAGATAATTACAGAAATATACAGTAAGATATACAACAGAATTACAGTGGATTTGCAATCAGAGTAAAATATAACAAAAATGGTACAAGGCTTAGAGATATTAAACTGGAGGTCAATTTTACCAGGTTGTAGGTTGCATGTGGATGCCGGGAGCTCTGCAGTCCACAGGTATAAGAATCTTAGTTGCCGGACAGTCCTCAAAGTGCGTGCCGCTGACCCCTTGGCAGATCTGTCCCCTGTTCCTTCTTAGATCATCATCGTCTTGATCTTCTGTGAGAGTGAGTGTCTCTGCCATGGGCTCTCAGTTCTTAAACATGCTGGGTTCCTCCCCCCGGTGTCAGAGGGTGGGCTAATAATCTCCACTCTTCAGCTCCCTGTAGCATTTATTCCCAATATCTAAGAAAGGGGGTAACTTTCTCCGGGATGATCGGATCAGGACACAAGAGGTACCAGTGAATGCGGTTTGTTTTGCCTGTTGTGTGGAGAGCAAACATGGCCCCATTGGGTCGCTGTGGAGGGCCAATCTCTATATCTCAGGTCCCAGAGCCCTCACCGACTCGGGAGTCGTACTGTTAGATGCGCGATTTCCGCAGAGTCACGCGGATATTTTTTAGGAGTCTGTACCTCGAAAGGTGTGCTCATAATCCATGGAGTCGAAGTGGCTGGGAGAGACAATGGATGTGTATTTCTGTGTCCAGCTGACAGGTATAATCTAATTGAAAACCCCAGGCACCTCCAGGCCCATGCTGGCGTGGCTCCTTAAGGGTATGCCACACTAAACAATATCGCTAACGTGGATCGCTAAAAAACGTCACTATTTAGCGATCCCGTTAGCGATGTTGTTCAGTGCGGCAGCTTCCAGCGACGAGCTTCCTGCTGTGATCTCGCTCGTCGCTGGAATCGTTCCGGACCCTATTTTCTCGTCGGCGCTCCCGCTGGGTAAGTATCTATCGCTGTGTGGCACCTTTTCTTAGCGATTTAGCGGTACTTTTGTACCGCTAAAGTCGTTAAGAAGATCGCTAACGGCGATAGCGTCGTTAACTATATCGCTAAATGTGGCCGCATTTAGCGATATAGAAACAATCCCGCTAGCGATCTCATTAGTATGCAACGCTAACGAGATCGCTAGCGGGATAGCTTAGTGTGGCAGTACCCTTTTCTCAAGCTTTGAAGTCCTGTTTTGGCCTTATCTCCTTATCATACTAAAAGACCTTGCTATTCAACATTGGAGCACTAAATCCTGTTTTCTTCAATATGCTTACAGGGATGGGGGGTAGGAGCAGTTAGCTGCCTGTGACTCTGTGAACTCAGACAAAATGGCACCTGGGACAGGCCAAGCTCAGACATGAGGCAAGCATTATGCCCCATATCCAAGATGGCGGCTGTTCCTTCATCACAAACCCTTTCAAGAGTATATCACTCCTCTCAACCCCTATATATACAGCCCCATTCTGCAGTACAACACATCTTTCAGCCCCCCTATATACAGCCCCATTCTGCAGTATACTTCTCCTCTTGGAGACTAAAAACACTAAAAAATATATAACCCAATAATTGCTCCCTAATCTCCTCCTTTCATATCCTATTTTCTCTCAAGTTACAATTATTGAGACTTTTATAAAGAAACTAGATGGTGTCCCGATTCTAACGCATCGGGTATTCTAGAATATGTATGTAGTTTATTTATGAAGATTTAAGAATAATGCAATGTTGCTGGGGTGTATATAGAGGCTGCTGGGGTGTATATAGAGGCTGTTGCTGGGGTCTATATAGAGGCTGCTGCGGGGTATATTTGGAGGCTGCTGCTGGGGTATATGTGGAGGCTGCTGCTGGGGTATATGTGGAGGCTGCTGCTGGAGTATATGTGGAGGTTGCTCCTGGAGTATATGTGGAGGCTGCTCCTGGAGTATATGTGAAGGCTGCTGCTGGAGTATATGTGGAGGCTGCTGCTGCTGGGGTATATGTGGAGGATGCTGCTGCTGGAGAATATGTGGAGGCTGCTGCTGAGGTATATGTGGAGGCTACTGCTGCTGGGGTATATGTGGAGGCTGCTGCTGGGGTATATGTGGAGGCTGCTGCTGCTGGGGTTTACTTGGAGGCCGCCGGTCAGGGTACTGCGTCGCCGCTGACCTCAATGCGGCAGGAGATGACCCGCGGCTACCGTTGGGAGATCAGCGGCTAGGGTCGCTGATCTCCCGACGATAGCAGTGCTATGAGTGGTTCGAATCCTGCGCCATTTCGCAGCCGGACTGCGCCTGTCGCTGGTTGGTCGCGTCCGGCCGGGCGTGACCAATCAGTGACGCGGGATTTCCATTACAGACAAACAGAATTAGACGATTATATAGTAGATCTTATCTGTGTATTAGTAAATCAGCCATTACGTTCTCCTCCTCACTATCCTATATGTGGCTGCAGCAGGAGCCTCCCCACTTTGCCCTGTCTACAGTAGGACAAAAAATTACCAAGTCCTGCCTCCCCTTGGCTAAAGGGTAGGGCTTTGGGCAGTGGCCAGCTAAAGATGGAGATTAACCCCTGTGCTACCTGCCCGATTTTTACAAAACTGACTGTTCAGGAACATAAGAATATGCTGCAGTTAGACAAGTATAACTAGATTTCTTGTTTACCAAACTTATTTTTGGCAACTTGATAACTTGCAAGGATAATGCAATGGATTAACCTGAAGTCTTATGCAGAACTACGGTGGAGACAATCAACCCATGATGAGCTGTGCCGAATGACAAACTGATGCTCTGCTACATCTATATATTTTCCTTAAGGTCACTTAGGACAAATTACATTGTTAGCAAAAAAAAATAAGTTTTTATCAAGACACAAAACAGCAGAATATTGTCAGATGTTCCCGGCGTGAACTCGGAGAGGCTGAGGGATTTCATTTCATTTGCTGACTGACTGTACCTGCAGTGGAGTTAGAAGGCCATTACTTACATGCTTAGTCCTTTCATCGGAGGCCAGGCTTGTAGAAGTAAAACTAAGTGCTGGAACTCTGGGTGCGTGTGACTGATGTCCAGCAGCTCCACAAAG
Organism: Oophaga sylvatica; assembly: GCA_033576555.1. NCBI lineage: Eukaryota > Metazoa > Chordata > Amphibia > Anura > Dendrobatidae > Oophaga > Oophaga sylvatica. Next base: position 40,137,150 of record JARQOD010000005.1, read on the forward strand.
AGACCATATCTTTTTTCTTCATTTTCAATGTCAGCCACTTCCACCTAGAGGGTGAAAAACCACAGCTCAGACCTTGAATCCATTCTGCGTAAATGGGTAAAAGCAAGGAGCATGATGAATACTGTACACAATGAAACGCAGACAGCTCTTTGTCAAAGTCTGCTGGATGAAAGTCAGCAGAGAAGAAAAGACACAACGCAAATCATCTGCTTTTTACAGAAACTTATGCAGTGAAAAGTCTACAAAGATCAATGCTGACTAAATGCGGATATTCATAGAAGCAGATTTGTGGCATAGATTGCAGGCTGTCACCAAACTTCACAAGACAAACTGCTAAGTTATTAAATAGATGTCAGACTTCATGAAGCTGATGTATTAACTTTTAAAATCCATGTCAGAATAGAATAAAAACCTAATATTAAAAAGAACAGATAGAATTTCTGAAGCCTGATTGACAGTTGCAGCTGGTCTTGAGCAGTGTGAGATCTGTGCAGGGAGGAGGGACACTGAGGAGCTGTCAATAAGGATAGATGACTGACACAGACAGAAAAGGGGCCTTATGCAAGAAAAGCTAATGGGCCCCTCTTTGTGTCTGTGACTAAATGCTTTGGAGGAGAAAGTAAGTGAGCCCCCTTACCTCTTGAGCCCCTGTGACTCTGCACAGGTTGCACCAATGGTATGTCCAGCCCGAGTCTAAAATTTCATGAAACATATAGCCTGCCTCATCAGGTATGAAAGGTCTATACAACAATGTATGTACCATGGAGCACAAAATAGACAGATACCCTTCAAATATGGGCTTATACGTAAAAGAGTAGCCCTACAAAATGATCCAGCAAAAGTTAAATTGACCCAAGCACTGGGATATCACAGCACCAAAAAATATAGGTAATTCAACACCTAATTTAACATTGGTTAATGGCTTGTGAAATCTTAAATCTTAATCCCCTAGAATGAGATAATCTTCCCTGACAAGTTATCAAGAGTGTTCCTTCTGAGTCATGAAATCCTTTGCTACATCTGTACATGCATAGTGATATATGGATGTATCTCGTTTATAGATTGACCCATGGTATAGCTTACAAGCATACAAACACGCAGATCCCCCAGCCACTGCGATCTTCAATAACAATCCCTCATACATGCGGAATGTAAATCAAACACAATAAAAAGGGAGAAACCAATGTGAAACGCGTTAAAAACAAGAGTAAACCATGAAGATTAAGGGTAGTGCACACGTTGCAGATTTGCCTGGGAATTTTCTGCACAGAATCCGCACCTCTTGGCAGAAAACGCAGGTGTGTTTTTCATGCGCTTTGATGCGTTTTTGATCAGGAGACCTTGGTGGACATTCAACTCTCCCACAATGACCAATCCACTTTCCAGGTAACTGAAGATGGCACATTCCCTGAGTTTTTCCAGCAAGATGGTGCAACCACCACATTATGGGTGTCAGGTCCAAGCATTCCTACATGAACAGTTTCATGTTGGATTGGTCATCGTGGGCCAGTTGAATGGCCACCAAGGTCTCATAATCTGACCCCATTAGACTTTTATTTTTGGGGTCATCTGAAGGCAATTGTCTATGTTGTGAAGAGATGAGATGTGCAGCATCTGAAACAATAGATACTGGAAGCCTGTTCTAGCATTTCTTCTGCGGTGTTGATATCATTGTTTTTCTTGTGAAATTCTCAATAAGTTTGATGTGTCACATGACCCTCTTCCCATTGAAAAAAATAAAGTTGGATCCAAAATGGCCGCCATGGTTACCACCCATCTTGAAAAGTTTTCCCCCTCCCATATACTAATGTGCCACAAACAGGAAGATGATATCACCAACCATTCCCATTTTATTTAGGTGTATCCATATAAATGGCCCACCCTGTAGATAAATAGATAATAGATAGATAATATATAGATGATAGATAAAATGGTAAATAAATAGTTAGACACACACACAAATCTTCACGAAATATCTTTAAATAAAAAAAAAAATGGCGTGGGCTGCCGCGCAATTTTCTTCGCCAGAGGAGGAAAGCCAACGGCCGGGGCCAATATTTCTAGCCTGGGAAGGGGTTAATACCCATGGAGCTTCTCGGCTATGAATATCAGCCCGCTGCTTGCCTTTACTAGCTATTAAAATAGGGGGACCCCCCAAAAAAAAGACGTGGGGTCCTCCTATAATTTATACCCAGAAAGGCAACGCAGACAACTACGGGCTGATATTCATAGCCTAGGAAGGGGCAATGGATATTGGCACATCCCTGGCTAAAAATACCGGCACCCAGCCGCCCCAGAATTGGCACTTCTGTACCATGCTCCAATTCCGGCACTTAGCCCCTCTTTTCCCACTGCTGTGTAGCGGTGGTATATGGGGTAATAAGGGGTTAATGTCACCTTGCTATTGTAAGGTGACATTAAGCCCGGTTAATAATGGAGAGGCATCAATTAGACACCTATCTATTACTAATCTTATAGTTTGAAAGGGTTAAAAAAAAACACACATAAGAATAAAGTATTTTAATGAAATAAAACGCAACAACAGTTTTCTTATTTTTATTGCACGCCTAACCTATGCGGTCTCCTATAATAAAAAGTAAAAAAATAAAACAATCGTATACTCCCTGTCTGACGCAGTCCAATTAATAACAAGTGTCCCACGACGATTTCCCCTATAGAACAGTGACATCAAGTGATGTCACTGCTGTATAGGGCCTCACAGTGATGTACTGACAGGAGACATTGGCTCCTGCAGTGCATCACTGAGTTACCGAGTTCAGGCTGCCACTTTATGGGAATGCTGCGTGAGAATTTTCTCACCTAGCATTGCTGGTGAGAAAATGAACTTAAGTGACCTCACTCTCTCCCGGCGGCGGAGGGATATACATCGTGGATGGTTCCCTCCGCTGTCAGTGCATAGTGGAGGCCGTGTAGAGCACTGAGATCACTCGATGTCAGTGTTCTACATCGGAGATCTTCGTGGAACACTCGTTAATAATTGGACTACGGTGGAAAGGTAAGTATAGGTTGTTTTATTATTTTATTTTTTCTAAAGTAGACATGGCATCGGGGATTAGGTGATTGGTGAGTATGTACTCTATGTTATGTGTTGTATGTTATGTGCATATACTGTATGTTATATGTAATGTATGTTTTTTTGGTTTTTTTACATTCAACACATAAGCCGTCCCATCATTGGCTAATGTGTCACTCACTGTCACTGTAGCAGGCATAGCCGGATGAGACTTTGAGACTTGTAGCCAAATCGGACAATGCTGCTACATAACAGCCTGGCAACCCGCAACCCCGGACAGCCCAGCAACCCCCGCAGACCCCCCGGACAGCCCCGGCAACCCCGCACAGCCCGCAACCCCCGAAGACCCCACGGACAGCCCCGCACAGCCCCGGCACCCTCAGCAACCCCCACAGACCCCCAGACAGCCCAGCAACTCCCGCAGACCCCAAGGAAAGCCCCGCCAACCCCTGCAGACCCCACGGACAGCCCCGTCAACCCCTGCACACACACATAGCCCGCACAGAGTCACCACACACACACTATACACGCACACAGTCACCGCCCACACACTTTCCTCCTCTGATCCGCAGTGTTTCATAAAAAAGATCTGCGGTTTTGCTGCGGAAGTGTCCGACTCAATGCAAGTCAATGGGTGCAGAAACGCTGGATTTACGCACAAAGAATTGGCATGTGCACAACAAACCTGTGTTTCCCACAGACTTACATTGGCTGTGCACTACACTACGGATCTGATGCGTTTCCGCATGTCCAGAAACGCTGCGGAAACGCATCTAAATCCGCAACGGTGCACATACCCTAAGGGTATGTGCACACGTTGCAGATTTGCCTGCAGAATTTTCTGCACAGAATCTGCATCTCTTGGCAGAAAATACAAAAATTACAATAGAAAGGTGACATTAACCCCTTATTACCAAACTTGCCACCACTACAGGCCAAGTGGGAAGAACCCGACAAAGCTTCAGAAAAAAGCGAATCTAATAGATGCGCTTTTTCTGGGCAGCTGCGGGCAGCTGATTTTAGGCTGGGAGGGGCCCATATTCATGGCCCCATACTAGCCTGAGAATAGCAGCCTGCACCTTTATAGTTTTGCTGGGTTGGTTCAAAAATTAAGGGGGACCCCCACGTCGGGTTTTTCATTCATTCTCCCTGCTCGCTGTTGCCGGCAGAGCAGGAGAGAATAATGACAGCCGACTTCAGCACCACAGGCAGGGGAACAGCGCTTACAGTAGCGCTTCTTCCCCGGCAGCTGTCCGTGAGCACGGAAGACAGTGTGAATGTTCTCCGTGTGCAGCACGTTTCGCAGACTGTACGCTCCCACAAACACTGACATGTCTCCGTGTCTGGCACACGGACACAAGGTCCGTGAAAACATGCTGATATGTGCATAGACCCCTTCATTTTAATAGGTCTACGTGTGTCAGTGTCTCTGGTACGTGAGAAAACTGTCACTACACGTATTGAGCCACTGATGTGTGAAACCGGCCGAAGAGTCTGCAGTGTCCACTGCTAAGACAGGGCTTCCTGTCTTAGCAGTGGACACTGCAGACCCTCACACAGCACGCTGCCATACAGATCTCCTCTATCCAGATGACTGATGAACGTCAGGTATTGACCGAAACGTCTCATTTTTCTGGAACTTCTTCATCCAATAAATATGTTCTTGAATACACCTATACGAGTGCAAGTATTTCTACATCTCATCATAAAGTGACATTGGTCAGATTTAAAAAAATTGGCCTGGGGCGGTCACTAAGGGGATAAAAAGGAAAATTAATAATATGTTCCTGATCATAACATCAATTGCAAAATCATGGCACTTATCTTTGGAGAGTCTTTTCCTAAGCCACATAGAAAATCAGGACCAGATGAATTTGGCGGGAGGGTCAGAGAGTATATAAACCTCAATACTTCCCCTAGATGCGTACCCTATTGCCAACCCTACCTAACCATGGAGGTTGGCACCCTTCTTGTGAGGGGTTGTAGTACCCAGGACTACCTAGGGGTTAGTAGGGTGAGATGACGATGAGCAGGGGTGATAACTTGGGTCCTTCATCTAAGGTGCCAACCTCAATGGTTAGGTAGGGTTGGCAATAGGGTACGCATCTAGGAAAAGTACCGTATATACTCGAGTATAAGCCGAGATTTTCAGCCCATTTTTTAGGGCTGAAAGTGCCCCTCTCGGCTTATACTCAAGTCATATACCAGGGGTCGGCGGGAGGGGGAGCGCAGCTGTCCTACATACTCACCCCCTCCTGGCGCGCTCTCTGCAGCCCTTGCTCTTCTCCCACGGTCCCGGCGCCTGTGTTCAGCCATCAGTGGTACCGCTCATCAAAGTCATGAATATGCACATATTCATGACTTTAATGAGCGTACCATGTGACCGCTGAAGTTAGGCATAGCGCCGGAGACCGTGGGAGAAGAGCAGGGGCTGCAGAGACGCTCCAGGAGGGGGTGAGTATAAGCGATATTCACCTGTCCCCGTTCCACCGCTGCGCGCTGTTGCTGTGTCCTCTAGCTGTGAATGTTCAGGTCCTCTGCCTGAGCATTCACTGCTGGAGGACCCAGAAGACAGCGGCGCTCAGCGGTGGAACGGGACAGGTGAATATTGCAGGTGCCAGGCCCTGAGCCAGCGGTGACACCGGCACCGGTCCCCCATAGCGCGCCGGTGTCCCCGCCTGCTCAGGACATCGGCACCATGCCCCCAGTAACGAGAGGTGAGTATGTCATTTTTTTTTTTCATTGCAGCAGCGGCAGCATAAGGGACCTATACTATGGGGCATAATCTATGAAGCATATGGGGCATAATCTATGGAGCATATGGGGCATAATCTGTGGAACATATGGGGCATAATCTATGGAGCAATGGCATAATCTGTGGAACATATGGGGCATAATCTGTGGAACATATGGGGCATCATATGGGGCATAATACATGGGGTAGCATATGGGGCAGCATATGGGAGCATATGGGATATTATGGGGCAGCATATTGGGCTCCTGATTCAATATGGCTATTCAAAAACATTTAACCTACTTCAATTTTACTTTTATTGATATCTATTTTTAATTTTGAAATTTACCAGTAGCTGCCTCATTTTCCACCCTAGGCTTATACTCGAGTCGATAAGTTTTCCCAGTTTTTTGTGGCAAAATTAGGGGGTCGGCTTATACTTGAGTATATACGTAATTAACTCATCTGGTCCCGGCTTTCTATGTGGCCTAGGAAAAGACTCCAAAGATGAGTGCCATGATTTTGCAAATTGATGTTATGATCAGAAACCGGTTATAAATTTTCCTTTTTAATACATGTCAATAAAGTATATTCTTTAGTTGGATGATGATTTTTTCTTTTCGGTTAGATAGTGCTAAAGAAAACCTGTAACTTATGAACAACAACAGTCCTGCATCAATTACAAGGAAGCGGCGCACAGACGAAGCTAAATTGCCTAATATTTCTTCCAACATGTCATTACAAATATTAATTTCCCCACACGCCGTCCTCTGATATGACCATTAATATCCAGGCCCATTTTACGATGCTAGCTTTCACATTTGGATTCCATGGCAGTAGGATACGGATAGAAAGGAGAATGGACGTTCTTGAATGTCGCCATTATACCCCGGGGCGGTGGCATCACATTACCGCTTCTGATAAGACTGAAGTGCAGATCTGATTTTTATTTCCTTAAAATTACTTTGTTAAAAGTTCAACTTAGACGCTTAATTTTCATCTTGATGGCATTTTCCTCATTCACTAAAATACAACGTTCTTCTATTTAGAGGAAAAAAGAATGTTAATTTATTTTCCTTTCATAAAGGTGTTAAGCACTTCATTGAATTGGGTGACTTTAACCATCACTGCGGGAGATTTCCGACGGTCGTTGGACTGCTTATCTGCAATATATTCTCGCTGCTGACACGACGAGCCTGGGCTTTCATTCTCAGCAAAGGACATCAAGTTAACCTTGTGTACAGTTGGGCTATATGACACACGGCTTCAGACAAGGCTTATTATATGGCAGCAGCGGCCACACATGAAAAACCTACTACCTGATCTGAATCTGAGTATTAGCCAGCTCCATGCAGCATTAAAGGAGTTGTCCATAAGCAACATCACCTACCCAAGGTTAGTGTGACACATGCACCAGGTCCAAGGCTGGCCTCAAACTGGGCACCCAGGGAATAAGAAGTGCAATGGAGTCTAAGGAACCATCCATATGATCAATAACTACTGATTGCGGAGATCATAAGCAATGAATGTCCTGCATGCCGAAATGTTGCTACTTTTGCCGATAGTCTCCAGAGTAAACCAGTAGTTGACCATCCTGGGAACATAGTTATTAAGGTTGAAGGAAGACTTTAAGTCCATCTAGTTCAACCCATATCCTATCCTAACCTGCCCTAACATGTTGATCCAGAGGAAGGCAAAAAAAAACCCATGTGGCAAACAGTAAGCTTCACATTGGGGAAAAAAATTCCTTCCCGACTCCACATACGGCAATCAGACTAGCTCCCTGGATCAACGCAATATCAAGGAATCCAGTATATATAACCTGTAACATTATACTTTTCAAGAAAGGCATCCAGTCCCTTCTTAAATTTTAGTAGGGAATCACTCATTACAACATTAGATGGCAGAGAGTTCCATAGTCTCACTGCTCTTACAGTGAAGAATCTGCGTCTGTGATTATGGCTAAACCTTCTTTCCTCCAGACGTAGAGATGCCCCTTTCCCTGTCACAGGTCTAAGAGTAAAAAGATCATTAGAAAGGTCTTTGTACTGTCCCCTCATATATATATACATTGTAATAAGATCACCCCTAAGCCTTCGTTTCTCCAAACTAAATAACCCCAAGTGTCAATAACCTGTCCTGGTATTGCAGACCCCCCAGTTCTCTAATAACTTTGGTCGCTCTTCTCTGCACCCGCTCCAGTTCAGCTATGTCTTTCTTATACACCGGAGACCAGAACTGTACACAGTATTCTAAGTGTGGTCTCACTAGTGACTTATATAGAGTAAAATTATGTTCTCCTCATGAGCATCTATGCCTCTTTTAATGCATCCCATTATTTTATTTGCCTTGGCAGCAGCTGCCTGACATTGGTCACTAAATGTGAGTTTGTCGTCCACCCATCACCCAGGTCTTTTTCAGTGACAGTTTTGCCCAGTGTTTTACAATTAAGCACATAATTATACATCTTCTTTGTTCTACCCAAGTGCATGACCTTACATTAATCACCACTAAAGCTCATTTGCCATTTATCGGCCCAAGCTTCTAGTTTACATAAATCCTCCTTGATATAAAATTGTCCTCCCCTGTATTGATTACCCTGCAGAGTTTAGTGTCATCTGCAAATATTAAATACTACTCTGTATGCCCCCTACAAGGTCATTAATAAATATGTTAAAAAGAAGCGGCCCCAATACTGACCCCTGTGGTACCCCACTGCTAACCGTGACCCAGTCCAAGTGTGCTCCATTAATAACCACCCTTTGTTTCCTATCTATGAGCCAGTTCTTTACCCACTTACACATATTTTCCCCTATCCCTATTGTTCTCATTTTATGTATCAACCTTTTGTGTGGCACGTATCAAAAGCTTTTGAGAAGTCCATGAACACCACGTCCACTGCGTTCCCTTGGTCCAGTTCGGAACTTACCCCTTCATAGGAACTCATCAGATTAGTCTGACAGGAACGGTTTCACATAAACCCATGCTGATACTGGGTCATGAGGTTATTTTTCTTCAGATACTCCAATATAGTATCCATTAAAAAACCCTCCAGGATTTTACCCACAGTAGATGTTAAGCTCACTGGCCTATAATTTCCAGGTTCAGTTTTTGCCCCCTTTTGAATATTGGCACCACATTTGCAATACGCTAGTCCTGTGGTACAGACCCCGTTATTATGGAACCTTTAAAGATTAAAAATAATGGTCTATCTATGACTGTACTTAATTCCTGCAGTACTCTGAGGGGTTTACCATCCGGGCCCGGGGACTTGTCAATTTTAGTGATTTTAGGCTATGTGCACATGTTCCGGATTTTTCACATTTTTTTTAGCGTTTTTGCAGTAGTTTTCCGCTGCAAAAAGCTTAAAAAAACACATTCATTAAGCATCCTGTTAATAGAATGAATTCCGCAATTTTTATGCACTTGCTGCGTTTTTTTCCCGCAAAAAAAACGCAGCATGTTCATTCTTTTTCCGGAATTGCGGCGATTCCGTCGCATAGGAATGCATTGAACCATTTACTTTCCCATGTGGCTACGCCCACCATGCGCAAAGTAAGTAAGTTCGGATGGTACCCAGGGTCTGGAGGAGAGGAGACATATCCCTGTTAAAACAATAATTAAAATAATAAATCGTGATATTCTCACCTTCCAGGACCCCGCAGCTTTCCCGCTCCTCAGCGAGCTCCTGGCAACTCCTGTTCCCAGCGATGCCTTGCGACAATGACCCCAAATGACGTAGTGGTCTCGCGTGATGCTATGTCATCTGGGGTCATTGTCGCCAGGCATCAATGGGAACGGAACTTGCTGGGAGCATCGCGAGGACCAGGAAGGCTGCGGGGGCCGCCGGAAGGTGAGAATATCACGATTTTTAATTTTTTAAATTATTTTAACATTAGATCTTTTTACTACTGATGCGGCATAGGCAGCATCAATAGTAAAAAGTTGGTCACACGAGTCAAACACTATGTTTGACTCGTGTGACCAACCTGTCAATCAGTTTTAAAAGCGATGCTACAGATCGCTTGGAAAACGCTAGCATACTGTAAGCTAATTACGCTTGCAAACCGCTAGTTTTTAGCGGGAATACGCATACCTATAAAATGCGTATTTCCCGCGGCAGGGATGTGCGGGATTGCAGCGGAAATTCCCCAACGTGTGCACATAGCCTTAGACGCCGCCGTACTTCTTGCTGGGTTAAGCAGGTGACATTTAATGGAGAAATTTTTTTATCACTGATCATGTTATCTGTCATGGGATTTTCTATGTTAAATACTGTTGAAAAAAAGTCATTTAGCATATTGGCTTTTTCCTCATCCTCATCCACCATTTCACCCAGACTATTTTTAAGGGGACCAACACTATCATTTTTTAGTTTCTTCTATTTATGTAGTTAAAGAATATTTTGGGATTATTTTTACTTTCTCTGGCAATGAGTCTCTCTGTCCTCAATCTTTGCTGTCTTGATTTGCTTTTTACAGAATTTATTCAGTCTTCTGTATTTATTTAATGTCCTCTCACTACCTACTTGCTTTAATTCCCTAAACGCTTTCTTTTTGTCCCTTATTGCGCCCCTTACAGCTCTATTTAGCCATAGTGGTTTCCTCCTAATTCTAGCATGTTTATTCCCATAGGGTATATACTGTGCACAGGTCCTATTCAGGATGCTAATAAACGTCTCCCATTTTCTTTGTGTATTTTTATGTCTCAGGATATCGTCCCAGTTTATTGCACCAAGATCATCTCTCATCCGTTGGAAATTTGTCTTCCTGAAGTTTAGTGTCCTTGTAACCCTCGACTACACATCTTATTAAAGGATACATGAAAGCTTATTATTTTGTGATCACTATTACCCAAGTGACCCCCAACCCTTATATTTGATATGCGGTCTGGCCTGTTGGATAATATTAGGTCTAGCAGTGCCCCCCTCTTGTTGGGTCCTGAACTAGTTGTGAAAGGTAATTGTCATTCATAGTTGTCAAAAACCTATTACCTTTGCTGGAACTGCAGGTTTCTGTTCCCCAATGTATTTCAGGGTAGTTGAAGTCCCCCATAATAATGACTTCTCCTTGAGTTGCTGCTTCATCTATTTGCTTTACGAGGATATTCTCTGTTGCTTCCATTATTTTTGGAGACTTATAACAAACCCCTATCAGTAGTTTACTATTTTTTCCCCCTCTCCCTTATCTCCACCCGCCGTTACTCTTTGGCACTATTCACAGGATAGATAATAAATGTATGATCGCTAGAGGCTCCGACTGAATGAGACCCTTACCAACCTCAACAATAGGAGGCGTAAAGTTCACTCTTTATATTGAGTGATAGTCAGCATGTGTGACCACAGTGAAGGAGGCAGCCAAGGGCAGTGGTTGGCTTTCCCCGGACATGTGGCCACCACTCAACAGGGTATTTCAGAACTCTTTTCCTGGGATCAGTGCGAGTTTCAGTGGTCGATTTTCCACCCATCAACAACATAACACTTGGTGTAAACTTTCAATGTTGGGAATAAATGCCCTAACCATACCAATTAAAGGGTTGATCCAGACCAGTCAACAAGGAGCGCACCGCTCCCCAGCGTCCAGAATTTGTAGTGACCATTTTGATACTAGATGATGTCGGTGGCGGAAGGTCACTTTGTCAACCAGAAGTAAATAATAAAAAAGAGGAAAGAAGAACTAGCTGGAGAACTGTTGCCAAATTTGAATAAAAATTAATTTGCAAACTGGCTTGTTTTTGCTAGCACTATGCTAACACACCCATCTAAGATACTAGGAATAAAGGAGTACAGCGATGTAGACACATAAAATGAATGGCGCGGTGGTTGGCCATGCACACTGTCGCTCTATTCTGTAACAGGGTTAAAAGTGCCATGTCAGAGATAACAGTTCACCATTCTGGCGTTCGGTGTGGGTCCCAGTGCTCGAACTCATTTTGATAAGCAGCGGCACAAAATGCAAATCTCAAATATTAATGCACTGTGACCCCGGATGGTGGTAATAACACCGTAGTACAATTAAATGGGGCTGAAGTGCAATACCCCCACAATCCACGAACTGGAGTGGTGCTGTTTCTGGAGAAACCAAATGAGATTGTTTTTTTTTCAAATTTTCTGGGAAATACGCCAGTCAGACCATAAGATTATTGTTATTTTTGCCACTGGCAACCAATAAAAGTTCCCTGTCGATGCAAAGAGGAAGAAATCCCCAGAGTGAAAAGAAAAACCATCATCTAATTATTCAAGAAATCGACCACTTTTCATAAAAATAATAGTGTGCAAAGTAGGGAGAATAAAAAATGAAAATCGTCAGGTTTCATCTGCCCTGGTACAGTAACATCTGTGTGCGGGAGTAAATGCCATATTACCGGGGAGAACGGCAGCAGAGTGTGAATGAACTTACCTGGGGCTAGCCATGCAGTAAACTGGAAGATTGCAGTACACACAGCTAATAAAAACGGGTGACGGCAGCAGAAAAATAAACATGTCCCCCGCACATTATTACTCCGCGGTAAGTTGATTAAAAATAAAAAATGCTTCAATCTCGAAATGTCAATAAGCGGTCGTGCCATCCAGCGAGCACGGTCAATAGATTCTCTCAGCGAGACCGTATATATATGATCACACTGTATACAAAGTAAATGAAAACATAAGACTTAAAAAATAAATAAAGGGTTTAGGGAATTAAAGCAAGTAGGTAGTGATGAGGCATTAAATAAATACAGAAGACTGAATAAATTCTGTAAAAAGCAAATCAAGACAGCAAGATTGAGGCAGAGAGACTCATTGCCGGGAGAAGTAAAAATAATCCCAAAATATTCTTTAACTACATAAATAGCAAGAAACTAAAAAATGATAGTGTTGGTCCCCTTAAAAATAGTCTGGGTGAAATGGTGGATGAGGATGAGGAAAAAGCCAATATGCTAAATGACTTTTTTTCAACAGTATTTACACAAGAAAATCCCATGACAGATAACATGATCAGTGATAACAAAAATTCTCCATTAAATGTCACCTGCTTAACCCAGCAGGAAGTACGGCGGCGTCTAAAAATCACTAAAGTTGACAAATCCCCGGGCCCGGATGGGATACACCCCCGAGTACTGAAAGGAATTAAGTACAGTCATAGATAGACCATTATTTTTAATCTTTAACGATTCCATAATAACGGGGTCTGTACCACAGGACTGGCGTATAGCAAATGTGGTGCAAATATTCAAAATGGGGGCAAAAACTGAACCTGGAAATTATAGGTCAGTGAGCTTTACCTGATTAAATAATAAAGGAATCCAAATGCTTTGTTCCTCAAGAATGAAACTGAACAATTAATTATTTACTGTAAAACACTTATAGGGAGACCCCCATTACATTTTGAGCACCCTAATCAGCACTGGTGTCACTGTGTCTGCCCTTGGACAAATCGAACATGAAGAGGAAGCCAGGGATCAGCTGCAGCCAGGACTTCCTCTTCATGATCGATTTGTCCGAAGGCGGAGATAGTGACGCAAGCGCTGATTGGGCGCTTGCATCACGTTTCACAACACTGCACAAGAGCCCCAGGGAGAGCGAGTGCTGACACCGCGGGAAAGGTGCTGGCACGAGAGGTGAGTATAAGCACTATTATGTTATCGGGGCCAAACATTTTAAGCAAGAAGGGGTTGTCCTAGTAGTGGACAACCCCTTTAAGATTGGTGCTTTGGGTAGATGGTGGTGCTCATTGGTAGGATGGATATCTCTATGATAATGTAGGAAAGACCATGGCACTCCTCGGCTGAGGTGAAGAAAATTACATTTATTTATGTGTCAGCATGTCATGTTGAGGGATACTACATGTATGGAGAACATTTCAGTCCTCCCGGACCTTTGCCCCAGCCTGTGATAAGCAGTGGTGGACTCTCAGTTGTGAGAGGCCGCAAAACATCAACTACACTGCTCTTAATTAGCTAGTACAAGACCGAAACATTGGCCATCTTGTATAGTGTAGTACATCAAACATGTCAGCTTTAAGGGATTAAAATTTGCCGTTGTTATACCCAAATTTTCAGATACTGAGTACCTTCACTTTACCTATACGATAGAAGGGACGCCACAGGTTGCCTGCACATAGCCAAGATATGTTTTAGCAGCTGCTAAATGATATTAGTGCTGTTTAACATTCTGCACTGAAAACACAGGTGTCTCCGAGCTGCCACATTCTTGGCGGGATTATTTATAATAACTAGGTAGGCTAATTTTACTGAAAGTAGTTTTCAGTTTTTCAAGTAACAGTGAAAAGAAACAAACATGCATTTTTATTTTTATCACAGGAAGAACACGACTCGTTCCACCTGCAGCAAGGCTACAACAAATCACTGTTATTTTGCAGTGATATGGCCAGCCTCTGAAAAGCCTGACATTTGCAAAAAGTAAAGGATATTTTTATTTTCCCATCACTAAATTCTGCTCGTAGCACAATAATCTCTGGTTACTATTCCGCACCGTAAATGGATCCATTGTAAGGCTTACTAGCAGACGTCACAATTTTACTGACTCAGCCACAAATGCTCGTTGGCACTTATTGAAAACCTGAGTAATGTCTGATACTAGGTCTTCCACTGGTCTCCTACTAACAGAACATCTACCTCTGCTCTCCTACTTACACCAAGTCTTCCGCTGGTCCTCTAACAACACTACATCTTCCACTGGTTTCCTACTTACACCAAGTCTTCCGCAGATCTTCTTACACCAAGTCTTCCGCTGGTCCTCTAACAACACTACATTTTCCAATGGTTTCAGACTAACACCAAGTGTTCCGCTGATCTTCTTCTTACACTATGTTTTCTGCTGGTCTCCTACCTACAATAAGTCTTCATTTGGTCTGCTTACATTATGTCTTCTGCTGATCTCCTTACATTATGTGTTCTGCTGGTCTCCTTACACAATGTCTTCTGCTTGTCTCCTTACATTAGGTCTTCTGCGGTTCTCCTTACTTTATGTCTTCTGCTGGTCTCCTTAGATTGTCTTCTGCTGGTCTCCTTACATTATGTCTTCTGCTGGTCTCCTTACATTATGTCTTCTGTTGGTCTCTTTACATTTTGTCTTCTGCTGGTCTCTTTACAATATGTCTTCTGCTGGTCTCCTTACATTATGTCTTCTGCGGTTCTCCTGACTTTATGTCTTCTGCTGGTCTCCTTAGATTGTCTTCTGCTGGTCTTCTTACATTATGTCCTCTGCTGGTCTCCTTACATTATGTCTTCTGTTGGTCTCTTTACATTTTGTCTTCTGCTGGTCTCTTTACAATATGTCTTCTGCTGGTCTCCTTACATTATGTCTTCTGCGGTTCTCCTTACTTTATGTCTTCTGCTGGTCTCCTTAGATTGTCTTCTGCTGGTCTCCTTACATTATGTCTTCTGCTGGTCTCCTTACATTATGTCTTCTGTTGGTCTCTTTACATTTTGTCTTCTGCTGGTCTCTTTACAATATGTCTTCTGCTGGTCTCCTTACATTAGGTCTTCTGCTGGTCTCCTTACCTTATGTCTTCTGCTGGTCTCCTTACATTATGTCTTCTGCGGGTCGCCTTACATTATGTCTTCTGCTGGTCTCATGCTGATACCATGTTTTATGCTGTAATACATTTACTGATCTACTGAATTTTCTGATACTACATGTTATGCTGGTTTGTTACCAATAAAATTTCTGCTGGTGTTTTGCTCACAGCACATCTTCTGTTGGTCTTCTGATACTGTGTCTTAAAAAACTTATGTTCAAAACTGCTATTTACCTGAAAATATGATAGTAATCTGCAAGAAAATACAGCTTAAATCATGTGAAAGGGCACAGCTGTAATCACTCCTCCTGCACCTTGACTGACAGCCTATACTGCACACACACACTCCAGAGCAGCCTGTCAGTCAAGCAGCTTTAGATTGATAACAGCCACGTTCACTGCGTGTTGAGTAATGACTGGTACACCTCCCTGCACCACTGTAATGTATGTAGTACAGTTCATATAGCGTCTTGTGCTTGGGTGCGATGAAAACACAGGAGTCACAGGTTTGATATAGAAAAGTCCTGTATTACTTCATACAAGTTGGCAGAAATAGTCACACAGTTTGCAGACACAGAAACAGGAGACACAGCAGGCCAGAGTAATCCAAGCTCAGCAATCACTCTCCAATACAGATTCAGGATCTTCTTCTCTGTTACCGTAAGTCCATGCAAACGTGGGTCTTTCAAAGAGCAGGGTTCAGAGTCCACAAGTGCTTCAGAGTTCCTCAGTAGGAATAGCTGGAGTACAAGGTCCAAGGCTTACAGGAGTCAAGTCACAGGTTCACTGCAGGCTAGATTCTGAAGCACTGATTGCTCAGCTGTGGCTGCTTAAGAAGCAAAGGAGAGAATCAGGGCGGGAACATGCAAGCTGGAAACTCCATTTTGACTGAGGGCAAGATAGCTGCAGCAAGACAGAAAGTAAAATGGCTGACGAACAAACGGAGTTTCAGGAATATATACATAGAACCTTACAACCACCCTCTAACCGAGTACCAATTTCTTTTGAAAATACATGCCCCCTCGGTACTGCACATTTCTGAATCTCTAATCAAGTGTCACTTTAGACAAAATAGATCCTTCTGCCTGACTGACAGATGAGCCAAGCGGAAGAACAGAAGTTTTACCTTCACATAACTAGTAATAAAGGCTCACGTTCCATCTATTTCATGACTAATGCAATGTTTAGGAGTAAACCATCATCTAAAATGGATGCTAGGCAAAGGGCTTAAACTAACTTAATGTTCTTTAAGACTTAAGTTACAAGATGAAGCTTGAAAAATTAGGCCAGAATTTTTTTTTTTTAATTTTCTGATTTGGGCTGCGGGAGTGTGGTTTGTGGTTTTTATTATTATTTATGCTTTGCTGAAGTTTTTTACTTTTTTTTGTTTTAACACATTTTACAGGTTTTGAAGCACAGTAACTTTACAAAACTAATTTACTCTGCTTTTGATAATATAAGATCTTCTAAATATACGAGTACCTCCTCCAATTGGCGCTTCTCCACTGAATCTGGAACAGTTTTTCTTCTGTTCCTCTCCATTACAAAGTTATTAACCCTCCAATTAGCTGGGCGTACCTTTGCTGTGGCAATCAGCTGGGCGTACCTTTGCTGTGGCAATCAGCTGGGCGTACCTTTGCTGTGGCAATCAGCTGGGCGTACCTTTGCTGTGACAATCAGCTGGGCGTACCTTTGCTGTGGCAATCAGCTGGGCGTACCTTTGCTGTGGCAATCAGCTGGGCGCACCTTTGCTGTGGGCGTTTGCTTTTTCTCCTCTTACGCTGACCAATCAAAACATGGCAACGCCCACTGAGAATTTTCGCGGTTTAAGCCCAGTTGGCTACACTTAAAATTTGCATCTTTATTACCAGGGGGTATAACTCTGGAATGGAGGGGTACAGAAAAAAAAGAAAACTAGTTCCAGAATCAGTGTAGGAGCAAAAATTAGCGGAAGAACTCAACTTACATAAAACAATCCAGTTAAAATGTCCCTTTAAGCTTGTAAATACATTTCGAAGATCTTTATTTTCTACCATGCAGTGTAAATGAGTTTTCTAAAGTTACAGTGGAACTACAAAAATGTATAAAAAAGTAAAGAAATTTCAACAAAATATAATCGTGATATAAAACACTATTCACACATCCCCAAGGCAAATGCAACCAGGAAATTAAAATGTACTCTCTGCTAAATTACAGATTTTTCAGGTCTCATCTTATTTCTGACTTAATTCCTAAGGAACACTAAGTTGGTTTAAGCCCATTACCTATAATAATCCATTTTAGACGCACGTTTTCTCCGTATGAAATCCTAAACATTGCATTAGCCAGGTAATAGACGGAACGTGAGCCTTTAATGCCAGTTATGTGAAGTTAAACGTTCTGTTCCTCCGCTCGGCTCATCTGTCAGTGAGGCGGAAAGATCTATTCAGTCTATCTAAAGTGACACGTGCGATTAGGAGAGATTCAGAGACGCGCTGTACCGAGGGGGGCATTTCTTTTCAAAAGTAAAAGATCTCGGCTAATTCGAGTCTGCATAGGGTGAACGGGAAACCTTTATCTTTCATGACAAGTGGAGTCGTTGAGGATCCCACTGAGATAAAAGATCGCGCTGCCACAGTTTCACGGAAGTCTGGCATTTTGAAATGGCGCAGTTAATAGCTACCATCTAACCTATCACCGCCAGATACATTCTTACTGTTCCATTACGAGGATACAATCCAGGACGATACAACGTACACGGAGACACAATACCCTTCTACCTCGCAGCTGGGAAAGGAAATAGAACGCTTTTACATTACGGCAGTGAATCAACAAGAATTCATGCTTTTTCACGTGCAAGGTAGAAAGAAAAAGAATGGAACTGAATTACTATTACATAATCGATTATTGAACACCGTGCAGTGCAAACATTAAAAGGGATGTGTGAGACCGTAAAAATCCTTTAACAATCAACTTTAGTCTTGGGCTGTGTATGATACTGCATGCAAGCCTAATTCAATACATTAGAGCTGAGCTGCAATACCAACTACAGCCCAAGTAGAAGAGTGGCGCAGTTTCTGTAGACTGCCATCATTAATCTCAAACAACCCCTTTAATTGTACCTATTTCTTGGTTGCAGTATATAGGACTATTGGAGATTGTGCAAGCATTTAATGGATGTGGCCTTTTTTGGGTCATAATGTTCATATTTTACCATGGCTGATGTCTGGCCAGAAATCTGGATTTAACTAGTACAGGAAAAGATTGACCTCATGTTTCATTAATGGGGATATCCAGAACCATTATTGTTTTTACTATGGGCCTAAAAACTAACAGGAAGGTAGCTGCTAACTAGCCTGGCACCATCTCAGAACGGTCACTAGCTGCTTCTGACAGTGATTCTGGAGATCCACATCAAGAGAGGAGATCTTTCTTTTCCAGGCTGCATTGTGGAGGAGGTGTGATTGACATCATACTGATTAACAGCTGGCTCCCTGCAGTTAGGCAGCAGGGAGTCGGCTGCTAATTGGCATTCGTCAACAGAACAGAGCAGAAGAGAAGCCGCCGCTCTGTCAAAGTGATTCAGCCTTTCCACATCAACAGAGCAGCTCTTCCTCTTCCAGGCTCTACTGTCGAGGGGACATGGCTGCCGACATGCTCATTGACAGCCGTCGCCCATCAGGCAGTGGGGAGCCGGTTGTCAATCTGCACGATATTGGCAGCCACGCCCCATCAACAGAACAGAGCAGAAGAGAAGCCACCGCTCTGTCGATTTGAGATCGGTGACGTGGATAACAGGCAGGTAATTACATGCCTGTTCGCTCTTAGACCCATGGAAAAAAAAAAAAAAAAATCCCAGATTACCTCTTTTTTACACAAAGTTAAACTTCTGGGCCAGATATAGAATCTTTTTCCTGCCCAACTCTACTGTCGTTTTATATGTCATAGAGTCTTTGGACCAATAAATCATCGAAGTCCAGGTATGACTGCCATCTCTACAGATACTCCCTGCTTGGTGGAGATGAGCTGCTATGAAGTCCATCATACACAGAACTTACAGGCCATATAGATTCCTGTTCTCCTCTCTCTCTGTAGCACATGCTCACAAACACCAGCATGGATGACATAATACTAAGCAGTGTAGTTGTGAGTCCAGCTATGTGCCGAGATAAAGCACCTACTACAAAGCAGCAGTATTAACAGTGTGTGTCTCTGTCACCCTCCTTCTACCTTTCCAGAGAATTCAATCAGCAGCTATAATTGCTGAGATGGCTGTGAATTTTGCTTTAACCATGGCAAATTTTAGCTGTTTCAGAGTGAATGATGTGTTCAGGAGAAAAAAAGAGAAGTGTCTCATATGTGGAGAAAGAAGCAAACTTTTTTGAAAAAATAGATTACAAAGTTTCTTATATTCACTTATACTATTGATTTTTGAAAATGTTGACACAACAGCAACCAATTTAACTGACAAAACAGGCTGAACAATGCTTTGGCCAATTGTTGAGCCAACATCCGTCTCGCCCTTATAAAGGAGCACGCCTATGTTCTCTATGTGAAAACCGCTGACTGACTAGTAGAACTAAGTGATCAGCAGCTGAAAATCAGACACGCGCAATCAACATCTCTTTCAACCATCAGTCGGCTGATGCCACCATAAACATGAGATCTTCGACCGAACCCGTCGATATTAGCAGGTTGGGCTGAGATTAGTTTAATATGTATGGGGGCCTTAAATATTTTGAGAAAACCCGAGAAACTTGAAGGATGTACTCCTTTTTAGCAAATTGAACAACCATTTCAAGGGTATTGTTGACAATCCAATTCTCCCACCCTATATTTTCGATCCCCATAGTTAGACCGCACTTAAAAGGGTTTGTTACAACTCTCAAGAACAGAGGGATTCTCAATTTCCTTTGCCTAGGTTACCTCTGTAATAGTCTATAGGTGGTTGTGAGTCTCCTATGCAAGGATCATGATCAAGACAAGTAGCTGGGAAGCAGGGGAGAGGTCCACCCTTTAAGAAAGAGGATTAGACCACCCTACTTATTTTCAGGTGTTGTTGGTGCTCAATTCATGGACTTTATTTGCACAATGGTCTTTGCCTCGATAGGCCAGCCGGGGTAAGATGGCGCTAATCTTATTTCACTAAGCTGTTCTTTTACCTTGGATTATGACAATGTTGTACAGTCTTTATATAAAAATGTAATAATATCTATTGTTTCTTTAAAAAAAAAATGGTAAAGAGGACGGGCACCCAAGTTTACTGCTCGGCGGGTTTCATTGCCAGATTCCAACTGTGCACAAAAATATGACACGAAAGAGAATTCTACACTTTGTACATGACCTTCAGCGGCTAAGCCCATCATTTGTCACTGAGGCTATCTCCTCGCACCAATGGACTATTTATTCTCAGATAATGTTGCTTTAAAATGTTGATATAGGAAAGATGTGTATCTTCGTACCGTGTTAGCCAGTAGATAGAAAATATTAGAGTTGAGAAATAATTAATATAATTAATTCGCCCCGAGTAAATGGATCCCGGGATGAATAGGAATTGGCCAATAAATTCTTATTTTCCTGCTGTTTTCTATTTAAAGAAGATAGGATTCACACACAGCAAAGGAATGAAATCTGAATAATGATGCTTCAGAGGCGGTGGCGGGTTTCGTGTGATGGCAGCGTATGTAATACGCAGTGCAGTCATTAATAAATGTTATAAGAAATAAATGTTGGCATGCATGTACTAGACCAAGCACAAAGCATCAGGAAAGTCACTCACCAAAGTACATGGGAAAATGTGGGTGATCTTCCAAGGATGAGGAACAAGGGGTATTTTTACAAGGGTTTATTCCCATCATAAACATTTATCACGTATCCATAGGCTATGCCATAAATAACCAATAGGTGCGGTTCCTAACCTTAAGACCCTTACTTTTTGACAGAATGAGAGTCCGGTGACTCCTGTTATCTTATTTACAACATCTCACTTTTTGGACCATCCATTATGGACAATGATCATCTCCATAGACTTCAATAGGCAGCTGTAACCTGATCCCTCAGTGAGTCCATCTAGTTTTAACCAAGGCAGATTTTAGTTCTTGTTCAGTGCGATATACGATTTCAGGAGGAAAGCTTTT
>JARQOD010000005.1:40158654-40229193 GCA_033576555.1 Oophaga sylvatica
TTTGAGTACCTAGTGATGCCTTTGGGCTCACTAATGCTCCTTCCGTCTTCCAGTCCTTCATGAATGACATTTTCAGGGATTTTGTGGATAAAATACTGGAATAGCATGTATATCTTGAACTGTCCTCCCACCTTTCCTCCTGTTCCCTCTTTGACCGGTTACAATCCGGCTTTCGACCGCATCACTCAACTGAAACTGCCTAACTAAAGTCACTAACTACCTGCTAACCACCAAGAGCAAGCGACACTACTCTGTCCTCCTTCTCCTGGACCTGTCTTCTGCCTTCGGCACTGTGGACCATTCCCCCTGCTACAGATTCTCTCATCTCTTGGCATCACAGACCTGGCCCTATCCTGGATCTCATCATACCTAACAGACCGAACATTTAGTGTCTCCCTCTCACACACCACCTCCTCACCTCGCCCCTGTCTGTCGGTGTTCCTCAAGCTCAGTCCTAGGACCCCTACTCTTCTCCATCTAAAACCTTCGGCCTGGGACAGCTCATAGAATCCCACGGCTTGCAGTATCACCTCTATGCCGATGACACGCAGATCTACCTATCTGGACCTGACCTCACCTCCCTACTGACCAAAATCCCACAGTGTCTGTCTGCTATCTCAGCATTCTTTTCTGCTCGCTTTCTCAAACTGAACATAGACAAAACAGAATTCATCATCTTTCCCCACCTCACTCTACCCCTTCACCAGACCTATCCATCAATGTCAATGGCTGCTCGCTTTCCCCAGTCCCACATGCTTGGTGCCTTGGGGTGACTATCGACTCTGCCCTCTCTTTCAAACCACATATCCAAGCCCTCGCCACCTCCTGCCGCCTCAAACTCAAAAATATTTCCCGGATCTGCTCATTTCTCAACCATGAAACCACAAAAACACTAGTGCACGCCCTTATCATCTCCCGCCTCGACTACTGCAACCTCCTACTGTCTGGCCTCCCCTCTAGCACTCTGGCACCACTCCAGTCCATCCTACACTCTGCTGCATGACTAATCCACTTGTCTCCCCGCTATTTCCCAGCCTCCCCCCTATGCCAGGCCCTTCACTGGCTCCCTATTGCCCAGAGGCTCCAGTTCAAAACCTTAATCATGACATACAAAGCCATCCACAACCTTTCTCCTCCATACATCTGTGACATGGTCTCCCGCTACCTACCTACACGCAACCTTCGATCCTCTCAAGATCTCCTTCTCGACTCCCCCTCATCTCTTCTTCCCACAACCGCATACAAGACTTCTCCCGGGCTTCCCCCATACTCTGGAACTCCCTGCCGCAAAACATCAGACTTTCACCAACAACGGAGACCTTCAAGAAAAACCTGAAGACCCACCTGTTCCGACAAGCCTACAACCTGCAATGATCCTCAGTGTACTGAACCATCGAACGACCAGCTCTACCCTTTCCTAGTGTATTCTCACCCATCCCTGCAGTCTGTGACCCTCGCGGGCAGGGTCCTCTCTCCTTCTGTACTTGTGTGTCCTTGTCCAGCACATGTTTATTGTACCTGTCTATATTTTTCCCCTTTTCATATGTAAAGCGCCATGGAATAAATGGCGCTATATAAATGTATAATAATAATAATAATAATAATTGTTTATTTGGATGACATCTTGATTTTTTCCAATGACTGGGACTCTCATGTGAAACATGTTGGGACTGTGTTCCAGATTTTGAGAGCGAATGCTCTGTATGTGAAGGGATCAAAGTGTCTTTTTGGCGTACGGAGATCTCATTTCTGGGATTCATTTTGTCTCCATCTGTTATTGAAATGGACCCGGTCAAGGTAAAGGCCATCTGTGATTGGCTCCAACCTACTTCATTAAAGGCTCTTCAGAGATTCTTGGGTTTTGCCAATTTTTATCGTAAATTTATTGGTAACTTCTCTGTTATTGTTAAACCATTGACTGATTTGACCAAAAAGGGTTCTGATGTGGTGAATTGGCCTCCTGAGGCAGTCTCTGCGTTTCAGGAACTTAAACAGAGATTCACTTCTGCTCCTGTTCTACGGCAGCCTGATGTTTCTCTGCCATTTCAGGTGGAGGTTGATGCCTCTGAAATTGGGGCAGGTGCCGTTTTGTCCCAAAGAGATCCTGAGACCTCTAAAAGTAACCCCTTGTGCTTTTTTCTCTCGAAAATTTTCTCCAACTGAACGTAATTATGACGTGGGTAATCGGGAGTTATTGGCCATGAAGTGGGCTTTTGAAGAGTGGAGTCATTGGCTGGAGGGAGCCAAACATCAGGTGGTGGTCCTCACGGACCATAAGAATCTGGTTTTATCTGGAATCAGCCAAGCGACTTAATCCTAGACAGGCCAGGTGGGCCTTGTTTTTCACACGTTTTAATTTTGTGGTTTCCTTTCTTCCTGGCATTAAGAATGTTAAGGCGGATGCCCTCTCAAGAAGTTTCCTTGCGGACTCTCCTGAGTTATCTGATCCTGCTGTTATTTTGAAAGAGGTGTAGTTCTTTCCGCCATCTCGCCCAATTTGAGACTGGCTCTGGAGTGGTGTCAGGAGGATAAACCCGAGCGCTGCCCTGTTGGGAAATTGTTTGTCCCAGACCAGTGGAAGAAGAGTGTGATGTCTGAGATTCATTGTTCCGCGTTGGCCGGTCATCCCGGACTTTTTGCTACCAGAGACTTGGTGAGTCGGTCCTTTTGGTGGCCTACTTTGTCTCGTGAAGTCAGGGAGTTTGTGCAGTCCTGTGGGACTTGCTCTCGCTCCAAGCCTTGCTCTCGCTCTAGTGGTTTGTTGATGCCATTGCCTGTGCCCAAGAGACCATGGACCCATATCTCTATGGATTTTATTTCTGACCTCCCTGTTTCTCAGAGAATGACCGTTATCTGGGTGATTTGTGATAGGTTTTCCAAGATGATACATCTTGTGCCATTACCTAAGTTGCCTTCCTCCTCCGAATTGGTGCCTTTGTTCCTTCAGCATGTGGTTCGGTTACACGGCATTCCTGAGAACATTGTGTCTGACAGAGGAGTCCAGTTTGTTTCCAGATTTTGGAGGACTTTTTGTTCTAAACTTGGTGTTTATTGTCTTTCTCCTCTGCTTTTCATCCTCAGACCAATGGACAAACTGAGAGAACAAACCAGACATTGGAGACTTATCTGAGATGCTTTGTGTCTACTGATCAAGATGACTGGGTCTCTTTTTTGCCTTTGGCTGAGTTTGCTCTTAATAATAGGGCAAGCTCTGCCACTTTGATGTCTCCATTTTTCTGCAATTTTGGGTTTCACCCTCGATTTTCTTCGGGACAGACGGAGGCTTCTGTCTGTCTAGGTGTTGACTCTGTTGTGGAGCGTATGCAGCAGATTTGGGACCAGGTAGTGGAGAGGTTGTCCCTCTCTCAGGAGAAGGCCCAGCGGGTTGCCAACCGGCATGGGACTGATGGTACTCGGTTTAAAGTGGGGGACTTGGTCTGGTTGTCCTCAAGAAATATCCCTATGAGAGTTGCATCTCCTAAGTTTAAGCCTAGATTCATTGGACCTTATAAGATCATGGAGATTCTTAATCCTGTTTCCTTTCGTTTACTTCTTCCAGGGACATTTAAGATCCATAACGTGTTCCACAAGTCCTTATTGAAGAGGTTTGTCGAGCCAGTGTTTCCTATGGCTGCGCCTCCTGACTCTGTTTTGGTTGAGGGCAATCTGGAGTATGTGGTTGAGAAATATTGGATTCTCGTTTTTCTAGACGGAAACTCCAGTATTTGGTTAAGTGGAGAGGTTATGGTCAGGAGGACAATTCTTGGGTGTTTGCTTCGGACATCCATGCTAGGAGACTGATCCGTGCGTATCACAGAGCTCATCCTGACCGACCTGGTTGCACAAATGAGGGTTCGGTGACCCCTCCTCAAGGGGGGGTACTGTTATGAATGTTTTAGAAATGGATTCTGAGCAGAAGCTCCCTCTGGTGGTTACAAACAGTACTGAACCATTCAATGAGGATTGGCAATCAGGAATCACAGACTGGCTGGATATAAGGGAGGTTTCCCCCCATCATGGTTGCCGGTGATCAATTGTTCTTGTCTCAACGTTGTTTCCTGGTTCACTTGGAAGCTTGCTGAGTCTTGCCTCTTCTCCTGCTCTCAGATAAGATATTTTCTGTTTTTTGTTTTTGTGCTTGCCATTTGCATATTTCTCTGCATTTCTGTGAGGTTGGCCAGGTTCCCCTCCCCGGGGGCTTGGGCTCCTCTCGGTTCCTCTGGAGCCACTGTTGTTTGTTCATTTGCCTTTCCCAGTTTTTTCTGTGGCTGCGGCTTAGTTTTGTTACACCAGAGAACTAATTTAGGTGGTAGAGGTCGTGTGATCTCAGGTGTTTTTGCAATTAGTAGCGTTGGCTTTTTTTTAGGGTTTTTTTTTGGATTGCAGTAAGTATCCTTCCTATCCTTTTCTGTCTAGGCAGATTGGGCCCCAGCGTTTTCTCATACTATTTTCTGTCTGTGTCTGTATTTCCTCTTGTCTAACCGCCATTACATGTTTGGGGCTTCCTATGTTCTTTGGGGATCTGCTCCGGGGCAGATAGCTTTCCTCTTTTATCTTTAGGTGTAGTTAGCCTCTCAGGCTGTGACGAGGCGTCTAGGACCAGACCAATGTAGGAATGCTCCACGGCTGCCTTTAGCTGTGGTGGTTAGTCAGGGTACTGCAATCCAGTAGATTCCAACCTCTCTGGTGTATTGCCGTTTTTGCCTGCTTTCCACAGCTACCAAAACATAACAGTGCTCGATGCAGCTTATTCTCCATTGATTTTCAGCCTGGATGGTCGCATCTTGGCACCATCCAGGTTGAAAACTGTTTATCCCAGACTTGGATTACGGTGTGGGACAGAACGACGCATAGGTGTGAGATGTTTTTTTTTGTTTGTTTTTTTTTTTTACAGAAGACCAATGAAGTAGGCGTTAGGTGAGTATAACTCTTCATTTTTAAATAAAAATTGAAAATTGTGTGTTTTTTATTTCAAATAAAGGACCTTATTCTGGCTGCGTGGGCTTGATCTCAGCAGACAACACAAAGGTGATTAATAGATGCGTATTATCTGAGGCGCCTGCGGGCTGCTATTTTTAGGCGTGGGGACCCCTGAATTCTTGAAAACCAGCCTTGCTAAAGCTGAAAGCTGAGGGTTGCAGCCCACAGCTCTCAGTTTTGCCTGGCTCGCAATAAAAAATACAGGGGAACCCACGTCATCCTTTTTTTATTCATAGTGGAGGTGCCAGCTGATGAATATATTCAGCCGCCACCTGCTCTCGCTGTTATTAGAGGAAACAGGATTAGGCTGATGGGAGTAATAGCTCCATCAGCCATCACCTGTGATCGGAGGTAAACTTTTTACCTCCGATCACAGCTGCGGGCTGACGCTGTTATCTGACAGTGAAGGAACTGAGGTATTAATCTTACCACCGATCATAGCTGCCAGGGTTTCTCGAGCTGTCATGCCCATGACAAAGCGAGAAACACACAATGTTGGGGGGGGGGCAGAACCCGAACAGTAACACAGATTTCCTGGTGAAGTCCGAATTTGGGGTTTGTGCCCGAACAGTATGTGTTCGGTACGGACATTGTAATTTACTGTTTGGGTTCATCCATCTCTAGTTGTGAGATTAAAAATCATATATACTTCACTACTAGTGATGAGCAAACGTGCTCGCACAACATGTCATCCGAGTATCTTGAGTGTGCTCGAGTAACATGTTTACGTCCCCACGGTTGCATGATTCACGGCTGTTAGACAGTCACAACGCATGCAGGGATTAATTGTTAATTAGACAATCCCCGCATGTGTTGTGAATGTCTAACAGCCACAAAACATGCAGTTGCAGGGATTCGAATATATTATTCGAACACAGCCCGAGATACTCATATAACACCTATTATCCAAGCACGTTTGCTCATGACTAGTCACTACGCTTAGATGACGGTTTTTAGGATAAAGTTGTGATCTGCAACTCACCGCCTTATGATTGGTTCAGACTGTTGCTCTTCTCCACCCCCTGCACCTCTGCTTCTTAGATTAGCTGACGTACAAAATCATCTGTGGGGAATTTAACAGGCATTTTTTGTAGAAAGAAAAATTGCAACTTTTTACCAGTTCACGCTCCACCTGCCACTTGTCACGTCGTCGTTGGATTCAGTGGCTGGTGTTCCTGCCTAGGCCGCTGGGAGGCGCCGGACTCCTTCGGCTGGTGGTGCCGGTGATAGGAGATCGGTATCCTCATATGGTTCCGCTCCTTTGACGCCGGCCTCTGTCACTGCGCATCGCCATGTTTCGCCTGTGGGTAATGTTGGCGACAGAGAAGGGGTCCCTGCGCAGGCGTCTGGTGGGCGTAGGCTTCGCTCTTCTGTCAGAGGTGAAGTGGTTGGTGTCAGTCATGCATCACCATCTGGCCTGGTTCTGGGGGGTCCAGATGAGGTCATCAGGCTGTGAGCCTGTGAGAGGTAGCCATGCCCTTCAAATGCCTTGGAGCCTGGCTTGCAAGCCGCCAGATAAATTCTTGGTTTCCCCAGTGTGCTAGTTTGTTTTGCTATTGTATTTCTGACCTTTGCCTGGATTTCTGACTGTTCTACTGCCTGCCGATTTTGTACCTCTACTGCCCGCCTGGTTTTGACTTTAACTTTAGCCTGAATTTCTGACCCTTCTACTGCCTGCCGATTTTGTACCTTTGCTTCCCTCCTGGTTTTGACCTTTGGACTTCTGACTACGCATTTGGTCTCGCTTTTTATTCCCTTCCTAGCGTCCTTCCTACTCCGGTCCACTGCTCTCATAGGCAGCTACCACCTGGGCGTCGCTGTAATTCCAGATCCCTGTATAGGGGTAAAGGTCTCGGGGTTTCTCAGGGTGCTGTCTTACCTGCAGTTCAGACCTGCAGTGGGCGGACGTCACACCGCTTATAAAAACTTTATTGGAAAGGGGAAAGATTTAAAGGAAATCTGTCAGTAAGATTTACCAACAAACCTCATTTATGGACATACAGGTGAATTTGCATGTTCATTCATATGTAAATGAGGCTTTAAGTGCAATTGGCGTGTCAGAGCACTTAAGAAGACACTGCTTCCAGAGGTTGTTTCTCTACACAGAACTAACCTCTTTAGCTTCATTGATGGCTCACTTTCTGATTTCCTCTTCTGGAGTCTGATATTACACAGACTCCAGAAGCTAAAGAGGCTCAAGTTTGGTGGGAAAACAACCTCAGAGGGCAGTTGTTCTTTAACCCCTTAGTGACAGAGCCAATTTGCAGCTTCATGACCAGGCCAATTTTTACATTTCAGACCATTGTCACTTTATGAGGTATTACTCTGGAACTTTAACGGATCCCGGTGATTTTGAGATTTTTTTATCATGACATATTGTACTTCATGGTAGTGGTAAAATAACTTCGATACGACTTGTGTTTATTTATGAAAAAAACTGAAATATGGCGAAAATTTTTACAATTTTTCAAACTTTAAATTTTTATGCCCTTAAATCAGAGAATAGTTACTAAATAACATTTCCCACATGTCTAATTTACATCAGCACAATTTTGGAGACACATTTTTTTTTTGTTAGGACGTTATAAGGGTTAAAAGTTGACCAGCGATTTCTCATTTTTACAAAAAATTTACAAAACCATTTTTTTAGGGACCACATCACATTTAGTCACTTTGAGGGGTGTACTTAACAGAAAATACCCAAAAGTGACACCAATCTAAAAACTGCACCGCTCAATGTGCTCAAAACCACATTCAAGAAGTTTATTAACTCTTTAAGTGCTTCACAGGAACTGAAGCAATGTGGAAGGAAAAAATTAACATTTAACTTTTTTTAACAAACATTTTACTTCATAACCAATTTTTTTTTATTTTCACAAGTGTTAAAAAAAGAAAATGAACCACAAAATTTGTTGTGCGATTTCTCCTGAATATGCCGAAACCCCATATGAGGGGTTAAACCACTGTTTGGGCGCACGGAAGAGCTTGGAAGGGAAGGAGCGCCGTTTGACTTTTTCAATGCAGAATTGGCTGGAATTGAGATCGGAAGCCATGTTGCGTTTGGAGAGCCCCTGATGTGCCTAAACAGTAGAAACTCCCCACAAGTGACACCATTTTGGAAACTAGACCCCTTAATAAACTTATCTAGATGGGTGGTGAGCACTTTGAACCCCCAA
This sequence comes from Oophaga sylvatica, assembly GCA_033576555.1. Classification (NCBI taxonomy): domain Eukaryota; kingdom Metazoa; phylum Chordata; class Amphibia; order Anura; family Dendrobatidae; genus Oophaga; species Oophaga sylvatica. The sequence continues at coordinate 40,166,811 of JARQOD010000005.1, forward strand.
GTGCTTCACAGAAATTTATAACGTAGAGACGTGAAAATAAAAAATTATATTCTTTCCACAAAAATGATCTTTTCACCCCAAAATTTTTATTTTCACAAGGATAATAAGATAAATTAGACCACAAAATTTGTTGAGCAATTCGTCCTGAGTACGCCGATACGCCATATGTAGGGTTAAACCACTGTTTGGACGAACGGCATAGCTCGGAAGGGAATGAGCGCGTTTTGGAATGCAGACTTTGGTGGAATGGTCTGCGGGCGTCATGTTGCGTATGCAGAGCCCCTGATGTGCCTAAACAGTAGAAACTCCCCACAAGTGACACCATTTTGGAAACTAGACCCCTTAAGAAACTTATCTAGATGGGTGTTGAGCACTTTGAACCCCCAAGTGCTTCACAGAAATTTATAACGTAGAGCCGTGAAAATAAAAAATTATATTCTTTCCACAAAAATGATCTTTTCGCCCCAAAATTTTTATTTTCACAAGGATAATTAGAGAAATTAGACCACAAAATTTGTTGAGCAATTGTCCTGAGTACGCCGATACCCCATATGTAGGGTTAAACCACTGTTTGGGTGCACGGCAAAGCTTGGAAGGGAATGAGCGAGTTTTGGAATGCAGACTTTGATGGAATGGTCTGCGGGCGTCATGTTGCGTATGCAGAGCCCCTGATGTGCCTAAACAGTAGAAACCCCCCAAAAGTGACCCCATTTTGGAAACTAGATCCCCCAAGGAACTTATCTAGATGTGTTGTGAGAACGTTGAACCCCCAAGTGTTTCACCAAAGTTTATAACGCAGAGCTGTGAAAATATAAAATCATTTCTTTTTCCACAAAAATTATATTTTAGCCTGCAATTTTTTATTTTCACAAGGTTACCAGGAAAATTGGACCCCAAAAGTTGTTGTCCAATTTGTCCTGAGTACACTGGTACCCCATATATGGGGGAACTACTGTTTGGGTACACGTCGGGGTTCGGAAGGGAAGTGGTGACATTTTGGAATGCAGACTTTGATGGAATGGTCTGTGGATGCCATGTTGCATTTGCAGAGCCCCTGATGTTCCTAAACAATAGAAACCCCCCACAAGTGTTCCCATTTTGGAAACTAGACCCCCCAAGAAGCTTATCTAGATGTGTGGTGAGCACTTTGACCCCCCAAGTACGTCACAGACGTTTATAACGTAGAGCCGTGAAAATAAAAAAATCATAATTTTTCCACAAAAATGATCTTTTCACATCCACATTTTTACTTTCCTAAGGGTAACAGGAGAAATTGGACCGCAAAAGTTTTGTGCAGTCTGTCCTGAGCACGCTGATACCCCATATGTGGGGGAACCACGGTTTGAGCTCATGGCAGAGCTCGGAAGGGAAGGAGCGCGTTTTGGAATACAGGCTTTGATGGAATGGTCTGCGGGCATCATGTTGCATTTGCAGAGCCCCTGATGTGCCTAAACAGTAGAAACCCCCCCCACAAGTGACCCCATTCTGGAAACTAGATCCCCCAATGAATTTATGTAGATGTGTTCTGAGAACTTTGAACCCCCAAGTGTTTCACTAAAGTTTATAACGCAGAGCCGAGAAAATAAAAAATATTTTTTTTCTCACAAAAATGATTTTTTTAGCCCCCAATTTTTTTTATTTTCCCAAGGGTAACAGGAGAAATTAGACCAACAAAGTTGTTGTGCAATTTGTCCTGAGTACGCTGATGCCCCATATGTGGGGGTAAATCACTGTTTTGGTGCACGGCAGAGCTCAGCAGCACCGTTTGACTTTTTGAATGCAAAACTGGCTGGAATCAATGATGGTGCCATGTCACGTTTGGAGACTCCTGATGTACCTAAACAGTGGAAACCTCCCCAAATTCTAACTCCAACCCTAAACCCAATACACCCCTAACCCTAATCCCAACCCTAACCCTAATCACAAACCTAACACTAATCCCAGCCCTAACCACAACCCTAACCCCAACACACCCCTAACCCTAATCCCAATCCTAACCATAACCCTAATAACAAACCTAAACCCAACACACCCCTAAGCCTAACTTTAGCCCAACTCACTTTAGCCTAATTCTAAACCTAACTTTAGCCCATCTCACTTTAGCCTAACTATAAACCTATCCCAAACTTTAGCCCAACTCACTTTAGCCTAACTAACCAACTTTAGCCCAACTCACTTTAGCCTAACACTAACCCTAACTTTAGACCAACTCACTTTATCCTCACTCTAACCCTAACTTTAGACCAACTCACTTTAGCCTAAGTCTAACCCTAACTTTAGCCCAACTCACTTTAGCCTAACTCTAACTCTAATAGGAAAAAGGAAATAAATACAATTTCTTTATTGTTCCAGGAGAACAAGGGACATTGCGAGGTAGCGGGGACCTTGTTTCTCTCTCCTCTGATGTGCGATCACATCAGAGGAGAGAGAAATTAAATGGCACATCAGACTTCTTTTTTTTGCGGTCGCCGTTATACGTTATAACGGCGATCGCAACACCGGGGTCAGTAAAAATCAACCCGAATCATGTTCTCTAGGGTCTCGGCTACCCCGGCAGCCGAGACTCCAGAGAAATTCTGACTCTGGGGGTCGCTATTCACTTTTTCCACAGCGCTGTGAATTCACGGCTCTCTGGTTTAAGTACTCTTAACTACCGCCGTTAAAAGGCGTATTGGCTGTCGTTAATGGGTTATGTGCTCTGTCATGTTCAGAGAACTTAAAGGAACATTTGTATATGAATGAAACCGCTAATTACTTGGGAATGCAGTAACAGATAGAAGATATAAAGGTGTCAATGGATTGACATGTCAAAGACCTGCATACCATGTACAGTGGGGGAAATAAGTATTAGATCCCTTGCTGATTTTGGAAGTTTGCCCACTGACAAACACATGAACAGTCTAAAATTTTTAAGGGTAGGTTAATTATAACATTGAGAGATAGAATATCAAAAATAAAATCCAGAAAATCACATTGTATAAATTATATAAATTTATTTGCATTTTTCAGTGAGAAATAAGTATTTGATCCCTCTGGCAAACAAGACTTAATACTTGGTGGCACAGCAGTCAGACGGTTTTTGTAGTTGACGATGAGGTTTGTGCATGTCAGGAGGAATTTTCCTCCACTCCTCTTTGCAGATCATCTCTAAATCATTAAGATTTTGAGGCTGTCACTTTACAACTCAGAGCTTCAACTCCCTCCGTACGTTTTCTATTGGATTAAGGTCTGGCGCCTGGCTAGGCCATTCCATGACATTAATGTGCTTCTCTTTGAGTCACTCCTTTGTTGCCTTGGCTGTATGTTTTGGGTCATTGTCTTGCTGGAAGACCCAGCCACGAGCCATTTTTAATGTCCTGGCGGAGGGAAGGAGGTTGTCACTCAGGATTTTACAGTACATAGCTCTAACCATTCTCCTATTGATGCGGGATAGTCCTGTGCCCTTAGCGGAGAAACACCCTCAAAACAATGTTTCCACCTCCATGCTTGACAGTGGGGACGGTGTTCTTTGGGTCATAGGCAGCATTTCTCTTCCTTTAAACACGGCGAGTTGAGTTAATGCCAAATACCTCAATTTTTGTCTCATCTGACCACAGCAACTTCTCCCATCACTCACAGAATCATCCAGGTGTTCATTGGCAAACTTCAGACGGGCCTGCACATGTCTCTTCTTGAGCACGGGGACCTTGCGGGCACTGCAGGATTTTAAACCTTTAAGGAGGAATGTGTTACCAATGGTTTTCTTGGTGAATGTGGTCCCCACTGCCTTGAGATCATTAACAAGTATCACCGTGTAGTTATAGGCTGATCTCTCACTTTTGTTATGATCAAAGATACCCCAAGAGGTGATAATGTGCATGGTGTCCCAGATCGATGTCGATTGACAGTCATTTTGTATTTCTTCCATTTTCTTACTATTGCACCAATAGTTGTCTCCTTCTCACCCAGCATCTTACTTATGGTTTTGTAGCCCATTACAGCTTTGTGCAGGTCTATGATCTTGTCCCTGACATCCTTATAAAGCTCTTTGGTCTTGCCCATGTTGTAGAGGTTAGAGTCTGACTAATTAATTGAGTCTGTGGACAGAAGTCTTTTATAAAAGTGACTATGTAAGACATCTGTCTTTAATGCAGGTAATGAGTTGATTAGGAGCGTCTAACTGGTCTGTAGGAGCCAGAACTCTTAATGGTTGGTAGAGGATCAAATACTTATTGCTGAATGCAAAATGCAAATAAATTTATATAATTTAAACTATGTGATTTTCTGGATTTTATTTTTGATATTCTATCTCTCAATGTTAAAATTAACCTACCCTTAAAGTTATAGACTGTTCATGTCTTTGTCAGTGGCAAACTTACAAAATCAGCAAGGGATCAAATACTTATTTCCCCCACTGTATGCGGTTTGGGGGGTTGAGGAAAAAAAAGTTGTTAAATTGTCTTGAAGGCAACTTTATAAGCAGCAACTTTTTAAAAAGTCATTGTTCTCCATCCATTAGGACAAGGTGTTGGGAAAAAAATAAATGAATACACTACAGCTTTAAAAGCATTAAAAATCAAAATGTGCCACACGTTGAAGAATTTGGCACAAATAATGGTAATGTAGCCTCCAGCAACATGGACGTCAATAAATCATATCGTGATAAACTTATCGCTACAAATAGAAAAGATAAAAGTAAACATTTGGCCGCCATTTGTAATTGCAATCAAACGTATAAGGTTCACTTTAAAAATGTCCATTCTAATAGATACAGGAAAGATGTATATCTTTGTACCGTGTTAGCCAGTAGATAGAAAAATAGAGGAGTTTTAAAAACTTTGTGAGGTGATCATTTACTTTCTATTGTTATTCCTACATTCCAGACAGTTTGAGAGGAAAGCTGGGTGTGATGCAGCTTGTGTATGACACCTTGTTTGATTCGGTTTAGAATTATTTATAAGAGTATTTATTATTAACATGGTGTAAAGTGTAGAAATCAGAACAGATTTCAGGATCTAAAGAGAGGACATACTACACGGCCTTGCTGAGGCAGCAATCAGCCTAAACGCCGGGGACAGATACAGCCCTGGGTGCATTGACGGATGACATTACAAACTGAAATTCTAAAAAAGTGCACACACATATTGACACATTTTGTTGTTAAAGTGAACAATTCTAAACTTCTATATCGCTGCTTTATAAAAGTGAATTCTTCACATAACTGCAAGTGCTTCTCACAAAATTAGAATATCATCAAAAAGTTAATTTATTTCAGTTCTTCAATACAAAAAGTGAAACTCATATTATATAGCGTCATTACACAGAGTGATCTATTTCATGTGTTTATTTCTGTTAATGTTGATGATTATGGCTTACAGCCAATGAAAACCCAAAAGTCATTATCTCAGTAAATTAGAATAATTGACAAAAAACACCTGCAAAGACTTCCTAAGGGTTTAAAAAGGTCCTTAGTCTGTTTCAGTAGGCTCCACAATCATGGGAAAGACTGCTGACTTGACAGATGTCCAGAAGGCAGTCATTGACACACTCCACAAGGAGGGTAAGCCACAAAAGGTCATTGCTAAAAAAGCTGGCTGTTCACAGAGTGCTGTGTCCAAGCATATTAATGGAAAGTTGAGTGGAAGGAAAAAGTGTGGTAGAAAAAGGTTCATAGGCAACAGGGATAAATGCAGCCTTAAGAAAAGGCCATTCAAAAATTTGGAGGAAATTCACAAGGAGTGGAACGCTGCTGAGTCATTGCTTCAAGAGCCACCAAACACAGACGTATCCAGGACATGGGCTACAAGTGTCACATTCCTTCTGTCAAGACACTCATGACCAATAGGCAATGCCAGAAGCGTCTTACCTGGGCCAAGGAGGAAAAGAACTGGGCTGTGGCTCAGTGGTCCAAGGTGTTGTTTCCAGATGAAAGTCAATTTTGCATTTCATTTGGAAATCAAGGTCCCAGAGTTTGGAGGAAGAGTGGAGAGGCCACAATCCAAGTTGCTTGAAGTCTAGTGTGAAGTTTCCACAATCAGTGATGGTTTGGGGAACCATGTCATCTGCTGCTGTAGGTCCACTGTGTTTTATCAAGACCAAAGTCAGCGCAGCCGTCTGCCAGGAATCTTTAGAGTACTTCATGCTTCTCTCTGCCGACAAGCTTTTTGGAGATGGAACTTTAATTCTCCAGCAGGACTTGGCACCTGTCCAAATTGCCAAAAGTATCAAAACATGGTTTACAAACAACAGTATCACTGTGCTTGATTGGCAGCAAACTCGCCTGACCTTAACCCCATAGAGAATCTATGGGGTATTGTCAAGAGGAAGATGAGAGACACCAGACCCAACAATGCCGACAAGCTGAAGGATGCTATCAAAGCAACCTGGGCTTCCATAACACCTCAGAAGTGCCACAGGCTGATGCCTCCATGCCATATTGATGCAGTAATTGATGCAAAAGGAGCCCGACCAAGTATTGAGTGCATTTACTGAACATACATTTCAGTAGGACAACATTTCGGATTTTAAAATCATTTTTCAAGCTGGTGTTATAAAGTATTCTAATTTCCTGAGATAATGAATTTTGGGTTTTCATTGTTTGTATGCCATAATCATCAACATTAACAGAAATAAACACTTGAAATAGATCGCTCTGTTTGTAATGACTATATATAATATATGAGTTTCACTTCTTGTATTGAAGAACTGAAATAAATTAACTTTTTGATGATATTCTAATTTTGTGATAAGCACCTGTATATCACAGGCAGTATCGGACTGGGGTGCCAAGGGCCCACCAGTAACATTGACTTTGGGGCACTTTTCACCTGTATACAAATATTACACTTCCCTCGTTCACAAATTTACCAATATCTCTATATAATAATAAACTACCGTATATACTCGTGTATAAGCCGAGATTTTCAGCCCATTTTTTAGGGCTGAAAGTCCCCCTCTCGGCTTATACGCGGGTCATATACGGGGGTCGGCGGGAAGGGGGAGCGGGGGTGTCGGATTATACTCACCTCTCCGCCGCCGCGGTCTCTGCAGCCCCCCTGCTTCTCCCACGATCTTCGGCTCCTTCCTGCAGCGGTCACATGGCACCGCTCATTAAAGTCATGAATATGCACATATTCATGACTTTAATGAGCGGTACCATGTGACCGCTGTAGGAAGGAAGCGCTGCAGAGATCGCCGGGAGAAGAGGAGAGGCTGCAGGGACGCTCGGCGGAGGGGTGAGTATAGCTATATTTACCTGTCTTCTCTCCACCGCTGTGCTGCGTCCTCGTCTGACTCCTCTGGCTGTGAATGATAAGCAGAGGGCGCGATGACGTCATTAGTGAGCGCCGCGCCCCCTGCCAGATCATTCACTGCCGCAGTGCCGAGGACCAGGAAGAGGACGCAGCGCTGCGGTGCAGAGAGGACAGGTAAATATCTCAGGTGCCGGGGTCCTGAGCGAGTGCTGACGCCGGCACCTGTCCCCCATAGCGCGCCGGTGTCCCCGCCTGCTCAGGACCCCGGCACCTGGCCCCCAGCGACGAGAGGTGAGTATGTCATTTTTTTTATTTTTTTTTTGCAGCAGCATATGGGGCATAATCTGGAACATATGGGGGCATAATATGGAGCATATGGGGGCATAAGCTGTGGAACATATAGGGGCATAATATGGAGCATATGGGGGCATAAGCTGTGGAACATATGGGGGCATAAACTGTGGAACATATGGGGGCATAATATGGAGCATATGGGGCATAAGCTGTGGAACATATGGGGCATAATCTGGAGCATATGGGGGCATAATATGGAGCATATGGGGGCATAAGCTGTGGAACATATGGGGGCATAATATGGAGCATATGGGGGCATAAACTGTGGAACATATGGGGCATAATCTGGAGCATATGGGGCATAATCTGGAGCATATGGGGGCATAATCTGTGGAAAATATGGGGGCATAATATGGATCATACGGGGGCATAATCTGTGGAATATATGGGGGCATAATCTGGAGCATATGGGGCATAATCTCTGAAGCATATTGGGCATAATCTGGAGCATATGGGGGCATAATCTGGAGCATATAGGGGCATAATCTGTGCAGCACATGGGGCATAATCTGTGGAATATATGGGGGCATAATCTGGATCATACGGGGGCATAATCTGTGGAATATATAGGGGCATAATCTGGAGCATATGGGGGCATAATCTCTGAAGCATATTGGGCATAATCTGGAGCATATGGGGCATAACCTGGAGCATATGGGGGCATAATCTGGAGCATATAGGGGCATAATCTGTGCAGCATATGGGGGCATAATCTGTGCAGCATATGGGGGCATAATCTGTGGAGCATCATATGGGGGCAAAATCATTTTTCACCCTAGGCTTATACGCGAGTCAATAAGTTTTCCCAGTTTTTTGTGGCAAAATTAGGGGGTCGGCTTATACACGGGTCGGCTTATACATGAGTATATACGGTAGGTAGTTTGGTTAATGATGGTGAGATGCTGCTTTTTTCTGAACATTCAATCAAGTGAATTATGACAAGTACTGCCCATAGAGTGGGGTTGGGAGTCCAGATCAGAACAGGGGCCCACCGGGGGATGCTAAAACTAATAATAAAATAATAATGAAACTAATACTGATTTTCATCCTAAATGTCTATTTATTTTAATAATAATATATCAGTTTTTCTAATATGGTTTAAATAAAAAGACCCTACTCTTCCCTATGCTAAACTATAAATTTATTTTTTTTTACTTATTTCCGTTTTGGTAACACAGGCAAGGGCTGCAGTCACTGTCACAGCGAAACAAAGCATCAGCAACATCAGTTTCAGGGACTGGGCTAGTCTCTGCTCTACTGAGCATGCGTCAGTTGTCAATTCTAAAGAATGCTTACTATGAGCTCCCAATACTTTTTTTAATGCACAGTGACAGTTCCCTCCCTTGCATGTTGCTGTCTCTAATTAGAAGTGACGAGCCAGCAACAGAGCGCACCGACAGTGCGAAGTGTAAGTAAAGAACGAGCAAGCAGAGACCAGCCCTGCCACTAAAAGTGAGGTCCAGTCGCTTCTAATTACAGCCAGTGATGAAGTGCACTGTCACTGTGCAATGAGAAGAACATTGCACAGTAAAAAGGGAGCTTGTACTAAGCACATTTCGGAATGGTCAACCAACGCATGCTTAGTTTAATAGAGACTAGCCCAGCCCCTGAAACTGACATCACTCATGACCGCAGCCCCTGCCCTACTGATTACGCCCTGTTTGAAACAATACATTAGAGAGTGAAGCGTAGGGACAATTTAAGCAAAACAGAAGAAAAACTATAAGAAAAACATTAAAATAAAGAGACATTTAGGATGAAAATAAATATTAGTGTTGGACCACCCCTTTAATTGCACAATCCCCATTCCCACTGAATTTCAGCCCTGCCACCAAAGTACCTGTACATAATTTTGATGATTTTATCATTAGCTCAGAAGGTGGCGTTAACAAGAACTAGGCAGCTGATAGTACTCTGTCATGCTGATTTAATTATAAGGAACATACTGGTTGCTTTAAAAGTGAGGAGGTGTTTGAAATTATTTTTTCTTCTGTTAACCATGGTTAATTTCAAGGAAAAACATGCAGTCATAATGTGAAAAAGGACTTCACAGGCAAGGACATTGCTGCTTGTAAGATTGCTCCTAAATCAACCATTTATCAGATCAACAAAAACTTCAAAGAAAGGTCTAATTGCTGTGAAGGTTTCAAGGCACTCAAGAAAGTACAGCAAGAGCAAGTGTCAGGAACATCTCCTAAAGAGGATTCAGCAGTGGGATCATTTCAACACCTGTGAAGAGCTTGCTCACGAGTGGCAGCATGGACAGTGAGGCAAGGGGCTTTTGGAGGCTTGTCTGGTGTCCAAAAGGGCAGCAAATAAGCTACTTCTCTCCATGAAAAACATGAGGAATAGACTGCCATTCTGCAGAAAGAAAAGGTGATTGCAGGTGACTGAGCTAAAATTATTACCTCTGATGAAGTCCCCTTCAGACTGTTTGGGACATCAGGAAAAATGATTGTCCGGGAAAGAAAAGTTGAGCGCTACCATGAGTCCTGTGGAGTGGGTTCACTCACAATTTTGCCATGAATAATAAATTGTAAGGTTCTTTGTCTCTTTTGACATGTTCCTTGAAACTCAGTTTTCCGTCGGCCATTTTGCTTTCTGTCTTGCTGCAGCTATCTTGCCCTCAGTTAATATGGAGTTTCCAGTTTTCATGTTCCCGCCCTGATTCTCTCCCTCTTGCTTCTTAAGCAGCCTCAGCTGAGCAATCAGTGCTTCTGAATCAAGCCTCAGTCAGCCTGTGACCTGACTCCTGGAAACCTTGGACTTTGTACTCCAGCTTTTCCCTACTGAGGAACTTTGGAACACTTATGGACTCTGGAAACCTGCTGTTTGGTGAATCCACGTTTGCAGAGGAATTACGGTACAGAGAAGAGATCCTGAACCTGCTTTGGAGAGTTATTGTAGAGCTTGAAGTTACTCTGGCCTGCTGTGTCTCCTGCCCATGTTCCTGCAAACTGTGTGACCTTTTCTGCATGCTTGTATGAAGTAATACAAGTCATTTCATATCAACCTGTGTCTCATGTGTTTTCCTCGCACCCAAGCACAAGACGCTATAGGAACTGTACACCATACATGACAAGATTCAGAAGCCAATGTTTAGTGTCTGCTGGGTCTGGGAAAGCCGTGTCTGCTGTGACTGTGGATATCAGATGTCCGTTTATACCTTCTGTGATGACAGTGGTTGTGATTCTCACAACCATTCCAGGTGAGCGCATTCCCTTAATTTTACTCTGGAGTGTTACCACAGGTAAACACTATTGTTTTTTTTTTTTTTCCTTTCCTCTTCTCCTTCCAGCACTTCTGCCTTAAAAGATCTGGAAGATGGAGGCTCGCATAAAGGAGCTTTGCGGAATGACTGATTCAATCCATGCAGATATACAGGCTTTAAAGACCCGTTTTGCAAGCCTACAGGACCTCACTAATCATAATTTGCAAGTGTTTGGACAAACTACCCAGGAATTACGAGCCAGGATTGAGGCTCTAGAGGAACGAGTCCAGGCTCCTGCCATAACCCCGAGTTCTGGGATCCCCAAGTTACCTCCTTTTCGTTTTGGCGGTGAACGTGAGAAATTCAGGGGATTTATTAACCAATGCAATCTATTTTTCTCTGCACATGCTTCACAATTTCCCACTGAACGATCCAAAGTGCTTACTATAATCATGTTGCTTACCAATAAGGCTTTGATGTGGGCAAACCCTCTGATTGAGACTGAGGATGATTGTTTGAATCACCTTGATGCTTTCATTTCAGCCATGGGGCAGGTGTTTGATGACCCCAATCGAGGTGCAACAGCTGAAGCAGCCATGTTAACTTTGCGCCAAGGTAAGCGTTCAGTAGCCGAATATGCCTTGGATTTCAGGAGATGGGCTCTTGATACCACTTGGGACACTTCCGCCAAAAAAATCTATTTTTCGGAAAGGGTTGTCTCCACTGATTAAGGATGAACTTGCTCGTGCCGACCCTCCCACTGCGTTAGGTGACTTTATTAACTATTGTATCCGTATTGATGCTCGTCTGACTGAACGCAGACAAGAGAGATGGTTCGAAAATAATCGCACTAACCTTTTCCTACCTCCCTCCTCAGCTAAGGAACCTTTGAGTAGGATCACAAGGGAACCAGAACCTGAACCCATGCAGGTGGACTCTTTACAAAGACGGGTTAGTGATGCACGCAAAGAACATCGTTTAAAGGAAAATCTATGTTTCTACTGTGGTAAGTCAGGGCACTTCATTATAAACTGCCCCAGCCGTTCTCGTAAGACTACTGCAGCAGTCATTCACTGTGAGTGTTGCGAGAGGAGTTTCTGTCATGTCCTAGCCTCAGGCTCCAGAGAGATCTGCTGCAAGAGATCTTGATTTCTCGGACTTAAACTCCGTTAGTTCTGGGGACGATGACGGTATAAACGCTGCAATTTTTCAAGTTTCCTCAGCGGTGTCCCAGCTGAGTTGTAAAAGAAACAATTCTCATTGCTTCCTTTCCATCAAACTCTGGGTTGACTCAGTCTGGGTGTCTAGCTCTGCTATGATCGACTCAGGAGCAAGTGGAAATTTTATGGATATCTCCTTTGCTCTGAAACAGGGGATACGTTCAGTGAAGAAGGCAACTCCAGTACAGATGGAGACTGTGGATGGCTCCCTGCTGACCTCTGGACCAGTGGATCAGGAAACAGAGCCTTTGAGGGTCCTTATGGTAAAGATCATCAGGAGAAACTGTCCTTTATGCTTATCTCTTCTCCCCACTTTCCCATTATTCTAGGGCTACCATGGCTGCAGGCGCAGAATCCTACGATTAACTGGGAGACCAAGGAATTACACTTTCCGGAGAAACAGATGAGTCCAGGAGTTTCAGCTTGCTCTGTTCCTAAAGGAACCATGTCAGTCCCTGAACTACCAGCTGTATACCAGGACTATGTGGATTTATGTGACAAGAAGAACGCTGATCAGCTTCCTCCTCACCGTCCATATGATTGTCCAATTGAATTATTGCCTGGAGCAGAGATACCTTTTGGTAAGATCTACCCCCTGGCGGGGCCTGAGCTAAAAGCTTTGAAGGACTACATAGACGAAAATCTAGCCAAGGGCTTCATACGCCCCTCTTCATCTCCCGCAGGTGCACCCATCTTCTTTGTGAAGAAGAAAGATGGATCTCTGAGACCCTGCATAGACTATAGGGAACTCAATAAGGTTACTATTAGAAACCGTTATCCATTGCCTTTAATCCCTGAGTTGTTGGAGAGAGTGCGGCATGCCAAAATTTTCTCTAAACTGGATCTCCGTGGGGCCTATAACTTGGTCCGTATTAGACCTGGGGATGAATGGAAGACTGCTTTCAGGTCACGCTATGGACACTTTGAATATCTAGTTATGCCTTTTGGTCTGAGTACCGCCCCAGCCACTTTCCAACACTTGGTGAATGACATCTTCAGGGATCTCCTAGATACATTTGTGGTGATTTATCTGGATGATATTCTAATTTTTTCTAACTCCACAGAGGAACATCATGGACATGTGAGAATGGTCTTAGAACGCCTAAGACAAAACCATCTCTACATCAAACTTGAAAAGTGTGAATTCCATAGGACCGAAATTCAATTTCTGGGGTATGTACTATTTACGCAAGGGATTAGTATGGATGGAAGCAAGACCCAAGCCATCAAGGATTGGCCAATTCCTAGAAATGTGAAGGAGGTGCAGCGCTTCATCGGGTTTGCCAACTTCTATAGATGTTTCATTAGGAATTTCTCTGAGGTAGTGTCACCTATCACCCAACTTACCCGGACACAGTCTATGTTCTCCTGGACCCCGCAAGCTCGGGAAGCATTTTCCTGTCTAAAGGATAAATTTACCACCGCACCTATCTTAGTACATCCCAACCCCGAGCTTGCCTTCATAATAGAGGTGGATGCTTCAGACTGTGCCGTTGGAGCTATACTCTCTCAGAGAACAGGTGAGAAGAATGTCTTGCATCCCTGTGCCTTCTTTTCCCAGCAGTTGTCTTCGGCTGAGAGGAACTACGATGTGGGCAATAGAGAATTGTTGGCCATTATTGCCGCCTTCAAGGAATGGAGACACCTTCTTCAGGGAGCTGCACAGCAAATAGTCGTCCTGACAGACCATCGTAACCTTGAATTTATCAGGTCGGCTAAGTGCCTGACTCCTCGCCAGGCTCGCTGGAATCTTTTCCTAAACCAATTTAATTTTGTAATTTCTTATAGACCAGGATCGCGCAATGGAAAGGCTGATGCACTCTCTAGGATTCATTCAGCAGAGACACGTCCACTTACTCCTCCTAAGACTATTCTTCCTGACTCTAGATTCCTGGGAGTGATTCATAATCAAGACCTACTTAAGGACATCAAGGAAGCATACCATGCGGATTCTTTGTTGGCTCAACCCCCAAGGGACGTAAGTCTTGTCTTTAAGAATGGTGTGTGGATTCAGGACAACGTCTGTATATACCTGAAACAGTCAGATTGAGAGTATTGCAACTCATCCACGATTCCAAGATAGCCGGGCATAGAGGAATTCTAAAGACACAAGAATTTCTTTCTCGTTTCTTTTGGTGGCCCACTTACAGGAAAGATGTTTTAAACTATGTCACTTCATGTGAAGTCTGTGCAAGATGCAAAACACCTCGCTCCTCACCAACTGGTCTGTTGCAACCCCTTCCCACCCCGTCCCGCCCGTGGGGATCCATTTCTATGGACTTCATTGTGGAGTTACCAACCTCTCAAGGGAAGAACACCATTCTACAGTCATGGCCAAAAGTTTTGAGAATGACACAAATATTAAATTTTCACATGATCTGCTGCCCTCTGGTTTTTATGTGTGTTTGACAGATGTTTTTATCACAGACAGAAATATAATAATTGCAAACATATGAGTAATAAAAGCTTATATTGACAGTTAGAATGAGTTAATGCAGCAAGTCAATATTTGCAGTGTTGACCCTTCTTCTTCAGGACCTCTGCAATTCTCCCTGGCATGCTCTCAATCAACTTCTGGACCAAATCCTGACTGATAGCAGTCCATTCTTGCACAATCAATGCTTTCATTTTGTCAGAATTTTTAGGTTTTTGTTTGTCCACCCGTCTCTTGATGATTGACCACAAGTTCTCAATGGGATTAAGATCTGGGAGTTTCCAGGCCATGGACCCAAAATCTCTATGTTTTGTTCACTGAGCCATTTAGTTATCACCTTTGCTTTATGGCAAGGTGCTCCATCATGCTGGAAAAGGCATTGTTGATCGCCAAACTGCTCTTGGAGGGTTGGGAGAAGTTGCTCTTGGAGGACATTCTGGTACCATTCTTTATTCATGGCTGTGATTTTAGGCAAGACTGTGAGAGAGCCGATTCTCTTGGCTGAGAAGCAACCCCACACATGAATGGTTTCAGGATGCTTAACAGTTGGCATGAGACAAGACTGGTGGTAGCGCTCACCTTGTCTTCTCCGAATGAGGCGTTTTCCTGATGTCCCAAACAATCGAAAAGGGGATTCATCAGAGAAAATAACTTTACCCCAGTCCTCAGCAGTCCACTGCCTGTACCTTTTGCAGAATATCAGTCTGTCCATGATGTTTTTTCTGGAGAGAAGTGGCTTCTTTGCTGCCCTCCTTGAGACCAGACCTTGCTCCAAGAGTCTCCGCCTCACAGTGCGTGCAGATGCACTCACACCTGCCTGCTGCCATTCCTGAGCAAGCTCTGCACTGCTGGTAGCCCGATCCCACAGCTGAAACACTTTTAAGAGACGGTCCTGGTGCTTGCTGGTCTTTCTTGGGCACCCTGGAGCCTTTTTGGCAACAATGGAACCCCTCCCATTGAAGTTCTTGATGATGCGATAGATTGTTGACTGAGGTGCAATCATTCTAGCTGCGATACTCTTCCCTGTTAGGCCATTTTTGTGCATTGCAATGATGACTGCACGTGTTTCTTTAGAGATAACCATGGTTAACAGAAGAGAAACAATGATGCCAAGCACCAGCCTCCTTTTAAAGTGTCCAGTGGTGTCATTCTTACTTAATCATGACAGATTGATCTCCAGCCATGTCCTCATCAACACCCACACCTGTGTTAATGGAGCAATCACTGAAAAGAGGTTAGCTGCTCCTTTTAAGGCAGGGCTGCAATGATGTTGAAATGAGTTTTGGGGGATAAAGTTCATTTTCTAGCCAAATATTGACTTTGCAAGTAATTGCTGTTAAGCTGATCACTATTTATAACATTCTGGAGTATATGCAAATTGCCATTAGAAAAAGTGAAGCAGTAGACTTTGTAAAAATTAATATTTGTGTCATTCTCAAAACTTTTGGCCATGACTGTAGTGGTGGTTGATCGTCTAACAAAGGCAGCTCATTTTATCCCTTGTGTCGGCTTACCCACTGCAAAACAGACATCAGACTTGATGATTAAGAATGTGTTTCGCTTATATGGAGTACCGGATGAGGTCATTTCGGATCGAGGGGTGCAATTCACTTCAAGGTTTTGGCAAAATTTCTGTGCCGCATTGGACATTAAAGTAAACCTTTCTTCTGCTTTTCATCCCCAGACTAATGGACAGACAGAACAAACCAATCAGACCTTGGAGCAGTATCTCCGCTGCTTTATCTGCCACCTACAGGATGATTGGGTGGATCTACTTCCACTGGCTGAGTTCTCTTATAACAACTCTCAGAGCGCCTCCACTAAGCAGTCTCCTTTTTACTCCAATCTAGGTTATCATCCTAACATTCTTCCTCGATTTCCCATAGATACGCCCTTGCCGGCAGTGGCTGAAAGAATCACTTCCTTACAAAAGAATATGGATCTTCTAAAGGAAAATCTGGAATTGGCTCAGGAAAGGTACAAGAAAGCAGCAGATAAATTTCGTAAACCTGCACCAGCTTTCAAGGTAGGAGACTTGGTCTGGCTGTCAACCAGAAATCTTAAATTAAAGATTCCATCGTCTAAATTGGGACATAAGTACATTGGACCTTATAAGATCAGTAAGATTATAAGTGCTGTTGCTTGTCGTCTTCAACTGCACAGAACTATGAGAATCCACCCTGTCTTTCATGTATCCCTACTAAAGGCTGCAACACCCAATACGTTTCCTGGAGCTCTTCTCCTTGCCCTGACCCAGTGCTGGTCGATGGTCAGGAAGAATTTATGGTGGAAAGGATTCTAGATTCCAGGTTGTACAGAAATCAGTTGCAATATTTGATTAAATGGCAGGGCTACCCAGTGGAGGACAACTCATGGGAACCAGTCAATAACGTTAATGCTCCTCGCCTGCTCCGCCAGTTTCATCAGAGGTACCCTGACAAGCCTGGTCTGAGGTCATCCGGAGGTTGTCCCTAAGGGGGGAGTAATGTAAGGTTCTTTGTCTCTTTTGACATGTTCCTTGAAACTCAGTTTTCCGTCGACCATTTTGCTTTCTGTCTTGCTGCAGCTATCTTGCCCTCAATTAATATGTAGTTTCCAGTTTTCATGTTCCCGCCCTGATTCTCTCCCTCTTGCTTCTTAAGCAGCCTCAGCTGAGCAATCAGTGCTTCTGAATCAAGCCTCAGTCAGCCTGTGACCTGACTCCTGGAAACCTTGGACTTTGTACTCCAGCTTTTCCCTACTGAGGAACTTTGGAACACTTATGGACTCTGGAAACCTGCTGTTTGGTGAATCCACGTTTGCAGAGGAATTACGGTACAGAGAAGAGATCCTGAACCTGCTTTGGAGAGTTATTGTAGAGCTTGAAGTTACTCTGGCCTGCTGTGTCTCCTGCCCCTGTTCCTGCAAACTGTGTGACCTTTTCTGCATGCTTGTATGAAGTAATACAAGTCATTTCATATCAACCTGTGTCTCATGTGTTTTCCTCGCACCCAAGCACAAGACGCTATAGGAACTGTACACCATACATGACATAAATGGTATCTACTACTCCTCCAAGAAAAAGCTTTCCCAACAATTCAGGAGAAATTTGGTGATGAACAATACTATTCCACCCTCACGGAGATAAGGTCACAAGGCAAAAGTGATAACGAAACAATTACATTTTGTGGCCGTGGCCAGGAAACCGGACAGATCTCAATCCCGTTGAGAAACTGTGGTCAATCATCAAAAAGTGGGAGGAGAATAAAAAAAAAAAAAAAACACAGAAATTGTGATAAACTCCAAGCACTGATTAGACAAGAATGGGTTATGAGTCAGGATTTGGCCCAGAAGCTGATATCCAGCTGCCAGGGCGAAGGGCCAAAATCATGAAGAATAAGGGACAACTATGTACATATTGAATCTTTCCATAAACTTGAAAAATTTGTCACTAAAAGTTTAAAAAACTTCTGAAACGCTGATAACTGTACTGCAGTAACTAAGAAACATCTGACTAGAAGATCTTAACAAAGTGAAGCAGCAAACTACGTGAAAAAACAAAATTTATGTCAGTGTCAAAACTTTTGGCCATGACTGTACACCTCGTAGAAGATTGGCTCACTCGGCTGTGTAACATGGTAGTCAAAGTAATGCTTTTACTTAAAATCTTCAGCTGGTTTATTAAAATAGGCTTCATAAACCAGTCCAAGACAAAATAGACATTCAGTCTTGTTGACCCAAATAAACAGAATACATTATAGTCGATATAACTGCGGGGTGCGGCCACTCACAGGGCTGTGGAGTCGGGAGTCGTAGAGTCGGAGCCCATTTTGTTGGAGTCGGAGTTGGAATGAGTGTCATGGAAATTGAGGAGTTGGGAGTCGGAGGTTTGGCTTACCGATACCACAGCCCTGGTATGAGGAGTCGGAGTTGGTGTCATGGAAATTGAGGAGTGGGAGTTGGAGGTTTGGCTTACCGACTCCACAGCCCTTGCCACGCAGAAATCTTTTAAGCAAGAGCTCAGCTCTTTTGGTCAGTTCTCTTTCAGAGCATACAGAACAATCATTAAGTCCAGAGGTTTCGCTTTTACCTCCTGGACCACACCCTAGGGTGGAGATATGGCGAACAGCCGTACCGTCCAACTCTTTAGGATGTTCACAATAAACCTGGCCCTGTCATTGCCGATTAACCCCTGTCAGCACATAACATAATTAATAACTCCAGAGTCAAAACCTCCTCTTGAACAACCACTATAAAAACTGGGCACCTGATGGGAGCTTCATGGCATAGGTTTCCATGACCAAGCAAGCAGTTGCCTGCAAGGCTTATAATCACTAAGCATGAAATGAAATGGTGTAAAGCAGTCACCAATAAAAAAAAGTGTTCAGTAGAGAATCATGCTTCTTAATGTTGCAGGGTCATGGACTAGTCAGGGTTTGGTGAGTCTCAGAAGAATGTTGTGCCAGCTGTAAAATTCAGTGAAGGTGGGATAATGCTATGTAGGTGAATTTTTCAGGAGTTGAAGAGGCCCCAGAGTTACAAGTTAAAAGAAATCTCAATGTTTCAAAAAAACAAGACATTTTGGAGATTTGTAACTTCCATGTTTATTCGAACATCTTGGGGAAGGCACTTTGGTACACATGGTCTATAAAGGCAAGGATGGGGAAGTTTGGTGTGGAAGAACTTGACTGGCTGCACAGAGTTCCAACCTCAATCCCATCCAACAATTTTGAAATGAACTAAAATGGAGAATGTGAGCCCGTCCGCCTCATCCAACATCCGTGTCTGACCTCAGAAATGATCTTCTGGATGAAGGGGCAAAAAATTCCCATAGACACCTCCAAAGTCTTGTATAAAGTCTTTCCAGAAGAGTGGAGGCTGGATGCTACAGCTGTCAAAGAGAAGACAACCTCTATATTAATGCCTATGAACTTTGAAAGGGATGTCATACAAAGCTCCTATAGGTGCAATGTGTAGTGCCTCAACGCTTTATACATAATATAGTATCTATATTGGAATTCTGCCCATAAACTTAATATACGTACAACTATTAGGTCAGCTTTGACCCACAAATGAATATAAAGCCTCGAGGTGACAAGAAGGTGTGAGAAGATACACCTGCCTTGCATCGGAACACTAAAGTTTAAAGATCTAGGAAAAAAAAGGAACACTTGTTCATGTTCTCCTGCCATATTTTACTGGGGGCATTCATTTGAACTTTCCATTCATGATCTTAAACTACAAACAGGGCATGTATTACAGATGGTTCTTGAAAAACAATCTCAGAAAGAAATATAGATCTATATATATAAAGTTGAGTGTGTGTGCATATATATATATATATATATATATATATATGTGTATGTACAGTACAGACCAAAAGTTTGGACACACCTTCTCATTCAACGAATTTTCTGTATTTTCATGACTGTGAAAATTGTAGAATCACGCTGAAGGCATCAAAACTATGAATTAACACATGTAGAATTATACATTACACTTTACAAAAAAATGTGAAACAACTGAAAATATGTCTTATATTCTAGGTTCTTCAAAGTAGCCACCTTTTGCTTTGATTACTGCTTTGCACGCAGAAAAGGTGAACGGATGGACACTACATGCCTGGTTCCCACCGTGAAGCATGGAGGAGGTGGTGTGATGATGTGGGGTGCTTTGCTGGTGACATTGTTGGGGATTTATTCAAAATTGAAGGCATATTGAAGCAGCATGGCTACCACAGCATCTTGCAGCAGCATGCTATTCCATCTGGTTTGCGTTTAGTTGGATTATCATATATTTTCAACAGGACAATGACCCCAAATACACCTCCAGGCTGTGTAAGGGCTATTTGACCACGAAGGAGAGTGATGGGGTGCTACGCCAGATGACCTGGCCTCCACAGTCACCAGACGTGAACCCAATCAAGATGGTTTGGGGTGAGCTGGACCACTCACCGCTTCAATTTTGAATAATCCCCAACAGTGTCACCAGCAAAGCACCCCCACACCATAACACCACCTCCTCCATGCTTCACGGTGGGAACCAGGCATGTAGAGTCCATCCGTTCACCTGTTCTGCGTGCAAAGCAGTAATCAAAGCAAAAGGTGGCTACTTTGAAGAACCTAGAATATAAGACATATTTTCAGTTGTTTCACACTTTTTTGTAAAGTGTAATGTATAATTCCACATGTGTTAATTCATAGTTTTGATGCCTTGAGTGTGACTCTACAATTTTCATAGTCATGAAAATACAGAAAAATCTTTGAATGAGAAGGTGTGTCCAAACTTTTGGTCTTTACTGTATATATTGTGAGACAGTGAAGGAATATGTGGTGAATGAGGTGTATATTTCACCTAAGTACCTTGCTGACTGGTATGAGCGAAATGTGTGGCTTTGTAAACCTGGTGGTAAAGAAAGGTCACTACACCTGCCATTCAGTACACGCTTGCAGCTCAGACCTGAATCCACTCAGGTGTTGATTAGGAAGCCAGAAGTAGGTGCTTGTGAGCACAGTCAGGGAGCTCATTCAGTCTGGACAAGGGGTCCAGACACAGAAGGTGTCTCCAAGAGTGTGGGAGCTGTCTTTAGCCCGGACACAGGGAGGTGTCCTGGCACAAGGAAGCAGTCTCTAAGAGTGTGAGCTATCTCAGTCTGGGTGCAGGAAGTACCCCGGACACAGGAGTAGTCGCAGTGAGAATCCGTGCGAATAGCGACTGAATAGGAGGTGACCTCTCTCAAGTCTGGACATTGGAGTTGCCTTCGGACATAAAGAGGAGTGTCTGTGAAACTCCATACTGGTAACATATGTGATATGTGTTGTTTTGGGCACAGACTGGTAGAGTCTGGGTCCCGGATAGAGAGGGCCATCTATCTAAGTGTAATTTAGTGGCTAGACAAGCCCAGGTTTTCTGTTTATGATTTGTTTTTATCTGTGTGCTGTGGACTTTAATAAAACTGGTTGCGGCCAGTTTTCACCAAACTGCTGTCTGAATGAACTGTTTCCGTGCCATTCTGTCTACCCAGACAGCGATCCTAGAGCTAAACCCCCGGAAAGCTTACAATATATATATATATATATATATATATATATACATATATGTATATATATATATATATACACAGTACAGACCAAAAGTTTGGACACACCTTCTCATTTAAAGATTTTTCTGTATTTTCATGACTATGAAAATTGTAAATTCACACTGAAGGCATCAAAACTATGAGTTAAAACATGTGGAATTATATACTTAACAAAAAAGTGTGTAAGGCTACTTTCACACTTGCGTTTTTTAGCGCAGCGCATCGTGCGCCATCGGTCGCATGCGCAATGTTCCCCTATCATTAACATGGCGGGCGCAGGGTCTAGCGCTTGCACGCGCTCATCAGCGTTTGGCGTGTGCAGCGCATTTTCCAGGTGTGCGACCAGGCGCGCTAGACGCTACATGTTGCATTTTTTTTCCGGCCCACCACTTTAAAAAACCGCGTGCGCACGCTATGCGCCAAAAAGTAGCATTGCTGTCTATGGGGGCGCTGGCGGGCGTGTGGCTGTGCGCTCGTCAGCGCTTGTGTGGGCGCTGGCGGGCGCGTGGCTGTGCGCTCGTCAGCGCTTCTGTGCGTACGCGATTTTAGAGTAAACAATGTCTAGACACTTGTCTAAAACACCCCCTACACAAGATATATTGTTTGTGAGGAGTGTAGATAAAGGAAGGTGTCTTCAGTGCCAGACAGACCCCTACTCAGACTGCCTGGAGACACTGCAAGCTGATAAGAGACTGGAAAATCCATCCTGGACCCCTATAAAAGCCTGAAGATCCAGCCTGGACCCTACTACACTGCCTGGAGACACTGCTCCTGGACCCCTACTACAGCCAGAAAAAACAGCCAAGACAGATCCAAAGTGCAAGAATGTGAGTTGTTATGTTTCGGTAGCTGAGGAGTGCAGGCAAAAAAGGCAATACACCAGAGCAGTTGGAATCTATGAGATTGCAGTACCCTGACTAACCACCACAACTAGAGGCAGCCGTGGAGCGTTCCTACGTTGGTCCTAGACGCCTCGTCACAGCCTGAGAAACTAACTACACCTAAAGATAGATATAGGAAAGCTATCTGCCCCGGAGCAGAACCCCAAAGACAATAGAAAGCCCCCAAACATGTAATGGCGGTTAGACAAGATGAAATACTGACACAGAAAGAAAATAGTATGAGCAAACGCTGGGGCCCAAACTAACTAAATAGAAAAGGATAGGAAGGGTACTTACTGCAATCCCAGAAAACCCTGAAAAGCACCAACTCTACTAATTTCAAAAACACCTGAGATCACACGACCTCTACCACCTAAATTAGTTTCTGGTGTAACAAAATCAAAACAGCAGCCACTGAAAAAACTGGAAAAAGCAAAAGTACAAACATCAGTGGCTGAACAAAACTGAGAGGGCAGAAGCCCCCGGAGGGGACCCTGAAGGCCCCCACAGAAGTGCAGGACAAAATGCAAAAATATAGCACAAACATAAAAGAAGAAAATGTCTTATCTGTTAGCAGGAGATGCAGACACGACACAGCAGGCTACAAGGGAAACTGGAATAAAGGATTCAGACCAGAACAATTGATCACCGGCAACCCTGATGGGAAGGTGACTCCCTTATATAAGACCAGTCAGTAACACCTGATTCCCAGTCCTCACAATCTTCACTGGACAGACTAGCACCGCTTGTAACCACCAGAGGGAGCCTCTGCTCATAACTCATCTCAAACCCATTCACAACAGTACCCCCCCCTTGAGGAGGGGTCACCGAACCCTCATTTGAGCAACCAGGTCGGTCAGGATGAGTTCTATGATACGCACGGATAAGTCTCCTAGCATGGATGTCCGAAGCAAACACCCAAGAATTGTCCTCCTGACCATAACCTCTCCATTTAACCAAATACTGGAGTTTCCGTCTAGAAAAACGAGAATCCAATATTTTCTCAACCACATACTCCAGATTGCCCTCAACCAAAACAGGGTCAGGAGGCACAGCAGCAGGAACCACTGGCTCAACAAACCTCTTCAACAAGGACTTGTGGAACACGTTATGGATCTTAAATGTCCCTGGAAGAAGCAAACGAAAAGAAACAGGATTAATAATTCCATGATCTTATAAGGTCCAATGAACTTAGGCTTAAATTTAGGAGATGCTACTCTCATAGGAATATTCTTTGAGGACAACCAGACCAAGTCCCCCACTTTAAACCGAGGACCATCAGTCCTATGCCGGTTAGCAAACCGCTGGGCCCTCTCCTGAGAGAGGGACAACCTCTCCACTACCTGGTCCCAAATCAGTTGCATACGCTCCACAACAGAGTCAACACCTGGACAGACAGAAGCCTCCGTCTGTCCTGAAGAAAATCGAGGGTGAAATCCAGAATTACAGAAAAACGGAGACATCAAAGTAGCAGAGCTAGCCCTATTATTAAGAGCAAACTCAGCCAAAGGCAAAAAAGAGACCCAGTCATCCTGATCAGCAGACACAAAGCATCTTAGATAAGTCTCCAATGTCTGGTTTGTTCTCTCAGTTTGACCATTGGTCTGAGGATGAAATGCCGAGGAGAAAGACAATTGAACACCAAGTTTAGAACAAAAAGTCCTCCAAAATCTGGAAACAAACTGGACTCCTCTGTCAGACACAATGTTCTCAGGAATGCCGTGTAAACGAACCACGTGCTGAAGGAACAACGGCACCAATTCAGAGGAGGAAGGCAACTTAGGTAATGGCACAAGATGTATCATCTTGGAAAACCTATCACAAATTACCCAGATGGTGGTCATTCTCTGAGAAACAGGAAGGTCGGAAATGAAATCCATAGAGATATGGGTCCATGGTCTCTTGGGCACAGGCAATGGCATCAACAAACCACTAGAGCGAGAGCAAGGCTTGGAGCGAGAGCAAGTCCCGCAGGACTGCACAAATTCCCTGACATCACGAGACAAGGTAGGCCACCAAAAGGACCGACTAACCAAGTCTCTGGTACCAAAAATTCCGGGATGCCCAGCCAATGCGGAACAATGAATCTCAGACATCACACTCTTTTTCCACTGGTCCGGGACAAACAATTTTCCAACAGGGCAGCACTTGGGCCTATCCTCCTGACACCCCTCCAGAGCAAGTCTCAAATTGGGCGAGATGGCGGAAAGAACTACACCCTCTTTCAAAATAACAGAAGGATCAGATAACTCAGGAGAGTCCGCAAGGAAACTCCTCGAGAGGGCATCCGCCTTAACATTCTTAGTGCCAGGAAGAAAGGAAACCACAAAATTAAAACGTGTGAAAAACAAGGCCCACCTGGCCTGTCTAGGATTGAGTCGCTTGGCAGATTCCAGATAGACCAGATTCTTATGGTCCGTAAGGACCACCACCTGATGTTTGGCTCCCTCCAGCCAATGTCTCCACTCTTCAAAAGCCCACTTCATGGCCAATAACTCCCGATTACCCACGTCATAATTACGTTCAGTAGGAGAAAATTTTCGAGAGAAAAAGGCACAAGGGTTACTTTTAGAGGTCTCTGGATCTTTTTGGGACAAAACGGCACCTGCCCCAATTTCAGAGGCATCAACCTCCACCTGAAATGGCAGAGAAACATCAGGCTGCCGTAGAACAGGAGCAGAAGTGAATCTCTGCTTAAGTTCCTGAAATGCAGAGACTGCCTCAGGAGGCCAATTCACCACATCAGAACCCTTTCTGGTCAAATCAGTTAATGGTTTAACAATCGAGAAATTACCAATAAATTTACGATAAAAATTGGCAAAACCCAAAAATCTCTGAAGAGCCTTTAATGAAGTAGGTTGGACCCAATCACAGATGGCCTGAACCTTGACCGGGTCCATTTCAATAACAGATGGGGACAAAATGAATCCCAGAAATGAGATCCTCTGTACGCCAAAAAGACACTTTGATCCCTTCACATACAGAGCATTCTCTCTCAAAATCTGGAATACAGTTCGAACATGTTTCACATGAGAGTCCCAGTCATTAGAAAAAATCAAGACATCATCCAAATAAACAATCAGAAATTTGTCCACAAAATCCCTGAAAATATCATTCATGAAGGACTGGAAGACGGAAGGAGCACTAGTGAGCCCAAAGGGCATCACCAGGTACTCAAAATGCCCTTCAGGGGTATTGAATGCCGTCTTCCATTCATCCCCGTGCTTAATGCGAATAAGGTTATACGCCCCCCTGAGGTCAAGCTTGGTAAACCAAGTAGCGTTTTTCACCCTGGAAAACAGGTCAGAAATCAAGGGTAACGGGTATTGATATTTCACAGTAATATTGTTCAAGAGACGATAATCAATACACGGCCTTAATGAACCATCCTTTTTGGCCACAAAGAAAAAACCGGCACCTAAGGGTGAAGAGGATGGTCTGATATGACCCTTCTCCAATGATTCCTTGATATAAGACCGCATAGCGTCATGTTCAGGTACAGACAAGTTAAAAAGGCGACCTTTAGGGAATTTACCACCCGGCACTAATTCAATAGCGCAGTCATAGCTCCTATGGGGAGGCAAGGATGCAGATTTACTGTCGCTAAACACATCAGAAAAATCAATCAAAAAGTCAGGAACATCCTGAGCCTGGGGGGAGGCAGAAAAAACAGGAGTGTTGGTATTAACACATTGGCAGCCCCAACTGGTTACAGACACAGATTTCCAATCCAAAACAGGATTATGAGACTGTAACCAAGGAAAACCCAGCACGATAATGTCATGCAGATTATACAGAACCAAAAATTTGCAGCACTCCTGGTGATCAGGTTCAACCCTCATTATCACCTGAGTAGAAAACTGGGGTTTATTCTCAGCCAAAGGGGTAGAATCGATCCCCAGTAGGGGAATAGACTTCTGTAGGGGTATCAAGGGAAATCCACAACGTTTAGCAAAATCATAATCCATCAGGTTAATAGCTGCTCCAGAATCAACAAAAGCCTGAGCAGAAAATGAGGACAGAGAGCATATCAGAGTGACAGTTAATAAAAACTTAGTCTGAACACTACCCAAGACAACTGAGCGTGCAAAACGTCTTCCCCGCTTAGGGCAGACTGAAATAGCATGAGAGGCATCACCACAGTAGAAACATAACCCATTGCGCTTTCGAAACTCATGACGCTGTGCCCCAGACACCATTCTATCACACTGCATGGGTTCAGAAGCTGGTTCACAAGGCAACACCATTCCACGCATACTTCTCCGCTCACGCAAACGTCTGTCAATTTGAATCGCTATTGACATAGAATCATTGAGACCAGAGGGGACAGGGAATCCCACCATAACATCCTTTACATTATCTGACAGACCCTTCCGGAAAAGGGCTGCCAAAGCGTCGTCATTCCATTTGGTCAGGACTGCCCACCTACGGAATCTCTGACAGTATAACTCAGCGTCATCAAGCCCCTGATTTAATGCCAACAAGGCTTTCTCAGCTTGATCAGTGACATTAGGCTCATCGTACAATAACCCCAAGGCCTGAAAAAATGCATCAACATCACTCAAAACAGGATCCCCAGGTATCAGGGAAAAAGCCCAATCCTGAGGATCGCCGCGCAGGAGAGAGATGATAATTTGAACCTGCTGCGCTGCGTTTCCTGAGGACTTAGATTTTAAGGCAAAAAATAATTTACAATTATTTTTGAAATTCTGAAACTTAGCTCGATCCCTAAAACAAATCTGGCATGGGAATCCTAGGTTCCACAACAGGCAACCCAGCAAGATAGATAGCAATACTCCGAACCTCAGTGGCAAGCTGATCCACACGGCCAGACAACTGTGCAAACTCCATTGAGAGAAAAGATCCTCCCCAGCACCCAGAGATACAGAGGGAAAAAAAAAAAATGCAACAAACAGAAAAATATCTCTGACACTATTTTTTCCCTTCTGTGAGTACCATACAATTTTCAATTTTTAGGCCGGTGATACTGTTATGTTTCGGTAGCTGAGGAGTGCATGCAAAAAAGGCAATACACCAGAGCAGTTGGAATCTATGAGATTGCAGTACCCTGACTAACCACCACAACTAGAGGCAGCCGTGGAGCGTTCCTACGTTGGTTCTAGACGCCTCGTCACAGCCTGAGAAACTAACTACACCTAAAGATAGATATAGGAAAGCTATCTGCCCCGGAGCAGAACCCCAAAGACAATAGAAAGCCCCCAAACATGTAATGGCGGTTAGACAAGATGAAATACTGACACAGAAAGAAAATAGTATGAGCAAACGCTGGGGCCCAAACTAACTAAATAGAAAAGGATAGGAAGGGTACTTACTGCAATCCCAGAAAACCCTGAAAAGCACCAACTCTACTAATTTCAAAAACACCTGAGATCACACGACCTCTACCACCTAAATTAGCTCTCTGGTGTAACAAAATCAAAACAGCAGCCACTGAAAAAACTGGAAAAAGCAAAAGTACAAACATCAGTGGCTGAACAAAACTGAGAGGGCAGAAGCCCCCGGAGGGGACCCTGAAGGCCCCCACAGAAGTGCAGGACAAAATGCAAAAATATAGCACAAACACAAAAGAAGAAAATGTCTTATCTGTTAGCAGGAGATGCAGACACGACACAGCAGGCTACAAGGGAAACTGGAATAAAGGATTCAGACCAGAACAATTGATCACCGGCAACCCTGATGGGAAGGTGACTCCCTTATATAAGACCAGTCAGTAACACCTGATTCCCAGTCCTCACAATCTTAACTGGACAGACTAGCACCGCTTGTAACCACCAGAGGGAGCCTCTGCTCAGAACTCATCTCAAACCCATTCACAACAGTGAGTATTCTTGAACCAAATGACTGCCTGTCCTTTCCAATGTAAAAAGATGTACTCATTCTTTGTATTTTTTTATTGCAGCATGTCTTCTTCTGGATCCCAATATTCCCCATCCCGGCAAGAACTGGCCCAAGCAGAGCGTGATGTGAGTATCTTCCTGCCTTTGGGTAAGTATAGCTGCTGAATCTACAAATGGCTAAAATTTGGATTTCTTTTTCAGACATCGTCGGACACGGACATTGAGGAGTCACAGAAGGAGCAGTCGCAGCCGAGTCAAGTCCCGGGGGCGAGACGGAATGTAAGTATCTAGCCTTTGAATGTCTATTTTTTTTTTCCATCTTTTTTTATTTCTGAAATATATACAACATTTTAATGTTTTTTTTTTTTTTTTTCTAGGTTCCACAACGGGACGAGGACCTATATGTGGATTACGAGGCCCTCATCTGCCAGGTCCATGAGCGTGTCCCGTTGTGGGACAGCCGTGATCCGCAGTACAAGGACAATGTGGTGAGCCGTCGGCTATGGAACGAGGTGGCCGCAGCGTTGATGGATGGCTGGGACAGCGCCTCTCCAAACCTCAAAAAGGCGTTTAGTAAGTATTTTCATTCTCTGTAATGCCGCAGTCACTCTTGTTCCTGATGGCACTGATGGGTTTGCTGGTAGATATATTCTACCGGCAAACCCAACAGTGTCATCTGGTTCAACAGTGACTGCCCTGTGTATGCTATTGCTATGCTGTGTATTTTTTTTTTTTTTATGCTGCATTGACTGTTTGACATTTTAACTCAGGTGTGTGTGATGACACAGATTTTGCCCTGACTGCATTTCAAATTTTTTTTTTTGTCCTACAGTGAACAAAGTCCACACACGATGGCGCTCGATGAAGGACCGCTTCAACACTGATGTTCGTGCAGAGGGACAGGTTCGCAGTGGTTCAGCAGCAAGGGCCAGAAAGAAATATCGCTACTATCGCGAGTTGGCGTTCCTGAGACCGGTCCTTGCCAGCAGAGCGTAAGTTTTCCAAAAATGTTTTATTTTTCATTATCAGTGCTTTTCTATTCCACAGCTGATGCATCTTGGAATAGCATTATAGTAATGTTTTTATTTTCTTTCCACAGCAACTGGAGCAGCACCATGCAGCCTGTCCCTGAAGCGGTCCTTCCTCGGACGACCTTGGACCCGTCCCAGCCATCCGACAGCCTCGAAGCAACTTGCAGGTCAGCAACACGGACAGCTGGTGACCAGGAAGCTGGTCCATCAGGTCTTCCCCTCTCCCAGTTCTCTGCCACTGGTTATGCGGGCACTTCCCGCCAACGGCAGAGGGCCTTGGAGATGAATGGCTTGCCCGAGTTCATGCAGCGAGGCCTTTCATGGCAATATGAAGTCGATGTCAGGCACAGTGGCAAGCGGTTTTTCATTAATGGAACGGGGTTTTACCCACATGGAACACCTCTTCAACTGTGTCGAACAGCAGCTTGATCGCCTGGAGGCCGACCTCAACAGACCAGCGCACCATTTTCAGTAAAATTGAACGGGGCATGGCGGAACACCTTAGTACTGAGCAACAGCTGAGTGTGTTGCAGGCCTGCAACACTGCTTACTTGCAGACTATGCAGCAGAATTGGTACGTGCAGCAGTCAGTGGTTGCATATCCAACTGTGCCACCACTGATTCGCCACACATCACTACCGATTTCTGCTGCATACCACTGCACGGCCACCAGTATTCCGAGTTACCACTACACCACCACAAGTCCGAGTACTGCTGGACACTCCACCGTCGCCACCACCATGGCAAGCTCTGCTCCTGTCTGGAGCACCACCAACACAGACACTGGTCCGCAGTCTTGGACTCACGCCACCGCAGTACCTGCTTGGGCCACCGCCCCCACTTCTCATTCCAGGAGTACCGCCACCACTCAGCAACAGTTTAGGAGCACAGATGCCACTTCTCCGTCTAGGAGTACCGCCACCACTCAGCAACAGTTTAGGAGCACAGATGACACTTCTCCGTCTAGGAGTACCGCCACCACTCAGCAACAGTTTAGGAGCACAGATGCCACTTCTCCCTCTAGGAGTACCACCACCACTCAGCAACAGTTTAGGAGCACAGATGCCACTTCTCCTTGGACCACCACCACCACTTGTCCTCCTCTGAGCACCGCCACTACTTCTCCTTCTCCCACCACCGTCACTGACACCACAGAGCATGAGACAGGTGACCGACATTCACTGTTTTATGTATCAAGGCCACGGTCCACCAGCTCAAGGCGGTCACACCGAAGTTGTTCCATGGAAGGGCCTCCTGCCCCCAAAAAGAAAAAAACCGAAACTTTGTTTGTCCATCCCCCCTCTCCTCCTAATGTGTCTCCATCTGCCTCTACTTCCATGTCTGATCTTCCTTCACCCACTACTTTCGTCGCCCCTTCCCCTCGAACCCCTTCCTCGCTTTCCAGCCGTTCTTCATCTCTGCACACCCCCAGAGTATCCAAATCTCCACCTAAACGTAATTCTCAATAAAAATTTGGTGTTCCTGTTGTACAAAGTATGTACTAATCAGCTTTTAGTAAATCTATCCAAATCTCAACCCAAACTTCAGTGGCAATTACAGTCATGGCCAAAAGTTTTGAGAATGACACAAATATTAATTTTTACAAAGTCTACTGCTTCACTTTTTCTAATAGCAATTTGCATATACTCCAGAATGTTATAAAGAGTGATCAGCTTAACAGCAATTACTTGCAAGGTCAATATTTGGCTAGAAAATGAACTTTATCCCCCAAAACACATTTCAACATCATTGCAGCCCTGCCTTAAAAGGACCAGCTAACCTCTTTTCAGTGATTGCTCCATTAACACAGGTGTGGGTGTTGATGAGGACATGGCTGGAGATCAATCTGTCATGATTAAGTAAGAATGACACCACTGGACACTTTAAAAGGAGGCTGGTGCTTGGCATCATTGTTTCTCTTCTGTTAACCATGGTTATCTCTAAAGAAACACGTGCAGTCATCATTGCAATGCACAAAAATGGCCTAACAGGGAAGAGTATCGCAGCTAGAAAGATTGCACCTCAGTCAACAATCTATCGCATCATCAAGAACTTCAAGTAGAGAGGTTCCATTGTTGCCAAAAAGGCTTCAGGGTGCCCAAGAAAGACCAGCAAGCGCCAGGACCGTCTCTTAAAAGTGTTTCAGCTGCGGGATCGGGCTACCAGCAGTGCAGAGCTTGCTCAGGAATGGCAGCAGGCAGGTGTGAGTGCATCTGCACGCACTGTGAGGCGGAGACTCTTGGAGCAAAGCCTGGTCTCAAGGAGGGCAGCAAAGAAGCTACTTCTCTCCAGAAAAAACATCATGGACAGACTGATATTCTGCAAAAGGTACAGGCAGTGGACTGCTGAGGACTGGGGTAAAGTTATTTTCTCTGATGAATCCCCTTTTTAATTGTTTGGGACATCAGGAAAACGCCTCATTCGGAGAAGACAAGGTGAGCGCTACCACCAGTCTTGTCTCATGCCAACTGTTAAGCATCCTGAAACCATTCATGTGTGGGGTTGCTTCTCAGCCAAGGGAATCGGCTCTCTCACAGTCTTGCCTAAAAACACAGCCATGAATAAAGAATGGTACCAGAATGTCCTCCAAGAGCAACTTCTCCCAACCCTCCAAGAGCAGTTTGGCGATCAACAATGCCTTTTCCAGCATGATGGAGCACCTTGCCATAAAGCAAAGGTGATAACTAAATGGCTCAGGGAACAAAACATAGAGATTTTGGGTCCATGGCCTGGAAACTCCCCAGATCTTAATCCCATTGAGAACTTGTGGTCAATCATCAAGAGACGGGTGGACAACAAAAACCTAAAAATTCTGACAAAATGAAAGCATTGATTGTGCAAGAATGGACTGCTATCAGTCAGGATTTGGTCCAGAAGTTGATTGAGAGCATGCCAGGGAGAATTGCAGAGGTCCTGAAGAAGAAGGGTCAACACTGCAAATATTGACTTGCTGCATTAACTCATTCTAACTGTCAATATAAGCTTTTGTTACTCATATGTTTGCAATTATTATATTTTTGTCTGTGATAAAAACATCTGTCAAACACACATAAAAACCAGAGGGCAGCAGATCATGTGAAAATATAATATTTGTGTCATTCTCAAAACTTTTGGCCATGACTGTACAATGTGTGGTTCCTGTTGTACTAAATAAATGTGCAAATCTGCTTTTAGTAAATCCGGTTTGATTAATGTGTCTTTCGCCGCCTACACACACTGCGACGTACACGTTTTGTTTTGGAATACACATGACTCCAGGAATGTCACATGTTTCTTGTGTCTTTCATGGAGATATGTGTAGTCCAAAACAAAAATATATGACGTGTATTTTCGCCACCAGTCTCTCTGTCTACTAATATTGCACATATTGAATAGAGGATGGTGTTGAGTGCAAGGCATAGCTATTTTACCTTGCCAGGTATCCTAAAAAGTTAAATGAGTCTGGTGTGTTCATAACATCATTTGACTTTGTGATACAAGGCCAGGGATTCTAGATATACCTTGTAATTAACCACATTCTCTATTCAATGTGTCTTGAATAAACTGAGGACATGATGGTGAAAATACACGTTAGGCTGGCGTCACACTGGCGAGTTTGATGCGAGTTAGTCGCACGACTTTCTCTCAACAACACCCAGCACAACAGCCCGCTCTCGGACCCGAGTGTGCAGCTGCATGTATTTCTATGCATTACTATCTCACCTGGGCAGGTGAATACGCATGAGTTTTCACCTGCAGCGTCGCTTCAGTCTGCATTTATATCAAGCATACTGTAGCGATGCTGCAGTTTATAACTCATGTTTATTCACCTGGCCAGGCGTGATAAATTCTGAAGTGAGGATGTGTTATTTGGGGCATCACCACTTCAGCATGACACCAGGCCTGGTTATTGTAGAAGATGTATAATCTTTATCATCTCTCCAGTGTGCGTTCAAAATCAAGTCACAGTGATGATACTACAAATAATATTTATAGTCACATGGTCAGGTATATCAGATGTAATAAAGAGTGACGGATGATAGTGCATCCCCAAATCACTATTTGTAACATCAGGCCAGGTGACACAAATATTAGTTGTTTTATCTCCACTGTCGCTGCAAATGGAACAAAAACTGGAGAGATGATAAAGGTCATACAACTTGTGTGTGTGGATGTATAGTCACCTGGTCAGGGTTACTAGTAAATTCATGATGCACAAAAAACACAGCATCATGAATTCACTGGTAAACCTGGCCAGTTGATTATTGTATTAGAGTGTAAAAAAAACACAGACCACTTGGTACAGGTATAAACACAGGTATTTTATTAACATAGAGACAAGAAGGTATTTGATTAACATACAGACAAGAACATTTTTTTTTTACACCATTTGTTCTTGCCATTCCACCCGTCCTACATCTGACATGAAGTAGGCTGCAAATTGGTCCCTCATTTGGCCCACTTCAACAGAAGACCTGAGAGGGTGCTGAGTGAACTCAGGCAATGAGTTAGGAGCTGCATCAAGTTCAAAGTTTGGGTGCTCTTTAGACATAACTGTTTCCAGTTTCAGATGAATGGCTGTGCCCAGAATGCGCCATCTGGAAACAAGTATACCGAAGGCACACTCTACACAGTTCTCCTTGCCCTGGTCAGCCTGTAATTGAATATTTTTTTGGTGTGGTCCAAGTCCCGGCTGGAGTAGGGTTTTAGCAGGTGTTGGCTCATCTGGAAAGCCTCATCCCCAACCATGACAAATGGCAGTGGTGGACCTTCGGTGTGGGGAAGAGGCTGTGGCATGGGGAAATTGAACTGGTTTCCATACAACCTCCGGCCCATGTCCGAGTTCTTAAAGGCCTGTGAGTCATTTCCACGGCCAAATGCCCCAATGTCCACTGCAACAAACATACAGTCTGCATGTAAGTATGTGGTACAGTTCATATAGCGTTCTTGTGCTTGGGTGCGATGAAATAACTTGAGACACAGGTTGATAAGAAAGTCTTGTATTGCTTCATACAAATTGGCAAAAATAAACAACAGGTTGCAAACACAGAAGCAGGAGACACAGCAGGCCAGAGTAATCCAAGCTCAGCAATAACTCTCCACAACAGATTCAGATCTTCTTCTCTGTTACCGCAAGTCCATGCAAACGTGAGGCTCTCAAGAGCAGAGTTCAGAGTCCACAAGTGCTTCAGAGTTCCTCAGTAGGAATGGCTGGAGTACAAGGTCCAAGGCTTCAGGAGTCAGAACACAGGTTCACTGCAGGCTAGATTCTGAAGCACTGATTGCTCAGCTGTGGCTGTTTAAGAAGCAAACGGAGAGAATCAGGGCGGGAACATGCAAGCTGGAAAACTCCATTTTGACTGAGGGCAAGATAGCTGCAGCAAACAGAAAGCAAAATGGCCGACGAACAAACTGAGTTTCAGAAACAGATACACAGAACCTTACATTACTCCCCCTTAGGGACAACCTCCGGATGACCTCAGACCAGGCTTGTGTGGGTACCTCTGATGAAACTGACGGAGCAAGCGAGGAGCATTAACGTTATTGACTGGCTCCCATGAGTTGTCCTCCACTGGGTAGCCCTGCCATTTAATCAGATATTGTAACTGATTTCTATACAACCTGGAATCTAAAATCCTTTCCACCACAAATTCCTCCTGACCATCGACTAGCACTGGGTCAGGGCAAGGAGAAGAACGTCCAGGAAACGTATTGGGTGTCGCAGCCTTTAGTAGGGATACATGAAAGACAGGGTGGATTCTCATAGTTCTGGGCAATTGAAGACGACAAGCAACGGCACTTATAATTTTACTGATTTTATAGGGTCCAATGTACTTATGTCCCA
Organism: Oophaga sylvatica; assembly: GCA_033576555.1. Classification (NCBI taxonomy): domain Eukaryota; kingdom Metazoa; phylum Chordata; class Amphibia; order Anura; family Dendrobatidae; genus Oophaga; species Oophaga sylvatica. Next base: position 40,201,916 of record JARQOD010000005.1, read on the forward strand.
ACTTAGACGATGGAATCCTTAACTTAAGATTTCTGGTTGACAGCCAGACCAGGTCTCCTACCTTAAAAGCTGGTGCAGGTTTACGAAATTTATCTGCTGCCTTCTTGTACCTTTCCTGAGCCGATTCCAGATTCTCCTTTAGAAGATCCATATTCTTCTGTAAAGTCGTGACTCTTTCAGCCACTGCTGGCAAAGGCGTCTCTATGGGAAATCGTGGTAGAATGTTAGGATGATAACCTAGATTAGAGTAAAAAGGAGACTGTTTAGTGGAGGCACTCTGAGAGTTGTTGTAAGAGAACTCAGCCAATGGAAGTAGATCCACCCAATCATCCTGTAGGTGGCAGATAAAGCAGCGGAGATACTGCTCCAGGGTTTGATTGGTTCGTTCGGTTTGTCCATTAGTCTGGGGATGAAAAGCAGAAGAAAGGTTTACTTTAATGTCCAATGCTGCACAGAAATTTTGCCAAAACCTAGAAGTGAATTGCACCCCTCGATCCGAAATAACCTCATCCGGTACTCCATGTAAGCGAAACACATCTTTAATCATCAAATCTGATGTCTGTTTTGCAGTGGGTAAGCCGACACAAGGGATAAAATGAGCTGCCTTTGTTAGACGGTCAACCACCACTAGAATAGTGTTCTTCCCTTGAGAGGTTGGTAATTCCACAATGAAGTCCATAGAAATGGATCCCCACGGGCGGGACGGGGTGGGAAGAGGCTGTAACAGACCAGTTGGTGAAGAGCGAGGTGTTTTGCATCTTGCACAAACCTCACACGAAGTGACATAGTCCAAAACATCCTTCCTACAAGTGGGCCACCAAAAGAAACGAGAAAGAAATTCCTGTGTCTTTAGAATTCCTCTATGCCCGGCTATTTTGGAATCGTGAATGAGTTGCAATACTCTCAATCTGACTGTTTCAGGTATATACAGACGTTGTCCCAGAATCCACACACCATTCTTAAAGACAAGACTTACGTCCCTTGGGGGTTGAGCCAAAAAAGAATCCGCATGGTATGCTTCCTTGATGTCTTTAATTAGGTCTTGATGATGAATCACTCCTAGGAATCTAGAGTCAGGAAGAATAGTCTTAGGAGGAGTAATTGGACGTGTCTCTGCTGAGTAAATCCTAGAGAGTGCATCAGCCTTTCCATTGCGCGATCCTGGTCTATAAGAAATAATAAAATTAAATTGGTTTAAGAAAAGATTCCAGCGAGCCTGGCGAGGAGTCAGGCACTTAGCCGACCTGATAAACTCAAGATTACGATGGTCTGTCAGAACGACTATTTGCTGTGCAGCTCCTTGAAGAAGGTGTCTCCATTCTTTGAAGGCGGCAATAATGGCCAACAACTCTCTATTGCCCACATCGTAGTTCTTCTCAGCCGAAGACAACTGCTGGGAAAAGAAGGCACAGGATGCAAGACATTCTTCTCACCTGTTCTCTGAGAGAGTATAGCTCCCACGGCACAGTCTGAAGCATCCACCTCTATTATGAAGGCAAGCTCTGGGTTGGGATGTACTAGGATAGGTGCAGTGGTAAATTTATCTTTTAGACGGGAAAATGCTTCCTGGGCTTGGGGAGTCCAGGAGAACTTAGACTCTTTCCGGGTAAGTTGGGTGATAGGTGACACTACCTCAGAGAAATTTCTAATGAAACGTCTATAGAAGTTTGCAAACCCGATGAAGCGCTGTCCCTCTCCTTCACATTTCTAGGACTTGGCCAATCATTGATGGCTTGGGTTTTACTTCCATCCATACTAATTCCTTGTGTAGACAGTACATACCCCAGAAATTGAATTTCGGTCTTATGGAATTCACACTTTTCAAGCTTGATGTAAAGATGATTTTGTCTTAGACGTTCCAAGACCATTCTCACATGTCCATGATGTTCCTCTGTGGAGTTAGAAAAAATTAAAATATCATCCAAATAAATTACCACGAATGTATCCAGGAGATCCCTGAAGATGTCATTCACCAAGTGTTGGAAAGTGGCTGGGGCGGTACTCAGACCAAAAGGCATAACTAGATATTCAAAGTGTCCATAGCGTGACCTGAATGCAGTCTTCCATTCATCCCCAGGTCTAATACGGACTAAGTTATAGGCCCACGAAGATCTAGTTTAGAAAAAATTTTAGCATGTCGCACTCTCTCCAATAACTCAGGGATTAAAGGCAATGGATAACGGTTTCTAATAGTAACCTTATTGAGTTCCCTATAGTCTACGCATGGTCTCAGGGATCCATCTTTCTTCTTTACAAAGAATATGGGTGCCCCTGCAGGAGATGAAGAGGGGCGTATGAAGCCCTTGGCTAGATTTTCGTCTATGTACTCTTTTAAAGCCTTCAGCTCGGGCCCCGCCAGGGGGTAGATCTTACCAAAAGGTATCTCTGCTCCAGGCAATAATTCAATTGGACAATCATATGGACGGTGAGGAGGAAGCTGGTCAGCGTTCTTCTTGTCACATAAATCCACATAGTCCTGATATACAGCTGGTAGTTCAGGGACTGACATGATTCCTTTAGGAACAGAGCAAGCTGAAACTTCTGGACTCATCTGTTTCTCTGGAAAGTGTAATTCCTTGGTCTCCCAGTTAATGGTAGGATTCTGAGCCTGCAGCCATGGTAGCCCTAGAATAATGGGAAAGTGAGGAGAAGAGATAAGCATAAGGACAGTTTCTCTTGATGATCTTTACCCATAAGAACCTTTAAAGGCTCTGTTTCCTGATCCACTGGTCCAGAGGTCAGCAGGGAGCCATCCACAGTTTCCATCTGTACGGGAGCAGCCTTCTTCACTGAACGTATTCCCTGTTTTAGAGCAAAGGAGACATCCATAAAATTTCCACTTGCACCTGAGTCGATCATAGCAGAGCTAGACACCCAGGCTGAGTCAACCAGAGTTTGATGGAAAGAAAACAGTGAGAATTTTTTTTTTTTACAACTCAGCTGGGACACCGCTGAGGAAACTTGAAAGATGGCAGCATTTACACAGTCAACGTCCTCAGAGGTAACGGAGTTTAAGTCCGAGAAATCAAGATCTGTTGCTGCAGATCTCTCTGGAGCCCGAGGCTCGGACCTGACAGATCCCCTCTCGCAACACTCCAATGAATGAGTGCTGCAGTAGTCTTGCGAGAACGGCTGGGGCAGTTAATAATAAAGTGCCCTGACTTACCACAATAAAAACATAGATTCTCCTTAAAACGATGTTCCTTGCGTGCATCACTAACCCGTCGTAGTAAAGAGTCTACCTGCATGGGTTCAGGTTCAGGTTCCCGTGTAATCCTATTCAAAGGTTCCTTAGCTGGAGAGGAAGGTAGGAAAAGGTTAGTACGATTGCTTTCGAACCATCTCTCTTGCCTGCGTTCAGTTAAACGAGTATCAATACGGATGCAGTAGTTAATAAAGTCACCTAACGCAGTGGGAGGGTCGGCACGAGCAAGTTCATCCTTAATCAGTGGGGATAACCCCTTTCGAAAAATAGATTTTTTGGCGGAATTGTCCCAGGTGGTATCAAGGGCCATCTCCTGAAATCCAAGGCATATTCAGCTACCGAGTGCTTACCTTGGCGCAAAGCTAACATGGCTGCTTCAGCTGTTGCACCTCGATTGGGTCATCAAACACCTGCCCATGGCTGAAATAAAATCATCAAGGTGATTCAAACAATCATCCTCAGTCTCAATCAGAGGGTTTGCCCACACCAAAGCCTTGTTGGTAAGCAACATAATTATAGTAAGCACCTTAGATCGTTCAGTAGGAAATTGTGAAGCATGTGCAGAAAAAAAAAGATTGCATTGATTAACAAATCCCCTGAATTTTTCACGTTCACCACCAAAACGAAAAGGGGGCAACTTGGGAATCCCAGAACTCGGGGCCACGGCAGGAGCCTGGACTCGCCCCTCCAGAACCTCAATCCTGGCTCGCAAATCCTGGGTAGTCTGTCCAACCACTTGCAAATTGTGATTATTTAGGTCCTGAAGATTTGTAAAACGGGTCTTTATATTCTGCAAATCTGCAAGGATATTATCAGTCACTCCGCAAAGTTCCTTTATGCGGGCCTCCATTTTCTAGATCTTTTAAGACAGGATACTGGAAGAAGAGGAGAAAAAAAAAAAAACAATAGTGTTCACCTGTGGCAACACTGAAGAAAGAAAAAAAACTTTAAGGGAACTGCTCACCTGGAATGGTTGTGAGAAGTCACAACCACTATCATCACAGAAAGCTTTCAACCAGACATCTGATATCCAGAGTTTCAGCAGACAAAAAGAGAAGAGAAAAAAAAAAAAAAAAAACAATAGTGTTTACCTGTGATAACACTGCAGAAAAAAAAACTTAAGGGAATTGCTCACCTGGAATGGTTGTGAGAAGTCACAACCACTGTCATCACAGAAAGTACAACCGGACATCCGATATCCACAGTACAGCAGACAAGCCTTTCCGGGTGACAAAATAACGTTTTTGACTTTCTCAGAAACTTGTAATGTATGTGATAAGTTCATATACGTCTTGTGCTTGGTGTGCATTGGAAAATTATGAGCACAACAGGATTGAAATGTAAACGGCAGTTGTATTGTTTATTAAAACAAAAATAAACACACTTGGTCGCAAACACAGAACATAGAGACAAGCAGGTATAGTAAACATCAGAATAACTCTACACCATTTTGATTCACGTCCTACATCTGACTGAAGTAGCTGCAAATTGGTTCAGGCACTCAAAACGAGAGGGTCGAGTGTCACAATGATTAGAGCTTCAAGTAGAATGGTGCTATACTAAGTCCAATGGGCTTCCAGGAGTGCCAGGAACAAGTTACTGAAGGCAACTACACATTCTTGGCACCTGAATTGATATTTTTTTTAAGAAGCCACTGGAAGGGTATTCAGGGTTGGCAACATGCAAGCCTGAAACATCAATGTTGGGCCCTTGGTGGGCAAAAAGGCTTGCAGGAAAAAGAAAGCAAAATGGCCCGCGACTAAACTGGAGTATTTCAGGAAACCAATCCACTGCACAACATTACACTGCATCAGCAATGGCCATGAGAACTGTAGAGAAGTACTTCTTGTAATTGTAGTACTCCGAGCCTGTTCTTTTTGGTTTGATGATGCGGATGTGTTTCCATCAACTGCTCCCACCAAACAGTTGGGGAAATTGCAGGTTGTCCAGAATTTTTCAGCTATTTCTAGCCACTTTTCTGTGGTGGACAGGGGCATAAATTACGGACAGAGAACATTCCACAATGCCCGGCAGGTGTCCACAACAATTCCTGACAACGTGGAGATACCAATCCGGTACTGGAAGTGAAGTGAAGAGAGGCTCTCTCCAGTAGTAAGGAATCTGTGAAAGAAAAACAATATATATTATTGTTATATGTTTTTTTTAAACATTTAACCAAAGAGAAAAAAAATACATGGCATACAAATAATTCTGCAGGTCTTTGTTTACTAGATGGCAGAACAATAATTGTGGCAGTTTTGGAATAGTACTTGGCAGAACAAATAAAATGATGCAGGCATTGGTTGAGCAATATTACGTACCGTAATGTCACCAGGAGTCTTTCCTCCGGAGGAATTGCACGACGGAGCTGTGTGTCCTGTCTGCTGATGAATTGTTGGACACGAGCAAGTAAATCCCTGAAGGTTTGTTGTGACATCCGGGTATAGTCGGTAAATTTCTCGGGGTTTGCCTGCAGCTCGCTATAGAGGGTGTGGTACGATCCACGGCTCTCCCGGAGTTCAACAATGGGATGTACCCACAAACGCCGCCGCTGCCGTCTTCACTGTCTCTTCCCCTTTCTTCATGGCAAGCCACTACATAAGCCTGAGCCATCGCAATGTCCAGATCCAAGTTGAAGTCGAAAATCTTCCAGTGCAGATCCATGTTCACAAAGGCAAATGCAAGCAAATGTGAAGAATGGCTGTGAACAGGCTCTATATAAAGATTTCACATAAGACACGCCCACTGGTGTCCCATTGGTGGAGTCAGTTGCAAGATTTTTTCAAGGATTTTCCTCCTGTGCAATGCGCCGAAAAAACGCAAACGCATGCAAAACGCTTGAAATCGCATACAAGCGCATGCAATCGCTGCGTTTTTTTTTCAGCAATGTGCACACTTATGCGACTAAATATCGCAGCGATTACAAGCGTTTGCACGCGTTTTTTTCATGCGTTTTATGTGCGCTCGAAACGCAGCGCTAAAAAACGCAAGTGTGAAAGTAGCCTAACAACTGAAATTATGTCTTATATTCTAGGTTCTTCAAAGTAGCCACCTTTTGCTTTGATGACTGCTTTGCATACTCTTGGCATTCTCTTGATGAGCTTCAAGAGGTAGTCACCGGGAAGGGTTTTCACTTCACAGGTGTGCCCTGTCAGGTTTAATAAGTGGGATTTCTGGCCTTATAAATGGGGTTGGGACCATCAGTTGTGTTGTGCGGAAGTCTGGTGGATACACAGCTGATAGTCCTACTGAATAGACTGTTAGAATTTGTATTATGGCAAGAAAAAAGCAGCTAAGTAAAGAAAAACGAGAGGCCATCATTACTTTAAGAAATGAAGGTCAGTCAGTTCGAAAAATTGGGAAAACTTTGAAAGTGTCCCAAGGGCAGTTGCAAAAACTATCAAGCGCTACAAAGAAACTGGCTCACATGAGGACCGCCCCAGGAAAGGAAGACCAAGACTAGAGTCACCTCTGCTTCTGAAGATAAGTTTATCCGAGTCACCAGCCTCAGAAATCGCAGGTTTACAGCAGCTCAGATTAGAGAATAAGTCAATGCCACACAGAGTTCTAGCAGCAGACACATCTCTACAACAACTGTAAAGAGGAGATTTTGTGCAGCAGGCCTTTATGGTAAAATAGCTGCTAGGAAACCACTGCTAAGGACAGGCAACAAGCAGAAGAGACTTGTTTGGGCTAAAGAACACAAGGAATGGACATTAGACCAGTGGAAATCTGTGATTTGGTCTGATGAGTCCAAATTTCAGATCTTTGGTTCCAATCACTGTGTCGTTGTGCGACGCAGAAAAGGTGAACGGATGGACTCTACATGCCTGGCTCCCACCGTGAAGCATGGAGGAGGAGGTGTGATGGTTTGGAGGTGCTTTGCTGGTGATACTGTTGGGGATTTATTCAAAATTGAAGGCATACTGAACCAGCATGGCTACCACAGCATCTTGCAGCGGCATGTTGTTCCATCCGGTTTGCTTTTAGTTGGACCATCATTTATTTTTCAACAGGACAATGACCCCAAACACACCTCCAGGCTGTGTAAGGGCTATTTGACCAAGAAGGAGAGTGATGGGGCGCTAAGCCAGATGACCTGGCCTCCACAGTCACCAGACCTGAACCCAATCGAGATGGTTTGGGGTGAGCTGGACCGCAGAGTGAAGGTAATAGGGCCAACAAGTGCTAAGCATCTCTGGGAACTCCTTCAAGATTGTTGGAAGACCATTTCCGGTGACTACCTCTTGAAGCTCATCAAGAGAATGCCAAGAGTGTGCAAGCAGTAATCAAAGCAAAAGGTGGCTACTTTGAAGAACCTAGAATATAAGACATATTTTCAGTTGTTACACACTTTTTTGTCAAATATATAATTCCACATGTGTTAATTTATAGTTTTGATGCCTTCAGTGTGAATTTACAATTTTCATAGTCATGAAAATACAGAAAAATCTTTAAATGAGGTGTGTCCAAACTTTTGGTCTGTACTGTATATATAAAGGTGTGTGTATGTGTATATATATATATCTATATATATATATATATCTATATATATATATATATATATATATATATATAATAGATATATATATATATAAATGTGTGTGTGTCAAACCAAGCCCACTCCACATAGCGCTGCCCACTCCATAGCCAATGGAAAGAGGTGTGTTGGAAGGGGCCGGACTTACAAAGGGGATTTCGGTGCTCAGGCGGCGGAGGACAGTGTGGGAGCCGGGCGCAGGTAATCACCACATGGGTGGCCGTAGAGGGAATGGCGGAAGCTCCGGCGGAGGACAGTGCGGGGGGTTTCACACTGCAAGGGAAGGGATGCTCACAATACACAGGGGGTGCTCTTACTATGCCTGTGACTGCTGCACTCAGTCTGTTACAGCCGGCGCGCAAGCTGGGCTCACATTGCACAGGGGGCTCACAATACACGGGGGGGTCTCACAATACAGAAGGGGTCTCACACAGCATGGGAAGGGTGCTCACAATACACAAGGGGTATCACACTGCACAGGGGGGTCTCACAATGCACGGGGCATCACACTGCAAGGGAAGAGGTGCTCACAATACACGGTGGTCTTACACTGCAAGGAAGAGTTGCTCACAATACACAGGGGGTTTCACATTGCATGTTACTATGCCCGGGCTCTTCAGCCAGTACATAGAAATAAAAAAGGTAAAATAAAATGAACTGATCGTTGCCTCATCAAATTTGCAGTCCTTGGACTACTGTAACTTCTAACCGCTCAATCTTTAAGAGAGCACTTTTGTTTTTTCATACTTTTTACTATTTTATATGGTGATTATGATTCAAGACTTTGGGCACCAAATCAATGGAGTCTGTTTATTTGAAGTGTCTAAGAAACGCTTTCTTCACAAACCCAAGATTCTCACCACAGGGAATGTTGTTTGCCAGTCAAGCAATTTGTCAATAGCCTAAAAGTACAAAATAATTTCCATTTTAATGAGGAAAGAAACACCAGACAGACAATAGATAAAGGTGAGCAGGAAATGCCAACCACCAGTATATAATTTAAACAATGACATTTCTAAAAGCACCAGGATGAGCAATCAACATGAAATATGACTCCATGCAATATTGACTGTATAATAATGGAGTAAAGGCCACAAAAACTATTAATGGTCAGAATAAAACATTTCTCTAAGGGTATGTTCACACTTCATTTTTTTAAAATGTGGATTTTGAAGCTGATCTGCGTCAAAATCCACCTCAAAGATTATTCAAAGCAGTTTTTGATGTGGATTTTGAAATGAATCTGCTACAAAATCCATGTAAAACAATAAGCCTTTTGTAGACCAGTCTTAAAGGGAATTTGTCAACAGGTTTTTGATATGGAATCTGACAGCAGAATAATGCAGAGACAAAGACCCTGATTCCAGCGATGTATCACTTAACCCCTTAGTGACAGAGCCATTTTTCAGGTTAATGACCGGGCCAATTTTTACAATTCTGAGCACTGTCACCTTATGAGGTTATAACTCTGGAACGCTTTAACGAATCCCGCTGATTCTGAGAATGTTTTTTCATGACATATTGTACTTCACGTTAGTGGTAAAAAATTTTTTTATATGATTTGCTTTTATTTATGAAAAAAACAGAAATATGGTGAAAATTTTGAAAATTTAGCAATTTTCAAACTTTAAATTTTTATGCCCTTAAATCAGAGAGATATGTCACACAAATTTCTAATAAATAACATTTCCCACATGTCTACTTTACATCAGCACAATTTTGGGAACAAAATTTTCTTTTGTTACGAAGTTATAAGGGTTAAAAGCTGACCAGCGATTTCTCATTTTTACAACACCATTTTTTTTTAGGGACCACATCACATTTGAAGTCACTTTGAGGGGTCTATATGATAGAAAATACCCAAAAGTGACACCATTCTAATATCTGCACCCCTCAAGGTGCTCAAAACCACATTCAAGAAGTTTATTAACCCTTCAGGTGCTTCACAAGAGCTGAAGCAATGTGGAAGGAAAAAATTGACATTTAACTTTTTTTGCAAAAGCTTTAATTCGGAACCAATTTTTTTTATTTTCATAAGTGTTAAAAGAAAAAATTAACCACAAAATTTGTTGTGCAATTTCTCCTGAATACGCCGATATCCCATATGTGGGGATAAACCACTTTTTGGGCGCACGGCAGAGGTCGCAAGGGAAGGAGCGCCGTTTGACTTTTTCAACGCAGAATTGTCTGGATGCCATGACGCGTTTAGAGAGCCCCTGATGTGCCTAAACAGTGGAAACCCCCAACAAGCAACCCCATTTTGGAAACTAGACCCTTAAAGAACTTATCTAGATGTGTGGTGAGCACTCTGAACCTCCAAGTGCTTCACACAAGTTTATAACGTAGAGTCGTGAAAATAAAAAATCATTTTTTTTCCACAAAAATGATCTTTTCACCCCAATTTTTATTTTCCCAAGGGTAACAAGACCCCAAAAGTTTTTGTGCTATTTGTCCTGAGCATGCCGATACCCCATATGTGGGGGTAAACCACTTTTTGGGTGCACGGCAGAGGTCGCAAGGGAAGGAGCGCCGTTTGACTTTTTCAACGCAGAATTGGCTGGATGCCATGTTGCGTTTGTAGAGGACCTGATGTGTCTAAACAGTGGAAAAACACCACAAGTGACCCCATTTTGGAAACTAGACCCCCTAAGGAACTTATCTAGATGTGTTGTGAGCACTTTGAACCCACAAGTGCTTCACAGAAGTTTATAACGCCCGGGCGTGAAAATAAAAAATCATATTTTTTCCACAAACCTGATCGTTTAGTCCCCAATTTTTTATTTTCCCAAGGGTAACAGGAGAAATTAGACCACAAAAGTTGTTGTCAAATTTGTCCTGAGTACGCTGATACCCCATATGTGGGGGGGGACCACTGTTTGGGCGCACGGCAGGGCTTGGAAGGGAAGCAGCGCCGTTTGACTTTTTCAAACCAAAATTGGCTGGAATTGAGATTGGACACCATGTCGCGTTTGGAGAGCCCCTGATGCACCTAAACAGTGAAAACCCCCAACAAGTAACACCATTTTGGAAACTAGACCCCCTATGGAACTTATCTAGATCTGTTGTGAGCACTTTGAACCCCCAAGTGTTTCACAAAAGTTTATAATGCCTGGGTGTGAAAAAAAAAAAAATTTCCACAAAAATGATTTTTTAGTCCCAAATTTTTGATTTTTCACAAGGAAATTGGACCCTAAAAGTTGTTGTCCAATTTGTCCTGAGTACGCTGATACCAAATATGTCGGGGGGGGGGGGAAACTGTTTGGGCGCACGGCAGGGCTTAGAAAGGAAGTAATAACGTTTTGGAATGCAGACGTTGATGGGGGTCGTGTTCCGTTTGCAGTGCCCCAGATGTGCCTAAACAGTGGAAAACACCCATAAGTGACCCCATTTTGGAAACTAGACCCCCTAAGTAACTTATCTAGATCTGTGGTGAGCACTTTGAACCCCCAAGTGTTTCACAAAAGTTTATAATGCCTGGGTGTGAAAAAAAAAAAAAAAACAATTTTCCACAAATATGATTTTTTAGTCCCAAATTTTTGATTTTTCACAAGGAAACTGGACCCCAAAAGTTGTTGTTCAATTTGTCCTGAGTACGCTAATAGCAAATATGTGGGAGGGGGAAACTGTTTGGGCGCACAGCAGGGCTTAGAAAGGAAGTAATAACGTTTTGGAATGAAGACGTTGATGGGGGTCATGTTCCGCTTGCAGTGCCCCAGATGTGCCTAAACAGTCTAAAACCCCCACAAGAGACTCCATTTTGGAAACTAGACCCCCTAAGGAACTTATCTAGATGTGTGGTGAGCACTTTGAACCCCAAAGTGCTTCACAGAAATTTATAAACGCAGAGCCGTGAAAATAAAAAATTATTTTTTTTCCTCAAAAATGATTTTTTTTAGCCAGCTAATTTTTATTTTCCCAAGGGTAACAAGAGAAATTAGAACCCCAAAATTGGTGTGCAATTTGTCCTGAGTACGCTGATACCCCATCTGCTGGGGTAAACCACTGTTTGGGCGCACGGCAGGGCTCGGAAGGGAGGGAGCGCCATTTAACTTTTTGAACGCCACGTCGTGTTTGGAGACCCCCTGATGTGCCTAAATAGTGGAAACCCCTCAATTCTAGCTCCAACCCTAACCCCAACACACCCCTAACCCTAATCCCAACCCTAATTGTAACACTAACCCTAATTGTAACCCTAACCCTAATTGTAACCCTAACCCTAATTGTAACCCTAACCCTAATTATAACTGTAACCCTAAGGCTAGGTTCATTTTGCGTTTTACCAGCCCGTTCAACACATAGCGTTGACGGGCTGGTAACGGTATAGCATAATGCGATCGCGTTATGCTATACCCGCTAGCGCAGAGGAATCAGCGGATGATTCATCTGCGCTAGCGGTGACGGAGCCCAGACGCTGCAGGCCTCGTCCGATGCTCCGTCACTGAATGATGGCACGCCGCTTTACGGCATGCGTCGCGATGCGCCCTCAAATGGGGGTGAATGGCAGCGTTAACGGACTGCGTTACACAGCGGTGTAACGCAGTCCGTCGAATGGACTGCCATAACGCAGTATGAACCCAGCCTAACCCTAATTATAACCCAAACCCTAGCCCTAACGGAAAAATGAAAATAAATATAATTTCTATATTTTATTATATGTCCCTAACTAAGGGGGTGATAAAGGGGGGGGGTTATGTACTGTTTTTTTTATTTTGATCACTGTGATAATTTATCACAGTGATCAAAATGTACTTTTAGGAGAATGAATGAAAAAATTTTTGAATCTGCCACTAGGCAGATTCGGCGGGCGCACTGCGCATGCGTCTGCCATTTTTTTTTACAGGAAGAAGACCCGGGAGGATCGCAGCACAGCGGGACCAGCTGGAGGACACCGGGAGGTACAGGGGGGGGGTCGGGGGACCTGGGGACCCTAATTCTCTCCCCTCTGAATGTGCGATCACATCAGAGGGGAGAGAAATCATTCTTTTTTTTTTTTGCGGTCGCCGTTATACTCAGTGTAACGGCGATCGCGACACCGGGGACCGATCCGGATCATGTTCTCTGGGGTCTCGGCTACCCTCGGCAGCCGAGACCCCAGAGAAAATTGCCCAAGCCCCCCCAGCACATCGCGGCGGGCGCACTGAGCATGTGCCCGCCATTTTCTAGGCCTTAAAGATGGCGGCGCCCACCGGAGGGCCTGGGGGCCACATGGAGGGGATCGGGGGCCACAACGGGGGGGATTGGGGACCCCATTTCTCTCTCCTCTGATGTCCGATCACATCAGAGGAGAGAGAAATTAAATGGCACACCATTTTTTTTTTGTTGCGATCGCCGTTATAGGGTTAATAACGGCGATCGCAACATTGGGGTTGGTAAAAACCGACCCAATTCATGTTCTCTGGGGTCTCGGCTACCACCGGTAGCCGAGACCCCGGAGAAAATGCGCCTCTGGGGGGCGCTATTCACTTTTTCCACAGCGCCGTTAATTAACGGCGCTGTGGTTTAAGTACCCTTAATGACCGCCGTTAAAAGGAGTATCGGCGGTCGTTAAGGGGTTAATTTAATTGATTGCAGCAGTTGTGATAGAATTACAGTTTTCCTTGTTGCAGATCTAGCAGAGCTCAGAATGCCGAGCCTTGTATAACCCTGCCCACACCACTATTTCTGTTAAACTGAGATTTTAGTGGAGATCGGTTAAATGTTGCAGCGGTTTTGGAAAACTGTAAAAGTGCGAGTATAACTTTTTTTTGTAGACCAGTTTGAGACCTTTGAAAAAAAATGAGAACCCCTTTAAGAAATATGTTATGTTGCAACCAGTGTAACAGATTGGCAAAGATGAAAATCAATCTTTTTTATGAAAAGCAGAAGCAATTGTTATCCTTATGGTATTATAATGGCATGAAAGGCTAGAGCTTACTATGTCTGTAGTCAACATTACAATACAAATAATATGAAATCACTCAAATTCCATCAAGAAATAGGAGCTTGTGAAGTGTACCTCCCGTGATCCACTTAGAAATCGCTTACAAAATCCACCTCAGTGTGTAAATGTATATATTCTGTGTATTAGCCTAATTCACTCTCAGCTGCTCACTCCATTAATTTCAAGTGTTTATTTCTGTTAATGTTGATGATTATGGCTTACAGCCAATGAAAACCCAAAATTCATTATTTCAGTAAATTAGAATAATGAACCAAAACACCTGCAAAGGCTCCTAAGTGTTTAAAAATGTCCCTTAGTCTGTTTCAGAAGCTCCACAATCATTGGGAAGACTGCTGACTTGACAGATGTCCAGAAGGAAGTCACTGACACACTCCACAAGGAGGGTAAGCTACAAAAGGTCTTTGCTAAGGAAGCTGGCTGTTCACAGAGTGCAGTATCCAAGCATATTAATGGAACGTTGAGTGGAAGGAAAGTGTGGTAGAAAAAGGTGCACAAGCAACCGGGATAATCGCAGCCTTGAAAGGATTGTTAAGAAAAGGCCATTCAAAAATTTGGGTGAGATTCACAATGAGTGGACTGCTGCTGGAGTCATTGCTTCAAGAGCCACCACACACAGACGTATCCAGGACATGGGCTACAAGTCACGCCACTCAATACTTTGTAACACCAACTTGAAAACTGATTTCAAAATCTGAACTGTTGGCTTACTGAAATGTATGTTCAGAAAATGCAGTAAGTGAATTAGGGCTTTGAAATTGGGAAGGACACCAAAATATATATATATAAAATATATATATATATATATATATAAATCAAATTCTGGAAAAGTTGCAAAGAGTTTGATAATATAGGAATACTAGTGTTTCAGGATCACACGTCCCTTTAAATAGTTTGGACAAACTTTTTAACTTGTTACAAAAGGTTACGAGCCTTGGCAAGAATGTGAAACTTTTGAGAAATACAGGGTTTAGCTGAAGAGCTGTGCATCCAGCACGGCTGTTTTTCACATATGTCAAAGGCTTCTTAGGTAAAGTCCAAAATGATTTGTGCAGCACGAAAATGGGCCATTTCTCAAAGCCAACCTGGGAAGAATAGGTTGTCAGAAAACTTAAGGTAACTGCTCTGGACGCCTCCAACCTCTCCGCTGCCGGATGAAATACCGGTCTGACATTAGTACGTCATGAAAATAAAATGGGACTTCACGATGGATGAGGAGCGGGGACATGAAACAGATTTCAGGCTCCAGGTACAAGCCGGTGGGATTTGTTGGCTGTGGTCCTATTGTAAACATGTCTGCGGAGTCATTTCAGATCTGATGTATTGTGCCGAGTGCTCAGGTGGCAGTCAGAAGAAATCCCTCCTCTGTAAGGGCTTTTCTTATTTCATTCATGGCTTCCTTGTGCTCTGAACCCTATATGACAAGAAAGCCGTAACTCACAAATCCAAGACCGTGAACAGATGAAAGAGCGATGACGTCTCATAAGCAAAAAGAAGGTTTTTGAACTCCTGAGATACATATTTTTTTTCTTCTTTAACATCTCCATCATGAAGAGGCAGAATAAATATACATGAGGCAAAGATAAAGGGAAAGGCAGAGCTTTAAAGTCCATCCGTAATGGATGAATGTCTTCCGAACCGGGAGATTTCAGCAGGACCGGACGGTCTTCTTCTGTGCATGGGGGCTTCCCTGTTCTCCCGACAGTGAACATTGTGTGAAGAATAGGGCAGTGGTAGACTAACAAAAGAGCTTGTACTCACCTGTTCCAACCCCACACTGGTGACCGTGATACCACACTTCCTACACCCATTACCTCTGCAGCCAATCACAGGTCTCAAGTGTATGACATAAGACTGCTGAGGCCTGTGATTGGCCATTTGCCCCCTTTTCTGACAGAGCACATTTGTTGTTTCTTTTCGCACATGCGGTTTAAAGAGATGTAAAATTGTTTCTTGTACAGATACTTAAATCATTATATATGGCGTCTAATTTTTATATGTCATTGTCATGCTCCCTTTTCTTTTTTTTCACCGATATCAGGCAAAATCTGTGGGAAAATAATGGAAATGTATAGGTTTTTCACATTTCTTTTTTATAACCATAAAGGACTTGTAAGATAAATTTTAAAGTTTTCTCCCTTTTACATACCGGTAACTATTTTATATATCTGACATGGTTTTTTTTCTACAAGGGCGGGGCAAGTAACAGTGATTTGGATGGGCGGTGGCTTCCTTTATATATTTACCTTTTTTACTGTTTTTTATTTATGTATTTTTTAAATTCATTCCACATATTGTGTCCCCAACTCATAAAAGACTTTCGGGAGCATTTCAACATATAAATACCGTAGTCGCCTGGTTTCCCCTGTAACTGGATCTGGTTTATTAGCCCCAGTTACAGTGGAAATTCAACCTACTGGCTGCACAGCAGACCGGACTGTCTCCTAGGACTCAGCAGCTCCCGCGCTCTCTATAAACCAAACAGTTCCTATATGCTGTGACAGGTTTGTCTAGTGCTGTGTATACAGTGATTGGGAAGGCAGAGACGGTAAAAAGCGGTTTCTGCCTTCTCTATGGGGAGTCCGGCTACGTCTGACAGCCAGTTCCCTGCTCTAACAACTTCACAATCATGTGCAGCTTCTCTTATATGCAGCGACGTTTTAGAACAGTCTGTAAGGGTGGTCCAGAAGCGGTTAACCAGTTCAAGGCCAGGTCATTTACATCAGTTTCTGATCAGGCAATATTTTAGTTTTTATATTGTACACATGGTATAAATAGTACCGTACTTAGCACATAGGTCCCAGATTACATGATAAGGACAAAAAACTCATCAGTAAATTGAACCACAAGAAGAAAGAGGTGGATGAATCACCATCATGGAGTATAAGCCTCTAAAAATTAAATTTTTATTAAACATATCAGAATAGAAAATAGAAAATGAACAAGCTGCTGGAAACCAACAAGCAGGGGCAAAAGGTTACCAATAAAATGCGTATGAATATTCAATACACAAGCAAGTTAACACATTGGATTGCAAGCAACCGCAGAAAATTTAGCAGCAGAAAAAAAAGTACATTGTGCAAAGAAGAATAGAAGATACATGTGGTGACAAAGAACAGATGTTTAGCCACAAAATATTTGTGCAAAGAACACATATTATTAGCAGCAAGGAAAGAAAGAAAGTGCAAAGTGCTGGCCAAATATGACTAAATGAGCATATAATGCTATAAACAGGAGGTGCAATAAACAAGCCTAACCATGAGGTGAGCACAAAGTGAGGTAGAGGAACTTACTGGATTGAATGTGGTAACCAAGATGTCCCTGCTGCCTCAACGCACGTTAAGTTAGAACTTCTTCAGGAGAGGTGATACAATTTGGATTGACATGGCATGTTATCTATTTTTTTAACGGCTGTATTTTTTATTTATTTAACACATTGTGCCCTCATTTGTTCATAAAAGACCTTGGAAGCATTTCAATATTGAACTTTTTTTTTTTCATCTTATTTTCCTTGTAACTGGAGCTGATATACAAGCCCCAGTTACAGGGGAAACATATCCTTCTGGCTTCATATCAGAGCTCCCAAGGTCTACTATGACCACGCAGCTGCAGCTCCCTCGCTATACATTGCGAATACAAGACAGCTGGGTATGGAGGAGGAAGAGCTGTCAGCACTTCTTATTACTGCATATACAGAGCTTGTTTCATTATATACAGCAATCAAGGAGCACAGACGGTAATAAACAGTCAGTGCATTCTCTATGAGGACTCCGGAAGCTGCACGATTGCATGTAGCTGCACTCCTATGCACTAATGTCTTAGAACATCACTGTAGAGTAGGAGCGGGACAGTTAAGACTCAATGGAAGGTCAGAAGCCGTTACCTAAATTGTTTTTTTTTCCCCTCATAAATTAATATTCACATATGAAAATAACACATTTTGCAATATATCTTTTTAGATAAATCTGCCGCCTTCTCCTCCTGGACTGATCTTTTGCCCTCTAAATTTTTAATTCACAGGTAAAATGTGTCTTCACTGATTACAGACTTTCCCATTACTGAGATAGGAAATGACAGTTAATTGCTCAAACTTCTATGGAGAACTGTAACTGTCATTTCATGAGAACTTGCAGCAGAATGTTTGTGTCTAGCTCCTCCCTTCTCCATAGAAGGTTACGAGCACAAACTGCCATCTCCCATTTCAGTAATGGAAAAATCTGTCTTCACTGGATACAGATTGAACCCATCAATTCAGAGTGAAACATCAGTCCAAGAGGACAAAAAATTCAGTGTGGTTTGTCTTGATGAAGAGGTATGATCACCTCTATGCGCGTTGACAAATAAAACCACATCTGGCCTCCTACTGTATCCTTGGGTTTTTGGCAGCGTGGGTTTCTTATCCACTTCCATCTCCAAGTTTGTATACAGAAGATAAAAAGCAGATTTCTCTAATAAGACATATTACAAAGTTGTTTTATGTATACTACTGATTAATAAAATAAAATGACGGATACTCTAAGGATAGAAGAGGCGAAGAATGTTTTTTTTGTGGATATTTTATCACAATGCTAGCCTTTAGCCAAACTTTTTGCGATCCTGGAAAATTCTTTTTTTTTTTTTTTTTTTTTTTTTAACATTTTCTATCTGGCAGGAAATCAAAGTAGGCATATAGCCCACCGGCAAATGTGTATTATTCTATGCCAGCAACACTATCTCCTTTAATTAGAAGTTGCCTAGGCAAAACAAGCGAGACTAAAGCTCATTATCAACTCTCTTCTAGTTTTTTGGGTTTTATTGATGGAGCCGGCAGGTACTATCTCGATGTCGTTTCCCCATCTCATTATAAGTAATGCTAATAAAAATACATCTGCTGAAACATCCAGACATAAAAGAGGAAAAAAAAAATTCATATATATATATAAAGCTACCCAGAGCAACAACACATAACCAACTCCGCTGGTTTATTACAGAAAAATGACTGTAGGATCAAGAGGCAGATTAACCTGTCAGGAAGCGGGAAAGCGCCCCCCGCAGACTCCGGTCATTCCATTAAAGTTCCAATTGCCGGGAGCCCACGCTTTATAACGTTACAATGTCTCGGCGAAGAGAAAATTGTGTTATTCAAATCAGACGGAGGGTAATTTGCCAGTGTTTTGGGTAAGCCGGTCGACAAATCGTTCACTTCTGCCGTGCATAATTGATATCCTCCAACAATGACATCAATTCTGCACCAAAGGGTTTTCTACGTGGGATTTCTGTATCCGTCGCCTGATAAATATGTAAAAGATCCAGATAAAAATGTCACATTATCATTTCGAGATGTTAGCGGAAAGCCGCTGTTCATTGGGACTAATCAAATCTCATTCTAAGCAGAAGTGGCCGACGTGTCGGGGGAGATTCAATCAGGAGCAAGATCGTGCTCGCCGAGGACAAACATTCCCTTCCGAGCAGAAACGCCGTCCCTAATCGTATATTCTCTTATCAAGTAACGCGCTCCAATTGCTGATGTGAGCGGTAAGACGAATACGTCGCCTATGCAATATTGACAGGGGTCGGATCATAAACATGCTCAAATATTAAAATATCCATTTACACATTGGATGAGGAACGTGGAATGTAATTATGGGAACAATTTCTGCAGCCCGTGGAGTCTCGGACGATCGTCTCAGCTGAGTCACACCAATTTAGTTATTATGTCTGCCCCACGCCACCTTTTTTTTTTTTCTAAAAGAACCACCTGCATGCTTTGTTATCTACAGTCATTCAGACGCAGGGGTGGACTACCTCCCCCGTACCTTCATTATAGGCCCATTGTGTCACAACACAGAATGCAAAGAATACCCAAATTCCACTTATATCGACTTTGCGTCATCATCTAGTGGCTGCAAATTGGTTTAATAGGAACCATAATTCTTAAAGAAGACCTGTCAGCTTGAGGGGTGTAGAGCGACCCTTTCATAAAACTATATTACTGTTCTTCAGTTATTACATCTAGAAATACATAAATAAATTGACATTGGGGCATTGTAACCAGAGTTTGTGCAAATCGATTTTCACGTCCATTCCATCGGCCATGACGGTGGTCTGAGACACCAGGACAAAAGTGGGACTCCTCGCTCTCCCCACCCCCCCTCCCCCGGCATCCACAGCTTTTCTTTTAATTAGCCAGCCTGGTGCACAGTGGCATAAATAGAGTCCGATGGGCCACGATGCAAAATTTGGACCTAGGCCCCGACCCACAGACAGATGTATGGGACTTTGTAGCTTTCCAGATCCTGGGAAGACATACTTGTTCACCCTCTCATATAAACTCCCCCATCCTGTAAGAATTGTCCCTGATCCTGGCCCCTACCTGCAATAATGTTCCCCATCCTAGGCCCCTTCCAGATTTCATGTCCCCCCCCTGTGCCTCTTCTAGTAAATATGTCTTCATCCTGGGCCCATTCCTGGTATAATGTCTCCCTTTCCTGGTATAATGTCCTCTCATCTTAAGCCCCTTTGTAATATAATGTCTCCCTTTCCTGGGTCCCTTCCAGTAATATGTCCCCCATCCTGGTATAATACCTCCCATCTTGGGCCCCTCCAGTAATTTATATCCCCCATCCTGGACTTTCTCCAGTAATAAAGTCCCTGTTCTGCGGCTCAACAAAACTAAAAAAAAAATAAACAATTCTACTCATCTTCTTCCACCGATCCCACAACGTGCAGCCGGAAGCTGACTTCAGCGTGCAAGTGACGAGCAGCGCATGGCATCACGGCCAGTGACCTGCACGCTGACATCAGCTGCCAGCCTCTGTTTGGCAGGCAGAGTGTACTGCACTGCAGGGACCCAGCAGTTTCCAGAGCCGCAATACATTTCAGATGAAGGTGCGTCCTCAGACGTACATCCAGCTGAAATGGCTGCTGGTGTTGGTGGGCCTCCTTCCACAGGGGCACTCTCTGTTACTGGGCGATCATTACACCCCTGCTGGCATAACATCACGTGTGTTACACAGCAATGCAGACGTTGCACCAGGATGGCTAATAAAAGAGCTACGTATGCTGGGAGGTGAGAGGCGGCACTCCCGCTCCTGCTCAGATGGAACAGACCGCTGTCATGGCTGATAAAATGGGAGACATGTAAAAAATATCAGACCAACTGTGATTGTATCCCTTGTCAATAGGATGTGCCCCCCTTGGGTTATTCCCATCTAACCGAGGTATCAGATATTTACAGGAATGGGTGACAACTTGATTACTGTGATGACTTGCTGAATCGGAGAATGAGGCTCTGAAGAGACTCATGTGAATGCAGAGTAATGGGGACTGCTGCTTTCACGGCCTGATGAATGCACTGATGCAGGGACAAAATTAGTAGCAAATATTATTACTAACACAATAAACACTTTTGGACTCTAAACCTTCTTTACCTCCCAGCAATAACTCCTCAACTTTACCTGCTTTCTACTCTACTTGCACAGCGAAGGTGCTGGCTGATCGGACCGCCGTGGAGGTGCGGCAGCCGGTGTCCCAGGACTTAACACTCCACCTATTTATCAGCGTTGTGCTTGTCATTTGCACAACATCATACAAGTGCAATATATCCGGCACTTATTACTCTACCTGATACGATTCTTTAGGCGATTACAGAGATCCTAAGCTAGCATTTTTTTTTTTATTTTAGTAGTGAAAAAAAATTCTGAAATTTGCAAAAAAAGATTTTTTCTTTGTGCTTTAATTTTCTCAAACGTATTACTTTATTTTTTCATCGATGGAGCTGTGTCTGGGCTTGTATTTTGGCGTGCCGAGCTGTAGTTTTTCATAGATACCCTTTTGTGTAGGTACATACGACATATTGATCATATAATCTTGAATTTTTGGGTGGAGATTATAACACAAATCTGGTGTTTTAATTTTTTTTTGCTGTTTATAGTTGGTTTTATATATTCTTATCACTTGAAAAGACCGGACTTTTACATTGGCATATCAATTCTAGTTATCTTTTTAAATTTGGGAAAAGCGGTGGTGATTTAAACTTTTATACTTTCAGAACCTTTTAAAACTTTTTCTTTACCAGATTTTTTTTTTTAGTCCCACTAGTGGATTTTATCCTGCGATCGTTTGATCACTTAAACCTCAATATTGCAGTATATTTCGGTGGTCTCATCTGAAGCTTAGCATAAAGCTGGGCTTTACATGTACCAAGGTAACTGCAATGGGAGCCTTCACCAGCCCCACAGCTGAAATGATAATCCATTGTTACCCCACGATCGTGACACAGGGGGGAAGAGTGTGTAGGTGGTGGTTGCGGGCGAGCATGCGCTCCTGCAAATCACAATACTCAAATGCCGCCGTCACGATTGACATCGGCATTTAAAGAGTAACCATAGTTTTAGTTTTTATTATGTAAATCAATATGGCTTATGCATTAAATCAATGTTTTATGAAATAAAAATTAAAACGACGGTTACTCTTTAAATACAGATAGCTGCTGTTGCCCTGTATGGAGCGGACACAGCTCCTGAGCCTGCATCAAACATGTGCACCCTAGCCGTGACGTAAATGCAGAGTGGTGCGGATAGGTGTTAAAAATGTAAAAAAAAACAAAAAACAATGTATTCATGAGAAAACCTGATTATTGTGGGGTCGGTCCAGGGGTGTAACTATGATGGGGCATGCCGTTGCACCCATGTCCTGGGGAAGCGGGAGGGAAAATGGTCTAAATTGCGCCATATGAAGACAGATACAAGATAGTTGGGGGCCTGTTGGAGATTTC
Organism: Oophaga sylvatica; assembly: GCA_033576555.1. Classification (NCBI taxonomy): domain Eukaryota; kingdom Metazoa; phylum Chordata; class Amphibia; order Anura; family Dendrobatidae; genus Oophaga; species Oophaga sylvatica. The sequence goes on from JARQOD010000005.1 coordinate 40,224,354, forward strand.
ACAATGGGGTCCACAAGATTTAAGCTATGCCAGTGGACTGCCCAATCAATTCCTACTTGTTGAGTATTCCGTATATCACTTTCGTAAAGACACAAATTAGGGTAGGAAATGTTGTGGGGAACGTAACGGCGTTGGAAGAGCTGTATATAAGCTCCTGTGACCTTTCTCAGATGTTACCTGTGTCTAATTTTTCATTACAGAGCAACCTGCAGGTTTATCAGCCTTCCCGTTCCCGCATATAATCACTGCCTTCATAAGACGCATCTTTTGAATATGGATTATTTTAACATTTCCATGTCATTAGTGCTAATTGGAAGCATGTTTACTCCTGTCAAGCTACAAGGGCTGGGAATAAAGCAAAACATATTAAGTGCCCGGGCGGAAGGGAGTGGAATATGGAAATGCAGAAATCTGTGACATGTCGGGAGGCATTTCACACTCCTATGTTTATTTTGTCGGAATCCCAGCTCCATTTGCATTCACCTGTTTTTCAGAGATGTGTCAGACATGACATATCCGTAGGAGACGCAAAGACGATTGTGAGAATTCTCATTTCAGATCTCTCTAATAACAAGGTAGCAAAAAAAAAATCTTGAAATGAAAATCAATCAAAAACGACTGAGGAAACATCTGGGAAGTTACGCGAGATAAACGCGGCAATGGAAATAAATGGAGAACGCTACTTTGTGGCTATAATTACTCAACTTAAGGTTCTTATGAGGCACAAAATCACAATGTGACGATGTTATACCCAAGCAAAGTAAAGCGTCTCGGACAAGTGTTATTGAGCCGCATGAAATACTAAAAGATATGACCTAGACCGTAGTGTCAGCTGCTTAGTGATGCTACGAGCTTCCTGGAAGCTCCAGCGCACAACAGTACCAGTGACTGCAACGAGTTCTTGATTCACATCCAGCCTCACCCATAAAGTAAGCCTGAGACTTCAGCCTCACCCATAAAGAAAGCCTGAGACTTCAGCCTCACCCTAAAGAAAGCCTGAGACTTCAGCCTCACCCATAAAGAAAGCCTGAGACTTCAGCCTCACCCATAAAGAAAGCCTGAGACTTCAGCCTCACCCATAAAGAAAGCCTGAGACTTCAGCCTCACTCAAAGAAAGCCTGAGACTTCAGTCTCACCTAAAACTAATAGATAAAGAGCCTGTGAGTCCTGCCTCACCAATAAAGAAAGCCTAAGACTTCAGCCTCACCCATAAAGAAAGCCTGTGACTTCAGCCTCACTCATAAAGCCTGTGACTTCAGCCTCACCCATAAAGCCTGAGACTTCAGCCTCACCCATAAAGAAAGCCTGAGACTTCAGCCTCACCCATAAAGAAAGCCTGTGAGTCCTGCCTCACCAATAAAGAAAGCCTAAGACTTCAGCCTCACCCATAAAGAAAGCCTGTGACTTCAGCCTCACTCATAAAGCCTGTGACTTCAGCCTCACCCATAAAGCCTGAGACTTCAGCCTCACCCATAAAGAAAGCCTGAGACTTCAGCCTCACCCATAAAGAAAATAGCCATGAAGCGCTTCAGTCTCACCATAAAGAAAGCCTGTGAGTCCTGCCTCACCAATAAAGAAAGCCTAAGACTTCAGCCTCACCCATAAAGAAAGCCTGTGACTTCAGCCTCACTCATAAAGCCTGTGACTTCAGCCTCACCCATAAAGCCTGAGACTTCAGCCTCACCCATAAAGAAAGCCTGAGACTTCAGCCTCACCCATAAAGAAAGCCTGTGAGTCCTGCCTCACCAATAAAGAAAGCCTAAGACTTCAGCCTCACCCATAAAGAAAGCCTGTGACTTCAGCCTCACTCATAAAGCCTGTGACTTCAGCCTCACCCATAAAGCCTGAGACTTCAGCCTCACCCATAAAGAAAGCCTGAGACTTCAGCCTCACCCATAAAGAAAGCCTGAGACTTCAGTCTCACTCATAAAGAAAGCCTGAGACTTCAGTCTCACCCATAAAGAAAGCCTGTGAGTCCTGCCTCACCAATAAAGAAAGCCTAAGACTTCAGCCTCACCCATAAAGAAAGCCTGTGACTTCAGCCTCACTCATAAAGCCTGTGACTTCAGCCTCACCCATAAAGCCTGAGACTTCAGCCTCACCCATAAAGAAAGCCTGAGACTTCAGCCTCACCCATAAAGAAAGCCTGAGACTTCAGTCTCACTCATAAAGAAAGCCTGAGACTTCAGTCTCACCCATAAAGAAAGCCTGTGACTTCAGTCTCACTCATAAAGCCTGAGACTTCAGCCTCACCCATAAAGAAAGCCTGAGACTTCAGTCTCACTCATAAAGAAAGCCTGAGACTTCAGTCTCACCCATAAAGAAAGCCTGTGACTTCAGCCTCACTCATAAAGAAAGCCTGAGACTTCAGCCTCACCCATAAAGAAAGCCTAAGACTTCAGTCTCACCCATAAAGAAACCAAAAACAGGAGAAAAAAACTGGAGTTTTTTAACAAAATTATCAAAAGGTTTTATTAAACAAATATTGCTGACAAAAAACATAACATAAAAACATATAACTGGATGTGTGTTTAAAAAAGACACCAAAAAGTTGTGGACACCCACATGACCTTAACATGGTAAATACATTAATATTGGTAAATCACAAATAGGTGAGACATATAAAACCCCAAGGAATTAGTAGAGTCATATATCAGGGGTAACAGATCTCTGCCACAATAAAAGACCACAGTACTATGCCCGTGCTATCAGGCCAAATGTATCCATACATGGCCTAACTAACCATAAATAGTCAAATACTGTGGCAAGATCAACGACAAAAAAGCCTCACCTAAATGCAGGATGTCACACAATTGAGCCCCAACGCACGTTTCGCTTCTTGTATGTATCGCTTTCTCAAGGGGGAGTGTGAAATTGCAAGCACTGAAGGACCTTAAGTATCCATAGTGATTGGTCATGTGACCTTCACCTGATGACAGACATGGACGCTGCATTTAACGGCGCATGCGCACCACGTCATTGGCCCAAACCCACGTGACCCGGGCCTGCCAAGCCACGCACACAACAGACGCTCTATACAGAGCATCAGTCGTGCGCCGGCGAAAGGCTGTGCCGGATATCATGGGAAGGTAACAGATGAATGTCGCGCGCATGCGCACTGCAGTGTAAACCCGTGGAATGCATCGTGAAAAAATATATATTCATTACAAACAATTTCTTGTCGATAAATATCTTCAACGGCCCAAATCCATCTGTGATCTTTTTCAATCCAAGTGGAAATTCCTCTTTTTGTGTCCTATATCACCAGACCGTTTCTGCCATTCATAGTAAGTCAAGCATATGAGGGTTTTTTATTCTTTTCTCTCCACATGGTCCCACAGCACATGTATTTAGAAATGAAGACTATAGAAAAACGTAAAATAAATTAAAAACATATATACAACAACACACAAAAACTTTAAAAGGTGATGCAAAGAAAAAAGAACAAAATAGGAAAGAATGGGGGATATCCTGCTTATTATGATTGGGAGAATATGAGGAAAATTTTGACTAAGCATTGGTCCGTGTTGATGACTGAGCCCGCTCTGGGATCCGCTCTTACTGATCGACCCCTGATGACCCCTAGAAGATCTAAGAATCTAAAGGATATGCTCGTTCAGAGTCACTACACAGCACCCAGTAAAAACCCTTTGGGTTAACAAAACGTAATGTGGGTTGCTTTAATTGTGGACATTGCATTGCTTGTGCTAACATCATTCGTAGCTCTACGTTCAGCTCGAGTGATGGTACTAGGAGCTATGACATCAGAGAGTACATTTCATGTAGCACAAGCAACGTAATTTATTACGCCACATGTAGTTGTCCTCTGATCTATATTGGGTTAACATCACGCGAACTTAGAATACGTGTTCGCGAACACGTACGGGATATTCAAGCAGCCAGCACAATAAATGACTTGTCAAACCTCAAAACTATTCCCCGTCACTTTAAGATGGAACACAATTGTGACCCAGCTTTATTTAAAGTGAGGGGGATTGAGATTGTGCATTCGGGCATTAGAGGGGGTAATGTAAAAAAAACTCCTAGCACAACGAGAGTTAAAATGGATAGTTACATTGGATACGGTCCGACCCGCAGGATTAAATGAGGCTCTAAATTTTGCACCATTTTTGTGAGATAGGGATAAGATGTTAAAAAATATATACTTGAAGATGTTAATGATCTTGATCGTCTGGTATAGAACCCCTGATTCCTTAAATAAGCAGGATATCCCCCATTCTTTCCTATTTTGTTCTTTTTTCTTTGCATCACCTTTTAAAGTTTTTGTGTGTTGTTGTATATATGTTTTTATTTATTTTACGTTTTTCTATAGTCTTCATTTCTAAATACATGTGCTGTGGGACCATGTGGAGAGAAAAGAATAAAAAACCCTCATATGCTTGACTTACTATGAATGGCAGAAACGGTCTGGTGATATAGGACACAAAAAGAGGAATTTCCACTTGGATTGAAAAAGATCACAGATGGATTTGGGCCGTTGAAGATATTTATCGACAAGAAATTGTTTGTAATGAATATATATTTTTTCATGATGCATTCCACGGGTTTACACTGCAGTGCGCATGCGCGCGACATTCATCTGTTACCTTCCCATGATATCCGGCACAGCCTTTCGCCGGCGCACGACTGGTGCTCTGTATAGAGCGTCTGTTGTGTGCGTGGCTTGGCAGGCCCGGGTCACGTGGGTTTGGGCCGATGACGTGGTGCACATGCCCGTTAAATGCAGCGTCCATGTCTGTCATCAGGTGAAGGTCACATGACCAATCACTATGGATACTTAAGGTCCTTCAGTGCTTGCAATTTCACACTCCCCTTGAGG
>JARQOD010000005.1:40229293-40252622 GCA_033576555.1 Oophaga sylvatica
ATATATATATATATATTATGTAATTGTGACATATATATATACATATATTTATAGTTCTTACACTTCTACATACTGTAATAGCTGCTAATTCAATTGCCGGCTTTTGTGAAATCACAGAAGCCGACATGAAATGATATATTGTTTCCACACAGTTAACCATGTCATTTCCTGTATTTTGATATATGGTTTGAACTTACAATTACATGAGTGTATTTGTACCAAATTTCAGACATGTAGGGGTTAATTAAAGGTGTAAATTCGTTGAAAAAAAATACGTGGGCTCCCGCTGTATTTTCTCCACCAGACAGACAAAGCCAGCGAGTGGGGGCAGATAATAATAGCCTAGGGAGGGTACATTTTTTTTGTGCCCCCCCTGGCTACTAACATCTGCCCCCAGACACCCCAGAAAGGGCAAATCTATAATTAGATTCGCCCTTTCTGGCACTTTGCCCGTCTATTCCCATTGCCCTGTAGCGGTGGCGAATGGGTTAATAAGGGGTTAATGTCACCTTGCTATTGAAAGGTGACCTTAAGCCATGTTAATAATTGAGAGCTGTCAATTAGACAACTATCAATTACTAATCCTATTGTAAGATAGAAAAATCAAACACACACAGTTTAATAAAAAATAAGTTTAATTAAATAATCACAGTTTTTGACCATATTTTATTTTCCTGCTAAAACCATTTCCTGTAATAAAAATAAAATAAAAAAGCAAAATTATTCTTACCAATCCGATGTACAGTCAGGTCCCACGCTGTAATCCATCAGAAAGGGTTAACAGGTTACAGTAAGCAGAGAGCTAATAATGTGTCTCCTAGCTGTATTCCCATGAATGAATAAGTTACTCTCCCAGCGAAAGGAGAGGAATAGATTCATGAATGGAGCTTAATTGATTTATTGCCACTTTCCCTTCAGTGACCTGACCTAAAGGGAAAGTGGGACACAATCAATTAAGCTTCATTCATTAATCACATCCTCTCCTGTCGGCAGGAGATAAGCTCATTCATTCAGGAGCTATCAGCTGAGCACGCAGGATTACTTGCGCTGCTTATCTGATTGCTAGTTAACCCTTTGTGAAGGATTACATCGTGGGACGTGACAGATCGCCAGATAGGTAAGAATAATGTTGTTTTATTATTTTATATTTATTTTAGGAGATCAAGGGCTTCGAACGGATTAAGAGTTAAATAAAAGATGGTCAAAAATATGTGTTTTGATTTCATTAAAATTATTTATTCTTAAAGTGTGTGTGTTTTTTTATTTACTTCAATAGGATTAATAATTGATAGTTGTCTAATTGACAGCTCTCAATTATTAACATGGCTTAAGGTCACCTTTCAATACTAAGGTGACATTAACGCCTTATTAACCCATTCGCCACCGCTACAGGGCAATGGGAATAGACGGGCAAAGTGCCAGAAAGGGCAAATCTAATTATAGATTTGCCCTTTCTGGGGTGTCTGGGGGCAGATGTTAGTAGCCAGGGGGGGGCACAAAAAAATGTACCCTCCCTAGGCTATTATTATCTGCCCCCACTCGCTTGCTTTGTCTGTCTGGTGGAGAAAATACAGCGGGAGCCCACACCTTTTTTTTTCAACGAATTTACACCTTTAATTAACCCCTACATGTCTGAAATTTTGTACAAATACACTCATGTAATTGTAAGTTCAAACCATATATCAAAATACAGGAAATGACATGGTTAACTGTGTGGAAACAATGTATCATTTCATGTCGGCTTCTGTGATTTCACAAAAGCCGGCAATTGAATTAGCGGCTATTACAGTATGTAGAAGTGTAAGAACTATAAATATATATATATGTATGTGTTACAATGACATGTATATATATATATATATATATATATATATATAGGTATTCTATGTGTATGTATCTACTGTTTTGTGAGCTGTCAGTGTGATTTTACAGTAGCCGGGGATGAATTACCGGCTTTTCAAAGGAGACTGGTGCATATAAATCGGACAGCACGTGCATGGTGCGAGTGCTGTTCGTTTTTTAATCGCACCCATTGACTTGCATTGGCGATTTTCATCCCAAAATCGCATCAAATCGCAGCATGCTGCGATTTTTTTCTCACACCAATATCTGATGAGAAAAAAATCGCTAATGAGAACTCACCCATTGACTAACATTGGTCAGATTTGCATCCGATTTTTTATCGTCTGATTTTCATCCGTTATCGGCATCAGTGAGTATGAGGCCTTAAACTGATGAGAGGCAAGCACAGCCAGCTAAGGGGGGCAGGCGCTGCCTCCTAAGTGTAAGCTACAAAAAATAAATCTGAACGGAAAAAAGATGCAAGTGTGAACAGGTACAAGCGGATACGACAGCACAATCCACAGACCAAAGGATACAGCAGACACTGTGTGCGCCAAGATACAGGCAAACAGTGAATATATCACATTTAAATGGCCATATAGACTATACTTATAAAATTAAGACATTTAGAGCACAGATTGGTCAATGTGTGTGTGCCCACCAGGCAAGAACTAAGTACCCCAATGTTAGAAGTACAGTCTCTATGGCAACAACACAGTTTTTATTTCAAGGTTTGCCGATTTCTTGGCGCACACGGTGGCTGCTGTAACTTTTGTTTTGTATTCACCTTTACAAGTAAGAAACACAAATGAGAGATCTGACAAAAACTGTCAGTAATTTTTTTTGCAAACCTCAGAAACACCAAAAAGTTTTTCACATTCATAACGTTTAAAATGTGTGCATTTTGTGATTTTTTGTTATTAAGATACTGGGATATCGAGTGATACTGAATGATATGGTTTTTAGATTTTAGAATGTGCTAACAAGCATGTTTTTTGTTTGTGGACGCAAAGGTGACACAGATTAGATATCAGTGCCAGGCTTGAAGGGGTTGTCCAGCTTTAGGCTACAAGTCTGCAGTCACTTTATGTCAAGAGCACTGCACGCTGTGAGGATTCTCCGGTGCCAGGAGCGGGCAGTGATGTGACCACAAGTATGTGATTTGCATACTTCCAGCCACATTCCGACTAGACGTATCCAGCCTTGCTCAATTAACTTGTATAGAGTGAGGCTGCGCATGTCTAGTCGGCATGTGACCGCATGTATGCAAATCCCATACTTGCGGTCACACGACCTCTGCTCCCAGTGCTGGTGAATCGTCACAGCGTGCAGTATTCACAAGTCTGCAGTCAAATAGAGCGACAGCAGACTTGTACCCCAAGGCCGGACGACCTCTTCAATGCAAACCTGAAATTCCAAAAATAAACGGTCATGTAAGTGTACATGAAGAACATCACCGTTTCTGGCCATATGACTTGTACTCTGCATTTTTCCATCAGTTTCTCCGTCTGTACGCCCTCTTTCTAATTTCCAGTTGTCTCTGAGCTACTGGGTGGAGACTGGCTGTTATGAGGTCTCCAAAACAAATCACACACAGACATGAGGGATTCCTGCTCTCCTGAACTTCTGAAACCATAATCACCATTTAAAACGAGTTCCTCCTCAAAACACAACAGTTCACAATGTCTCTCGTTATGGTGGACCAGATGGGACAATGACTTTTAGAAACCTGGACGAGTAAAATATCAAAACGAACTTTAAAACGAAAACTTTACAGGGTGAACAGAACCGCTGACGTCATTACCTCAGTTTAGAGATGATTTCACGGTGGCGCTCTGCACAATGTCCTTAGGACTGATGTCGGTGTCGCCAACCGCCACTTCCAACAGCTTCTGTACAGTATTCAGAGACTGACCATCTAGGCACATCGTCACCGCCAGAGCCCTCAGCTTCTCCGTCTCCGATCTTGATAGATCGTACATATGTGAATACTTCTGCACGCGATCCTGGTAATCAATGGGTGAAAATTAAGTGCTGGGACTAGAGATAATGGGAAAAGAAGACTAAGAAATGAGACAGACCTACATTTACCAAGAAATACACTGAAGAAGACCCAGGTGAGCTGAAGCGTTGCCACCTATTCATTCCGGCCAAAAAAGTATTCACTGACTTTTTGGAATCTACCTTTGACTGTAGGAAGCCAGTTTAAGTTCTGAAGGAAGCCAATTTAAGCTAATTTATTTGACAAATAGTACCTAATTTAAAAGGGAACATGAAGGAAAACCTTATTACTAGGGGATCTTACAGAAGCACAGTGTCCTGCCCAGGATAAAACTACTCCAAAACCTCAACTAGCCTAAAGCTTTCCAGTAAAACAAGAGCAGGCACCAATTATTGGTGTCTACAAGACAAGCAAAGTTTTAAGGACCATAATTACGTGCCCAATGTTGTTTCTGGATGAGTCTTACCTTGTCCAAACTTCTCAAAAGGTTCACAGAATCATGACCAAGAGTTTCCAGGTGAGCAAAGGACTGCTGTAGGTGACTCAGCACCCCGTCATACGAGACTAAGGAACGTGGCGCCTCGGTGACTTCTCCGGATGCTTTCTTTCTCTGCTTCTCCAGAAACTGTTTCAACCGTTGCAATTGTCTTCTTGGTCACCTCCTTTCTGGTGTCCACTGTCAACTAAAGTGTAAAAAATGAATTTATGGCTCGTTATTAGGATCGGAAATGCTACAATAACCAACATTTATTGTGCATTTAGGTTACATGCACACACGGTGTGGCTGCAGATTTGTCATGGGGAACCTGCAACAGGAATTCTGTAGCTGAAAAAGAATCCGTCACCGGGCTTTTGTTACCCTTTCTAAGAGCAGCACAAAGTAGGGAAAGAGACACCGATTCCAGTAATGCATCACTTACTGGGCTACTTGCTGCAGTTTTGATAAAATCCCTGATTTCTCTGCTGCACATCTAGCCGTTCTCTGAATGCTGAGCTTTGTATAACCCCGCCCACACCATTGGCCGCTTCTGTGCACACTGTGCATAGGCAGAAAACTGGTGGGGGTGTGGTTGGACTACAGGGCAGCAGGTTTACTAGTACACTAGTGATAATCTCCTGCTGATAAAACAGTGATTTTCTAAAAACTACAGTCAGCAGCTCAGTAAATGACACATCACTGAAATCTGGCGCTCTGTCTCTCCATTATACTGCTCTCAGATTACATAGCAAAAACCTGGAAACATTCCCTTTAATACAGTAATGGCAAACTAGATGAAATTCTACCAGATCGCATCCATTTTTCCGAGTGGAAATTAACATTTGGACTGTTGGATTTACATAGCCGATGTCTCCCTTTTCAATTAAGAGAAGGAGATCCCTGGAAAATCTAAATCTATGTTCATCTGAAGCAGAATTGGCAAGACACGTGCTCCCTCGACCATACAGGCCTAAAGAGGACCTCTCACCACTATTTGTATGTAAAACTGGCTACATTATGTGGCTGAAATAAAAATAACATTCTCTGTATGTGGATTAAAGTGTGTGCTGAGTGTTGTGGGTCAGTATATGTGGTGTGTGCGGTGTGTGTGTTCACCAAGTGTCCTTTGTGGTGTGTGTGCACTGTATGTCTGGTGTATGTTTGAGTGTTTTGTGTACGGTGTGTGTGTGGTGTGTGTACGGTGTGTGTTTTCAGTGCAATGTGTGTTGTTAGTAGTTTGTGCTTTCAGTACATGTGTGCGGTGTGCATACTATATGAGTGTTATGTGAATTCTGTATGTAGGTGGTGTGGGTTCCGATTGTGTGTTCTGTATTTGTGTGCCCTGTATGTGTGTTCTGTATGTGTACGCATTCTGTATATGTGGTGTGCGTTCTGGGTGTGTGTACGATGTGTACATTCTGTATATGTGGTGTGTGTGCTCTGTATGTGTATGCAGTATGTGCGTTATGTATATGTGGTATGTGCGTTCTGTATACGTGGTGTATGCGTTCTGTATACGTGGTGTGTGTGTTCTATATATATAGTGTGTGCGTATTCTGCACATGTGGTGTACATGTGTTCTTTATATATGGTGGGTGCGCAGTTTGCGTGTGCGCTTGTATAGGTGGTGTGTGTGTGTTCTGTATACGTGGTGTGTGTGTTCTGTATATATAGTGTGTGCGTGTTCTGCACATGTGGTGTGTGTGTGTTCTATATACGTGGTGTGTGTGTTCTGTATATATAGTGTGTGCGTGTTCTGCACATGTGGTGTACGTGCGTTCTGTATATATGGTGGGTGCACATTTGCGTGTGCGTTCTGTATACGTGGTGTGTGGCGTTCTTATACGTGTGTGTGCACATCTTCAATGTGTGCGTGCGCTCTGTATATATAGTGTGCGTGTTCTGCACATGTGGTGTACGTGCGTTCTGTATATATGGTGTGTGCGTGCGCTCTGTATATATAGTGTGCGTGTTCTGCTCATGTGGTGTACGTGCGTTCTGTATATATGGTGTGTGTGTGCGCTCTGTATATATAGTGTGCGTGTTCTGCACATGTGGTGTACGTGCGTTCTGTATATATGGTGGGTGTGTGCATTCTTCATACGTGTGTGCGTGTTCTGCACATGTGGTGTACGTGCGTTCTGTATATATGGTGGGTGTGTGCATTCTTCATACGTGTGTGCGTGTTCTGCACATGTGGTGTGCGTGCGTTCTGTATATATGGTGGGTGTGTGCATTCTTCATACGTGTGTGCGTGTTCTGCACATGTGGTGTGCGTGCGTTCTGTATATATGGTGGGTGTGTGCATTCTTCATACGTGTGTACGTGTTCTTCACATGTGGTGTGCGTGCGTTCTGTATATATGGTGTGTGCGTGCGCTCTGTATATATAGTGTGCGTGTTCTGCACATGTGGTGTACGTGCGTTCTGTATATATGGTGGTGTGCGCTCTGTATATTGTGTGCGTGTTCTGCACATGTGGTGTACGTGCGTTCTGTATATATGGTGGTGTGTGCATTCTTCATACGTGTGTGCGTGTTCTGCACATGTGGTGTACGTGCGTTCTGTATATATGGTGTGTGCATTCTATACGTGTGTGCTGTTCGCACATTGGTGTGCTGCATTCTGTATATGTGGGTGTGTGCATTCTTCATACGTGTGTGCGTGTTCTGCACATGTGGTGTGCGTGCATTCTGTATATATGGTGGGTGTGTGCATTCTTCATACGTGTGTGCGTGTTCTGCACATGTGGTGTACGTGCGTTCTGTATATATGGTGGGTGTGTGCATTCTTCATACGTGTGTGCGTGTTCTGCACATGTGGTGTGAGTGCATTCTGTATATATGGTGGGTGTGTGCATTCTTCATACGTGTGTGCGTGTTCTGCACATGTGGTGTACGTGCGTTCTGTATATATAGCGTGTGCGCTCTGTATATGCACGGAGGCTGTGTATACGGGACATACAGACTATGGATCTTTATATAATGAACTGATAAATAGGCATTAAGGATCAGACACCCGGACGCCATCTTATGCTCCGCACGACGAGGCTTCTAAGAGCTTGGGATGACATGTGTCAACTTTGTGACATGAAACAACCACCATGAAAGAAGAGGAATTAATCAAATATTATGAGCGTGAGAGACGCTAACTATTAAGAACAGAGAGCTGGCGTGTGAGAAGCCGCAGACGTGTCATCTCCCCCACGCGCTTGTTTTGACTGATTCAGATCATGGCTTGTACGACTTTGACACTCGAGACAGAGAACAGCCAGCCTCACAGAGGAGCCGAGGCCTCAGATCCGCGCTCTGCAGCACGCCTGGGATCATCAGCACAAGCATTATGTGATGGGAAATTATTGGCCAGCGCTGGAAGCAGAGAACGGGAGCCAAAGAAGTGGGAAATCAGGACACATGGCTCACTAGAAAAATATTTATCTGTTTATTTCACAGAACACAGAGACGGTCCTCTGGATCAGCTTTCTACAAGAAAAAGGAAAAGGTAATCCCAGGTGAGCCTGACAGCGTCAGGTACTAAGGACATGATGGGATTCAGCTCAACTCTGATTTGGTTACAAATCAGCTTAGAAGATTGTACGGGAGAAGAGAGATAAGAGTTAGGACCCTGGCATTATGAGAAGCTTACTGATAGATTCCCACTTAACTCATTCTACAACTTGCTATTTACAGTGACACAGAGGCTGTAGAAAACAAACAGAACCCCAATTTTTGGATAATATCTTCTAAACATGCTTACCACACAAAAAAACCCATGCATTTAAAGAGAATCTGTCAGCTGAGCTGTTCAGCAGATCACAATGTTTTTATGGATATTAATTCCATTGGGGACATTTTTGGCTTAAAGAGAACCTGTCAGGTGATTCATGACTCCCAAACCTGAGCCCGGCCGGGGACGACAGCTGGAGACAAGGCGCAGTACGGCTCCTCTCTTCATGTGATTGACAGGTTTCTCCCGTAGAGAGAGAGAGACCGGTCAATCACCTCTAACCGCACTGGGAATAGCCGGAGTAGCTTCACCTCCAGCTATTGTCCTTGGCTAGACTGAGGATTGGGCAGCATGAATCAGTCGACAGGTCCTCAGTAAGCCAAAAAATGTGATCTACTCACGAGATCTGCTACTAGATCCTGATCTGCTGGTTACCTATGTAGGCTGGAACCCTATACAGCTAGTTTTATTTATTTATTTTTTTTATTGAAGACATTAAAAATCGTGATGAGAGAACGTGCTTGGATAAGGTGTTATCACAGTGTCTTGGCGTGCTCGAAAAATATGTCCGAGTCCCCGTGCCTGCATGTGTCGCGGCTGTCAGACAGGGACTGCCTGTTTGTTAGTCTCCCTGCATGTGTTGCGGCTGCGGGGACTCGGACATATTTTTTGGGCCCCCTGAAGTCACTGGGTTAGCGCCCGAGCATGCTCGGATAACACCTTATCTGAGCACATTTTCTCACTGCGAAGTAAAAACCCAGATAGTGCGACAAGAACTTTCAAAATTTGTTCCCTTTGAAGAGTCTCCCAAATTCTTATTTCTGGTGTCGAGGATGGGACCAAGTAGCACAGACCTACAGGGATCAGGTGAGCGATGGGGCAGGAAATACGGGGTATCAGAATACTAATCATAGTCTAGAGAATATCAACATATTAATAAGAAAATGTTATTTTTTCCCTAGAAAACCCCTTTTTCAGTAGAATTCTGTGACCCGGGCTACAATTTTGTAGTTCAAAACCACTTCTAAGCCACAATGACAACCTGTCCGCTGAGCCCCTGAGGGAGACTCCACCGTTTCTGCTTTACATCCGATTTACACTTGGCTTTTTATTAAAACTCCAGCTCTTACATCACCTTTTTTAATCAATTTATCTTTCGCATTTCCAAAAATGATTTTTTTTAAGTTAGGTTTATTGCATTTTATTCTTTTTTTTTCCATTAGCAATTTAATGATAATAAAAAATATGCACTTTATAGTAATATGTCGGCATTTTGATTAGCAGAAGAGGCAAAAACATCAATGGCTCTGCAATGTTGTCTCTCGACGATGGAAACACAGATTGGATGGGACGAGGGACAGCAATTACTCCTTCACCCTATTGCTGACGTTTCCATCTCTGAACGTCCCTAGAACAAAGACTATTTTTTTTTTTATATATCTATAAAAAAGTTGGGCACATACCCGCCCTAATATCCCTATGCTTTAGTGCCTTTATTTCCTATTGATTTCTATGTTAAACACAAAGAAGCCAAAAATCAACAGAAAAGCACAAAATCAAGAAGAGTTAAACATGTCCTAAAAGAGAATGAAAAGTATCTGAGCAAAACCCCTAAATTTACTATTAAGGGTCTTGAGCAAAGAGTGCGGCATCTGATCACTGTGGCCTAGAACAGGTTTACACATCCATGTACATCTGTATGCCTTTTACTAGATCCTGGGAGATCTGGTCATGACCCCAATTCAACATCTAAGACAGATGGACAAAGAGCCTTCCGAGAAGAACAGACCGAGAAGATCGGGCACGGCAAATAAATAACACTCAGACAAGACAATGTTTTCTGCTGTGATTTGGGGGGGAAATGTATAGCAGAGGTCTGTGGGTGTCATGACATGCTGGGAGTTGTGGTTCCCACAACAGCTGAAACACCACAGGTTGACAATCCTGCTTACAGTGTTATTTTCCAACATTGAAATGTATCACTTTTCCAAAGAGACGCCCAACAAGAAAACCCCCATTCATTCTCTGTGCAGCTGCCAGGGATGATAAACTACAGCGATCGGCTATCTTCTGCAGTCCAGTAAAGGATGTATGTGCTGTTCAATCCCGAAGAGCCATTTAAGAGGCCGGTTCTCGAGATCGTTGAGGGTCTCAGCGGTCAGGTCCACAATTATTATATTCTTTGGATAGGTGACAAGTTTAAAGACTATGGAAATCTTTAACATGAAAAAAAATATTAGTTTTAGTATGCAATTTTCATTCCATTGTTATATGCATTTTGTAGGCTGATCCAAGTTTGATTTTTTTGCATCTTGCGAGAGTGTCTATTCCAGGAATATAGGCTGGATATGAGGTCTGCATGTATGAAGGAAATTGCTGTCTTCATTAGCGAATATTTTACCACAGCTCCAATAGTGCACTCGTTTCCTCTGCATGTGCTTTCCCCCTACTTGATAACCTCTTTTCTCTGCCCTCACTGAGACTGTACATGCTTTTCACCCTCTCCACACTGTGGAAATCTGTGTACAGTGCCAATCCCCTTCCTTTAGAAATTTCTAACACTGAAAAAGTGGATAGCAGGAAGAGACATTAGGACCAGGACCACTGATAGATTTGTAACATTTTTACAAAGCTAGCAAGATAAAGGACTTATGGACTCTTTGCAACAGAAAAATGGTAGACATTTCTTACTGAAGACTATTTAGAAACCTGATTAAACATTAGAAAAGGTCATCAATGTCTGATTGGTGGGGAGACGACACCCTGCACCCCATCTGATCAGCTGTACTCTCTGCCAGCGACGGCCGGAAGTGCTCAGTTATGGAGCCGCTCCATCTACTGAGAGTGGCCGCGGTTGGGTACCACAAATCAGCTTCCTATTGATTTGAATTGTCTACAGTGGTGGCGAATCTATAGCACACGTGCCAGAGGGGGCGCTCGGAGCCCTCCCTGTGGGCACGCATGCCAAGCCCATGAGACGCCGCTCCCTTCTTCCCATGTTCAAATGTATTTGCATCTTTTAGACAAGAATACATTTGAAAAGTGCTATGTTGGGACCAGGGCGGAGGAGCTCCTGTGATGTCCACACCAGCTCCAATGCCTCCTGTGATGTCCGCACCAGTCCCAATGCCTCCCGTGATGTCCGCACCAGTCCCAATGCCTTCTGTAATGCCAACACCAGCCCCAATGCCTCCTGTGATGTCCGCACCAGTCCCCATGCCTTCTGTAATGCCAACACCAGCCCCAATGCCTCCTGTGATGTCCGCACCAGTCCAAATGCCTCCTGTGATGTCCGCACCAGCCCCAATGCCTCCTGTGATGTCCGCACCAGTCCCAATGCCTTCTGTAATGCCAACACCAGCCCCAATGCCTCCTGTGATGTCCGCATCAGTCGCAATGCCTCCAGTGTTGTCCGCACCAGCTCCAATGACTCCTGTGATGTCAGTGATGTCCGCACTAGCCCCAATGCCTCCTGTGATGTCCGCACCAGCCCCAATGCCTCCTGTGATGTCCACACCAGCCCCAATGCCTCCTGTGATATCCGCACTAACCCCAATGCCTCCTGTGATGTCCGCACCAGCCCCAATGTCACCTGTGATGTCCGCACCAGCCCCAATGTCACCTGTGATGTCCGCCCCCAGCCCCAATGCCTCCTGTGATGTCCGCACCAGGCCCAATGCCTCCTGTGATGTCCGCACCAGCCCCAATGTCACCTGTGATGTCCGCACCAGCCCCAATGCCTCCTGTGATGTCCGCACCAGCCCCAATGCCTCCTGTGATGTCCGCAACACCCCTAATGCCTCCTGTGATGTCCGCAACACCCCCAATGCCTCCTGTGATGTCCGCACCAGCCACAATGTCTCCTGTGATGTCCGCACCAGCGCCAATGCCTCCTGTGATGTTCGCACCACCCCCAATGCCTCCTGTGATGTTCGCACCAGTCCCAATGCCTCCTGTGATGTCCGCACCAGCCCCAATGCCTCCTGTGATGTCCACACCAGTCCCAATGCGTTCTGTAATGCCAGCACCAGCCCCAATGCCTCCTGTGATGTCCGCACCAGTCGCAATGCCTCCTGTGATGTCCGCACCAGCCCCAATGCCTCCTGTGATGTCCGCACCAGCCCCAATGCCTCCTGTGATGTCCGCACCAGCCCGAATGTCTCCTGTGATGTCCGCACCAGCGCCAATGCCTCCTGTGATGTCCGCACCACCCCCAATGCCTCCTGTGATGTCCGCACCAGGCCCAATGCCTCCTGTCATGTCCGCACCAGCCCCAATGCCTCCTGTGATGTCCGCACCAGTCGCAATGCCTCCAGTTTTGTCGGCACCAGTCCCAATGACTCCTGTGATGTCTTCACCAGCCCCAATGACTCCTGTGATGTCTTCACCAGCCCCAATGACTCCTGTGATGTCTTCACCAGCCCCAATGACTCCTGTGATGTCTTCACCAACCCCAATGACTCCTGTGATGTCTTCATCAGCCCCAATGCCTTCTGTGATGTCCGCACCAGCCCCAATACCTCTTGTGATGTCCCCTGTGTTGGGACTTTGTGATAAATAAGTGGGTTTTGGGTTGACATTTGGGCACTCAGTCGCTAAGGCTCACCATCTCTGGCCTAGGACATTGGCCACCACTAAACATTGAGAACTAAACTATACAATTAAAAAAACTTCCGTTCTTGAGAATGAGAGAGGTTTTCAGTAAGAGGTACATTAATGTTTTTTAACAATTTATCATGTTAAGACAACCTCTTTTTAAGCGGGAGAAGGGAAGGAGAATCCATGGTTAAAATCAACGGCATAATTACCGTGTGGCGGATATGAAAATCCACAGCATCCTCAATTTTCTGCACATATTTTTTTTTGCCTTCAAAGCCCCATCCACAAGAGCCGATCAGCAGCGTGTAACCTGCAGCAGATCCGCCATTCACCCTAATGCAATCTGCCAGGCGGTGTATAACCTCCCCTCATTACGGTACCTCCCTGCTGGTAGATCACGTCAGCCAGGACCAGGAATGCTGTGAGACTTATGTCTACGCTAGGAAATGAAAGATTACTTAGAAAGTTGCTTGATTTTCCATCTAGGAAGCAAAGGGGAAATAAAAAGCAATACGGCAAAGGTGTCCTTGACCCTCGTGTGCTGGTATTCTTCTCTGCACCCGCCTCGGCGTATCTGTGGTGGATTTGGCACTTGCCAGCTGATAAGTAGGGCAGCGTGAGAGCTCAGCGCCAGTCTTCAGCCCACTGAACAGCTCAGCACGCTAATGATGCCAACGTATTCAGGCTGCAGGGCACGGGGCCCACATGTCTGACGGAGGAGAAGCCAGTATGGTCCTTTGTGAGGCTCCTTCCATAGAGGCAGATGGCAAATTGCAACAAACATATAGTAGAAAAAAAACACCATAAAATATGAAACTTAACACTTCATATATCAGAAAGCAAAGATTCCCACGTGAGGAGACACAAAAGGCCTGCAGTGCACTGAGTATTACAGGGAGCCGGGTAATTACTCCGCGACCTTCTAGCAGACACTCGAGAGCTCTGTGCACGGATGTTCAAGGCGTTCACAAGGATTCTGGTCATTAGCATGTGGTACACCGAGGAACCTGATCCTCCGGATACCGCAAACTCTAGTGAACATCCCGTGGAATATATACACAGCGGATCCATATGTAGCAA
Source organism: Oophaga sylvatica (assembly GCA_033576555.1). NCBI lineage: Eukaryota > Metazoa > Chordata > Amphibia > Anura > Dendrobatidae > Oophaga > Oophaga sylvatica. Next base: position 40,243,020 of record JARQOD010000005.1, read on the forward strand.
TGGAGGTGAAACAGTAATGTTACATATAATGCACAGGAATATAAGGGGTAACATTTCTCCTAGTGGCGAGAGAAAAGCCAAGCCTGGCATGTCAGAGTGAGGAGACTTATAGGCCATGCAATGCTCCTCTGGGAAATTAAATATGCAAATTGCACTCTTCAAAGAGTAAGAGAACTAGAACTCTAGTGCCACCTATTGGAAGTAGCAATCCTAAATCTCAGTATTGTCCCTTTAATGAGCCTTGACACGATTTAGGATAAAAGCTAAGCCAGAATCTCAATTAGCAGACACTGAATTTCGGGTTACTGCCCCTCATCAGTACAAAGTATGAGATCTGATTTGGCTAGGTGAGTGGTGTAATACTGGGATCTAAGGTCACACAGCAGGCTCATTAAAAGTTGTTATTGACTTTTAGGATTGGTACTTCCAATAGGTGGCACTAGAGCTCTAGCCCTCATGCTCTCTAGAGAGACAATTTGCATATTTAATTTTTCAGAGAAACATGAGTAGCGTACAAGTCTCCTCACTCTGACATGCCAGACTTGGCTTGTCACTCTCCACAAGGAGAAACGTTACCACTTAGATCCCAGTCTTAAGCCTCTCACCTAGCCAAATCAGATCTCACACTTTGCACTGATGAGTGGCAGTACCCCGAAACACTGTGTCTGAAAATTGAGATTCTGTTTTGGCTTTTATCCTAAGTCATGTAACAAGGCTCGTTAAAGGGTCGATAGGGACGTTTAGGATCGCTGCTTTCAATAGGTGGCGCTAGAGTTCTAGTCCTCTCCAGAGACAATCTGCACATATAATGCACATACACGGAAAATTCCTGATGATGAATGTAATGGATGCTGAAAGGACCACAGTGTTAAATGCGCCCTTAAAGGGATTTTGACAATTTTGAAAAAAAAGCGCCCAATTTTTCTCAGTATTAGCACCAATAATTTTGCCAGGGCTCGTACATACCATGGACAACAGCAGCAAAGTTTCGGGGAGAACAAAGACCCTTTCATTTTGCAGGCAGCAGTGGATTATGGGGAAAATGTAAGAATCCCATTTTTCTTCTGCATTGGCTCTTATTAGAATCACCATTCTCTAACACTATTACTGTAAGGCCATGTTCACACTACAGGGGATGCGTGGAGCGCCAACTCCTTCATTTACATTGCTGGAGATTACCGTACCTTGCTCACGGCGAGTGATGTGAAAGTGATTTCATCAATAAATGTCATCAAATCCCCGGGTGTCAGCCTGTCAAAGTATTTCCTGCAGATGTCGTAGGCACGGCACCACTCGACCGCAGTTTGTGGGGTCTCCTTCAGGAGCTGCGGGTCACCGTTCCAAAACAGTTTCTTTTGCCAAGCTGCGTGCACCGCACTGGAGGAAAGCATGTTCCCCTCTAAATCCGGGATTCTCGTGGCCAGCTTGGAAATAGCCAGCACATTATGACTGGTGAGCACCGGTGCCAGCGACTCGAGCGGGTCCATGCTGGCATCTGTCATTCTCTTATAATCGAGACCTGCAGAAGACAAAAAGAAACACAAAATTATCTATGATGTACTCTATGTGTCTTAGAGATGAAGCAGAGCTGAAAATGTCATTGTATTTAGTGATAACTGTTAGCAAAAAAGAAAAGTAAAACCTGATATAAGGATGAGTCATTGAAAAAGACAGGACATCTCTGACATTTGACCAACTTGGCTCAGCTAATTCAAAACCAGACAGCTCTGCTAAGCTCGGCCGTACCAAACCAGACAGCTCCGCTAAGCTCGGCCGTACCAAACCAGACAGCTCTGCTAAGCCCGGCCGTACCAAACCAGACAGCTCTGCTAAGCTCGGCCGTGCCAAACCAGACAGCTCCGCTAAGCTCGGCCGTGCCAAACCAGACAGCTCTGCTAAGCTCGGCCGTGCCAAACCAGACAGCTCTGCTAAGCTCGGCCGTGCCAAACCAAACAGCTCTGCTTAGCTCGGCCGTGCCAAACCAGACAGCTCTGCTAAGCTCGTCCGTGACAAATCAGACAGCTCTGCTAAGCTCGTCCGTGACAAACCAGACAGCTCTGCTAAGCTCGTCCGTGACAAACCAGACAGCTCTGCTAAGCTTGGCCGTGCCAAACCAGACAGCTCTGCTAAGCTTGGCCGTGCCAAATCAGACAGCTCTGCTAAGCTCGTCCGTGCCAAACCAGACAGCTCTGCTAAGCTCGGCCATGCCAAACCAAAAAGCTCTGCTTAGCTCGGCCGTGCCAAACCAGACAGCTCTGCTAAGCTTGGCCATGCCAAACCAAACAGCTCTGCTAAGCTTGGCCGTGCCAAACCAGACAGCTCTGCTAAGCTCGGCCATGCCAAACCAAACAGCTCTGCTAAGCTCGTCCGTGCCAAACCAGACAGCTCTGCTAAGCTCGACCATGCCAAACCAAAAAGCTCTGCTTAGCTCGGCCGTGCCAACCCAGACAGCTCTGCTAAGCTTGGCCATGCCAAACCAAACAGCTCTGCTAAGCTTGGCCGTGCCAAACCAGACAGCTCTGCTAAGCTCGGCTGTGCCAAACCAGACAGCTCTGCTAAGCTCGGCCGTGCCAAACCAGACAGCTCCGCTAAGCTCGGCCGTGCCAAACCAGACAGCTCTGCTAAGCTCGGCCGTGCCAAACCAGACAGCTCTGCTAAGCTCGGCCGTGCCAAACCAGACAACTATGCTAAGCTCGGCCGTGCCAAACCAAACAGCGCTGCTAAGCTCGGCCATGCAGTGCGGCAAAACTCGGTAGATCAGGTAAATTAAAGCTACTCTGCTCTCTAGCAAATCTCAAACTCAGCTATGCAGAATTTGGAAGTGAAAAAAAAATTGATTTTTGTGGAATATAACCCACTCAGCGCTCCTAAATTCTGATCTGCTAAACAGAAGCAACTCAGATGTAGTACATTTGAGTAACTCAGCTCTATTGAGCCTTCTGATGGGTTTATGCTAGACAAAGGCAATAGGTAATAGGCCGACGGTTGTTTTAAGGCTGCGACTGTGAAATGTAAATGCAGATTTACAATCTTTACTCCGTGCCACATGACAAACACAGCCCTGCAACATCTGGAATGTGCAAAAATAAACAGAAATTTGCTTCTTTCACAGTAAGATTCTGTTCTCACGAAGGGTTCACCATGCTATGTGTTGCCTTTTGGGACCAGGAGTCGCTGTATGTGTTACTGTAACAGGTAAGATGACAGATGTACCTGCCTTCTGCATCCTCATGAACAGCCTCCAAAGTGTCTCTAGCAGCTCCGGAGGCTGAAGACACAACACTTCATTATCACGTTGTGCTCAGGTAAGGAGACAATGGACCGGGAGAATATAGATTCCCACATACAGGACTGTTTTACAGTAGCAATCAAAATTATTCAGCTCTCACTGCAAAGTTCAGTGTATTCGCAAAATTAATAAACTTTCTGCTGCTTGCAATAAACCAATAAAACAAGAACAATTTAATTACTTCAATACAACTTATATAACAAGTGGTTTCCCCAATTTCAGGATGCCGGTACATGTACTGCACATGTTGGGTGTGGTTGTGTGTCTGTAGAGCAGGCTCAGGAGCTGAGCCTGTTTCACACACGACCAGCTGTGTTATACAGCCAGCACATGCCTCTAACAGCAGCGACTCGAGCTATCTAGTATTTAAGTGGCAATAACAGGGTGGTATGCGGATTTAGCACCCATCAACCCTCTCCCAAAAACGCAATCACTGGGAGCCGATGGGTTACTGATGAAGGCCCCTCATGGCTGACATCTGTGTTCAACATTTTGACCAGATACTGGAACAAATTAGTATATAAAAAAAAATTAATCCTAGACAAAATACATATCGATTTGCAGGACTTGACCCCTCTGTCACGTCATTGATCTGTTGGCCACTGGATGGGAGCCCATGGACCGCTTCCTACCTCCTGCCCTTCTGACTAGCCGGACTGGCGCAACGCCATTGTTGCTGCTTGGCATGAGCTGCAGATCCCGGGTGGTAGGAGGCAGTTCTCAGGTCTCCCGTTCAGTGATCGCTGATTACGGACGTGCCTGATGGACCGGGTCCTGTTAATCGATTCACACCATTTCTATGGTTTTAGCCCATATATTAAATACCAAAAAGAAAAAAAAACACCTCAAGCCCATTTTTTAGGTCGCCGAACCATCCCAAAATAAGATAATAAAATGCAATCAAAAAATGTTCTCCAAAATAGCCCAAATAAAGCTACCAGATCATCCAGCACAATCAATGGAAAAATGAAAAAAATTGTGGGTCTTAGAAAATGGGAACACAAAACAATGTTTTTGCTTCTGAAATTTTTATATATTTGATTCAACCATTACAATAAAAAATGGCCCTATACATGTAATATTGTCATACTGACGGAGGATGGTATTGGCGGGCAATTTTAATACACTGAAAGTTATAAAAACAAAATCCAAAAAAATCTATTTATTGTGCTTTTTTAACAATTTCACCGCACTGGTATTTTTTTTTTTTTACAATTTTCCAGAACATTATGTGGCAAGATGAATGCGGTCATTCAAACCTACAACTCGCCCCACAAAGAACAACACCTGGCAGCGCTACGTTGACAGAAACAAATATGTTATGGCTTTTGGAGGCAGAAAAGGAAAAAAAAATAAGTAGCTGAATTAGCGGAGGTGGGAAGGGGAACTATTGAGGTTTCATAATTATTCCTCCCCATGAATAGTAGAAGACCTCATAAGAGCACAAAACTGAAAATCAGCTCTTGTCTTGCGCATTCATTAGTTGTTTCGGGTGTGCCTGAGATACAACACATAAAATAGCTGGATTGGCTAGGGGTTTAGTGACTGAAACCTTTGATTTTATGGAAGAAATATGTTGAAATACCCAGCAGCTACATTTTTTTGGGGAACCGTTTTAGGATGAAAAAAAAGTAAAATACAGAGATGCACTGATTTGAATGGGATGGAAATAGCGTAATCCGTCGACTGTTCTACTGCAATCCACCGGCAATCTGTTTCTTAGCTGGATTATAAAGGTAAGTCCCCATTCCTCAAAGTGTTTATGCCTGAAAACTGGTGTAAAATACTTTGAAAAGTCTCAAAATTTTCATGCAACGCGAAGTTGCACAACAATATTGAAATTTTAGGCGTTTGTTTAGTTTTTCGGCACCTCCGCCAAAAAAGATGGAGCTCAGTAGGAGCTGCAGAGGGACGAGTTATGGCTATGCTTTCCCTTCAAATTCATGAAAATTAGGGGCATTTCTTACACCAGAAATGTTACTCTAGTCTATGACTGGAGTAACATTTTCACTATGGCACAAGCCACTCATAAGATGTACCGAATAAATTAAGTGTCGTGTACCTCTTGAGTTCGATGAATTTTATTCCTACATGCCCTTCAGCAAGACTGGTGTACGAAATGCCAGTCTTAATGAATTGGGGCCTTTATCTGCACAACTTTTGCCTGGCCACAAAAAACAGCAATGTCAATTTCTTTTACATCAAAATCTATGGAAAAAGAATCATACCGGATGATCATCTGCTACGTCATCCATTAACATTTCATTTTCCGGAGCAGCGCATGCCCAGAACACTACAGGTGTACAGACGCATACGGGTAGACTCCTCTAGTAAAAACGGATCAATTACAAATGGATCAAAAAGAGGTGCAAAATAGAATCTAATGTGTCCACTTTAAGATTGATCCATTCAAAATCGGAAATTTTGGTTTCCATTTTTTTAACCGTTTGTAATTGAACCAGTTGTTACAAATATTGGATGAATGAAACATGGACATGTGATCAGAGCCCAAGTCAGAAGAGAGTAAAAGGTAAGAGATAATTGACTTGCACAAACAAGGAAAAGGATACAAGATACAAAGGCGGTGATAGATGGAAACAAAGTTCACAAGGCCATAGCTGAAGTAACACCAGCTACAATATCCGGAGGAGGCAGAAAGGGGAAGCTGTCTCCAGCTGCCACCTGACTCTTGAGAACGCGGGTGGTCAAAAACCATCAGGTGAATGCTAAAGACATGTAGCAAGGATTTGTGGCAGCAGGGACCGAAGTTTCAGCCTCATTCAGACATGAATGATTTTACTTGTAAGTGAATGAAATTATGGTATATCAGTGTGCTACTCATGATAGTCACTAACCCATAGACCTGCATGGGAAGTTTTGAGAAGTGACTTGTGTCAAAAACACAATCTCAGTGATTTTTTTTCTTCTGCCCATACTGTAAAAAAAAAAAGAAAAAAAAACACGGACATTTGAACAGAACCTTTGACTATAAGTGCTACACGTTCTTTCTGTAAAAAAAAAAACCCCAAACAAACGTCAGAATGAGGTCTAAAAGCACTTACTAAATGATAAAGGTTCCCTGTCAAAATATACACTTGTGCTGACCCAAAAATAGAAGAAAAGTCTGTTTCAATATGTTCAAAACCATACAAATAAGACCCATCAGTTTTGGGATTATGTTCTATAGAGCAATTAAACAAAACTGGAACTTTTCAGGTCTATAAATCAGAATTATGTCAGGAGGAGGAGGGATGAAGCATATGTTGAAAAGAACACCTCGCCTACAGTGAAGCATGGTGCTGGCTTGATGATGCCTACAGTGAAGCATCTTGGTGGCTAAGTAATTCCTGAAGTGAAGCATGGTGATGGCTGCAGTTAAGAATGATGGTGGCTCGGTGAATCCTGCTACAGTGAAGCATGGCGGTGGCTTGGTAATGCCTACAGTGATGCATGGTTATGCTCTGAAGCTGCTTTGCTTCCTCTAAAACTGGAGTTGTGCAGAATGTGGAGGAAAGATGGATTCAATCAAGCATTAGGAAATCCTAGGAGAAAACACAGTGCCTTCTGTGAGAAAGCTGAAGCTTGGGCATCATTAGATTTCCAAAGATTGAACCCAAGAATACCTCAAAGTCTACCAAGGCTTGACTTCAGAAGTCCTAATAGATTCTGTAGTCGCTGTCACAGTCACCTGACTTGAACCACAACGAAAATCATTGGTGGGATGTGGAAAAGGTGTTTGCAGCATGGAAACCCAAGAATATTGGTCATTTCCCATAAGGAAAAGACAAAGATTCTTGAGCAATGCTGCCAGAAGCCGATGTCTGGATCTGCAGCAAGTATGCAGCAGGTCATAACAGCCAGAGGGGCTCACTAAGAACTAAAGACGCTTTTCATGAAGGAGATGAATAATTCTGTGACTGCAGTAGTCAGTAAAAGTGGCATTTTGTACAGAATTTGAGGAAACCATTGATATATTAGGTGTGCTATTTACATTGTTTTGGTTTATTGCAAACAGCAGAATGTCTACATTTTTGTTTCTAATTTCCAAATGGGGGGGGGCCTGAATATTTGATTGCACCTGTCTATATCTATCCCACCCACTGTAAATAGATATTGTGAAAACCCGTGCTACATTGTCAAATGCCAATTTGGAGGGAATTTTTCAGGATTACTTTACCAATGAATTTACGTGGTTTAGCTGTATAGGCCCCAGTACAACAATAAAAATGAAACCTGTTTTGTAGTAATACGATGTGCCAGTGCTGAGAAATAAAGATTTGAAGCCATATGCAGATTAGCCTGGAGGTGCAGTAGGGGTGTGTCTAAATGCGCTAAACACGCACCGTGATTTGCCGGTGACTTGAAAGCTTGATTTCTCAGGGCTGGCACGTCGGATTGCTACAAGACAGGTGTCATTTTCGTTGTTGTTCTAGGATCTATACAGCCACACCACTAGTTGCAGAAGTAAAAATGTTATGAAAGGTTCCCTTTAAATTAATTTCATATTAAAAATATATATATAAAAAATAAAGAAAAATAGGCAAAACAGAAAATCATCCTTATGGATAGAGGGATACATCCGAAGTCATAGAATCATGTATGAAAATATAATTCAGACCCAAGGACAGGCCTCTAATTACCATGGAGCCTGAAATACATAGTAAATGCACACACTAACGGGAGAGGTCACTGTTTCTGGAGGGAACAGGCATTCATGTGTTATATATTTCATGCAGCCATTTACAGCACTGACAGGGATGGCAGAAATACTATGGCACCTGTGCCAGCCGGGCAGACCGCTCAGCCAGTGCTGGGTTACCTGATGCCACCGCCTTCAGCTTCTTCAGCAGTTTGATATGGGAGTCGGGCTTGATGATGTGACTGATGTATGGCGAGCAGCCGCAGTTCTCCAGGAGAGTGAAGTAATACAGCAGTCTCTGGTGGTCTCTGCCCTCTATGGTGGGATACACGTACTTGGCCATGTGCTCGTAGAAAGCTTCAGGACTCGCTTTTAGAGTGTCGTACAGGCCGAGGGACTTTGCTCGCTCCTCAATTTCTGTTGTAGACAATCTGTAAAAAAAAAAAAATACAGCACATAAAAGAAACGCATACACAACTCAACATTGAACCTGCAAGAAGGAAAAGTCGTGGAAATCACCGGGTTGGAGTTACGTTGTCAGCAGGTTTGTGCTATGTAATCTGACAGCAGAAGGATGATCTCAATGCTTCAGCATACAAGACATGTAGGACAATCCAACTCTGTGTGAACACTTAGGTGAAGGCCCTTTTTTTGTTCCCCATGACTGTTCCCTGTGCATAAGGTCCATAAATCCATGTTTTGCAGAGTTTGGTGTGAAAGAACATGACCTTAATCTCATCCAAGACCTTTGGGTAAACTAGAATGGAGATTGTGAGCCCGGTCTTCTCCTACAATAGTATCTGACCCCAAAAATAGTATTCTGGATGACAAGGCAAAACTCCCCACAGACGCCTCCAAAATCTTGTAGATAGTCTTCCCAGAAGACCCAAAGCTGGCATATCATCAGAGGGACCAACTCCAAGGGCTGGATGATTTCCTCAGTAAAAAAACATTTTGGGGTTTTTGGTAATTTTATCCAAAAATGTATACGGGTTTCACTTGGGGGGGGTCTAGGTTTTTTTTCAACCTACATAACTAATATTAACACTATGGATGAAATGGGGGAGGGGAATTTTGGAGTCGGGTCCCAAAAACCTCCAAAATTCCCCAAAATGGCAAAATTTTTTTTCCAAACCGTAAAAAAAAAAAAAAAAAAGGGGAAATTGTTTTATTTTTTTTTTTTAAAAGGGTGAAAAACTTTTACAGATTATTCTGACTGTAATTTTTTATCATTTTTTTTGTAAGGGAGCTGATTTCCTATCACTTACAATTACGGTAACATTTTTTTATGGGGTTTTTAATGGGGGGCGTAAAAAAAGTCTGTCTGTGATTTTTGATAAGTTGCTCACAAGAAACAAAAATCAAGTTGTCAACTCTATATGGAGGGGTCTCAGTCCATGGGGACAGTGTAGATAAGACAACTATTCTCCCATATTCCCATTTTCTGCCCCCCCTCAGGGGGCGGGCTACATGGAGTGGACGTTTTGGGTTCCCCTGACTTTATTCTTGTTGATTTACCAAGGAAAAAAAAGAAAAAATTTTAAAATAGTCTCTTCAGATCCGCGCTAAAAAACTTGGGTGATATCATCCCCTGGCATCGGGAAAATCTTTGATTAGGGGAAAGCCCTCATCTATAGTGAAGATTTACCCACAAAACTACATAAAAAAAAATGGT
>JARQOD010000005.1:40252722-40295683 GCA_033576555.1 Oophaga sylvatica
GGGAAAAGAAGGCACAGGATGCAAGACTTCTTCCCCTTTCTTGAGGAGTATAGCCCAACGGCACAGTCTGAGCATCCACCTTTTATGAAGGAGCTCGGGGTTGGTTTATAGGTAGGTGCAGGGGAAAATTTATCTTTTAGGGGAAATGCTTCCTGAGCTTGGGGGTCCGGAAAACTAGACTCTTTCCGGGTAATTGAGTGATAGGTGCAACCTCGGGAAAATTTTCCCTAATGAAAGTCTATAAAAGTTGGAAAAACCCGAGAAGCGTGTACCCCCCACTTTCTAGGTTTGGGCCCACCCTTGAGGTTGGGTTTTTTGCTTCCATCCTACAAATTTCCCTTGTGTGGGGACAGTACATCCCCCAAAAAAATTAAATTTTCGGCCCTTGGGAATCACATTTTTAAATTTTTGATGTAAAGAATTTTGTTTTAGACTTTCCCAAGACCTTTCTAATGTCCATGATTTTCCCTTTTGGGGGTTAGAAAAAATTAGAATACACCCCAAATAAATTACACGAATGTATCTAGAGATCCCGAGATGTCTTTCACCAAGTGTTGAAAGTGGCGGGGGCGGTCCAGCCCAAAAGGGGCATAACTAGATATTCAAAGTGTCCAAGCGTGCCCGAATGCAGTTTTCCCTTTCACCCCCGGTCAATCGGGAAAAAGTTTAGGCCCACGAAATCTAGTTTAAAAAAAAATTTTTGGCATGTCGCACTCTCTCCAATAACTCAGGGATTAAAGGCAATGGATAACGGTTTCTAATAGTAACCTTATTGAGTTCCCTATAGTCTACGCATGGTCTCAGAGATCCATCTTTCTTCTTTACAAAGAAGATGGGTGCACCTGCAGGAGATGAAGAGGGGCATATGAAGCCCTTGGCTAGATTTTCATCTATGTAATCCTTTAAAGCCTTTAGCTCGGGCCCCGCCAGGGGGTAGATCTTACCAAAAGGTATCTCTGCTCCAGGCAATAATTCAATTGGACAATCATATGGACGGTGAGGAGGAAGCTGGTCAGCGTTCTTCTTGTCACATAAATCCACATAGTCCTGGTATACAGCTGGTAGTTCAGGGACTGACATGATTCCTTTAGGAACAGAGCAAGCTGAAACTTTTGGACTCATCTGTTTCTCTGGAAAGTGTAATTCCTTGGTCTCCCAGTTAATGGTAGGATTCTGAGCCTGCAGCCATGGTAGCCCTAGAATAATGGGAAAGTGGGGAGAAGAGATAAGCATAAAGGACAGTTTCTCTTGATGATCTTTACCCATAAGAACCCTCAAAGGCTCTGTTTCCTGATCCACTGGTCCAGAGGTCAGCAGGGAGCCATCCACAGTTTCCATCTGTACTGGAGTAGCCTTCTTCACTGAACGTATTCCCTGTTTCAGAGCAAAGGAGACATCCATAAAATTTCCACTTGCCCCTGAGTCGATCATAGCAGAGCTAGACACCCAAGCTGAGTCAACCCAGAGTTTGATGGAAAGAAAGCAATGAGAATTGTTTTTCTTACAACTCAGCTGGGACACCGCTGAGGAAACTTGAAAAATGGCAGCGTTTACACAGTCAACGTCCTCAGAGGTAACGGAGTTTAAGTCCGAGAAATCAAGATCTGTTGCTGCAGATCTCTCTGGAGCCTGAGGCTCGGACCTGACAGATCCCCTCTCGCAACACTCACAATGAATGAGTGCTGCAGTAGTCTTACGAGAACGGCTGGGGCAGTTTATAATGAAGTGCCCTGACTTACCACAATAGAAACATAGATTCTCCTTAAAACGATGTTCCTTGCGTGCATCACTAACCCGTCGTTGTAAAGAGTCTACCTGCATGGGTTCAGGTTCAGGTTCCCGTGTAATCCTACTCAAAGGTTCCTTAGCTGGAGAGGAAGGTAGGAAAAGGTTAGTACGATTGCTTTCAAACCATCTCTCTTGCCTGCGTTCAGTCAGACGAGTATCAATACGGATGCAGTAGTTAATAAAGTCACCTAACGCAGTGGGAGGGTCGGCACGAGCAAGTTCATCCTTAATCAGTGGAATAACCCCTTTCGAAAAATAGATTTTTTGGCGGAACTGTCCCAGGTGGTATCAAGGGCCCATCTCCTGAAATCCAAGGCATATTCAGCTACCGAGTGCTTACCTTGGCGCAAAGCTAACATGGCTGCTTCAGCTGTTGCACCTCGATTGGGGTCATCAAACACCTGCCCCATGGCTGAAATAAAATCATCAAGGTGATTCAAACAATCATCCTCAGTCTCAATCAGAGGGTTTGCCCACATTAAAGCCTTGTTGGTAAGCAACATAATTATAGTAAGCACCTTAGATCGTTCAGTGGGAAATTGTGAAGCATGTGCAGAAAAAAAAAGATTGCATTGATTAATAAATCCCCTGAATTTCTCACGTTCACCGCCAAAACGAAAAGGGGGCAACTTGGGAATCCCAGCACTCGGGCTACGGCAGGAGCCTGGACTCGCCCCTCTAGAACCTCAATCCTGGCTCGCAAATCCTGGGTAGTCTGTCCAACCACTTGCAAATTGTGATTATTGAGGTCCTGTAGATTTGTAAAACGGGTCTTCATATTCTGCAAATCTGCAAGGATATTATCAGTCACTCCGCAAAGTTCCTTTATGCGGGCCTCCATTTTCCAGATCTTTTAAGACAGGATTACTGGAAGAAGAGGAGAGAAAAAAAAACAATAGTGTTCACCTGTGGCAACACTGCAGAGAGAAAAAAAAAATTAAGGGAACTGCTCACCTGGAATGGTTGTGAGAAGTCACAACCACTATCATCACAGAAAGTTTCAACCAGACATCTGATATCCAGAGTTACAGCAGACAAAAAAGAGAAAAGAAAGGAAAAAAAAAAAAAACAATAGTGTTTACCTGTGGTAACACTGCAAAAAGAAAAAACTTAAGGGAATTGCTCACCTGGAATGGTTGTGAGAAGTCACAACCACTGTCATCACAGAAAGTACAACCGGACGTCTGATATCCACAGTACAGCAGACACAGCCTTCCAGACCCAGCAGACACTAACGTTTTGGCTTCAGAATCTTGTAATGTATGTAGTACAGTTCATATAGCGTCTTGTGCTTGGGTGCGATGAAAACACAGGAGTCACAGGTTTGATATAGAAAAGTCCTGTATTACTTCATACAAGTTGGCAGAAATAGTCACACAGTTTGCTGACACAGAAACAGGAGACACAGCAGGCCAGAGTAATCCAAGCTCAGCAATCACTCTCCAATACAGATTCAGGATCTTCTCTGTTACCGTAAGTCCATGCAAACGTGGGTCTTTCAAAGAGCAGGGTTCAGAGTCCACAAGTGCTTCAGAGTTCCTCAGTAGGAATAGCTGGAGTACAAGGTCCAAGGCTTACAGGAGTCAAGTCACAGGTTCACTGCAGGCTAGATTCTGAAGCACTGATTGCTCAGCTGTGGCTGCTTAAGAAGCAAAGGAGAGAATCAGGGCGGGAACATGCAAGCTGGAAACTCCATTTTGACTGAGGGCAAGATAGCTGCAGCAAGACAGAAAGTAAAATGGCTGACGAACAAACTGAGTTTCAGGAATATATACATAGAACCTTACACTATCTGTGTTTAGTGAGTAGCCGGACAGGCTTAGGATTTTGGTTTATGAGTTGGTTTTGCTCATGTTTGTTTGCTGTGGACTTACAATAAAGCTGGTTGCGGCCAGTTTATACCAGAATTGCTGTCTGTGATTGAACTGTTTCTATGCCACTCCGTCTACCCGAGACGGCGATCCCAGAGCTTTATCCCCTGAAAAGCTTACATACCATACAGAGCGCGATTCTTTAAAGCTTTTAACGCCGGAATTCTGGCATGAAAAGCATGGTCAAGTCGAAAAATTTTGGCACTAAAAATTTGCGGCTTAAAGGTCTCGCGGCATTTTTGAGCGCCGGCGCTCTTTACACCACAAATTCAATCCAGCAGCCAACTGAAGTAAGATATGTGGTGAGGAACACATGGAGGCGCATGCCACTTTTCAGATGCGCTGGGTTCATTAAGGGACATGCAGCGTTTTGGTTACGCTCCCACGATGAGCTTTTTGTGTTTTTGATGTTGCGACCTTTGGTATTATTTCTTCACCTACTAAGTAAATCAGGTTAGTTGCGTTTTTTTTCATTGCATTTTTAACATGTTTTTGACGCTGCTTTTTTGTCACATGTTGCTATGTCATGTTTTAAATAAAGCTGCTTTGTTTTGGATACTTATGGCATTTGGCTTTGACAAAACTTTATTGATACAGTCATGTGCACTTCCATGTGTTTTTTAGTACACTTCCATTTCTAGAAATCCCATCTACATTACTGGAAGACGCTGCGTTTCTGACACAGAGAAATTAGGGAGTGTCAAAAACTAATTTGTGGAACACAGCCTTGGGGACCTTAGAGATTTTTCAAGAGTATTTTTGGAGTAAGTCCACATCACATCAAAGGACACAGGGTAAAATAAAATTGTTCAAAAAATGATTGAAAAACTCTATTTTCTATTGTAAAACTACCTTGCTGGTTATATATTCTATTTTTTTAAGCATTTTTCATTTGCTTCGAGTTTTGACCTAAGGATTTTATTAACGTTGTTACTTATGACTTGTGTTTTGAAACTGTTACACTGTAAAGCGCTGCGGAATATGTTGGCGCTACATAAATAAGGATTATTATTATTATTATAAGGATAATAAAAAAAAAAAGTTCATGTCACTTCTTTGAGGCATCTCCTGATGGAAAACGCTCCAAAACCAAGAAATTGTCCAATAAAAAAGGCTGCTGTCACGGGTTTACCGCAACAGAGAGGAGCCAGAAGACCGCAGCATCTGATTTCTCCTATTCCTGCACTCATTGAAAGCACATCATCTTCATATTAAATGGTGTAAGCTTTTTTTTAGCAGTGCAGGGGTTAATCTGCTCAGTTGAGAGTGCATGGAAGCTTTCCTGCATTAAGGCTCAGCTGTGCACGGTTAGCCACTCCCATCTCCTATATAATCTGGGTCCTGGCTAGCACTCATTGTCAGAGCAAGCTAATACTGCATGGCTGGAGGTTGTTGGTGGTTATTATTGGAGAAGGCATTTGGTGGATTTAGGTTTTGAGTGTGTGATAATTCCCTTTCTTCTCCTACTTTGGTTTAACCCCATCCTCCACTCACCGGTGTTTAACTCTGTTGTTTGTGTATATTTGCATGTTTGATATTTTTTGTTACCCCTGTTCGTCTTAACTTGTTAGTCTGGCTGGTGTACTACGGTATACTACTACTCCCCTCTTCCCCGTTTGGGGAAAAGGGTAGAAACTGAGGGTGGGTTCAGGAGCTAAGGCAAGGTAAGAGGCTCTGGCATCTTCCCCATCAAAAGTAACCCGGGAACAGGGTGAGCTAGAGAGTCGTGACAACTGGAAAAAAAAAAAAATCATGAAAACTAGAAAAAAAAAACAAAATCCTCAAAAAACAACCTTAGGCTAAGTGCACACGTTCGGGAATTGCCGCGGAAATTTCCGCGGCAATCCCACACCTCCCTGCCGCGGGAAATACGCATTTTATAGGTATGCGTATTCCTGCTGAAAACTAGCGTTTTGCAAGCGTATTTAGCATGCAGAATGCAGCGTTTTCCAAGCGATCTGTAGCATCGCTTGGAAAACTGATTGACAGGTTGGTCACACGAGTCTAACATAGTGCTTGACAATTGTGAGCAACTTTTTACTATTAAAGCCGCCTATGCCGCATCAATAGTAAAAAGATCTAATGTTAAAAATAATTTAAAAAAAATAATAAATTGTGATATTCTCACCTTCTGGAAGCCCCCGCAGCCTTCCCGCCTCTCAGCGACGCTCCCGGCCAATCCCGTTCCCAAGGATGCTTAGCGACAATGACCCCAGATGACTTGGCATCACGTGAGACCACTACGTCATTTGGGGTCATTGTCGCTAAGCATCACTGGTAACGGGATTGGCCAGGAGCGTCGCTGAGAGGCGGGAAGGCTGCGGGGGCCGCCGGAAGGTGAGAATACCACGATTTTTTATTTTAATTATTGTTTTAATATGGATATGGTACCCAGGGCCTAGAGGAGAGTCTCCTGTCCTCCAGACCCTGGGTACCATCCGCACATGAACCGCTTACTTTGCGCATGGTGGGCATAGCCACATGCGGAAAGAAAGCGGTTCAATGCACTCCTATGGCGGCGGAATTGCCGCGATTCCGGTAAAAGAATGAACATGCTGCGTTTTTTTCGCGGAAAAAAACGCAGCAAGTACATAAAAATTATGGAATGCATTCTACTAATAGGATGCTTAATGTATGCGTTTTTCAGCGGAAAACCGCCGCAAAAACGCTAAAAACATGCGAAAAATCCTCAACGTGTGCACATAGCCATACGGAGGATTTTACTGAAGAGATTTCTACTAAAAAACTCGGTATTTTTACCACCTCAAAAAACCAAAAACCTGTGTACAGATAACCTAAGTGTTCAGATCTGAAATGGCAGCACACATCTATATATATATACGAAAAAAAAAAATAAAGTTTTTGTATAACGGTGGCTCACACTGTCAAACTTTTCAAGCTTCATGTCCCATTTATTTTAATAGCACCAAAGAAGGGAAAACTTATCTTTTCAAATGCGCATCGACTCCAAAGAACTAATGAAAGCGTCAAAAAGGCGGAGGGAAGACTTCTCGCTAATAAAACAATTCTTAAAGTACACTGAAGTAATCTGGGAATTCAGTAGGAAGTTGGCTCAGCTCAAACCAGATTTTCTGCACAGCAGGTGCCTGACTAATTGGCATCTACAGGTAAGGAGGTTTTTTCTTCTTACAGTCAATAGGAAGGGAAAAAAAAAAATCAGTATTGGGAAAATTTACAGTGAGGCGAGAAAATGTGATTCTGAAATAGGGAGTTTAGAAGAAGTCTAGAAGATTTGCACAGACACATCGGGGGTGGACATTCCCTAGCGGCCCTGTCATCACCTTCGAAGGCCTCATTGAGTGACGTCACCATACAACTGGTCCTTGCAAAATGTATGAAAAGCCATAAGCGTTCCTCTTATGTGAGCTCCAACATGCTGTGGTAGCACCGGGCATATATTGTGGAAGATTATCTGAGCAGTGGTAGGAAAATCGGTCTATCAGTCCGTAAAGCTCCAGGCCAAAAACAGGAATTGTCAAGCAAACTTTAGTTTACTGGGGATATCCAGCTTTCCTTGATTCCTTACACCTCACCCAACTTTTCCTAGATTATTTACATGTTATCCAACCTGTCACAAACAGCACACCGCTGCCAACCATCAAACAATTGACTGACGATTGAGGAACGAGGCAATGGCAGCTCTCGCTTCTAGGCTGGTTTTTGGGCGCTTTCACAGTGAACATATAAAATATACTCTTCCACTTTCAACATATTATTATGTATACCGTATATATATATATATATATATATATACACATATATACACATATATATATGTATATATATATAGAATATGCACAAAGGGGACAAGACAATATAGTATATATGTATCACATAAATAAAAGGGATAAACTAAAGAAAATTACTGGATATGATGTCACAGGAACGTCACAGATCTCTCCGATTAGGAAATGGTAATAATTCAGAATCTGCTTTTACCAGGTGAGAGTTACGCCCCTTTGTGACCTCACATGGGTGCCAGTAAATGAGATGAGGCTCGGCTCCTGAAGATTTTGAGATCCCCAATCTTGAGGATATCTGCTGGCCTAGAGGTCCCAGGCGGGAGATAGTAGTGCCATTTTTCCTATCACGATTTTAGCATTCTATAGATATAAAACATGGCATATACAACGTTATCCGTTTGGCCTATATTAATTTAGGGCTGCTGTGCAGACTAGACTGCGTTCTGTACGCCACTGCACAAATATGCCGAAAATGTGTCTCCTATAAGTATAAGGCCTACACCTGTCACAAAAAAAACAATATTCATATCTGGTATGTGATGCCAATGAGTCTGCAATAATTTAACAAATGTTGCTTTGAAGAAATGAAACTTATTTACATAGAAGAGAAAAGTACCACCCCAGAGGTGGTTTCCTCTGTGTCTGGACTTCACGTCTGCTCTCCATCAGATAACCTATTTGACTTACCAGTTCACAGTAGGGAATTGTAGAGTAAATGAGACAGAGGGAGTGTTATTATTATTATTTATTTATATAGCACCATTGATTCCATGGTGCTGTACATGAGAAGGGGTTACATACAAATGGAGTGTTGACTCCTTCTGTTTCATTTACAGTTTATGATGAAGTCATGCTTCTATGCTCAACATGTGATTACAACAGACTAGTCCCTTTTTACCATTACATATGACACAGCTTATCCAGGATTCTTTACACCTTACTCAGCTTATCCCGGGATCTCCAGCTAGGGGCTGTCCGTACTCTTAATTATACACACATCTAGTAGATACAATAAAATATTTGCAGGGAAAAGAACAAGTGTCACGCTGTTCTGTTGGTACTTGGTTGTCGGCGTGACAATGCATGTCTGTGCTTTAACCCTTTGCTCCTTTTCCCCTTAATTGAGCTGAGATACTGTTATCTGTTACCTGTATGGATGATGCTCAGTTCCCAGCTCCGCTGCGTAGCTGTGCATGCGTGGGTGTCTCCGCTGCGCTGCATGACCACCCACATGTGCGGTCCCTGGCTATTGCTGTGGAAGCTAACCATAGGTCAAGGTCCTCTGCAGTGGTGCATGACTTAACTACGTGTGTTTAGGCTGCAGCCATTTCCAGGTGCCCTTGCTGTGCTGAATTGTGTTTGGCTGCATAGGGTGCGCGGGCCATACCTGCCCTGCTTTTATCAGGGTTAGTGTGTGTACTTGAAATGCTGTCCTCAGCCAATTGCTGAGGGGCAGCTCATATATAAAGGCTCCCTGCCCTATGGGCGGGGCCTTAGCTACTCACATAGCTTCTGAATCTTGCCATGTGTGTTGTGTGTTCCTGTACCTGTCCCTGTGCCTATCCTAAAGGCGGCAATTCTAGGCTTGAATCCCTGATCCTGTACCGTCCCTGCGCCTGTCCTGGAGGCGGTAATTCCAGGCTCGCCTATCCTGGAGGCGGTAATTCCAGGCTTGAATCCCTGATCCTGTACCCGTCCCTGCGCCTATCCTGGAGGCGGTAATTCCAGGCTTGCCTATCCTGGAGGCGGTAATTCTAGGCTTGAATCCCTGATCCTGTACCCGTCCCTGCGCCTATCCTGGAGGCGGTAATTCCAGGCTCGCCTATCCTGGAGGCGGTAATTCCAGGCTTGAATCCTTGATCCTGTACCTGTCCTGTACCTGACTGTCTGAACTGTGTCTGCTGTGTTATGTTCCTGAATCCTTCTGTGTCCTGAACCCTGTGCCCAGTGACTGTGATTTTTTGCTAACTGACTTCCTTTGATACAACCTGGGTTCATCTTGGAAGGAGGAGTCCGGTGTGGGTGTGCTGAGTTTCTGTTACTCTGTGCTCAGCTTGTTTTTGGTGCAATCCCCGGCCGGCTCCAGTTGAGCCTTGCGGGGCTTGCAACAGACCGCTTGGGTTCCTTTTTAGATCGCTTCCAGATGTCCGAATCCGATCCTTCTCTGCCTGATGTCCGGAGCCTGCCGATCGTTGCCAGATGTCCTGAGCCTGATACTGCGGCCTCATGTCCGGAGCCTGATGTCCGCAGGCCGATGTCCGGAACCTGTCGATCATTGTCAGATGTCCGGAGTCCGATGCCAGTGTTCTGATGTTCCTGAAATCCAGCCCGTGTTCCGGTGTCCGTGTTCCTGATGTCCAGTCCGTGTTCCTGATTCCGTGTTCCTGTGTCCGTGTTCCTGATGTCCAGTCCGTGTTCCTGATGTCCAGTCCATGTTCCTCATGTCCGGTGCGTGTTCCTGATTCCATGTTCCTGAGATCCAGTCCATGTTCCTGATTCCATGTTCCTGAGATCCAGTCCGTGTTCCTGAGATCCAGGCTGTGTTCTGTCCAGTTTCCTGATGTCCGGTCCGTGTTCCTGAGATCCAGTTCGTGTTCCTGATGTCCTCATGTGTCCTGTCTACGTTCTGATGACCTCGTGTACCCTGATGTCATGCCTGTGTCCTGATGTCCCACCTATGTGTGCCGCTGTGTTCCGTTGGTACCTTGGAGTCCTCTGGGTGATACCCTTCTGGAAGGTGTGGAATCGGGAGCCTTGCACAGTCATGTTTGATTTATGTACTGTGTGTCTTCACTTATTTACTTTAGTAAACTTTACTTCCCTATACCTGAAGTTGTGCGGTGTAATCAAGTTCTACGTGTCTCTTCCTTGTCCACATGCTCAGCTGCCACAGAACCCCAGTCTCTGCCCTTCCCTAGTTTGGGTAGGCCCGGGTCCCCCTCTGCGGTATGGAGGGTCCATATTGCGTCCCCGGGGGACGCCCGCCCCACGCCATGGTGGTCGGTCAGCGTGGAGGCGATTATGAGCTGGGCCGCTTCTCAGCGGCTGCAGCCAAACGTGACAACAAGAAGCCAAGTGAACTCAGGAGGGATCCATCAGGGATTATGTTAAAACGGGCACTGTTGCTAAAATACTGGGGTCATGGCGGCCAGTGGAGTTGGCATTAGGGAATGTTTGTCTGCCATAACTGAAATGATGGCAGTCATAGGGGCTACACAGTGTAAAATAAAACATGAACAAAAGAAAACATGAAAGCAAAAGGAAGATATCAATGATCAGTCCCAGGATTTGAGCTAGTTGGAAATGGTGGTATTTGTAGGACCTCGGGCAATAAGTTCTATTGGCCGATGTGTGCTTTGGCTTCTGAGGCTGGTGGGGACATGGAGGACCAATGGCTACAGGAAATTGTCCACCATTTTTCCTGCCTTTGTGTTTCCTCCTTTGTCTTCAATCACTATGATTAGGCAAAAGTAATTTCTGTTTTAAAGTTTACTAGCCAAACCCCTTCTCTACTAGTCCCCGAGTTATCCCACCGGCCTTTGTGCCTTCTCTTCTGGCAGGGACAGAAGAGGCTGCAACAGAGACAATAGTGACAGCAGCCACATGATGTCTAGGAAAGGATCAGCGATCAGTACGGGAGTGGTACAGAGGGGAGATTAGTGGATGAGTAGGTTTCTTCTTTTTTAGCCATGCCACTTGGTTTGGAAAAAAAAGTACTTGAAACTTGTGATGAGCGCAAGTGCTCCTTACTCGAATTAGCCTAGGGTGCTGGGATATGTACCGAGTATCAAGGGTGCTCAAGTGATGTGTTTGAGTCCCCAAGGCCGCATGTTTCGAGACTGCTAGACACCCACAAAACATGTGCCTATGTTTGTCATCACGACTGTAAACACAAACTGCATCTAACATTAATTTAGTGACCCAGGGTTATTATTCTTGAAGGAAATAGGATATTGGAAATATTAGGACAGATTGTGCATCGTCAAGAAGGAATTGCAAAACACCAGTTGTCAAGAGGAACCAAGAGAGTCGGCACAAAGCTGAGATGCTCCGGCATAGGCAATGTAAGTCTTCACTGGAAAGACCTGTCAGGAGGGCTGATGGCTCCTCTAAGTCCTTGCAGAATATCAGGCAGAGTCAGCGACCACGTTATATTCCAGACTAGACATGTGCTCATTACACGCTGCCCTCTCACAGGAATGAGACAAGCATCCGTGCACCACATGATGGGCTCTTTCTGCTGACACACAGACTCTCCTGTTGATGAGAACTGTCGATCTTGATGGAATTAAATGGACTGGAAGATCAATAGTGTTCTGATCACTCAATTAGGACACATTATAACCTAGAAGTCACTTTGGCACCTGACAAGTCACGTATGACGGCGGTATAGCAGTAAGTATCGGCACGACTACCAAACAGACAGACCGTCCCTGCGGCTTGTGATGTGTATATACTATAAGCCGTACGCTGGTTCAGGAAGAAATCTTCTATAAGATACATGTAAAGTACAAAGACTTTTTTAAGAATGTTTTCTTCAACATTTAATTAGGGGTTTATAAAAATACGTAAAAATCACTGAAAAGATTAGTAAAACAGAAACTACAAAGAAAAAAAAAATTCCATATAAAACATCATTTTTCTGAGTCAACGTGGCAATATTAACAGCTGTGCCGCAGATTAAAAAGACTATTTGTGGGCAACACCACATGCATCGGTTCAAGGTTGTACATTTGTAAAAATTTGATGTAAGGAAATAACCATACAACGCCCTCGACAGATGTCGAGAAGAATTTCTATATGTCGCGCTGAAGAAGGAACTTGTGGCTATAGTCAATCACTCGTACATCTTCTGACCATTTGGTCAGTGACAGTGATTGGGAGACAAGGTTTATTGGTTTATCAAAGAGCACACTAGTTTTTGGTACAATGGTCCACAACAGTTGATATTAATATCATAGCTTGTAGAGAAGAAAAAAAATGCAATAGATATAGTTTGGTATTTGGAAATAAACTCTGAAATCCGGGGCTTTGCTTCCTTCCCCTGGGTCTGCTGCCCTCTGTTGTGCTCCACGTCGCGTTTTGAAGTTGTCCGGCATCAATTAATGACATTTTCCTAGGCCTACTTAAGGCCCACTAAGACACATACCGTCCCTATATCTTGGGATTGTGACTACATCTCTCTGGTGTGCTCCACCTTCTGTGCATACTGTGCTTTACTTGCTTCCATCCCTGCTGAGCTCCATTTCATCCGTCCTGTTCCACAGTCCTCGCTTCCCATGTGCCCTCCTGGACCTGAGGCTTAGAGGATTCACCTCACCAGTTGAGCCTAACAGCGGCAATGTGAATGTCTATTAATCAGTCAAACTTAAAAGGGGTTTTCCAATTTCTTCACCAAACAAGGTTTGTTTTAAAAAAAAAAAGAACAAACAAAACTATAATATTCCCCATCTCTGGGTCCAGCGCTGAGTTTCCCCCGCTGTTTCTGACGTCTGTTAATTTCTTTAGTGCTGACGACACATCACCAGCCAATATGCGCCTGCGTAGATGGAAAGAGCCACTGAGCTCACTGATTGTCTGCAGCGTCGTCAGCTCTGCAGACAATGACAGACATTGGAATCAGCAGAGAAGACTCTGCATTGGACTGGAGGAGGGAGAGTAACACGCAGTTTTTTTTTTTTTTTTTTTTAACAAATAAATTATTCTGGCTATTGCAGGATTTTTTGAGGACTTTCTGCTCGTACGTAGGACCAGCTCCACTGAAAAGGTGAGACTTTATATGGGCAATATTTTGGATTTTTTTAGGCAGGCTTTATATTCCATTTTTGTAACTTTTCCAGATCTTATTTTGTGCTGATTATTTTATCATTTAATCTTCCATCCGGATACTTACCCACTGCTAACAGTACAGTACAGATGTGTCCCTCAGGGGGTACGTGCCGTGCCCTAGGCGGTTCCTGCCTTGTGCTCATACTATACTCTTACTAGGTGCAGCACATGGCATGATCAAAGCAAGAAGGGCTCATCGTCGTTTACTACTGTGGTCGCAGCAGAAGAAAATGATAATCCCAAAGAAATAAAAAAAGGAAAAATTGCTTAACCTGTTCACTTCCAGTAGATTTCCTTACTCATGACCAGGTGCATTTTTTTTTAATTTCTTCATACGGAAGCTCTCAAATGTTCTCAGTGGTATGTTCAAAAATTATTTACTGTAGTTTTAAACTAAAGTCCCCTATGTTATTTACGTGTACTATTACTATTTACGTACCCTACAGGGTTTTTTTTTCTTTTTTTCTTGGGTTTTGTATGTGAAATGGTCACAGTGTGAACATGCTCTTAAGCACTAAATGTAGACCAACTTCTGCTCCGGCTCATTTCCATAGTTTTGGAAACATTTTTATAAACGTACATTTTACAATCAAGGACAGATGTCCAGAAAACTGTGCAAATGTGGCGCTGCTCTTATATTATCAGCTTTCATTTGTGTAACTTGAAATCATTATTATTTCCCATGGTGGCGGATTTACTACAATCAGCAGATGACACATGAGGCCGGTCGGGATGAAGCTTCCGCTTACATGGGGAACGTTAGGAGCACTTCTAGATCTCGTTTTACAAAGCGGTATTAGGTGGCGGTGCGACCGGTCAGTACCTGACAATTAGACTTATGAGAGCGTCATTACAATAAAGCCTATTTACTCTGGATTTCCAGTGCTATTCAGCCCAGGCCATAAGACAAACCAAGGTTTTTACCTCCCTAGACCCATAAATCCGCTGACACACTGCGATAATGCCATACACTAGTTTACACTCAGAGGCGCCTTTATTGTCACTTATAAGGTAGGAGAGAGAGCTGCGGAGCTGCAGATGCTATCCAGGCAATGATGGAGAATCGTAGAGTCCAACTCAAAAACTGGGTGGGTGCTCTATCCGCTGGTGAGCACAGCAAAACTTGGAAAAGAAGGAGGAAGTGAAAGCACTCCAACCCAGGAATAAAAGAAAAAAAAACTTTATTTCGGCATGTCAAACCAAAGTTAAATATGTAAGAAACACTGACGCGTTTCTGGCGCATGAAAAGCGCCCTTAATCATAGGATATATATTGTCACTTATAGCTACCGAACTCTTCAATACACTCAAAAAAACTAGAAAATAAAAACTTTTTTTCTATACCCCAAATAGTGTGCCTGGAATACTTGTATAAAGAGTTATTAATGTCCTTAGCAAAAAAAAAAGGGATTTGAGGTTTTCACTATGGACAATCCCTATTTGTTGAAGCCATCCATAGACCATTAGTGGATCTGGAAGTGACCCACCTGCTGAGATCTCCAGGGGGCTACAGTCTGGAAACATGGCCGTAAGTGTCCTCTTTCCTGCAGTGCTACGACATCAAATAACGTTACCCTCATCCTCTGCAGTCCAATACCTGTACTCCCTGCAAAGTTATTTTCTCTGATGAAGCCTCTACAGACTATTGGGGATATCTTAAAGAATGATTGACCACAGAAGAAAATGTGAGAGCTACCATGAGTCCTGTGTTATGCCAGCAGTAAAGCATGCAAGACCATTCGAGTGTGAAGGCCTTTCGTCCATGGAGAGGGCTCACTCAAAATTTTTCCTAAGAACACGGCCATGAATAAATAGTGGTATCTAATCCTTCTCCAAGAGCAACTTCTCCCAACGATCCAGGAGCAATTTGGTGAAGAACAATGATTTCCAGCACGATGGAGACCATATGATAACTAAGAGGCTCGGTGAACCAAACATGGAAATTTTGGGTCCAAGGCCAGTAAACTACCCAGATCTCAATCCCATTTAGAACTTGAGGTCAATTCTCAAAAATCGGGAGGACAACTAAAACCACAAACAGAAATTGTGATAAACTCCAAGCATTGATGAAACAAGAATGGGTCATCAGTGAGAATTTGGTCCAGAAGCTGATATCCTGCTTAGGGTAAAGGGTTAGAAATCATGAAAAATAAGTATAAACACTGTAAATATCAGGTCTTTACGTAAACTTGATGAATTTGTCACAAAAAGTCTAAAAACTTAAACGCTGATAATTGGGCTTCAGTAATCAGAAGAACAGCCGACTAAAAGATCTAAAAACACTGAAGCAGCAAATTGTGTGAAAAGCAAAATTTGCGTCAGTCTCAAAACTTTTAGCCCAACTAGAAACAGATTTTTTTAGGCCTAGTATCTTTGTATAAAAGCATTTCCAACACCGTCATCCATATTATATAAAAGTAGATTACAATAAAAAGTTATTGGGGCCGACAAACAGTTTTTGGTGGATTTACTAGTTTCATCAATTGGGGTGTGACATAACAGCCTACAAATTATTATAATTTTTACTAAAAAGGGGCCTAAATTACATCAGAAATGTACTCAAGCCATGAGTAGCATTTAGTTTTGTGGTGCAAAGCAGCTTAAAAATAAACCAAATTCATTGTGGCGCGTGCTTGCTACTCAAGTGCACCCTTCATCAAGACTGGAGTACAGAACTCCAATCTTGATGAATCGGACCCAGTACATTTAATTTAACATATTTAAGGACTCTTGAATCAAAGCATTATTTCTCCATCCTCCGAGGACTGTAAATCCTTAGAAATGAAATACGTCACATAGCTGAGTGTTTGCTACAATTAGAAATATAGCTATCCATCTAGAGTGTCTGGCAAAAGTATTCACCCCCCACCCCACCCCCATTTTTTCGTGTTTTGCTACCTCATAACCTAGAATTGCACTGTTTTTTTTTGGAGGGTTTGCATCAGTTCATGTACAGAACATGCCTACAACTGTGAACGTTTGGCTTTCTTTCTATTGTGAAGCAAATAACAAATAGGTCAAAATAACTGAAAACTTCAGGGTGCATAACTATTCACCCCCTAAAGCCAGTACTTTGTAGAGCCTCCTTTTGTGGCAATCAGAGCTGAAAGTCGATTTGGACAAGTCTCTATGAGCTTTCCACATCTTGCAACTGGATTTATGGCCGTTCCTCAAGGCAAAACTGCTCCAGCTACTTCAAGTCTGACCTCAGTTTCTCAAATGGATTAAGTATGGGCTTTGACTAGGCCACTCCAAAACATTTACATGTTTCCCCTTAATTCACTCGAGTGTTGCTTTAGCAGTATGTCTTGTGTCACTGTGTTGTTGGAAGGTGAACCCCTGTCCCAGTCTCAAATCACTGCCAAACTGGTTTCGCTCAAGAATCTCTCTGTGTTTTGCACCATCCATCTTTCCCTCAACTTAGGCCATTTGCCCTGTCACTGCTGTTGAAAAACATACCACCAGCATAATGCTACCACCACCATGTTTCCCTGTGGGGATGATGTTTTTGGGGTGATGAGCTGTATTGATTTGGTGCCAGATGGACAAAGTTCAATTTTGGTCTCATCTGACCACAGCACCTTCCTCCTTATATTTGGGGAGTCTCCCACGTCTTCTGGCAAACTCAAAACCAGCCCTGCAATTTTTGTGTGTAAGTAAAGGCTTGTTCTCTGGCCCCTCTCCCCATTAAAGGCCAACTCTATGGAGTGTATGGCTTATTGTGTCATGGAAATATATATGTATTCCATATATTCAAAGTATATTCACATATATGTATTCACAGTTCACACTTAGATAGATCTCACTTGCTAAAAAATCCTGTGCTCACATATTTCTAGGCCAGTTATAATCAGTCGTTTTAAAGAAATCTGGCCTTCATAAAGGCCTTCGTAAAGGAACAAATGCATGAAGTACAAAAAGTCCTATTAGATATCTGTTGTTTACATTATAGTTATGCAAGACAACTAGGTCACAAGAATATAAACAATAATTCTGCAACTTCAGCTCTTTTAATCATGATTATCATAATTATCATATTTACACTAGAACAGCCAATAATCTAGCAGCTTTTAATTGTATGTTAATTGACTAACCAGCCCCTTTTTGTAAACGTATAAAACCTTGAATGAATAATAAATGTATGTCTTTGACGAACTGTTATACTGACACTTGCGTTGTGGACAGTCCTCATTTCGTTCTGAGCGCTCAAAAAGACATTATATAGAGATTTGGACATGGCAAGCAGCAAACACTGAAGGATATTTTTATCCTAATTAAATTTCCATATCAATTGTAGTCGTATGAACATTGCTTGGGAACTCTGCAGCTCCTTCAGGGTTACCCTTGGTCTCCGAGCTGCTGCTCTGATTAATGCCCTCCTTGCCTGGGCTGAGAGTTTTGGTGGGCGCCCCTCTCTTGGCAGGTTTGTACCATGGTCTTTCCATTTGATGATAATAGATTTAATGGTTCTCCGGGGGATCATCAGACTTGTTTGGAGATCTCCTTGGTCTTCATGGTGTGGTTTGGTTAGTGGTGCCTCTTGCTTAATTGTGTTGAGATAGATAAATAGACGGAAGGATGGATAGATGGATGGACAGATAGATGTATCGATAGATGGGTGGATAAATGGATGGATAGATAGATATTAGATAGATTTGGGATTTATATTTACTTTTTAGATACAGCCCTTAGACAACAACCTTTGGGGACTTTGCCCTAATACGTGTGATGCGTCTGTCTTAATTTTTGATACGCAGATGACTAATTCTGATTATTCCATGTATGTGTTTCACATTACTCCACAAACCTTATTCTAGTGACTTCTCCATACCTGAAGAAGAAACAGAAGGGTTTCTACCTTGTAGTGAAGACCACTGTCATCAGTATTTACCCCCTCTAATCATTTGCACCAAAACATTCCAGGTTCCCCCTATCTGCCAAGACCCTGCCCACCCTCAGGAATGATCCCCTCTTACATACGGACCTGCAGCTTCTTCCCCTATAACTCCCTTCTTCTCAACCATTATTGATAGGTCCACTATGGCGGCTAATCCCTCATTGACACGCACTGCTGACTTTGTCAGTGCTAATGAAATATGGATTTTGGTAAGACCTTACCTGTAAAATCCTTTCCAGCGAAGGAAGGAAGGGAGACACATTCATTACCAGTGGGTAGGCGGAGCCCACACAGGATAGAACACCTCAGATTACAAAAGAGTGTTGACCGGCCCCTCCAGCTTGGGCTCCTCCTACTCCAGCTCTCCAGTCCGTACACAAGCTAAGGAAGAGCAAAAATCACCAGCGGAGCAACATAACCCCTTCTGAAGAACTTCAGAGAAAAAATAAAAAGATAGGCTATGTATATAACAGAAAAAAACACACAGTCCCAGGTACTACTCACTGAACCTGACTACTGCGATGAGCTGGCAATGCTGGAAAAGAGCCTTAGCGCGCCGACCTCAGCCCAGATAATCGCTATCAGAGAAGGGTCACGCCGCATCTGAAAACACAACAACACACTTCTGCCATGGGAGGGATCTGTGTCTCCCTTCCTTCCTTCGCTGAAAAGGATTTTACAGGTAAGGTCTTACCAAAATCCGTATTTCAGCAGCAGATGGAAGGAAGGGAGACACATTCATTTACCAGTGGGACGTCCCAAAGCAGTTCAGAAATTAAGGGTGGGCAAAAAACCAACAGAGGCAGATTCCCAACAACTTAAATAAATGCGCAACTAGTGCTAAATACAAGTTCACAAGAACTTTAAACTACAGCCGCCTGCAGGACCCTACGTCCTAAGGCCGCATCAGCGGAAGCACTGACGTCCACCTTATAAAATTTCGTAAATGTGTGGACGGAACGCCAGGTCGCCGCCCGGCAGAGCTGAGCTGCCGAGGCCCCTTGATGAAAGGCCCACGATGAACCCACAGCCCTCGTGGAGTGAGCTAGAATCTTAATCGGGCAAGGTTCGCCCTTAAGTCGGTAAGCCTCTAAAATGGCCGACCGAATCCAACGAGCTATAGAATCCTTGGAAGCTCGTTGCCCACGTCGACGACCTGCTGGAATCACAAACAGAGAATCCGACTTCCGAAAACTTTGAGTAATAGACAAATAGAACTTCAAAGCCCGCACTAAATCCAATGTGTGCAAGGCCCGTTCATTCGCATTCCTCGGCTCCGGACAAAGCGAGGGCAACACAATATCCTGATTAACATGAAATTGTGACACCACCTTAGGTAGAAAGTCACCCCGAGTGCGAAGCACTACGCGATCCGGGTGAAACTTCAGAAAAGGAGGTGAACAAGAAAGAGCCGCCAACTCAGAAACCCTTCTCAAAGAAGTGACCGCCACTAGAAAGGCAACCTTCCAAGAGAGCAAGGAAAGGCTAACAGAGTCCATAGGCTCAAAAGGCCCATGTTGAAGAGCCTCCAAGACAAGATTGAGCCGCCAAGGAGACACAAGCGCCTTCCACGGCGGAAACTGACGGGTTAACCCGCGAAAAAAGGAACGTACGTCCCTACGCGAGGCGATAGCCTTCCGAAACAGCAAGGACAGAGCAGAAACCTGCCCCTTCAGAGTGCTAACTGCCAAACCCTTGTTCAGGCCGTACTGCAAAAAGGCCAACAAATTGTGAATGGAAAAAATCCTCGGGTTCCTAGAAGAACCCGAACACCACGAATAGAAGGCTTCCCAAGTCTTGTGATAAATCCTGGTAGTAGCCGGACCTCTAGCAGCTCGCAGAGTGGCAATGACTTCAGCTGAAAAACCTTGACGGATCAAGATTTCGGTCTCAAGAGCCATGCCGTCAAACGCAGAGACTTCAGGTCCGGGTGACGAACGGGCCCTTGGGTTAACAGGCCGGGCGAAGAGGGAGTGGAAGTGGAGGCGCTGCCAGAAGCGACACCAGCGTCGAGAACCACGTCCTCCTTGGCCAATCTGGGGCTATCAACATAGCCGGGACTCTCTCCAGTCTGATCCGACGCAACACCAGAGGAAGTAAGGATATCGGCGGAAACACATAGATTAGCTCGAATTGGTCCCACGGAGCCACCAGAGCATCCACCGCCACAGCCTTCGGGTCCTTATACCTGGACATCAACGTCGGTAACTTGGCATTGAACCTGGATGCCATCAAATCCACTTGGGGAGTCCCCCAACGGGAGCACAGCAGTGCAAAAATTTCCGGATGAAGACTCCATTCTCCGGGATCCATCTTTTCGCGACTGAGGAAGTCCGCTGTGATATTCTGAACTCCTGGAATGTGAATCGCAGAGATGGCTGGCACCCTGGCCTCGGCCCATACCAGGATCCGAGACACCTCCATCATGAGCCTGAAGCTCCTCGTCCCACCTTGATGGTTGATATACGCGACCGCCGTTGCGTTGTCTGTCTGCACTCGGACTGGTAGACCGCTTAAAAGGACCGTCCAGTGTTGGAGGCAAAGGAAAATTGCCCTCAATTCCAGGATGTTGATCGGCAGGACAGACTCTTCCGACGACCATACTCCCTAATCCAGAGATCGTTCCAACACCCCCACAGCCCGTCAGGCTGGCATCGGTGGTTATGATCGACCACCTTGGAGGGAGAAAAGACTTCCCCAGGGATAACACTTCCGGACGTAACCACCATCCTAGAGACTCTCGCACCCTGTGGGAGATGATGACACTGCAATCCAGTGAAAACTGCGATCGATCCCAACGGTTCAAAATGAGCATTTGGAGAGCCCTGGAATGAAATTGGGCAAACGGAACTGCCTCCATCGACGCCACCATCAAACCCAGAAGGCGCATACACCTTCGAAGGGACATTGCTGTCGACGACTTCATAACCTGTACATGTCGAAGAAGACTCGCTTGTTTGTCTGGAGGCAGAGACACCACTGCTCGTACCGTGTCGAAATGCATTCCCAAAAAAAGGATTGACTGTGACGGTTCCAGAGACGACTTCTCCCAATTGACCAGCCACCCGAAGTCCTCCAGGAGCTGAAGGGATAGATTGCGAGCCGTCACCGCCTCCTCCTTTGAGGACGCCACAATCAAAAGGTCGTCCAGATAGGGAAGAATCGTAACCCCCTGTCTTCGAAGAATCGCCATGAGAGGTGCCAGAATTTTTGTAAAAACTCTGGGTGCTGAGGCCAACCCGAATGGCAGGGCCACAAACTGGTAATGGTCCTGACCTATGGCAAAACGAAGGAAGCGTTGGTGGGCCCTTCCGACGGGAACATGCAAATAAGCGTCGCGAATGTCGATTGACACAAAAAAATCGTTCTGCGACAGGGCCGCCACAACGGAGCGAAGTGACTATGCGGAATTTTCGGGTGCGGACATGCCGATTCAATCTTTTGAGATCCAGAATGGGGCGAAATTTGTCCTCCTTTTTGGGGACCACAAAGAGGTTGGAATAAAACCCTCTTCCCCGTCCTCCGGCGGAACCGGTACCACCACACCCTTTTGCAGAAGGGAATCGACCTCCCGCAGTAGAGCGGCAAATAGCTCGGGCTCTGACGGAATGCGGGATTGGCAAAAACTGTCTGGGGGTCGAGAAAGAAACTCTATGAAGTAGCCTGCCGACACAACCCGCGTCACCCAGGCGTCCGACACGAGGGAAGCCCAAGTCGGTTCGAACTGGAGCAGGCGACCCCCCACTCGAGAGCCCTCGAGTGAGGCCCTGGCGTCAGTCCGCCTTAGCGGGCTTTTTGTCAGCTTCCCGCTTGTGACGGAAGCTCTGTTTCCAGGGAGTGCGGGATTTCTGAGAGTTCTTTTTTCCTGAGAAAGAGGGACGACCCGATCCCCAAGAAGGCTGACCGAACCGTCCCCTGGACCGAAAGGACCGCCGACTACTACCGGCACTAGGTCTGCCAGACGCGAAGTCACAGCTCTTCGCTGCGGTAAAGCCGTTTCTTTTGCCTTTACCTTGGCAATCAGCTCCGTGAGGTCAGATCCAAATAGCTGACCACCCTTGTAAGCTAAAGATAGCAAATCTTGCTTGGAAACCGCGTCCCCGGTCCACTGTCTAAGCCACAGTGCTCTTCTGACTGTGACCGCCGAGGATTGCGCCCTGAACAGCAGTGACGCAGTATCCAAACCTGCATCACTGGCATATCGGGCTGCATCCTCCAACAACTTGAAAAGCTCATCTACCTTGGATAGCGGGGATCCATCTTGCCACGCCGTCCGTAGACGGTCTAACCAGCTCAGGGAAGCTTTACAAGCACACATGGACCCTAGTACTGCTCTGAATCCATGACCCGCGGCCTCGTAGATGGATTTCGCTGCCATTTCCGTCTTTCTGTCCAGCGGATCCTGCAGACTCGCCTTCCCTTTAACAGGAAGTAGTGAGGATTTGCTAAGCTGGGATAAAGGGACATCCACTTCAGGAGAAGGAATCCAATTATCAATCAACTCCGTCGTACACGGATACAGCGTCTCAAAAAACCGTGTCCCCTGAAAACATTTATCTGGACACAGGCGTTCCTTCTCCACTGCCCCATTAAGCTCACCCAGAGATGGTAATGTTGATCGCGACCTATGCGACTCCTGAAACATCCGGGCCGACTTACCAGGACGTCTAGTTACCTCCTCCGGTAACTGTAACGCCTCCCTCATGGCTCCAATAAAAGCCTCTGTACGGCCCAAAAGAGAGGCAGAGTGTCCCTGCCGATCCTCCTTATCTGAATCGGACATCTCCCCATCTGAGCTTGAAGGGGAACCCTCCATGCCCGAGATCTCCGAGTCGCTATGCGGGAAGGAAGGCACTGGCCTGTGTCGCTTCCTGCCATGAGAGGATCTAGCTGACACCCAATAACCTAGAAGGTCAGACAGGCCATCAATAGAACGAGTGAGGGCCTCCATTTTGACATCACTGAAACCTCCGACCGCTGCGCTTGACGCCGTCGAGGTCTGCGTGTCAGATACGCGAGACTGATCCTGTAGCGGATCTGGGTGACGGTCCGCACCTCCTGGACCCTGATCTGACATGCCCTCACACAGTATATGGCAGGTTAAACCTGTCAGTAACTAGAAACAGTGTGGTTTCTTAAAGGCAAAACGAACGCTGAAGGGTTAAAGCTCTTAAAGAGAGAGCCACCCCAGCTGTCCCCCAATTAAGGGTTAACTGCCTGAGAAGGGGTTAATGTCGCAGATTCCCCACAACCCTTGTTTAATGAAAAGGGTGTGCGAGCCCCAGGTGCCTCTTATGAGGTAGCAGCTGCAGGACAGTGCCTCAAGGGTATGCCACACTAAACAAGAACGCCAACGAGATCGCTAACATATTGCGCTGATTTGTACATCGCAATGACCGCCAAAGTCGCTAAGGAGATCGCTAACCACTTATGAGTCGTCAATGAGATCGCCCACTGTGGCAGCTACTAGCGACATTAAAACGATCACAAAAAAACGATCGCATTAGTATGCGTCGTTATCGTGATCGTTAGCGGGAGCGTTCAGTGTGACAGTACCTACAGAAAGGTGCCCTGCGCTGTGGGGGTGAGGGGGTCAAGCTTCTGCCTTGACAGGTAGAAGCGACTCACCCAGCTGGCCGCGGTGCAGTGTCCTTGTTCCTTTCGGTCGGTCGCGGGGAGCGGAGAGTGAGGAGCCCGAGGAGGCCGTCAGTAATGGCCGCCGCACTAGAGGAGAGAAGCCAGAAGAGAAAAGGCAGGGTAAAGCGCGCGCTCAGAGCGCTTTCTGCCCGCGAAAAAACGGGAAAGCGCGAAGCCACACCCCCGCCGGTTTAAAAAAAAAACCGCGCGACTCACTCAGCTCTCCGCTCCCATGTCCTGCAGGCATCCACCTGCGGACAAAAGTACACAATCACCACACTGAATACATGTAGCAGCGGCTGCCGCAGCAGCCGCTGAAGCACTCAAACACATTACAATGTTGAGTACTCACCCAGCTGAGCGCCACAGGGACCCCCAGGGATTTGTGGCACTGTGCCCGCAGCTTCCCCCCAGGGCGGGGAACGCAGTGACCCCAGAAGCGCGGTTTGCGTCCCCGCCAGGGAAGCAATCCTCATCCCCCAGGGCCGGCAGGGTTCTGCAGGGACCTCCTTAAAGGGTAATACAGATCCGCCAAGGGAGAGGTGGGGGTCCAGCAGCGCTGAGACCCCTGAGACCTCTAGACCACGGGGGTCCAAGTCTCTGTTAAAATAAAAAAAAATTCTGAGGAGCTGCTCCAGCAGCGACTATCCTCTGAGACCTCAAATTTTAGACTGGAGAGCTGGAGTAGGAGGAGCCCAAGCTGGAGGGGCCGGTCAACACTCTTGTAATCTGAGGTGTTCTATCCTGTGTGGGCTCCGCCTACCCACTGGTAATGAATGTGTCTCCCTTCCTTCCATCTGCTGCTGAAATGACTGGTCATTACTGGCAAACTCTCGTTCCAGTGGACGATCCATAGACATTAGATGGATGGGATTCCAAGAAGACAAGTGTATTATCCGGATTTGTATTCAGGCTAAGTTCACACGTTGCGGAATTGCCGCGGAAATTTCCGCGGCAATCCCGCACTTCTCCCGCAGGAATACGCACGTTTTTTTATGCTGATTCCCGCCAGAATAATAGCGTTTTGCAAGCGTAATTAGCTTGCAGAATGCTAGCGTTTTCCTAGCGATCTGTAGCATCGCTTGGAAAAACTGATTGACAGGTTGGTCACACGAGTCAAACATAGTGTTTGACAAGTGTGACCAACTTTTTACTATTGATGCCGCCTATGTCGCATCAATAGTAAAAAGATCTAATGTAAAAATATAAAAAAAATAATAAATAATGATATTCTCACCTTCCGGCGGCCCCCGCAGCCTTCCCGCCTTCAGCGATGCTCCCGGCAACTCGCGGTCCCAGGAGTGCTTTGCAACAAATCACACCGATGACGTAGCATCTCGCGAGACCGCTATGCCATCTGGGTGATTCTCGCAAAGGACTCTTGGGACCGGAAGTTGCCGGGAGCGTCGCTGAAGGCGGGAAGGCTGCGGGGGCCGCGGGAAGGCTGCGGGGGCCGCCGGAAGGTGAGAATATCATTATTTTTTATTTTAATTATTGTTTTACCAGGGATATGGTACCCAGGGCCTGGAGGAGAGTCTCCTCTGCTCCAGACCCTGGGTACCATCCGCACATGAACCGCTTACATTGCGCATAGTGGGCATAGCCACATGCGGAAAGTAAGCGGTTCAATGCATTCCTATGGCGGCGGAATCACCGCGGTTACGCTAAATTAATGAACATGTTGCTATTTTTTCCGCAAAGCGTTTTTTTCGCGGAAAAAAACGCAACATGTGGCCAAAACATGCGGAATCAATTAACATGTATAGGATGCTTAATGCTTGCGTTTTTATCGCGTTTTTACCGCGGAAAACCGCGGAAAAACCGCGAAAAAAAACGCAATTATTCCTGATCGTGTGCACTTAGCCTTAAGGTTCGGCAGCCATAGGTCAGCTAATAGAGTTTCACTGGCAGGATTTATGGTCATTGCAGGAGGGAGAAAAAAAAATTCCGCTACGAAAATCGCTTTGTGATAGATTTCCCTATATTACATAAACCTGCTATAAATTATATCATGGGCTTCTCTGGACTGAGCAGTTCATTAAGAAAAGCGAATAGAGGGGTTGGAGAATGTAGGATTAGGGGGATGAAGAACCGGGCTGAGAACCAATGTTCTGTAATAAAGGCAAGGGATTTTGTTATTGGAATGACACTTTTTTAATCATTTCATACAGTACAGACCAAAAGTTTGGACACACCTTCTCATTCAATGATTTTTCTGTATTTTCATGACTATGAAAATTGTAGAATCACACTGAAGGCATCAAAACTATGAATTAACACATGTGGAATTATACATTACACTTTACAAAAAAGTGTGAAACAACTGAAAATATGTCTTATATTCTAGGTTCTTCAAAGCAGCCACTTTTTGCTTTGATTACTGCTTTGCACGCAGAAAAGGTGAACGGATGGACTCTACATGCCTGGTTCCCACCGTGAAGCATGGAGGAGGTGGTGTGATGATGTGGGGGTGCTTTGCTGGTGACACTGTTGGGGATTTATTTAAAATTGAAGGCATACTAAACCAGCATGGCTACCACAGTATCTTGCAGCGGCATGCTATTCCATCCGGTTTGCGTTTAGTTGGACCATCATTTATTTTTCAACAGGACAATGACCCCAAACACACCTCCAGGCTGTGTAAGGGCTATGTGACCAAGAAGGAGAGTGTTGGGGTGCTACGCCAGATGACCTGGCCTCCACAGTCACCAGACCTGAACCCAATCGAGATGGTTTGGGGTGAGCTGGACCGCTCACCGCTTCAATTTTGAATAAATCCCCAACAGTGTCACCAGCAAAGCACCCCCACACCATCACACCTCCTCCATGCTTCACGGTGGGAACCAGGCGTGTAGAGTCCATCCGTTCATCTTTTCTGCGTGGAAAGCAGTAATCAAAGCAAAAGGTGGCTACTTTGAAGAACCTAGAATATAAGACATATTTTCAGTTGTTTCACACTTTTTTGTAAAGTGTAATGTATAATTCCACATGTGTTAATTCATAGTTTTGATGCCTTCAGTGTGATTCTACAATTTTCATAGCCATGAAAATCTTTGAATGAGAAGGTGTGTCCAAACTTTTGGTCTGTACTGTATATGACTTAAAATATATAGAATTGCTGTCTCCAAAATTAAATAGATTTTTTTTTCTTTTTTTACTTTTTGTATTAGTCCATCCAACCCCCAGGTGACTTGAACCATTGGTTGTTTGCACAAAGCAATGCAATACTGAACTGTAAAATTACAATTCACCTGTTAAAAGAAAATCTGTAAACAGGGTTTTGCTACCTCATCTGAGAGCAGCCTGATGTAGGCAAAGAAGCTGAATCCAATGATGTATTACTTAGATTACTGGGTGCCGCGATTCTGACACAATCAGAGCTTTTACATTTAGACTGAAGCAGAGCTGAGAAAGCTAACCCCGCCCACACCACAGCTAACCCCCGCCCACAACACAGCAATCTGTGTACATTTTATAGACAGAGAGGCGCTTGATCGAGCATTTGGGTGCTCAATGGAGTATTGAGCAGTGCAGAGTATTGCGTGGTGCTCGAGTCCCTGTAAAAAAGCTCATTTGAACATGAACCGGGCGCCGCACTTAAGCTAAGAATTACCCTGCTGGGAGCGCAGGGACTCTGTCAGTCAGAGTCTTTGTGAGAGCTTTCTCTCTCTCACTCTCACCTACATCAACCGATGTAGCCCACTCCAGAGATCCAGCCACAGCAGCACAGGGGATGTCAGGAGAGCCTGCCACAGCAGCACAGAGGATGTCAGGAGAGCCTGCCACAGCAGCACAGAGGATGTCAGGAGAGCCTGCCACAGCAGCACCATAGATCACAGGAGAGCCTGCCACAGCAGCACAGAGGATGTCAGGAGAGCCTGCCACAGCAGCACAAAGGATGTCAGGAGAGCCTGCCACAGCAGCACAAAGGATGTCAGGAGAGCCTGCCACAAGCAGCACAAAGGATGTCAGGAGAGCCTGCCACAGCAGCACAGAGGATGTCAGGAGAGCCTGCCACAGCAGCATAAAGGATGTCAGGAGAGCTGCCACAGCAGCACAAAGAATGTCAGGAGAGACTGCCACAGCAGCACA
Source organism: Oophaga sylvatica (assembly GCA_033576555.1). Lineage (NCBI taxonomy): Eukaryota > Metazoa > Chordata > Amphibia > Anura > Dendrobatidae > Oophaga > Oophaga sylvatica. Next base: position 40,280,600 of record JARQOD010000005.1, read on the forward strand.
AAGGATGTCAGGAGAGCCTGCCACAGCAGCACAGAGGATGTCAGGAGAGCCTGCCACAGCAGCACAGAGGATGTCAGGAGAGCCTGCCACAGCAGCACATAGTATGTCAGGAAAGCCTGCCACAGCAGCACAAAGGATGTCAGGAGAGCCTGCCACAGCAGCACAAAGGATGTCAGGAGAGCCTCAAACAAGCAGCACTAAGGATGTCAGGAGAGCCTGCCACAGCAGCACAGAGGATGTCAGGAGAGCCTGCCACAGTAGCACTAAGGATGTCAGGAGAGACTGCCACAGCAGCACATAGGATGTCAGGAGAGCCTGCCACAGCAGCACAGAGGATGTCAGGAGAGGCAGCCACAGCAGCACAGAGGATGTCAGTAGAGCCTGCCACAGCAGCACATAGTATGTCAGGAAAGCCTGCCACAGCAGCACAGAGGATGTCAGGAGAACCTGCCACAGCAGCACAGAGGATGTCAGTAGAGCCTGCCACAGCAGCACATAGTATGTCAGGAAAGTCTGCCACAGCAGCACAGAGGATGTCAGGAGAGCCTGCCACAGCAGCACAGAGGATGTCAGGAGAGCCTGCCACAGCAGCACATAGTATGTCAGGAGAGCCTGCCACAGCAGCACCAAAGATTACAGGAGAGCCTGCCACAGCAGCACAGAGAATGTCAGGAGAGCCTGCCACAGCAGCACAGAGGATGTCAGGAGAGCCTGCCACAGCAGCACAAAGGATGTCAGGAGAGCCTGCCACAGCAGCATAAAGGATGTCAGGAGAGCCTGCCACAGCAGCACAAAGGATGTCAGGAGAGCCTGCCACAGCAGCACAAAGGATGTCAGGAGAGCCTGCCACAGCAGCAGAGAGGATGTCAGGAGAGCCTGCGACAGCAGCACAGAGGATGTCAGGAGAGCCTGCCACAGCAGCACAAAGGAAGTCAGGAGAACCTGCCACAGCAGCACAAAGGATGTCAGGAGAGCCTGCCACAGCAGCACAGAGGATGTCAGGAGAGCCTGCCACAGCAGCAGAGAGGATGTCAGGAGAGCCTGCCACAGCAGCACCAAAGATTACAGGAGGGCCTGCCACAGCAACACAAAGGATGTCAGGAGAGCCTGCCACAGCAGCACAGAGGATGTCAGGAGAGCCTGCCACAGCAGCACAAAGGATGTCAGGAGAGCCTGCCACAGCAGCACAAAGGATGTCAGGAGAGCCTGCCACAGCAGCACAAAGGATGTCAGGAGAGCCTGCCACAGCAGCACAAAGGATGTCAGGAGAGCCTGCCACAGCAGCACAAAGGATGTCAGGAGAGCCTGCCATATCAGCACAGAGGAACTGTAGAGATATCCTTTGTTCTGCTGCTGCTGGGACTCCACACATTCTATGTGCTGCTAGTCTGGCAATGTTAATCTCATAGTGACAAATTCTTCACAGTTAGTAAACAACAGAAGAAGCCAACGCGAAACGCGTGTTGGGGCTGATTTCTCGTGGGTTCCTGATAGAGGCACTATGGGTAAGAGCAGTTATTGGGACATTTGCATTATCACGTTTGTGACTATTTTGGTACTGGTTGCCCTGATTTGGGCAGTAGATAGAACTACTGTGTCTGTGGTAAGACTACATATATATATTTGCTCTTTGAGCACTGTCAGCACTTTATTCCAGTTACCTTTTTACTTACGTACTGTGGCCCTTTGGGGTCTTTTGTTCCTTCTGCTCCCCCACCTCGTTTATTAAATTATTTCAGGACTCACCTGATACTGTGTGTGACCTGCATCCCTTTAGGTATTAGACTCTTGCTGGCATTGCCTATTGATCTATATGTATTGAATTGCCATATTTAATAAATTATACTTTTTTGTATTACAACCATTTTTGGGCTCAGACTCCGTGTTTCAGTTGTTTTTAGATTAATTTAGAAGGGTCCAGCGGTTACATCCTGATCCTATCATTATGGCTTAGGATCTACTTTTGAAAGCATGGTACTATGTTTTCTGTTCTGACTATATTGTTGCTTAACTCCTTAACGACCAAGCCATTTTGTAGGTTAAAGACCAGGCCAATTTTTACAATTCTGACCACTGTCACTTTATGAGGTTATAACTCTGGAACGCTTCAACGGATCTTGGCGATTCTGAGATTGTTTTCTCGTGACATATTGTACTTCATGATCATGGTAAAATTTCTTCAATATAACTTGCGTTTATTTATGAAAAAAACGGAAATATGGCAAAAATTTTGAAAATTATGCAATTTTCAAACTTTTAATTTTTATACCATTAAATCAGAGAGATATGTCACAAAAAATAGTTAATAAATAACATTTCCTACATGTCTACTTTACATCAGCACAATTTTGGAACCAAAATTTTTTTTTTGTTAGGAAGTTATAAGGGTTAAAAGTTGACCAGCAATTTCTCATTTTTCCAAGAAAATTTACAAAACCATTTTTTTTTAGGGACCACCTCACATTTGAAGTGAATTTGAGGGGTCAATATGACAGAAAATACCCAAAAGTGACACCATTCTAAAAACTGCACCCTCAAGGTGTTCAAAGCCACATTCAAGAAGTTTATTAACCCTTTAGGTACTTCACAAGAATTGAAGCAATGTGGAAGGAAAAAATTAATATTTAACTTTTTTTCCCCAAATTTTTCTTTCGACACAATTTTTTAAATTTTGTCAAGGGTATCAGTAGAAAATGAACCACAATATTTGTTGTACAATTTCTCCTGAGTACACCTATACCCCATGTGTGGGGGAGAAAACCAATCTTTAGGCGCACGGCAGTGCTCAGAAGGGAAGGAGCATCATTTGAGATTTTGAATGTCAAATTGGTGGGAATCGAGAGCGGACACCATGTCGCGTTTGGAGAGTCCTTGATGTACCTAAACAGTGAAAAACCCCATAAGTGACCCCATTTTGGAAACTAGACCCCCCAAGGAACTTATCTAGATCTGTGGTGAGCACTTTGAACCCCCAAGGGCTTCACAGAAGGTTATAACGTAGAGCCGTAAAACTTAAAAATCATATTTTTTCCACAAAAATGATCTTTTCACCCCCAATTTTTATTTTTCAAAGGATAAAAGGATCCCAAAAGTTATTGTGCAATTTGTCGTGAGTACGCTGATACCCCATATGAGGGGGTAAACCACTATTTGGGCGCATGGCAGAGCTCGGAAGGGAAGCAGCACCATTTGACTTTTTTGGCTGGAATTGAGATTGGACGCCATGTCGAATTTGGAGAGTCCCTGATGTGCCTAAACAGTGGAAACCCCACACAAGTGACCCCATTTTGGAAACTAGACCCCCAAGGAACTTATCTAAATGTGTTGTAAGAGCTTTGAACCCCCAAGGGCTTCACAGAAGGTTATAACGTAGAGCCGTAAAATTCAAAAATCATATTTTTTCCACAAAAATGATCTTTTCATCCCAATTTTTATTTTCCAAAAGATAAAAGGACCCAAAAGCTATTGTGCAATTTGTCCTGAGTACGCTGATACCCCATATATGGAGGTAAACCACTATTTGGGCGCATGGCAGAGCTCGGAAGGGAAGCAGCGCCATTTGACTTTTTTGGCTGGAATTGAGATTGGACGCCATGTCGCATTTGGAGAGTCCCTGTGTGCCTAAACAGTGGAAACCCTCCACAAGTGACCCCATTTTGGAAACTATACCCCCCAAGGAACTTATCTAGATGTGTGGTGAGAGCTTTGAACCCCCAAGGGCTTCACAGAAGATTATAACGAAGAGCCGTAAAACTTAAAAAATCATATCTTTTCCACAAAAATGATCTTTCCACCCCAATTTTTATTTTCCAAATGGTAACAGGACCCCAAAAGTTATTGTGCAATTTGTCCTGAGTACGCTGATACCCCATATGTGGGGGTAAACCACTATTTGGCGCATGGCAGAGCTCGGAAGGGAAGCAGTGCCATTTGACTTTTTTGGCTGGAATTGAGATTGGACGCCATGTCGCATTTGTAGAGTCCCTGTGTGCCTAAACAGTGGAAACCCCCCACAAGTGACCGCATTTTGGAAACTAGACCCCCCAAGGAACTTATCTAGATGTGTGGTGAGAGCTTTGAACCCCCAAGGGCTTCACAGAAGGTTATAACGTAGAGCTGTAAAATTAAAAAATCATATCTTTTCCACAAAAATGATCTTTCCACCTCCAATTTTTATTTTCCAAAGGGTAACAGGACCCAAAAGTTATTGTACAATTAGTCCGGAGTACGCTGATACCCCATATATGGGGGTAAACCACTATTTTGACGCATGGCAGAGCTCGGAAGGGAAGGAGCGCCTTTTTCAAATGCAGACTTTGATGGAATGGTCTGCGGGTGTCATGTCACGTTTGGAGAGCCCCTGATGTGCCTAAACAGTAGAAACCCCCCACAAGTGACTCCATTTTGGAAACTAGGCCCCCAAGGAACTTATCTAGATGTGTGGTGAGCACTTTGAACCCCCAAGTGCTTCACAGAAGTTTATAACGTAGAGCCGTGAAAATAAAAAAAAATCATATTTTTTTCCACAAAAATAATCTTTTTGCCCCAAATTTTATTTTTATAAGGGTAACAGGAGAAATAGGACCCTAATGCTATTGTGCAATTTGTCCTGAGTACGCTGATACCCCATATGTGGGGGGGAACCACTATTTTGACGCATGGCAGAGCTCGGAAGGGAAGGAGCACCGTTTTTAAATGCAGACTTTGATGGAATGGTCTGCGGGTGTCATGTCATGCTTGGAGAGCCCCTGATGTGCCTAAACAGTAGAAACCCCCAAAAGTGACCTCATTTTGCAAACTAGACCCCCCAAGGAACTTATCTAGATGTGTGGTCAGCACTTTGAACCCCCAAGGGCTTCACAGAAGTTTATAACGTAGAGCCGTGAAAATAAAAAAATCATTTTTTTTTCCACAAAAATGACCTTTTTGCCCCCAAATTTTTATTTTTATAAGGGTAACAGGAGAAATAGGACCCCAAAAGTTGATGTGCATTTTGTCCTGAGTATGCTGATATCCCATATGTGGGGGGGAACCACTGTGATCGCCATACTGCGATCTTTGGGAGGCAGAATGAACAAATCCACAAAAGGTGAAGAATTGGTTTTCTTTTTTACGCCGTTCCTCGTGCGGTATTAGTGATTAGGTGACTTTATTCTTCAGGTCGGTGCGATTACAGCGATACCAGATTTACTTCCTTTTTTCATGTTTAGCTTCTGCCACACTCTAAAGGACGCTTTTTTCTAGAAGAATTTTTTGTAAGAAATTTTTGCATCGCCGTATTTTGAGAGCTATAATTTTTCCATACTTCGTCCAACAGAGTCATGTAAGGTCTTGTTTTTTGCGGGACGAGTTGACGTTTTTATTGGTACCATATTCGGGCACATAACGTTTTTTGATCGCTTCCTATTCCGATTTTTGTGGAAGCAGAATGAACAAAAACCAGCAATTCAGGAATTTTTTGTTTTTTTTTCCTCCGTTCTGCGTGTGGTAAAATTGATAAAGCAGCTTTATTCTTCGGGTCACTACGATTACAGCGATACCTCATTTATATATTTGTTTTGGCGTTTTTTTACACAATAAAAATTTTAGAGAAAAAATAATTATTTTTGCATCAGTTTATTCCGCGAGCTATAACTTTTTTTATTTTTTCGCTGATGATGCTGTATAGTGGCTTGTTTTTTGCGGGACAAGATGACGTTTTCAGCGGTACCATGATTATTTATATCCGACTTTTTGATCGTGTGTTATTGCACTTTTTCCAAGCGGTATGATGATACCGCTTGGAAAAAGTATAATTTACTTTTTTTTTTTTTTTTTTTTTACGGCTTTCACTGAAGGGGTTAACTAGGGTTACGCTTTTATAGATGGGATTTTTATGGACGCGGCAATACCAAACATGTGTATTTTTTAGTTTTTTTGTTTTTTTTATTACATAAAAATGTGTATTTTTTAGGGGAATTTTTTAAAATTATTTTTTAATATTTTTTTTACAATTTTTTTAAAAAATGCTTTTTTTTAACTTGTCCCTTTATGGGACTTTCACTTTTTTACTTTTTATTGCAGTTACAATGCATTGCAATGCTGACCAATCACAGCGCTGTAAGTGCTGGGACCGACTGCAAAGGTCCCCGCACCGCTTGCTGTGCCTGTCAGCTGTTTGTGACAGCTGTCGGCACTGAACTACCACTGCGTGTTTACACGCAGTGGTAGTTCAAAGGCATGACATGCCAAAACTGACACCTTGCCATGACGGACTGTGCACGTCATTGGACATTAAGGGGTTAAGGTTTCATAAGTTTACAAATATGGCAGAATCAGGGGTCTTCACTAGGATCCTGGCTGACATATCTATGCTATCAACATCTTGTTTCCTACCTCTTAAATGCTGCTGTCATAATTGATAGTGGAATCTAAGAAGTTTATAGCGAAGCTGTCACCAGGTTTGGCTGATATAAGATGCAGCCACTGCCTTTCAGGGCTTATCTACATCATTCTATAATGCTGTAGATAAGCCCCTGTTCCAACCTGCAAGAGAAGAAAAGTAACTTTTATTATACTCACCTGCAGGGCGGTCCGGTCCAATGGGTGTCGCAGGCCCTGGTCTGGCGCCTCCCATCTTCTTGCGATGTCACCCTCCTGCTGGCTTCATGGCTCCCCGGCATCGCGCTCCAGCGCAGGCGTGCTTATCTGCTATGTCGAAAGCAGAAAAAGTACTGCAGTGCGCAGGCACTGGGAAAGGTCAGAGAGGCCCAGCGCCTACGCACTGCAGTACTGTGTTGTGCCCTGTCATTTTACGACCTGAAGTCAATAAAGTGTTTTTTTTTATTGTTTATTTTTTAGCCTAGAATTGTGTTACACATACATAAATTGCATCCCTAAATAAAATCTTGAGTTACCAATTGCCATCAGAAGTCACATTGGTTAATTGAGTTCACCTGTGTGTAATTTATTCTCAGTATTACTACAGCTGTTCTGTGAAGGCCTCAAAGGTTTGTTTGAACATTAAGGATAAAAACAGGATCATGAAAACTAAGGAACACACAAGAAAGGTCAGGGATAAAGTTGTGAAGACAAGTATAGCAGGATTAGGTAATAAAAAAATAGCCCAAGCTCTAAAAATGTCACGTAGCACTGTTCAATTCATCATCCAAAAATGGAAGGAGTATGGCACAACTACAATCCCCTCCCCTCTAATCTCAGCCTATGCAACACCATACACTCCTTCATATGAAAGTACGGAATCTTTGTTAGCGTCTTATAGTTTGGTGACGTATAACTTCTCTCACATATTATATATTTCACAACTACAAACCTACAAAGGCAAGGTGGTCCACTTAAACTGACATCCCAAGAAAGGAGAGCACTAATTAGAAAGCGGCCCATGGTGACTCTGGAGGAGTTGCTGAGATCCACAACTCAGGTGGGAGAATCCGTCCACAGGACAACTATTAGTCATATACTCCACAAATCTGCCCTTTATGGAAGAGTGGCAAGAAAAAGAATTTTGAAAGAAAGCCATAAGAAGTCTTGTTTGCAATTTTCAATAAGCTATGAGGGGACGAATGAATGTGGAAAAAGGTGCTGTGGTCAGATGATACCAAAGGCAATCTTTTGGGGCTAAATGCACAACGCTATGTGTGGTGGAAAACTAACACTACACATAATCCTGAAATCACCATTCCCACCATCACACATGGTGGTGGCAGCATCATGCTATGGGGAGGTCTTTATTCCACTGGGAAAGATAAGCTGGTCAGAGTGGATGGGAAGATGAATGGAGCTAAATACAAAGCAGTCCTGCAGGAAAACGAGACTGCAAAACACTTGAGACTTGGGTGTAGTTTCACCTTCCAGTAGGACATCAACCCCAAACATACTGCCAGCGCTACAATTTAAGGGTTTACATTAAAGCATATTCATGTGTGAATGGCCCAGTCACAGTCCAGACCTAAATCCCATTAAGAATCTGTGGAGAGACTTGGAAATTGCTGTTCACAGACGTCTCCATCCAATCTCGCTGAGCGATGTGCAAAGCTGGTAGAGACAGACCCCAAAAGACTGCAGCAGTATTTGCAGCAAAAGGTGGCCCTACATAGTATTGACTCAGGTGGCTGAATACAAATGCACCTTGAAATTTTCAAATTTATATTTTTATAACATTTAGAAATCCATGTATCATTTCCTTCACACTTCACAAATACTTGCAACTCTGTGTTGGTATGTCACATAAAATCCCAATGAAATACATTTAAGATTGTGGGTGTAATGTGAAAAATGTGGATAAGTTCATGGGGTAGGAATATATTTTCAAGGCACTATAGACGGATGAAAGTAGATTATTTTTATTGTCTGCTTTTCTCTCTCGTTTACAACTTTCTTTATGGCATATAAAACAATTAATATTCTGATACAACTGTCAATCTGATCACATTTTGTTCCTAATGAATTTTTGGATGAATTCTTGGATGCTTATATGAATTTGTGCAGGTATTTCTGCCTGATATTTGTCACCTTCACATTTGCATTCATTATTGAGTGGGAGCCGCCATACGGACGCCGCTGACAGGAGAAAACACAATCAATATTTCAAGCTGACATCAATTACTATCACGTAATGTTCTCGTCTCCTAATATCTTATGAAGCAGGTATGGGCACATAATGTCCAGATCGGTAAAGAGGGAAAACAGTGAAAAACTCACAGTATTGAATGAGGATTGGTAGCGGTCTCACAGGGATAAATCACACTGATTAATGGGGCACGCAAATCATCAAGATCCGCTGCTGGCAGCTCTCTTTGCAACTGCCGACCAATGTCATCCCACATGTGCTCGATATGAGACAAGCCCAGATACGATCACGGTAGCAAGAGCAGCATGAAGCCTGGCGTTGTTGTGTTGAAAAACAGCTTTGGGGACAGTTTGGAGAAATAATCAAACCACTGGTATTTTTAATTTTTAGACTATGATAAGCCCTGATTAAAAAAGGGGTAGTACAATACACTTAAAGGCTATTGTTTCCTTTATCAAGGAAAGCAATGATTTTTACATATGTTATTTGTTATTTTTCGTTTCTGATTTTTCCCAAGTGGAAGTGTCTCTCTCAGTAATATGGGCTGAATGTGAGCTCAGTGTATATACAGGGTGATACTGTCTTCAGAAGCTCATACATCAACTATCCTGCAATGATTTACCTCTTCATGTTCCTTCCTTTTACTATGCAGCCCATTTTTTCAGCCCTCCCAGAGACTTTACATGCTTTCACCCCATCTATATTGCTAGTATCTCTAACACTGAGAAAAGAGAAGGAGGAGAGTAAGGAGCCATCAGAACCAGAAACTCTGATGGATCTGAATCAGTTTTGCAGATAATTCACCTTCTTAAAGGACTTACAGACATTATGCAGCAGAAAATAATAGTTTTCTTTAATGCAGTAGACAAGGGAAAGCAAATGAACAACAACAAAAAAAAACTGTGTTAACGTATACATAACCTTTAATATAGTTGTTTTCTATGATTAAAAAAAGTCCAATAATAAAAATAAAAAAGCAATAAACAACCAAAAATAATTGGAGGTAAAAAGACAAATTCCCTCTTATTTCAAAGCTAATAATGAATTTTGAGAATTTAACCTAAATATTCAGTGATGTGATGAGAATAAGCTCTTTTATTAGATGGAACGTATGCTCTGAGCTTTTCTAGCGGATCACCTGCATGGTGGAACGGAGTGGAAAACAGTCAGTTACGAGAACTTACCCTGTAGAGAGGATGGCACTTGTCCTTGAAGCATGGTGCCAAATGGGCATAGATCTGCAGGCTGTAGTAATAAGCCGCCAGCTGGAGCGACAGAGCTGAATGCGATTGCTTTTCAAAGCATTTGTTGGCGTCGAGCACCTACGAAAAAAAAAAGAGTGAGATCGAATTGACTTGGCGAAAGGAAAACGCACGAGCCTCTGATTTAAAGCCTCTGACGGTGGAGCGGCTGCAACGCTCTGTGCAATGGTTTATGAGAGACTGCCGCTCGGCTAATTAACGCCTCTTTTACATAATCTTTAAATAATTATCAATTTCACTTAGAGACGGGATTTCACATCACAGTAAAGGGATGAAGCTGCAAACCAAGCACCATGCGGCCAAATAGACGCGGTCAGATGGAGCAGGGTACGAAATGTCGAGCATTATATTTGTCACCCTACACACCCTTATAGGCCTGTGCAAAACTTGCAGGCAGGTGTGGGAAAAATGCTGCAATGTGAGAATGGTTTCCAAAATAGGAGTGTTAATATTTTATTTTTTATGAATTAACAAAATGCAAAGTGAATGAACAAAAGAGAAATCTAAATCAAATCAATACTTGGTGTGACTGCTCTTTGTTTTCAAAACAGCATCAGTTTGTTTGGGGTACACTGGCACAAAGTCAGATCTTATAGGACTACAGTCTGGTGTCTGAGGAATTATACCAAACAGGTAATAAGGATCGTTTCATATGTAGGTTACAAGATTGGCATTAACTGAAAGAGAAAGCAGACTTAAAACTGGGTGAGGAACAGAAACTCTGCTACAAAGGTGAGGTTGTGGAAGACGGTTTTATGTCATAGGTCATACACCATGGCAAGACTGAGCAAAGCAACGAATAGCTAAACTCTGCTATAAAGGTGAGGTTATGGAAGACGGTTTTATGTCATAGGTCATACACCATGGCAAGACTGAGCAAAGCAACTGATAGCCAAACTCTGCTATAAAGGTGAGGTTATGGAAGAAGGTTTTATGTCATAGGTCATACACCATGGCAAGACTGAGCAAAGCAACGAATAGCCAAACTCTGCTATAAAGGTGAGGTTGTGGAAGATGGTTTTATGTCACAGGTCATACACCATGGCTACATACAAGAGAAAAATGTAGCACACTGTAGCGCTATAGCTTGCAAACACGAAATATGAAAAATATGAAAAATGAATTGCATCATTACCTTAGAAATATGAAAAATTGAGAAGTCTTAGCGCATAAGATGGCCAAATTATGTGATTCAAAAAACTGACCGGCACATCCAAACATAGATTCAGTGTGGACAGGTGCTAAACCTAGAGTCACCAACTCATATACATACAAGAGAAAAAGGTAGCACACTGTAGCGCTATAGCTTGCAAACACAAAATATGAAAAATATGAAAAATGAATTGCATCATTACCTTAGAAATATGAAAAATTGAGAAGTTTTAGCGCATAAGATGGCCAAATTATGTGACTCACATAATTTGGCCATCTTATGCGCTAAGACTTCTCAATTTTTCATATTTCTAAGGTAATGATGCAATTCATTTTTCATATTTTTCATATTTCGTGTTTGCAAGCTATAGCGCTACAGTGTGCTACCTTTTTCTCTTGTATGTATATGAGTTGGTGACTCTAGGTTTAGCACCTGTTCACACTGAATCTGTTTGGATGTGCCGGTCAGTTTTTTGAATCACATAATTTGGCCATCTTATGCGCTAAGACTTCTCAATTTTTCATATTTCTAAGGTAATGATGCAATTCATTTTTCATATTTTTCATATTTCGTGTTTGCAAGCTATAGCGCTACAGTGTGCTACCTTTTTCTCTTGTATGTATATGAGTTGGTGACTCTAGGTTTAGCACCTCTTCACACTGAATCTATGTTTGGATGTGCCGGTCAGTTTTTTGATATCACATAATTTGGCCATCTTATGCGCTAAGACTTCTCAATTTTTCATATTTCTAAGGTAATGATGCAATTCATTTTTCATATTTTTCATATTTCGTGTTTGCAAGCTATAGCGCTACAGTGTGCTACCTTTTTCTCTTGTATGTATATGAGTTGGTGACTCTAGGTTTAGCACCTGTTCACACTGAATCTATGTTTGGATGTGCCGGTCAGTTTTTTGATATATACACCATGGCTAGACTGAGCAAAGCAACGGATAGCCAAACTCTGCTATAAAGGTGAGGTTGTGGAAGATTGTTTTATGTCATAGGTCATACACCATGGCAAGACTGAGCAAAGCAATGGATAGCCAAACTCTGCTATAAAGGTGAGGTTGTGGAAGAATGTATTATGTTATAGTTTATACACAGTGTCAGAACTGAGAAAAGCAACAAACAGCCAAACTCTGCTATAAAGGTGAGGTTTTGGATGACGGTTATAAGTCATAGGTCATATACCATGGCAAGACTGAACACAGCAACGAACTGCCAAACTCTGCTATAGAGGTGAGGTTATGGAGTAATGTTTTATGTTATAGGTTATACACCGTGGCAGGACTGAGCACAGCAACAAGATAGAAGGTAGTTATACTGCATCAGCGAGGCCTCTTCTAGGCTGACATCTCAAAGCAGACTGGGGTTTCAAGATGTGCTGTTTAAACGGTTTTGAAGAAGCACCTAAAAATGGGCAACGTTGAAGTCCGTAGGTGAAGTGGTCAGCAAAGGAAACTTAGTGAAGCAGATGAAACACACATCACGCTTACTTCCTATTGAAGTCAGATTTCCAGCTCGTAATCCATCCATGCTGCAAAGTGGGAATGCTTTCAGAAATAGCGACGCTAATAGTTATTTATATCAGATGGCAAAATGCAAAGTGAATGATAAAAAAGAGAAATTTAAATCAAATCAATATTTCCTAGGACCACCCTTTGCCTTCACCATTTTTTCTTGGTAGACCTACACAAAGGTTTTGAAGCATCTTGGCAGGGAGGTTGGGTAAGGAACGCTCAATAGTGCTCAGTGATAAAAAGCAAAACCACAGAACATTCCAATTTCTGATAATGTAATGCACGGTGATCAACAAATGACCATGTAATTTCCTTTATTCATGGATACAGGTACATGGGAAGTGACCTATGGCCATTTCATGTGTGAATGCACTTTCTCAAGGCCTCATGGGAATATCACATCACCAAGTGGTTAAATGCACATTCCTTACAGAAGGATTTGCACAAGCCTAAAACCAACAGAAGATCTGAGGTTAGTTCTCCAAGATGGATTACGAGCATGCTGTTATATAAGGTGTGCATGAGGACAGGAAGCAAAAGTGTCCTGTTCTTCAATCATCCGACCACTGAGGCAAGAAATTGGCTGCAGCAATAAGTACGCTGAAAACGGATGTCCTCCAGGATACGCCGTTCCAGTCACCAGACCAAAAATGTAATTCCATTGTTTCATGTCCGAACTCAGACCACGGTATTGGCCAGCGATGGGGCGAGAGTCGATGAGCAAATCTATCATTGAAACCGTGTCTGCCGTTGGTAAAAATTTTGTGGTGGTCTTTATAAATAAAGTTGAGCAAAAGGATTGCCTTTGTTGAGGTCCCGAGTTAAATTTGGACTACCGGGTAAGCCGGACCATGGAATCCTTGGTCTCACATCTTTTCCAACTTTGGCATTCGCTAGACCCCCAAACAAAATGATGTTGCGCTGAGCCAACAAAAAAACAGGAGATGTATGGAGGGACCTAGGAAATGTTAGATCCTGGGCCAATGGAGCCGTAAGTGAGACTGCAATTTTACAGCTGCCACCCAGGAGTACAATGGACGCCGAACCAGGGAAACACAAATGTTTTTGCTCAACTCTACTCTTAATCAGTTTATATACTATATGACAAAGATGGGGGAGCGAGAGTTACGCTTTTTCTGTAGAGGTGTGAAAAGCCTCTCACCTGCTGGGGTTGTGCCTATAGGGGACAACTCCATACACCTTGTGAACAAATACTGATGGGTGCAGCTGACCTGGCTGCTGTGAAATAACCTTCCAAGGAGAGTTCCAGAAAAACGTAATCGGGAGGAGAAAATCCGGCGCCCAAAAGCAAAAAATGGATCATGCATTGGAGTTGATGAAAATAGGAATAACAATTAATTAAAACAAAACACAAGGCGTTTCAGCTGTACCCAGCCTTCCTCAGGGGAACATGGATTTAAAACAACAACTGTGACTCCTGAGGAAGGCTGGGTGCAGCCGAAACGCGGTGTTTTTTTTTTTTATTCTCATTTTCATCAACTTCGGTGAATTCCACTTTTGGCCTTTGAGAGTGCCAGTCAACTGGATTTTCGCTTCCCCTCTAACAATCAATTTGGAAACGAAGCTGAAAAACTGCACGTCCAGATGGCGGTGTCGTTATTACATTATAAGCGCTGAAGAAGCAGGATTTCTCCATGAAGGAGGTAAAGATGGATAAATATGGTGGCAGGTGTCTGGACTATCTACAGTAGTGAAGAAAATGGTGGATTAAAAGCAGACTCGTGATTATTACTATGCGCTAACATGCTGATCAGAGGGGGGCTGACTTGTGGGACCCCTTTCCGCCCACTACTTCTATCAGAATTTAGAACAGAATTATCTCATGTAGTAGATTTCCTTTAAAAGAGGTTGTCCGGGCAAACGAGACGGATGACCTATCCTTAGGAATGAACAGGCCATGGATATAATAAGCCTGGACAATCCCTTTAAATGGCCTTAATTGTTCAATTAACAGATGTAGCAATCTCTAAACTAACCGATGGCACATGACACTATTTGCACGGCACGGCCAAATCAGAATATAAGCGGACCCTCTATATAAACAGCGCAGAAGCACCAGCACAATATGGAGGTGAGCTTAGCATTTACTACAGCGGTAGAAAAAAAAAAAAAGATGGAGACAAACCTGAGGGAGGGCGAGTAGATAGGCAACAGACAAGGTGATATCATTCGGCAAAGTGTCGCTCGCCAGCTGCAGCAGAACTGGAAAATAAGAAGAGACAGACACAGGTATGATGGTAAATCGATGAACGGGAGATCCGGCGCTCGTTACACCGCACGCGCCATAATGATTTGCGTAATTTAAGTGAAATGCTCGTTGGTATGATTCACGGCACGGAGCGCGGGCGCCGGAGCTGTAATACTGCCTTACGTTCATTGTTAGGCAAAATATTTCACGTTGCAGCTAAACAGGCGAAAACAGATGCTGCGGCAGATTGTGGGAACATAGCCGCTCACAATTCAGCGGGATAATCAGCGGGTCATAAAATACAATCAACTCCTGGAAGAAAGTCGACGGCTGTTCGGGAGGAAAAGTGCAGGGTCGGCCGGATTCAAT
>JARQOD010000005.1:40295783-40409235 GCA_033576555.1 Oophaga sylvatica
CGCCTTTGGAAAGAGGTAATGTGGAGGGGACATTATGGAGAAGGGCAGAGAGGGGGACATATGGAGAAAAGCAGTGTGGGTGGATATTATGGAGGAGGCAGTGTGGGGGGACATTATGGAGAGGAGAATGTGGGGGAGACATTATGGAGAGGGGCGTGTGGGGGACATTATAGAGAGGGGCAGTGTGGGGGAATATTATGGAGAGGGACAGTGAGGGGGACACATTATGGAGAGGGGCAGTGTGGGGGAATATTATGGAGAAGGCAGTGTGGGGAATGTTATGGAGAGGGGCAGTGTGGTGGACATTATGGAAGGGGCAGAGTGGGGGGACATTATGGCGAGGAGCAGTGTGGGGGAACATTATGGAGAGGGGCAGAGTGAGGAATGTTATGGAGAGGGGCAGTGTGAGGAATGTTATGGAGAGGGGCAGGTGGTGGACATTATGGAGAGGGGCAGTGTGGGGGGGACATTATGGAGAGGAGCAGTGGTGGGGGAGACATTATCGAGATTGGCAGTGTGGGGGAGACATTATGGAGAGGGCAGTGTGGGGGACATTATAGAGGGGGTAGTTTGGGGGAATATTATGGAAAGGGACAGTGAGGGGACACATTATGGAGAGGGGCAATGTGGGGGAATATTATGGAGAGCGGCAGTGTGGGGGAATATTATGGAGAGGGGCAGTGTGAGGAATATTATGGAGAGGGGCAACGTGGAGAGGGGTACCGTGGGGGAATATTATGGAAAGGGGCAATGTTGAAAGGGGCAGTGTGGGGGGACATTATGGAGAGGGGAGGTGTGGGGGAGGACATTATGGAAAGGGGTGGTGTGGGAGGATATTATGGAGAGGGGCGGTGTAAGGGAGGATATTATGGAGAGAGGCGGTGTGGAGGAGGACATTATGGACAGGGCGATGTGGGGTAATTAGTTATTCAAGTGCACAGAATGGGAGATTTTTTTTTTTTATTTATGGGGCAGTATAATGATAATTTTTATTTTTAAGGGCACCATATCAGTCAGTGCTGTGAAGACAGAGAAGAGGAAAGTCTGGTGAGACAAACTCAGGATGTGAAATCTCATCATAGCGTCTGTGCTACATGGAGACAAAAGGAATGCGATAAAAACTCCAATTAGAGAAGATGCAATTTATAAGGTACCTGGGTGTAAATATTTATTTGGCTGATAACAACAACTCCCAGTGCCACTTAAGCAATTATACGTCCTAATGATTTCGCAGCGGAAAAGCCCTTTTGGAGGTGACTTTGGAGCCAAACACTCGGCACTAAGGTCTATTTATTATGGAATGCTTCATAAATTACTAGAATTATGAAAAACTATTGGCAGGACCTTGTTCCAACAATCACATCAGTATTCCACGCCAGCCAGACTAGAGCACTACGAGATTCATACAACCTGCCGCGCACCTCTTCCGAATACTAGACGCCATGATGTCATGACTTTGCTGTGTGATACAAAAACATGAGGTAGCCACATTGCAGGGATCATACTAGCACAAGAGGAGCCAAGGATGACAGCAGGTAGACATTGCAAATAGCTTTGCTCAACTCTACAAATGACCTTTTCCATCTTATTAATGTCCTGTGTACACAAAGTGTTTACAATGCAAGTTGATATATACACCATCTGTATAGGTGGGAGGTGACACAATTATATACTTGGTCGAACCACAGTCCAACCCCATCTTCTACAAGGCAAACACTGGTGACTCAACTGCCTTTTAGAACATGGCAAACAAGCCCCAATGCTTGATGGGCTTCCACCAATAATCCAACAATGGATTGTCAGGGGTGACTGACAGTCGTCCTGGATCTGGCTGTAGAAGGTCATTGCGATAAGCACAAGCACCTTCTTGAATGTTATGTCTGTTGTGGAGCGATAGCCCCTCTCCTTTAGGACCCAGCGGTTGCCTCCACTTTCTGCTGCTTAGACAGCCTGGAGGGGTTTTAAATTCATTCAGCATCTGCAGCATGCTACTGGTGCTAGCTCTTCTTACTTCAGATATGTGGAAGTCTAACAGTGGGTTAGTGGCTTCCCTGAGGACCCTGGTAGAATTGGTGGCTTGATAAAACGGTGGCCTTTGCAAAGGGGTTCGTCTACCCCCTTGTCTCTAGTTGTAGTGGGGATGACAAGTGTCTTCCCCTTCCTCCCTGGGCCAATCGCTAGGGTGAGGTAGGGATTAAGTTCCCGCTCGGCGATAGGCGCAGAACCTATATAGGGATGTTAGGGCAGACAGGGTGATTTTAGATCTGTCTAGGGTCTCTACTCTCCCTTCCCTAGTGCTTGGGCTCCCATTGTTGTGCACTTACTAATCCTTCACCCAGCGTGACACTAATGAGTCCACTACATACAAATATTAAACTTTTTTTTTTTTACCAGAACCTCCAACTAAACGACCTGAACATCCCCAAGTGACTTCAGAAATATATATTTTATATTCATCCGAACGCCACGGCTTATTGAGGCTGTGAGCAATTACTTTTCTAAAAAAACAATTTCTGCTGCTCTCCGTACGTCTGGCTCATGCCATCAGCGGAGTGCCTTGTATATATTAAATATTACTTGGATACGGTGGGGTCAGAGGCCGGGCTCTCCTGGCGAGACTGAAATAACTGCATTTAGAGTCTATGAATAAATGCAGAGCGTGTCGCCTTGTGTAATGAATGGGCGCAGTGGGGACGGGTTATTTATGTTATCCCCCAGTTTTATGTAACTGATGTGCTGGAATATGATATGCATGGGGGAGATTTGTGATCCTGATTAAATGAGACGGGTCAGTCTGTTATGTCTCCACCCGGTCGACTCCAATTGATTAACTTACACTGCCTCCCATCTATACTGGGAACGGATGTATGTCTATTATCCTTCAGAAGAGATGGACCGCACATTTAATAGCTTGATTCAAAGAAATATTCCAAACCTTGAAGACATGAAGAAGTGATAAATATTTGATTGGTGGGGCTGAGAGCCACGTTGACGCTCCCGGCCACGGCAAATAGGAGTAGTCGTAGAAGATGTGTGGTACTGCTCCGGAGTCTATGCATGGAGAGAAACATCAAAGCACAGTCGTAATCCATTAGGATATTCCTACAATAAACCTATATCACCGACTGCTTGGTTTCAGGCTTACGACTTTGATCACCACCAATTTCTAGAAAAGGGATTAGCAGCTCCCCTTTTACAACGGACCTTAATATGGTGGAGTTTGTAGGTAGTGGCAACTGTGCGTGTGAAGCTGGTACAAACAAACTCTGTGCCACTTATGGAAATACAGGCATTGTCCCATGATAGAGGATAGATGTATGATTGATTGGAGTCTGGTTGCTGGGACCCCCAAAGATCCAGAGGGCCCAAAGTCTTCTATTTGAACAAAGCAAATATGAGCATGTGTAACCACCGGCTATGGAGAGCGAAAGGAGCAATAGTTGCACATGCTCACTACTGCTCCATTTACAAAGGAGTTTTTAGGACCCCATTTTTTGTGATCAGTGGGAATCAATATGTTGGTAAATTATTGGTTGCAGATAGGACAACCCCTTTTAAACGGTCCAGTGTGATGTAAAAATAAAAAAAATTAAAACTACATATCCGACTAGCAAATCGGAGGTGCTTTGTCATATGCAATGCTGTGATGCCTGAGAGTCTTCTGGTGTCACCATTTCGCTGGGGAAATCACACGATAGCTGTAGCCAGTCAGAATCACTATTTTTAAAACTAATATGTGCTGCCGGTCCAAGAGATGTACATATATTTTTTTTTCTTCATTAACCTGAAGACATTAAGAAGGGATTAATTAGTGGACAACCCAGTAGACACCCATCTCCTTTCCTCTCTCATTAGTAGACAACCATCTCCACTTCTTTGTACCCTAAATCCTTCAATGTACATCATCATAGATCAATGGTTCTTTAAAAATAATATATATATATATATATATATATATACACACATATATATATATATATATATATATATATATAAAAAATAACAAATAACCCCATTAAAGGAGTTGCCCCATGAGCAAAGTAGATTTTAATCAGCAGACTAATAATATGTTCCACAATAGGATGTGTTAAAAAAATGTTCCTATGCTGAGATAATCTTAAAAAATGTGCCTCTGCTATGATCTGTGTAATGCCTATTTTGAGGTAACACATTTCCTTGCCTGTTTTATCACAGGAACGAGTTCCTGCCATGTCTACAGCCCTCTGAGATCATAATAAAGCAAGTCAGTGATGCAGGCGCTCCAGAGGAAGCTGAGCTCAGATTTCCTTGGTTTGATTTATGATGAGCTCACAGGACTGGTGACAGGGCAGACACATTTGCTCCTGTGATAAAACAGGGAAATGTGTAACCTAAGAAAGTAGCAGCTGCGAGCCCCTGCTGTATCATCTGTATACTTGCTTATCATAATTGACTTATGCTCCCACCCTAGCAAGGAGCTGTGGCAATAAACAGGAGCAGCTGTGTATAGTCGGACACAAACATTGCACAGTACATAGCAGGGGCACATTTGTAAGATTATCTCAGCAAAGTAAAAATTTTTGCAACGCATCCAATTGTGGAATACACAATTATTCCGAGATCTATAGATTAAAATGCACTTTGTTCTAGAGACATTCTTATTGAGAAATATTATCTATTTCTATAACTCCCACAGAGTTACACTATATCAGGAGTGGTCATTTAATTTTACCGAGGGGCCACATGACAGACTGTGACTGTTGTGGAAGACCGAAACTAATTCTGCTCAATATTAACATATTACAATTATAGTTAATCCCTTCACACCTTCATGACTAGGCCAAATTTTACAATTCTGACTAGTGTCACTTTATGAGGTAATAACTCTGGAACGCTTCAACGGATCCCATTGATTGTGAGAATGTTTTTTGTGACATATTCTACTTCATGTTAGTGGCACATTTAGGCTGATACAGTCATGGCCAAAAGTTTTGAGAATGACACAAATATTAATTTTTACAAAGTCTACTGCTTCACTTTTTCTAATGGCAATTTGCATATACTCCAGAATGTTATAAAGAGTGATCAGCTTAACAGCAATTACTTGCAAAGTCAATATTTGGCTAGAAAATGAACTTTATCCCCCAAAACACATTTCAACATCATTGACAGCCCTGCCTTAAAAGGACCAGCTAACCTCTTTTCAGTGATGCTCCATTAACACAGGTGTGGGTGTTGATGAGGACATGGTTGGAGATCAATCTGTCATGATTAAGTAAGAATGACACCACTGACACTTTAAAAGGAGGCTGGTGCTTGACATCATTGTTTCTCTTCTGTTAACCATGGTTATCTCTAAAGAAACACGTGCAGTCATCATTGCAATGCACAAAAATGGCCTAACAGGGAAGAGTATCGCAGCTAGAAAGATTGCACCTCAGTCAACAATCTATCGCATCATCAAGAACTTCAAGGAGAGAGGTTCCATTGTTGCCAAAAAGGCTCCAGGGCGCCCAAGAAAGACCAGCAAGCGCCAGGACCGTCTCTTAAAAGTGTTTCAGCTGCGGGATCGGGCTACCAGCAGTGCAGAGCTTGCTCAGGAATGGCAGCAGGCAGGTGTGAGTCCATCTGCACGCACTGTGAGGCGAAGACTCTTGGAGCAATTCCTGGTCTCAAGGAGGGCAGCAAAGAAGCCACTTCTCTCCAGAAAAAACATCATGGACAGACTGATATTCTGCAAAAGATACAGGCAGTGGACTGCTGAGGACTGGGGTAAAGTTATTTTCTCTGATGAATCCCCTTTTCGATTGTTTGGGACATCAGGAAAACGCCTCATTCGGAGAAGACAAGGTGAGCGCTACCACCAGTCTTGTCTCATGCCAACTGTTAAGCATCCTGAAACCATTCATGTGTGGGGTTGCTTCTCAGCCAAGGGAATCGGCTCTCTCACAGTCTTGCCTAAAAACACAGCCATGAATAAAGAATGGTACCAGAATGTCCTCCAAGAGCAACTTCTCCGAACCCTCCAAGAGCAGTTTGGCGATCAACAATGCATTTTCCAGCATGATGGAGCACCTTGCCATAAAGCAAAGGTGATAACTAAATGGCTCAGGGAACAAAACATAGAGATTTTGGGTCTATGGCCTGGAAACTCCCCAGATCTTAATCCCATTGAGAACTTGTGGTCAATCATCAAGAGACGGGTGGACAAACAAAAACCTAAAAATTCTGACAAAATGAAAGCATTGATTGTGCAAGAATGGACTGCTATCAGTAAGGATTTGGTCCAGAAGTTGATTGAGAGCATGCCAGGGAGAATTGCAGAGGTCCTGAAGAAGAAGGGTCAACACTGCAAATATTGACTTGCTGCATTAACTCATTCTAACTGTCAATATAAGCTTTTGTTACTCATATGTTTGCAATTATATTTCTGTCTGTGATAAAAAACATTTGTCAAAACACACATAAAAACCAGAGGGCAGCAGATCATGTGAAAATATAATATTTGTGTCATTCTCAAAACTTTTGGCCATGACTGTAGAACTTGCGTTTGTGAAAAAAATTGGAAATTTTGTGAAAATTTTGAAAATATAAAAATGTACAATTTTTATATCCTTAAACCAGTTAGTCATGCTGTATAAAATAATTTATAAATATCATTTCCCATATGTCTACTCTACATATGCATGCTTTATGAAACAATTTTTTTTGTTAGGAAGTTAGAAGGGTTAAAAGTTAATCAGCAATTTCTCAATTTTCCTAAAAAATTTACAAAGCCGTTTTTATAAGGGACCACATCACATTTGAAATGATTGTTGAGGGGTGATTATGGCATGAAATACCTATCACATCAGTCCAAAATCTGTACCCCTCACACTGCTCAAAACCATATTCAAAGAGTTTATTAACCCTTCATGTGTTTCACAGGAATTAATGCAACTTAGAAAGAAAAAATGAACATTTTACTTTTTTTCACAAAATTTTACTTTAGCCCTATTTTTTTTCTTTTCACGAGGTTCACAGGAGAAAATGGGTGCCTTAACTTGTTGTGCACTTTCTCCTGAGTACAACAATACCCCATATTTAGGGGAAATCTACTGTTTGGGCACACGGCAAGGCTCGGAAAGGAAGCAGCACCGACTTTTTAAACGCAAATAAGAATGGAATTGAGAGCGGACGCCATGTCGCGACTGGAGAGCCCCTGATGTGCCTAAACACTGATAAAAAAAACCCACAACCTACTTCATTTTGCATTTTGGAAACTATACTCCTAAAGGAATGAATCTAGATTGTGGTGACCCTCACAGAAGTTTATAACCTTTAGCCGTGAAAATAAAGAAAATAAATTTTTTCCCACAAAACGTTTTTTTCAGGCACAATTTTTTTATTTTCACAATGATAACAGGAGAAAATGGACCCCAAAATTTGTTGTGCAATATCTCCTGAGTACACAGTTACCCCATAAGTGGTCGAAAACGACTTTTGAGGCACAGAGCAAAGGCCAGAAGGGAAGAAGCACCATACTGGAGTTCAGATTTTGCTGGATTGGTTTGAGGGTGCCATGTCACATTGGCAGAGCCCAACAGCTCTCCATGCATGTGCTGTGACAGTGAAACAGCCGCGACCGAGACAGCTGCGGCGCCCGACAGCTGATCAGCAGGAGCAATCCAGGTATACGGGTTCCCTCTGCAGCTTATTCGGTAAGATCTATAGGGAGCAGAATTTATTCGCTCATCTCTAGCTGACACCACATGTGCCTCACAGAAATTTATACCACTGGGACCATTTTACAAACTACAAATTCTCAATTAATTAATCGGGTGCAGTGATTATATTGACACGACGGGTGTGTCACAGAATTTTGTACCATTGGGCAGTGAAAAAAAATTAATTACATTTTTACCAGAAGAAAAGTTTTTTAGCTCCAGATACATTTTGACAAGGAGAAATGGATAAAAAAAAAAAATGGCACCGAAATTTGTTCCACAATTTCTGCTGAATGTGGCAATATCCCATATGTGGCTGTCCAGTACTGCTTAGCCACACAGCGAGACTTGGTAGAGAGAGAGTGCTGTTTGCCTCCTGGAGTGCAGATTTTCCTACAATAGTTTGCGGACTCCATATACAGAGCCCCTAAGTGCTAGAAGAGCGAATACCCCTTTAAATGACGTCATTTTGGACATTATACTCTGCTGGGAATTTATCTGCAGGTGTAGTGACAATTTAAACTCAATGGGTGTTTTCCAAAAACAAGCAGCAGTGGATGTTGTTGAGTGAAAATTTGCCAATCTACTATTGTAGTGCCCTGTACGTTGTAGTCACCAGTACGTTGTAGTGACCAGTACATTGTAGTGTTTACAACTCCAGTTGTTTGGTACAGAAGGGACAGAAAATCCCTTTTCTAGAAATTATGGGGTCACAATAAGTTTTAATTCCTAGAGTTAACATATAAAAACCATACATATTAAGTGGAAACCCTCAAAGGGAATCTGTCAGCAGGTGTTTGCTTTTTAATTTGAGAGTAGCATGATGTAGGAACACAGACCCCAATTCCAGTGATGTATCACTTGTTGGGCTGCATGTTGTAGTTTCAATAAACTATTCATTGTTTTATCAGCAGGAGTTAATCACTAGAGGACTATTGGTCTCGTGCCTCCTAGTCAACGGCTCTGTGTAACCCCGTTCCCACAACGGACTAGCACCTTTCTGTAAATGTACAGAGTACACAGAAAGCTACAAATCAGTGGTGAGGGCTCTGCATTCAGAGAACTGCTAGATCAGCAGCAGACTTGACAGTTTTATTAAAACTGCAGCAAGCAGTCGAGTGACATATCACTGGAATCGGGGTCTCTGCACCTATATCATGCTGCTCGCAGATTACATAGTATAAACCTGATGACAGATCCTCTTTAAATTTTTGCTTACTCCCACAATGCACCAGAAAGCAATGCCTGACCATTATGCACTAAAAGCAGCAAGTTACTATTCGGCATTGGCGTTTTACAAAAAAAAAAAAAAAAAAAAATCTGCCTGCATTCGTCTAAATGATCAGCCGGAAAACTGCTGTAAAAGTAGAGATAAATCAGCTGGCGTACAATCGCACACCGAACATTCACATCCATTTCACTTTCTCTTTGTAGCGGCTTTTATTTTAGGATTAATGTTGTTCTAAGAATATATTTTACTAGAGAAGTAACAGCTCCTTAATCCATGAACCCCTAAAACACATTTATGAGATACCGACTACATTAAAATGTGCAATTAGTACATTTTCTATGTGCAGTTTTAATGAATAAGTACAAAGTATGGTAGTTTTTTCTTTCTTTTTTTTATACAGATATATAGTTGACACTATTTATTCATTTCTACAATTTACGAGTGCGGCATAATTTCTCGGAAAGAAATATTTCAGTCAGATTAAGAAAAGCTTTGATGGCTTCAAGTAGAAAGGGAAATTACATTAATGTGTTATTACTTTTTAAGTATTATTCCCACAAGAACACACAAACAGAGCGATCTCTGCCATCCTACAAAGGAAACGCATTTAAGAGAATGATGGCTTTGTTTTGGGGAAAATTGTTTCTACACGTGTAATTTCGTACAAGCTACGTGAGAAAAGGAATGGAATAAGGAGATTCATTCTCGAAACTTGCAAAGTTTGGATAAGACTTTACTACAACAAATCATCCTCCATTTAAAGAATCAGTCAAATAACAGTCTTAATTCCTCTTAAAGGGAACCTGTCAGCAGGATTTTCCTAAGTAAACTACAGGCATTGTCAGGTTGGTGGTGATAAACTGATTAAAATGATACCTTGGGTGAAGAAATCCTCTTGTGGTTCTTGTGTAATCAGTATTAGAAGTTTTCAGTTAATGAGATTCTCATGTTACGGGGCAGAGGGCCGGCGTTAGGGGCAGGCACACGAGGCAGCTGCCTAGGGCCCCCACTCTCCAAGGGGTCCCCAGCTAGCGGCATATCACGCTGCCGCTAAAGGGGCCCCTCTGAGGCAGGGGGGCCCGCCTGCCCCCAGCGCCGACTCCCCCCGCCGCTGCTTTGAACTATACAGTACAGTTCAAAGCACTGATGGAGGAGAGAGCCTCAGCTGACGCTCCCTCTCCCATCATTCCTCGCTCTGTCTCTGACACAGTGCGTGCGCGATGACGTCATCGCGCACTTACTGTGAACCAGCCAGTGCAGGAGACAGGAGCAGCGCTGGCACGAGGAGATGTGAGGAGTGTTTTTTTTTTTTTTTAAATCTGTCAGTGCTTACTGAACCGTGGCTGTGGGCCATTCCTGGGGGGTAGATGAGGGCTGTGTTATATGGGCCCTGCTGTATACTATATGAGCCCTGCTATATACTATGTGGGCCCTGCTGTATACTATGTGGGAACTGCTGTATACTATGTGGGAACTGCTATATATGTGGGTCCTGCTATATACTATGTGGGTCCTGCTGTATACTATGTGGGCCCTGCTATATACTATGTGGGTCCTGGTATGTACTATGTGGGCCGTGCTATGTACTATGTGGGCCACGCTATATACTATGTGGGCCGCGCTATGTACTATGTGGGCCCTGCTATATATTATGTGGGTCCTGCTATATACTATGTGGGCCACGCTATATACTATGTGGGCCGCGCTATGTACTATGTGGGTCCTGCTGTAAACTATGTGGGCCCTGCTATATATTATGTGGGTCCTGCTGTATACTATGTGGGCCCTGCTATGTATTATGTGGGCTGTGATATATTCTATGTGGCCGTGCTATATACTATGTGGGCCCTGCTATATACTATGTGGGCCCTGCTATATACTATGTGGATCCTGCTGTATACTATGTGGGCCGCGCTATATACAGTGTGGGCCGTGCTGTATACTATTTGGGAACTGCTATATACTATGTGGGTCCTGCTGTATACTATGTGGGTCCTGCTGTATACTATGTGGGCCGCTCTATATACTATGTGTGCCGCGCTATGTACTATGTGGGCCGCGCTATGTACTATGTGGGCCCTGCTATGTACTATGTGGGCCCTGCTATGTACTATGTGGGCCCTGCTGTATAATATGTGGGCCCTGATGTATAATATGTGGGCCCTGCTGTATACTATGTGGGCCCTGCTATATACTATGTGGGCCCTGCTATATACTATGTGGGCCCTGCTATACACTATGCGGGCCGCGCATACACTATGTGGGCTGTGTTATATACTATTGGGGGATATACACCCATCTTGTATACATAATTGTACTCCATTCTTATCTTCACCACACATCTGAATGGTCTGTGTAACCCCTCCCCCCTTTTATGACCTGTCCTTAACTCTGTACATCTGGCCTGGGCAGTCTCAGCCCACTTTCCAATCACACCTGATTGCCCTTAGCTGCAGATATATTCAGTGCAATGGGTCTGCTCCAGACCCGTGTCTGCTCCACATATTTCAAATCCCATATTTCAAATTACAGATTTCTAATTACACTACTGTGAATTAGACTAGAATTTGGCTGCAAGGTAACATAATTTAAAACCACTATGTTTCAGTTTATTTTCACTTTCACCCCCATCCTCCATTCTTTCTTCCTATCTCCAGTAACCCCCCCACCTAGTAAGGAATTAGTCATTTCCCCTTCCATTCTCCCCACCCATCTCACATCCTCCTCAGAACTGTTCCTCCACATACAATCCTTCTTACCAAGACACACACTGCCACATCATGTCTTATCCTGCTCCCACCTTCTAACGCTCTGTCTGCTACTCCTCATCGCTGGCGATGTATCCCCAAATCCTGGCCCTCCTCAACACATCCCCACACTCATTTCTAACACCCTGCCACGATCCTCCACACGTTTCTGCAACCATGATAACCTCATACCTATCCATCCACAACCCCCTCCCCCGGTCCCACTACCTGGAGCACTATGGAACGCACGTTCCGTCTGCAATAAACTGTCATTTATCCACGACCTCTTTATCACCAACAAACTCTCCTTCCTTGGCATCACTGAAACCTGGCTCACCCCCTCTGACACAGCCTCTCCAGCTGCGCTTTCCTATGGCGGATTCCATCTCTCTCACACCCCTCGCCCCAGCAACAAACGTGGTGGAGGGGTTGGCTTACTCCTGTCTGATACCTGCTCCTTTACCCCTATTCAACTTCCACCCTCCGCTGCTATTCCCTTGTTCGAGGTGCACTCCGTCCGCATCTATTCCCCTCCACTCAACTGGCTGTCATCTACCGCCCCGCGGAACTAGCCATCTCCACCTTTCTCGACCACTTCACCACCTGGCTACTCAATTTCCTATCTGCTGACATCCCCACCATCATCATGGGCGATTTCAACATCCCCATTGACACTTCCACCCCGGCTGCCTCTAAACTTCTATCGCTCACGGCTTCCCTCGGCCTCACTCAATGGTCCTCTGCGGCCACTCACAAAGATGGACCTTATCTTCACCCGCCTCTGTTCCCTCACTAATCTCACTAACTCCCCACTCCCCCTGTCTGACCACAACCTACTGACATTCTCTTCCCTCTCCTCTGTTAGTACGCATCCACCACTCCGCAAACTCACCCACCCTCGCAGAAATCTCAAACACCTCAATTTACTCTCTGAGTCCCTCCTCCCTCTCACAGACATAGCCTCACTTAATGACACAGATGCTGCTGCCACATTTTATAACACCACAATAAAAGCCACACATGATTCGGCTGCCCCCCTCACGCAGAGCATAACTCGTACAATCAACAGGCAGCCCTGGCTGACCGGCCTGACCAAAGAACTGAGACGGGCTTCCAGGGCTGCCGAGCGGAGATAGAAGAGAACCCATTCTACCGAGCACCTCAACGCATACAAGCAGTCCCTCGCCAGCTTCAAGTCCACGCTGTCTGCCGCAAAACAAACTTACTTCGCATCTCTCATATCCTCCCTGTCTCACAACCCTAAACAGCTCTTCAACACTTTCAATTCTCTACTCCGTCCCCCAGCACCTCCTCCCTCTCCTCTCATTTCTTCTGAAGACTTTGCCTCCTTCTTTAAGCAACAGATTGATATGATCAGAGAAAGCTTTGGCCCGCAGCCGCCAATGCCCCTCTTAGCCACTCAGCCCTGTTCTTCCAAAACCAGCTTCACCACCATGACAGAAGATCAGCTCTCCACTCTCCTGTCACGATCACACCTCACCACTTGCGCGATTGACCCACTCCCTACCCACCTCATCCCTAACTTTGCCACAGTCTTCATCCCTACTCTCACACACCTCTTCAACCTTTCACTTACAAATGGTGTCTTTCCTTCATCCTTCAAACATGCCTCAATCACTCCCATCCTCAAAAAGCCCTCCCTCAACCCATCCTCTGTGTCTAACTATCGCCCGATATCTCTTCTCCCCTACGCCTCAAAACTACTGGAACAGCATGTATATCTTGAACTGTCCTCCCACCTCTCCTCCTGTTCCCTCTTTGACCGTTTACAATCCGGCTTCCGACCGCATCACGCAACTGAAACTGCCCTAACTAAAGTCACTAACGACCTGCTAACCGCCAAGAGCAAGCGACACTACTCTGTCCTCCTTCTCCTGGACCTGTCTTCTGCCTTCGACACGTGGACCATTCCCCCCTGCTACAGATTCTCTCATCTCTTGGCATCACAGACTTGGCCCTATCCTGGATCTCATCATACCTAACAGACCGAACATTCAGTGTCTCCCTCTCACACACCACCTCCTCACCTCGCCCCCTGTCTGTCGGTGTTCCTCAAGGCTCAGTCCTAGGACCCCTACTCTTCTCCATCTATACCTTCGGCCTGGGACAGCTCATAGAATCCCACGGCTTGCAGTATCACCTCTACGCCGATGACACGCAGATCTACCTATCTGGACCTGACCTCACCTCCCTTCTGACCAAAATCCCACAGTGTCTGTCTGCTATCTCAGCCTTCTTTTCTGCTCACTTTCTCAAACTGAACATGGACAAAACAGAATTCATCATCTTTCCCCCACCTCATTCTTCCCCTCCACCAGACCTATCCATCAATGTCAATGGCTGCTCGCTTTCCCCAGTCCCGCATGCTCGGTGCCTTGGGGTGATCCTCGACTCTGCCCTCTCTTTCAAACCACACATCCAAGCACTCGCCACCTCCTGCCGCCTCAAAATCAAAAATATTTCCCGGATCCGCTCATTCCTCAACCATAAAACCACAAAAACACTAGTGCACGCCCTTATCATCTCCCGCCTCGACTACTGCAACCTCCTACTGTCTGGCCTCCCCTCTAGCACTCTGGCACCACTCCAGTCCATCCTACACTCTGCTGCCCGACTAATCCACCTGTCTCCCTGATATTCCCCAGCCTCCCCCCTATGCCAGGCCCATCACTGGCTTCCTATAGCCCAGAGGCTTCAGTTCAAAAACCCTAACCATGACATACAAAGCCATCCACAACCTTTCTCCTCCATACATCTGTGACATGGTCTCTCGCTACCTACCCACACGCAACCTTCGATCCTCTCAAGATCTCCTTCTCGACTCCCCCCTCATCTCTTCTTCCCACAACCGCATACAAGACTTCTCCTGGGCTTCCCCCATACTCTGGAACTCCCTGCCGCAAAACATCAGACTTTCACCAACAACGGAAACCTTCAAGAAGAACCTGAAGACCCACCTGTTCCGACAAGCCCACAGCCTACAATGATCCTCAGTCTACTGAACCATCGCACGACCAGCTCTACCCTTTCCTAGTGTATCCTCACCCATCCCTGTAGACTGTGAGCCCTCGCGGGCAGGGTCCTCTCTCCTTCTGTACTTGTGTGTCCCTTGTCTAGCACACGTTTATTGTACCTGTCTATATTTTCCCTTTTCATATGTAAAGCGCCATGGAATAAATGGCGCTATATAAATGTGTAATAATAATAATAATATATTATATTTTATGGGGTGGCTGTGTTACATACTATGTGGCTGTGTTATATACTTTGTGGCTGTGTTATATACTATGGGGAGCTACATTATATTCCTTTGGGGAGGCGGGCTGTATGATATTCTATTTGGGGATACATTATATTCTATGGGGGGCTGTATTATATTCTATGAGGGGTGATTGCATCATATTCTATGAGGGGGCTACATTATACTGTATGAGGTGGCTACATTGTGTTCTATGGGGGCTTCATTATACTTTATGAGGGGGCTACATTATATTCTATGGGGGCTGCATTACACTATATGAGGAGGGCTACATTGTATTCTATGGAGGGACTACCAGTCCGTTGTAGCAAGCGCCATCTTTTTTGCTATCATTTGCTGGGGCAGTAGTGTGCGAGTAGCTGACGCTAATAAACTCAACAAACTTATCAAGAAGGCAAGCGCAGCTGTTGGCCTCCATCTTGACTCTTTTGAGGAGGTATTGGAGGATAGAATTCAGAAGAAGTGTAGAGCTATAATGAACAATAATACAGACCCACTATATGAGCTGTTCTTGAATCAGAAGAGCACATTCAGCAGCCGTCTAATCCTACTAAGGTGCAAGAAGGAGAAATTCAGGAAATCGTTTGTACCTACTGCTATGGGGATGTATAATAATTTCCTAAGGGTGGTAGAAAATAATGACTGATGTCTAGTGTACTGATGTCAATTAACATTGTCTTATATACACCTGAACTACACACTTTTATTTATTATGTAATGTTGGTATACCTGTGCAAGATTTGTGTCCTAATATTTTATGTACTGCTGTTTGTATTGCTGCTGTAATACTGTAATTTCCCCCCGGGATCAATAAAGTGTATAGTATCGTATCGTATTATACTATATAAGGGGGCTCAATTATATTCTATGGGGGGTTTACATTATACTCTGTGGGGTGGTTGCATTATACTCTGTGGGGTGGCTGCATTATGCTCTATAGGGTGACTGCATTATACTATATGTGGGCTGCATTATACTGTATCGAGGACTATGGGGAATACATTATACCATATGAAGAACTATGGGGTGCATTATACTATGAGAAGTGAATTGTACTACGTGGATGACTATGGCGGTGCATTATACTATATGGAGCACTATGAGGAGTGTATTATACTATATGGAGGACTGAGTGTATTTTAATATATGGAGGGCTATGAGGAGTTTATTATACAATATGGAGGACTGAGTGTATTTTAATATATGGAGGACTATAGGGAGTGGATTATACTATTTGAGGACTATGAGGAGTGGATTATACTATATGGAGAACAGAGGAGTGTATTATACTATAGGGAGGACTATGGGGAGTGGATTATACTATATGGAGGACTATGGGGTGTGCATTTTACAATATGGAGGACTGTGGGGCATATTATATTATATGAGGACTATGGGAAGTGTATAATACTATATGGAGGACTATGGGGAGTGTATTATACTACATGGAGGACTATGGGGAGTATATTATACTATATGGAGGACTATGGGGAGTATATTATACTATATGGAGGACTATGGGGAGTGTATTATACTACATGGAGGACTATGGGGAGTGTATTATACTACATGGAGGACTATGGGGAGTATATTATACTATATGGAGGACTATGGGGCATATTATATTATATGGAGGACTATGGGGAGTGTATTATACTATATGGAGGACTATGGGGAGTGTATTATACTATATGGAGGACTATGGATACATTATATTATATGGAGGACTATGGGGTGTGCACTTTACAATATGGAGGACTGTGGTGCACATTATAATATATGGAGGACTATAGGGTGTATTATACTAAACAAGCAAAATGCTGCCTATTCATCGAGTGACTGGATTGTTTATGCCGGAACAAAAATCATTGTTCTCAGCAGCACATCGCCGGTGTAAACTGTAGATGTGCTGCTGATAACATGATACTATATGGGGATCTATTAGTGAT
Source organism: Oophaga sylvatica (assembly GCA_033576555.1). NCBI lineage: Eukaryota > Metazoa > Chordata > Amphibia > Anura > Dendrobatidae > Oophaga > Oophaga sylvatica. The sequence continues at coordinate 40,312,676 of JARQOD010000005.1, forward strand.
TGTTCTGTCCCCATCACTGTTCCTCAGTCGGTGGAAAGAGGCCGGGGAACAAGTGTTGAACGATTTCAATATTGTCGATCATACTCATTTAGCGGTCTGAACTCAGCGCATTTAAATACAACCGAAATGCTTCTGTGTGATGTGCAATGTGTTAGCATTTTGGGCCCCATTTTAATCTTTGCCTAGGGCCCCACTTTGCCTAAAACTGGCCCTGGGGCAGGACTGTAGGCAGAGTCTTATCTTCCTGCTCTAAGCCAGAGAAACCAAGGAAAGACCTGCCCACAGGCCGCCCTGAAGACAAACAGTCTGTCTCTATGATGAGGAACATGTTTGTGCATCAGGTCTCTCTTTGGTTTCTCTGGCCTAGAGCAGGAAGATAAGACTCTGCCTACAGTCTCGCCCCGGAACACGAGCATATCATTAACTGAAAACTTCTAACACTGATTACACAAGAACCACAAGATGGATTTCTTCATCCCAGGTTTCATTTTAATCAGTTTAATGCTGCCAACCTGACAATGCCCATAGTTTACTTAGCAAAATCCTGTGACAGGTTCCCTATAAATATCATTTGTTCAGATAATCGTCAAACCACGAGAATTTACAAGCAGGAAAATGTGGCAATTACATGAAAGCCAATGGATGCTCGTCCTTGAAGTACCAGGATGGATCAAGTACATGACAGTTATTCCACAAAAAAACTGGGACCCAACTGGTGACCTCTCTCCAAGACATCCATTTTCCCTAAGAGGGCTTAAAACAAAAAGAAAAAAAAAAGAGCACCGGTCACCAGATCCATGTTACCCAAACCATGGGTAGCATGAATCAGAGCCTATCTCCATGTTTTACACCAGGTATATCTTTCTCTAAAACACTCTGGAGCTTCAGAAAAATATACTTTAAAGACCGGGAAAGGGACCGTAGCCTGAAATACAGATTAGACCGGCACTGCCCCTAGTCGGCAACTCCATATACCAAAACTGAGAAACTGATTATTAGCGGCAGTAAGAGGCCTCTGGAATCGCTCATGTGAAGTCACAATGAATCTGAAGCGTGCGCATTCCCCGTACCTGTCGTTCACCTCTGGACTTACAACACCGGATTTATGTACACACAGGGAACTATTTTCGGTGCTGAGCAATTTTTTGCGTTTTCTAGCAATTAAATGTCAAGCTCAGCACGCATATTAAAACTGGGGCAAGCAACGTGTGTCATTTCTTAGCAGTTCCTTGGACAAGAGAATTTACATTTTCAGCACAAAAGATCAGTCATGAATTTTTCATTTTGCGATGACTGACGTTCCTCAAACAAGCAGGCGGCTTCCTACGTTCCGGGCAAACTTCTGGCTGGAAAAACAAGACTGAACTGTATGATAATATCAAAGTGAATGGTGTGCTGGATGCGAGGGAGGCGACGGCTCTGGGTTTGTTAAGTGGTTGGCGTTCGGATTCATACACCATTGCGTCCAGGCAATGCTTTGTTTGTCGAAGGAAATTTCAGCCTTTGGTTGATTTGCTGTCAAAGTTTGTTATGGATATACTGACTTTGTTTTGTGTGCTCGCTATATGATTCATCCACTAAAAAATACGACAGGTGCAGCTCAATGAAACCCATCACTGATTGGCATCTGCCGGAGAGAAAGACTCATCACACCTAGCTAGTAAGCGTAGAATAACGGAGGAGTGTGCCGGTAAATGTAGAGGAATACTATGAAAGAGAGGGGCAAGGGTCAGCCACATACTCATCAGCTCTTTGTCTGATCAAGCATCTTGGCAAACACATCTCAACTGCACCGAATACAGAAGGAAATCACAAGCTTGGTGGATTAGACTCATTAACTGCATGTAATTATCCTCATTTCATATCCACATAATCGCAATCAGGTCTCAGTCATGTTGGATTCAAGGAATTCTACGATGGATGAATTGTATCACTTTGACTCCGATGCATCAAGAAGGGCGATGTTGACACCGTTCTTGATGAGGAGGCATTTGGAGTCAGACGCACCTGATTAATCAGGAGCATCTGACGAGTGACGTGCATCTATGCGCGCTCGCCACAAATCTTACTCCAGTCGGGGACTGGAGTAAGATTTCGGGCATAAGGAATGCCACAGTTCAATATGAATTAGGTGAGCTACTGCATCACCTCCCGCCCCCAGTCCAATCCAAATTCTGCCCATTTTGGCACAGCTGGGAGAAACTGGAGAGAAAAAGCAAAAAAAAGTTTGAACAACTTCACATTGCATTAAAAATTTTGACCATGGACTTCTGGTGTAGTTGCATTGATGAACCATGGCCCTAGACTCCCAGGCTCTACTGTGCTGAATTTCAAGAACCATTATTGGGACTATTAAACATGGGTCCATTTTGCCCATGTGAATACAGTCTTAATGGAAAAGAAAATGAAGCCTCCAGGCTCCTCTTGCTAAGGCCAGGTTCACATGAGTGTGCTTCATGGTCCATACACCAACTGTAACGCCTGGTCTGCTGGCGGGTCTCCCGCTGCAAACTTATAGCCTTATACGAGTCAATGAGACTGAGTTTGGGTCAGCAGAGCACGGTCAGTCGGGGCATTGTGGTCCATTTATTACAGTTGGTTGGTAGACCGTGTAATATGCTTGTGTGAACCAGGCCAAAACACTCACTTGCATCAGTTATAGAGCAGCTACGAGACAACTGTTGCATCCAATATAACGGCATCAGTTTACCCTTTTAACAACATGCCAAAATGTAGCTGAAGTCATTCCCTGCCACGCCTCGCTGCAGTTCTCGGGCCGCAGGGTCCATTATTGCCTAGATAGGCCAAGCTTTGCTCAGCTAGCCAAACCGTACTATAGTTTGGGTGTTAAGTGTTCTGCCCATAGCAGCTCCTGGTCCACATAGATTACAAGAATCCACCATGCCATGATCTTCTGGACTGTGTCACGTGGACTTCTACCATGTAGTACCATTTCTGAAGACCACAATACGTCCGAAACTAGTAGGATTTTGCTAAACTTTCTCTTTGTGGACAGTACTTTGGAAATTAATACGTTGAAACAAAGATGATGAAGAAGCCAAAACGGCTAGATCTTACGTAATTATTTCTTGGTCTACATTTATCACCCAACAAGAAGCAATTTTTGTGCCGAGGATGGAGTAAGCCCAAGAGGGGGTGAGCTAGTTCATCTTGTTCTAAGTCCCTGTGGACTTTTACCGCATTGACACCAATAAACACCCCATATTGCAACTGTGTGGAGATGACTGATGTAAAAGCGCGAGAACTGACTCGGCTATAACCGTGTAGTGAAGTTTGGCAACAGCGTGCGTGTCAGTGATGAATGGCGAGGACTGCGGAGTCATCCCGTGAGCACAATACAGAGGCTTTAAATATTAATGTTAAACCAGCATAACGCATTAAGGGCTATTTATCAGCAGACAGCAAAATGACATGTGTAATTCATATAGGACCGCATTCCCATAAGCCTCCCCCCAAACACTTCATAAAGGATCAATGTATACAGAAAGCCTTGTTAAATTTGCATTAAGCCTATGCTCAGCATCCCAGGTGATAAAAGCTGATAATATCAATCACTTACAGGTACGTACGAGTTTCCGGAGAATTCCCGCACAGAAAATTTCTAAAGTATGGTGAGCATTGCATCAGAGATTCTTTAGGACTTAATAATAAATAATAATTGGCCTTCACCAAGATCTCGAGCTGTGGAGATTTGATGGATGAACGCTCTGTGGGAAGATCGATCTTGTACAAGCCTAGATAGGTCCACCAGGGTCTTCTTTGCCGTTATCTTGATTGTATCAAGAAATCGACTTGTTGATCTTCCTCCTCTCCTTGTTCCTTCTATTCTTCTGACCATGATGTCCTTCTCCAGTGATTGCTCTCTTCGTATGATGTGTCGGAAGTCGTTGTTGGTGATCCTGGTTTTGAGTGACATATCTGGCTTGATTTGTTCCAAAATTGATTTGTTTGTTCTTCCTGCCATTCATGGTATTATTAAGATCCTTCTCCAGCACCACATTTTGAAGGCATCGATTCTTCTGTTATGTTTCTTTATCATTCAGGTTTTGCATCCACATGTTAAAACAGAAAAGACCAGACTATATACAGTTGTGCTCAAAAGTTTACATATCCGGCAGAATTTTTGATTCTTGGCCTTTTTTCAGAAACTATGAATGATAACACCAAAACTTTTTCTCCACTCATGGTTAGTGGTTGATTGAAGCCATTTATTGTCAAACTACTGTGTTTTCTCTTTTTAAATGACAACCCAAAGCATCCAAATGACACTGATCTAAAGTTTACATACCCTGGTGATTTTCGCCTGATAACAGGCACAGAAGTTTACACAAATGGGTTTGACTGGCTGCTAAAGGTAACATCCTCACCTGTGACCTGTGACAAATGCCAGGAAAATTGTTCGGGATGAAAGAAAAACCCACAAATAACATCAGCTGAAATACTGGACTCTCTAAAAACTAGCGGTGTGGCTGTTTCAAGATGCACAATAAGGAGGCAATTGAAGAAAAACGGGCTGCATGGTCGAATCGACAGAAGAAAGCCATTACTGCGCAAATGCCACAAAGTATCTCGCCTACAATACGCAAAACAGCACAGAGACAAGCCTCAAACCTTCTGGAACAAGATAATTTGGAGTGATGAGACCAAAATTGAACTTTTTGGCCACAACCATAAATGTTAAATTTGGAGAGAGGTCAACAAGGCCTGTGATGAAAGGAACACCATTCCTACTGTAAAGCACAGAGGTGGATCACTGATGTTTTGGGGATGTGTGAGCTACAAGAGCAGGGGAAACTTGGTCAAAGTTGAAGGAAAGATGAATGCAGCATGTTATCAGCAAGTACTGGAGGCAAATTTGCAATCAGCAGCCCGGAAGCTGAGCATGGGACGTACTTGGACATTCCAACATGACAAAGATCCAAAACACAAGGCCAAGTCGACCTGTCATTGGCTACAGCAGAACAAAGTGAAGGTTCTGGAGTGGCCATCTCAGTCTCCTGACCGCAATGTCATTGAGCCACTCTGGGGAGATCTCAAGTGCGCAGTTCATGTTGATAGCCCAGGAATTTACAGGAACTGGAGGCTTTTTGGCAAGAAGAGTTGACAGCTTTACCATCTGAGAAAATAAAGAACCTCATCCACAACTACCACAACACTAAAGACCTCAAGCTGTCATGGATGTTAGAGGGGGCAATACACGGTATCAAGAAATTGGGTATGTCAACTTTTGATCAGGGTAATTTGGCTTTCTTCTGGCGACTCGACCATGCAGCCCATTTTTCTTCAAGTGCCTCCTTATTGTGCATCTTGAAATAGCCACACTGCTAGTTTTCAGAGAGTCCAGTATTTCAACTGATGTTATTTGTGCGTTTTTTTTCCCATCCCGAACAATTTTCCTGGCATTTGTCACAGGTCACAGGTGAGGATGTTACCTTTAGTAGCCAGTCAAACCCATTTGTGTAAACTTCTGTGCCTGTTATCAGGCCAAAATCACCAGGGTATGTAAACTTTTGATCAGGATCATTTGGATGTTTTGGGTTGTCATTATGATTTAAAAAGAGAAAACACAGTGGTTTGATAATAAATGGCTTCACCCAATCACTAACCATGAGTGGAGAAAAAGTTTTGGTGTTATCATTCATATTCTCTGAAAAAAGGCCAAGAAAGCAAAAATTCTGCCAGGGTGTATAAACTTTTGAGCACAACTGTACGAGTTGTGTCTTCGTCACCAGTTAAAAGTTCCTCGATTTGAAGACATTGTTCAGTGACTTCATTGTTGATTTTCCCATAGCTATTCTCCCGACTACGGGCAAATCAACAGGACTCAGGACTTCCTGCAAAATAATCCCATAAAAAAAACACACAAAAACTCTATAACGTGTCCCTCCTCAGCTCGAGATGGTTGCCTCCAGACAGCGATAGAGGGCATTAAACCCTGCATCTCATGTTAACATAGTTGCCTTGCAGAGATCCAGGATTCAAGTCCAACCAAGACCAAAATCTGCATGCAGTTTCTACTCTCCTACATGGTTTTTATGGGTTTTCTTCTGACTTCTTACAAAATTGGCTCTAGTTATAACCACGTGAAATCACGACAAACTATGCAAAATTCTGCAGAATATGTTATTAATATTTAACCAGGAAAATATTACAAAAAGCCATGGCTGAATGTGTAAACATGGAAAAATTACATATTTCTTGGATGTACCATGTCATTTTATGAGGTATTACCAGTGGAATAGGGTTTTGGAATTTTTCAGTCTGAAAAGCGACTGTAAACTCCTTCATCTTTGATGGCTGAATTTCCCCTCTAACTGGGAATACTACTGTATCATTTAAATAGTAAACCTTAATGTACCTTAAAGAGATATTGCCATCTCTAAAATCCAATATGTAGTACTAAAATTAGAAATGTAGCATAGTTCTCATGATTCACTATGTTGTTTACCCCATGTGCAGGGCATTGCAGTAGCTTAGGTATCCATGGTTACGAACACTAACAACTAATTGTCAATATATGAGTGGTTGTAACCATGGATACCTAAGCTACAGCAATGCCCTGTACATGGGGTAAGTGACCTAGTGAATCATGAGAACTATACTACATTTCTAATTGGAGGTATTTGCTAATTTTATTATTACACCTACTACATACTGGATTAGGATCTTGGAGATGGGAATACCTCTTTAAAGACTAAATGTGTCCTACCATCAAGTAACGTGCAAATAAGTTGCCGTTGTAAGAAATCTGAGGTATAACGAGGTGTAGTGTGGTCCTACAGGGGTATGTTGGTGCGGCTCAATAAAACACGGATTTTGGTAAAAACTTACCTGTAAAATCCTTTTCAGCGAAGGAAGGAAGAGAGACACAGTATTCATTACTGATGGGTAGGCGGAGCCCCAGATCAGGATGTTACCTCAGATCAAAAGAGTGCTGACTGGCTGGCCCCTCCAGCTCGGGCTCCTCCTACTCAGCTCCAGTCGTACCAAAGCTTTTAGGAAAAGAGCCAAGATCACCAGCGGAGCAACATAACCCCTTCTGAAGGAACTTCAGAGAAAAAACACAAGGATACAGGTTATGCATGCAAAGAAAGCCAAAAACCACAGAGTTCCAGGTACTACTCACGGAACCTGACTACTGCGATGAGCTGGCGATGCTGGAACAGAGCCTTAGCGCGCTGACCTCAGCCCAGATAATCGCTATCAGATAAGGGTCGCGCTGCATCTGAAAACATCAACACACTTCTGCCTTGGGAGGGTGCTGTGTCTCTCTTCCTTCCTTCGCTGAAAAGGATTTTACAGGTAAGTTTTTACCAAAATCCGTGTTTCAGCTGCAGATGGAAGGAAGAGAGCCACAGTATTCATTACTGATGGGACGTCCCAAAGCAGTTCAAAAATAAGGGTGGGAAAAACCAACAAAAGGCAGAAACCCAACAACCTTAACAACAAAGCGCAACCAGCGCTAAACACAAGTTCATCCAGAACTTTAAACTACAGCTGCCTGCAGGACCCTACGTCCGAGGGCTGCATCAGCGGAAGCACTGACGTCCACTTTATAAAACCTTGTAAACGTGTGGACAGAGCGCCAAGTTGCCGCTCGGCAGAGCTGCACTGCCGAGGCACCTTGATGAAAAGCTCACGATGAGGCCACAGCTCTCGTGGAATGGGCTCGAATCTTAATCGGGCAAGATTCACCCCGAAGGCGGTAAGCCTCCAAAATAGCTGACCGGATCCAACGAGCTATAGAATCCTTGGAAGCTCGTTGACCACGCCGACGACCTGCTGGAACCACAAACAGGGAGTCCGTCTTACGAAAACCTTGAGTAATAGATAGATAAAACTTCAAGGCCCGCACTAAATCCAATGTGTGTAAATCTCGCTCTTTCGCATTCTTCGGATCCGGACAGAGTGAAGGCAACACAATATCCTGGTTAACATGAAATTGTGACACCACTTTAGGCAAAAAATCACCCCGAGTGCGAAGCACTACACGATCCGGAAAAAACTCCAGAAAAGGAGGCGAACAAGAAAGAGCTGCCAACTCAGAAACTCTCCTCAAGGAAGTGACTGCAACAAGGAAAGCCACCTTCCAAGAAAGTAAAGAAAGGCTAGCAGAAACCATAGGCTCAAAAGGTTTATGCTGAAGAGCCTCCAAAACAAGGTTGAGCCGCCAAGGAGACACGGGAGCCTTCCGCGGCGGAAACTTACGAGATATACCTCGGAAAAAGGAGAGCACGTCTCTATTTGAAGCAATGGTTCTCCGGAACAATAAAGACAGAGCAGAAATCTGACCTTTCAGAGTGCTGACTGCCAAACCTTTGTCTAGCCCACGCTGCAGAAAAGCCAACAGGTTGGGAATGGAAAATTTTCTCGGGTTCCGAGAGGACCCCAAACACCACGAAAAGAAGGTTTCCCAAATTTTGTGGTAAATCCTAGTAGTAGCCGGACATCTTGCAGCACGAAGGGTAGCAATGACCTCGGCTGAGAAACCTCTACGGGTCAAGATTTCGGTCTCAAGAGCCACGCCGTCAAACGCAGGGACATCAAGTCCGGATGACAAACGGGCCCTGAGTCAACAAGTCCGGTTGAAGAGGGAGTGGAAAAGGAGGTGCCGCCAACAGCGACATTATTGTCGAGAACCACACCCTTCTTGGCCAGTCTGGAGCTATCAAAATAGCTGGAATTCTCTCTAGTCTGATCCGACGCAGTACTAGAGGAAGTAAGGATATCGGCGGGAATACATAGATCAGCTCGAACTGATCCCACTGAGCCACTAGAGCATCCACCGCCACCGCCTTCGGGTCCTTGTACCTGGACATGAATGTCGGTAACTTGGCATTGGACCTGGATGCCATCAAATCCACTTGGGGGGTTCCCCAGCGAGAGCACAGTAGTGCAAAAACTTCCGGGTGAAGGCTCCATTCCCCGGGATCCATCCTTCTGCGACTGAGAAAGTCCGCTGTAATATTCTGAACCCCTGGAATGTGAATCGCCGAAATGGCTGGTACACTGGCCTCTGCCCAAATCAGAATTCGGGACACCTCTACCATGAGTCTGGAACTCCTTGTCCCACCTTGGTGATTGATATACGCGACAGCCGTCGCATTGTCTGTCTGCACTCGGACTGGCAGACCGCTCAAAGGGACCGTCCAATGTTGGAGGCAAAGGAAAATCGCCCTCAATTCCAGGATGTTGATCGGAAGAAAAGACTCTTCCGATGACCATACCCCCTGAATCCAGAGATTGTTCCAAACACCCCCCCAGCCCGTCAGGCTGGCATCGGTGGTTATGACTGACCACTTCGGAGGGAGGAAAGACTTCCCCAGGGAGAATGCCCCTGGACGTAACCACCATTCTAGAGAATCCCGCACCGCGCGAGAAATGGTGACACTGCAATCCAGCGATTGCGACTGGTTCCATCGACTCAAGATGAACCTTTGGAGAGTCCTGGAATGGAACTGGGCAAAAGGAATTGCCTCCATGGACGCCACCATCAGTCCCAGAAGACGCATACACTTCCGTAGGGACATTGCCGTTGAGGATTTCATAATCTGTACATGTCGAAGAAGACATGACTGTTTGTCTGGTGGTAGGGAAACTACCGACCGAAACGTGTCGAGATGCATTCCCAAAAAGAGGATTGTCCTCGATGGTTCCAGGGACGACTCTCCCAATTGACCAGCCAACCGAAGTCCTTCAGAAACTGAAGAGACAAATCCCGAGCCGTCAACGCCTCCTCCTCCGAGGAAGCCACGATCAAAAGATCGTCCAGATAAGGGAGAATCGTAATCCCCTGTCTTCGAAGGATTGCCATGAGGGGCGCCAGAATTTTTGTAAAGACCCTTGGCGCTGAGGCTAAGCCGAACGGCAGAGCCACGAACTGGTAATGATTCTGACCTATGGCAAATCGAAGAAAGCGCTGATGAGCCTTTCCGATGGGAATATGCAAATAGGCGTCGCGAATGTCGATTGACACCAGAAAATCGTTCTGTGACAGAGCTGCCACAACGGAACGAAGCGATCCATGCGAAATTTCCGGGCATGGACATGCCGGTTTAATCGCTTGAGATCCAGAATCGGGCGAAATTTGTTCTCCTTTTTGGGAACTATAAAAAGGTTGGAATAAAAACCTTTCCCTCGGTCCTCTGACGGAACCGGTATCACTACACCCTTTTGTAGCAGAGATTCGACCTCTCGCTGTAGAGCGACAACAAGCTCGGGTTCCGACGGAACGTGAGATTGACAAAAAACATTTGGGGGTCGAGAAGCAAACTCTATGAAATAGCCTGCCGACACTATCCGCGTTACCCAGGAATCTGGAACGCGAGCCATCCAAGTCTCCTTGAAAAGAAGCAGGCGACCCCCCACTCGAGAATCCTCGAGTGGACCCCTGGCGTCAATCCGACTTTGCGGGCTTCTTGTCAAGTTCCCGCTTGTCCTGGCGGAAACTCTGCTTCCAGGGAGTACGAGTTTTCTGAGAGGATTTCTTTCCTGAGAAGGAAGGACGACCCGATCCCCACGAGGAGTGACTAGATCGTCCTCGGCCCCGAAAGGACCGCCGACCACTATAGACACCAGGCTTACTGGACACCGAGGCCATGGCCCTACGCTGTGGTAATGCTGATTCCTTCGCCTTAGCCTTGGAAATCAGCTCTGTGAGGTCGGATCCAAAAAGATGGCCACCCTTGTAAGGTAAGGCCAACAACCCTTGTTTGGAAACTGCGTCCCCGGCCCACTGTCTGAGCCATAAAGCTCTTCTGACTGTGACCGCTGAAGCTTGCGCTTTGGCCAGCAGAGATGCCGTATCCAGACCGGCATCAAAGATATAACAGGCTGCCGTTTCTAACCATTCACAAGTTTCCCGTATCTCAGATAACGGAGATTCATTTTGCAACTCCGTCTTCAGACGTGCCAACCAGCTTAGAGAAGCTCTAGCAGCACACATGGATCCTAGCACTGCTCGAAATCCATGACCCGCAGCCTCATAGCTTGCTTTTGCCGCCAATTCTGCCTTTCTATCCAAAGGCTCCTGTAAGCTCGCTTTTCCCTTAATAGGGAGTAGTGAGGATTTACTAAGCTGAGATAAAGACACATCCACTTCAGGAGCAGAAGTCCAATTAGCCTTTAACTCCGCAGAGCAAGGATAAAGTGTATCAAAGAAATGCGTTCCATGAAAACGCTTATCTGGACATAGACGTTCCTCCTCTATTACACCATTAAGCTCATCCAGAGCTGGCAATGTTGTGCGCGAAGCACGGGACTCCTGGAACATGCGTGCTGATTTACCAGGACGACTAGTTACCTCCTCCGGTAACTGTAATATATCTCTCATGGCTTCAATCAATGCCTCCGTACGCTTCGCCATAGAGGAACGCCCCTGCGGCTCGTCCGCATCTGAATCGGATATTTCTCCATCCGAATTTAAAGGGGAACTCTGCCCAATATCAGATACATCTGACTCGCTCCGTGTAGAGGCCGGTAACGGCCTGCGTCGCTTCCTCTGAGAGGAATTAGCAGACACATATTGACCTAAAAGGTCAGACAAGTTGTTGATCGATCGAGCGATATCGTCCAATTTTCCACCGCTGTCGACCGCAGCGCTAGACGCCGTGGAGGTCTGCGTATCTGATTGCCGCAATGGCACTGGGACGTGATCCGCGGCATCTGAACTCTGTTCAGACATGTCTCACCTGTATGAGCAGGTCAAAGCGGTAATACCAGCAAAAACTATGCGGGTTTTTTTTTTTTTTTTTAAACGCTGAAGGGTTAACGCTCCACCAAGCAGGGTTACCCCAGCGGTATTCAGTCAAAAAATTTAGCTGGTAGAAATAACCCTCAGAGGGGTTAATATTGCAAACTCACCACAATATATATATTTGTGAGCCCCAGCCAATTTTTATGTCTCTGATGAGACTGCAGCTGCAGGATAGCGATCGCTGCGCTGCGGGGTGAGGAATCAGCACTCACCCAGCTGGCCGTGGTGTCTTATGAGGAGAGGAGCGGTCTGAGGAGCCCAGGAGCCTGTGTAATGGCCGCCACAGTGAGGGAGTCGCAGGAGAAACGCCAGAGCGCGCGTCTTCCTGCTCAGAAGACCGGGAATATTTAGGCCACGCCCCCCGCCAGCTCGAATATTGAGCGCGAACTCCCCCGCTCCTGCTCCCTCTCTGTCCTGCAGGTATCTGCCTGCGGACAAAAAATCACCACATCTACTTGTAACAGCGCTGTCACAGCAGCGCTGAAGCATACTGACATACATGTAGTAGCGCTGTCACAGCAGCGCTGAAGCATACTGACATACAAGTAATAGCGCTGCTCATTCAGGCGCTAAAGCACTCACACATAATTATATCAAAAATTTGTGTGGAGTACTCACCAGCCAAGGCGCCACAGGGACCCTCAGGGGTTTCTGGCGCTGTGCCCATGCTTCCCCCCAGGGCGAAGAACGCAGTGACCGCACGTGTGGTTTGCGTCCCGCCAGGGAAGCTCTCCTCATCCCCCAGGGCCGGCAAGGATTCTGCAGGGACTTTGAGTAAATACAGATCCGCCAAGGGAGAGGTTGGGGTACAGCAGCGCTGGTACCCCTGAGACCTCTAGACCAACTAGTGATCCAAGTCTCCTGTCCGAATATAAAATAATAAAATCTTCTGAGGAGCTGCATTAGCAGCGACCATCCTCTGGACCTCAAATCTTAGACTGGAGCTGAGTAGGAGGAGCCCGAGCTGGAGGGGCCAGCCAGTCAGCACTCTTTTGATCTGAGGTAACATCCTGATCTGGGGCTCCGCCTACCCATCAGTAATGAATACTGTGGCTCTCTTCCTTCCATCTGCAGCTGAAACTGGTAATATGGTCATCGATATAAATCCTTCGCACAAAAAAAAAAAAAAAAAAAAAAATAAAAATTAAAAGCTACCTGAAAGGCTTGGAGACAAAGAAGAAAAAAAAAAGAAGAGAGTGTCAAGAAAGCTTTGGGCAAAGGCCCAGGGTCTCTAGAATATTTATACCCCTGGAAACTTGAGCTCAGGAGGAAAAAAAAAAGACATTTTAATGAGTCTAAAAAAAAAATTCCCATTGTGCTTCCATGCATTGCGGTAAGATTGCCATTCACGTCTCAAACAAAAGGAGAAACAGGTGTTATCCTCTATGAGCATCTTTTCAGCGCCAGCCTTCCCCATTCCATGTGCACAAAGCAACACGCAAACCTCATTAACTCCAGAGTAAAGACTAGCCGGTAACAAGAAAGAAATAAACAAGGTAAAAAAACACCTTAATGTGATAAGAGCGATAGATCTGTAGAGTCAGATCGTGCATAAATAAAATTACTGACAGAATATGTATTGTAGAAATACACCTTGTGTTGTGTGCGGCTAATCCTGGGGAACCGCCGGCCTGGGTAAAGTGAGGATGTCAGATCTCGGGAGATGTAATAAGGTCAAGACCCACCAGTAAGAGCCAGAAGAACTCTGTCTGACGTCAATTTGGACAACTTGGAGAAAAATAAATTTGTAAAGTCAAAATGTCTTCAGTGGATATGAGCATGCATAATTTATGGTATACACAGCATCGGCCTCCATTATTCATGTCATCGGACCACAGCGGGAACCTCAGTCAGACAACTGTTTTGTTCGCGGTTTAGATCATCGGTGCCCCGTCCAGAATGGAGAACACATCGGAGAAGCCTCGCTGACATACTCTGATGGCTCGGAGAGCACTCAATTATTAAGTACAAAGTGTGCGTCTATCCACATACACTCCTTATCAATGAAACTGCAGCACCAATAAGGAAAAGCCACGGCATTATGGAAATCTCAGGATGGATAGACATGATAATGATGAAAAAATGGAAAGATTGCTTTCTTGTGTTACTCAGTATGGATGAGCAGAAATCCCTGCACTTATGTTCTGCCAGGCTGAATGCATTTGGGCAAATCATCAAGATCCATTGTTGGCAGCTCCTATCTACTTGCCGACCAATGATTTCCCGTATGTGCTCGATAGGAGAATAATCAGGAGATGTTGCAGGCCATGGGAGCACGTTTAGGCCCTGCAAGCTGATCACAGTAGCACCAGCAACATATGGCCTGGTGTTGCGGAGTCGAAAAATGGCTCCTAAGAAACATTAGCGAAATGTCCGTAACACTTGTTCTACGATTGAACCCGTCACTGTTAACTTTGTCTTTGCCGCTTTAAACCTCACAAAAGCACTAAAGGGGATCACCGGTATTTCCCGCTAGGCCTCAAGTCCCAGATTGATGAGTTACTTGGTACAAAGTGCACTCGCTTGTCACACTGCAGTCTTCGTTCCTGAATCACAGCCCCGGTCCCCACTCTGTAACGTACATCGACGCTGAAAGTAACGGCTCACACGCAGTGGCCTGGCGGTCTTCCTCAAACCCGGCTTTGCCTCACTCAATTCAGACCCTAGACCCCTGGTCTCAGTTCACCCTGAATTTGTCTCTCATTTCTTCTTCCAAAGTTGGATATTCGTTCTTCCCTTTCAGTTAGTCAATGGTAATGACGGCTGTGAGCAGACTCCACTGTGCCGCACATCCGTCCTGACACAGGTACAGGCATACACTGACTGCCTTCTTTGCCTTCCAGGGCTTTTATAATTATTAACTGCGCCACAGTTGTCACCTAACCCGGTGTCTTCTCAATCCCCTACCTGAGGGAACATACACTTTCCCCTTTAGGTTCATACAGTTCTTTTTGCTTTCACTTTCTCTTTCATCCTTGATCGGAAGGTGGTGGTGGTGGTGTTTGCCCATAGATACTTGGCTTTAAACACTACTATATGTGTTTCTTCACTTCTCCATCCCCTTACATTTGCACAACATTGGGCTACGAGCAAGAAGTCCAGCTGCAGATTGACGGTTGACCTCATGCTACCGTTCGCAAAGGCTGCCATGGTGGAATGGAGATCTATGATCTTCAGGGATTAGTCCTGATGGTACCTTGGACGCAATGGCAGCTGAAGATTGATCCAGACAACATGTGGTCAACGTCCTAAGAGGGCTTCAAGAGGGAACATCTGACTCGTATGACTCCTGGGAGTATGGTGTGGGGTGACAATGTACGCGAGCCGGACTAATCTAGTCTTCATTACAGGTACACTAATAGTTCGGTGATACATTGATTTGGTGATGAAACCAGAGGCATGGCCAATTCTCAAAAATGTTCCAGGAACTGTTTATCAACATGATAACATCAGTCCACAAGTTGCTGGTGCTACTGTGAACACCTTGCATGACCTAAATGTGCCACCATTATGGGCCCCGTCTCACATAGCAAGATCGCTAGCGAGATCGCTGCTAAACAGATCTCAGCAGAAATCTCGCTATGTCTGATACGTACCAGCAATCAGGCCCCTGCTGTGAATCGCTGATCGTGTCAGAAATGCCTGGACTTTTTTTTTGATCGCTGGTCTCCCGCTGGCCAGCACGCATCACTGCGTGTGACAGGCAGGAGACCAGCAATCAGCTGGTAACCAAGGTACACATCGGGTTTCCAGGCAAGGGGCTGTGCCTAAAAAACCCGATGTGTACGTTGGATACCAGCGCGCTGCTACAGAGGAGCTGGTAACCAAGGTACACGTCGGGTTTCCAGGCACCGAGCAGCGCCTGGAAACCCGACGTGTACCTTGGTTACCAGCTCCCTGCATCAGTGCGCTGGTATCCAACGTACACTGCGGGTAACTATGTGACGTTACCCGCAGTGTCGCTGTCCCAGATCGCTGCCTGAGGCTGCCTGTTTGGCAGCTCAGCAGCGATCATGTAGCGACACACCAGCGATCCTGATCGTTGTCGGGATCGCTGGTGTGTCGCTATGTGAGAAGGGGCCCACAGAAAATAGCCAGAGGGAGAGATGGTGACAACAATAGAACAGTATATGCAGATTTGAGGTGGCCACCCATCACATTTCTGGATTGTTGCCATATAATGGCCCAGTTACATTCTGCCAGATTTTACTTTTCAAAAAGCTGAAAAAGACAACAAACATCAGATGTCATCGAGGAAAGTGGAAGTTCACAAAAGGAAAAGTATTAATTTCAGTAATGTTTACGTACTCATCTGACATTTACAGCTACTCACGATTGTCCAGGAGACAAATGTGCATGCCCAGACGCCACTTAAAGGGGTATTCCCATCTCCAAGACACTATATCAATATGTAGTAGGTGTAATAATACTAATAATATTAGCAAATACCTCCAATTAGAAATGTGGTATAGTTTTTCTTATTCGCTATGTCTCTTTCCTCATGTGTAGGACCTTAGGTATCCATGGTTATCACCACTAGTAACTAGCTGTCACTTTATCAGTGGACATAATCATGGACACCTAAGGTCCTGCAATGTCTGCACATGATGAAAACTATACTACATTTCTAATTGAAGATATTTGCTAATATTAATATTATTATTACATCTACCACATATTGGGATAGGATCTTGGAGATGGGAATACCCATTTAATTCAAAGATCTTAGAGATGGGAATACGCTATTAATTCAGAGCAGCAGATAACAGGGATTCTGTACTTGAGATAAGCGTGGGTCGCCATTTACAGCAACCTGTACTGTATCTCCATAGCATGCAGCTCATCCTTAGGAGAGGACATGTACAGAGGAATCGGAGTGAGGATCTTAGTTCAGTACATTATATGGGTGTTCTAAACATTAATGAAATTCATCTACTGAGTATTTCAGGTTGGGTTCAGTATCCAGAGCCCTGAGGATGATACTGCATTATAAGTTAGGTGCCCTTAAGGAATCGCATCCACTATTTGACAAGTCTTGTGCCACAAGCCTTTGTGTAACACGTAAGGATGTGTGCGGATCCACGTCAGTGCATTACGCCTCTGTGCGGGATTTCCATGCCCCAGCACTTGCTCAGCCTGTAGGATTAGGAAGACAGCTCCACGCGCTGCTGACATAGAAAGCAGAAAAGGGCATTTGGACGACTTTCATTATTACGGTTTTATTAAAACTTCACTTCAACGTGACACTTTAGCAGAGCTCTACATACGTAGCTGCTGCTTTTCACCATCATTGCCATTGTCATTTTCCTGGACTTTCCGTAGGCTGTTCTGACCCGGAAAAACATGTGCAGCTCACATGAAAAGTACTTCAGCCCGATGATGCTTCATTAAAAAAGAAAATACACTCCACAACAAGGAAATTACAGCACCAAGAAGGAAACGCTGAGGAATTATAGAATCACAGGATGGATAGACCTTATACAGATCTGCAAATGATGAAAACATGGAATCAAAATTCCACAAAACATCTCAGTTTATTCAGTGTGGAGTATGAGTGTCACGTGCAAAAATCCCCGAACTTACAGCCTCGGCTGCTACCAGTGAGGTCAATACTGAATGTCTGGGGAATGTTCTGCCACGCTGAGTAAACTTGGGAAAATCATCAAGATCCACTGCTGGTAGCTCTTTAACATTTGACGACCAATGTATTTGCATTCCAGGTACATGAAGAGCTGGATATTACATTGATTTGGTGGTGAACGCAGTGGTACGGTCATTTCTCCAAATTATCCCTGGAGTCATTTTTCAACACAAAAAACGGCAGTCCGCATGTTGCTCGTGCTACTGTGAGCAACCAGGAAGATAAAAGGAGAAAAGAAAAACGGGATAAGGAAAAAGCAAAAAAAAAAAAAAAAAGAAGGGAGAAGAAAGGAAGAAGAAAAAAATAAAGTAAAAAAAAAAAAGAAGAAAACAGGAAGGAAAAAGAAAAATGAAAAAAGGAAGAAGAAAAAAAGAAAAAAAGTACCGTAGAAGACAAAATAGAAATGGAAGACTGAAGTAGAAAAAAGACGGATTTTGGTAAGAACTTACCTGTAAAATCCTTTTCAGCGAAGGAAGGAAAGGAGACACACTAGTAATAACTAGTGGGTAGGCGGAGCCCAGATAGGATTGACACCTCAGATTAAAAAAGGGTGTTGACCGGCCCCTCCAGCACGGGCTCCTCCTACTCAGCTTTCTCCAGTCGTACCCAAGCTTACGGAAGAGCAATATCACCAGCGGAGCAACATAACCCCTTCTGAAGGACTTCAGAGAAAAAACATAAAAGAACAGGTTATGCATGCATTTGATAAAAAAACACACAGTTCCAGGTACTACTCACTGGACCTGACCACTGCGATGAGCTGGCAATGCTGGAACAGAGCCGTAGAGCGTCGACCTCAGCCCAGATAATCGCTATCAGAGAAGGGTCACGCCGCATCTGCAAATACAACAACACACTTCTGCCAAGGGAGGGAGCTGTGTCTCCTTTCCTTCCTTCGCTGAAAAGGATTTTACAGGTAAGTTCTTACCAAAATCCGTCTTTCAGCAGCAGGTGGAAGGAAAGGAGACACACTAGTAATAACTAGTGGGACGTCCCAAAGCAGTCCAAAATTAAGGGTGGGAAAAAACCAAAACGAGGCAGAATCCCAACAACCTTGATAAATGCGCAATAGGCGCCAAATACAAGTTAACTAGAACTTGAAACTACAGCCGCCTGTAGGACCCTACGTCCTAAGGCTGCATCAGTGAAATCACTGACGTCCACCTTATAAAAACTTTATAAACATGTGGACGAAAAAACGCCAGGTCGCCGCTCGGCAGAGCTGAGCTGCCGAGGCCCCTTGATAAAAGGCCCACGAGGAAGCCTCTGCCCTCGTGGAGAGAGCTTGAATCTTAATTGGGCAAGGTTCGCTTTTAAGTCGGTAAGCCTCCAAAATGGCCGACCGAATCCAACGAGCTATAGAGTCCTTGGAAGCTCGTTGACCACGCTGACGTCCTGCAAGAATCACAAACAGAGAGTCTGACTACTGAAGACTTTGAGTAACAGACAAATAGAACTTCAAGGCCCGCACTAAATCCAATGTGTGCAAGGCCCGTTCCTTTGCATTCCTTGGGCCCGGGCAAAGCGAGGGCAACACAATATCCTGGTTAACATGAAATTGCGACACCACCTTAGGTAGAAAGTCGCCCGTGTGCGAAGCACTACTCGATCCGGGTAAAATCCAGGAAGCAAGGCGAGCAGGAAAGAGCCGCCAACTCGGAAACCCTTCTCAAAGAGGTGACCGCCACTAGGAAGGCAACCTTTCAAGAAAGTAAAGAAAAAACTAGCAGAGCCCATAGGCTCAAAAGGCACATGCTGAAGAGCCTCCAAGACAAGGTTAAGCCGCCAAGGGGACACAGACATCTTCCGCGGAGGAAACTGACGGATTACTCCGCGAAAAAAAAAAGGGGACGCACGTCCCTACGCGAGGCGATATCCTTCCGAAACAGAAAGGATAGAGCAGAAATCTGACCCTTCAGAGTGCTAACTGCCAAACCCTTGTCCAGCCCGTACTGCAGAAAGGCCATTGGGAATGGACAAAATCCTCGGGTTCCTTGAAAAACCCGAACACCACGAGAAGAAGGCTTCCCAAGTCTTGTGGTAAATCTTAGAAGTAGCCGAACCTCTGGCAGCTCGCAGAGTGGCAACGACTGCGGCTGAAAAACCTCTACGGGTCAATATTTCGGTCTCAAGAGCCACGTCGTCAAACGCAGAGACTTTAAGTCCGGATGACGAAAGGGCCCCTGAGTTAACAGGTCCGGGCGAAGAGGAAGTGGGAATGAAGGTGCCGCCAAAAGCGACACCAGTGTCGAGAACCACGTCCTCCTTGGCCAATCCGGGGCTATCAACATAGCCGGGACTCTCTCCAGTCTGATCCGACGCAGCACCAGAGGAAGCAAAGATATTGGCGGAAACATAGATTAGCTCGAATTTGGTCCCACGGAGCCACCAGAGCATCCACCGCCACAGCCTTCGGGTCCTTGTACCTGGACATGAAGATCGGTAACTTGGCATTGAACCTGGATGCCATCAAATCCACTTGGGAAGTTCCCCAACGGGAACACAGCAGTGCAAAAATTTTTGGATGGAGACTCCATCCTCCGGGATCCATCTTCTCGCGACTGAGGAAGTCCGCCGTGATATTCCGAACCCCTGGAATGTGGACCGCAGAGAAGACTGGCACTCTGGTCTCGGCCCAAATCAGGATCCGAGATACCTCCACCATGAGTTTGGAACTCCTTGTCCCGCCTTGGTGGTTGATATACGCGACCGCTGTCGCGTTGTCTGTCTGCATTCGGACTGGTAGACCGCTCAAAGGGACCGTCCAGTGTTAGAGGCAAAGGAAAATTGCCCTCAATTCCAGGATGTTGATCGGTAGAAAAGACTCTTCCGATGACCATACTCCCTGAATCCAGAGATCGTTCCAGACACCCCCCCAGTCCGTCAGGCTGGCATCGGTGGATATGACCGACCACCTCGGAGGAAGGAATGACTTCCCCAGGGATAATGCTCCTGGACGTAACCACCATCCCAGAGATTCTCGCACCCTGCGAGAGATGATGACACTGCAATCCAGCGAAGCCTGCGATCGATCCCCAATGACTCAGAATGAGCCTTTGGAATGAATACTGGGCAAACGGAAGTGCCTCCATGAACGCCACCATTAAACCCAGAAGGCGCATACACTTCCGATGAGACATTACTGTCGAAGACTTCATAATCTGTACATGTCGAGGGAGACATGCCCGCTCGTCTGGAGGTAGAGACACCACTGCCCGTACCGTGTCGAAATGCATTCCTAAAAATAGGATAGACTGCGACGGTTCCAGAGACGACTTCTCCCAATTGACCAGTCACCCGAAGTCCTCTAGGAGCTGAAGGAATAGATTGCGAGCCGTCACTGCCTCCTCCTTTGAGGACGCCACAATTGAAAGGTCGTCCAGGTAGGGAAAAATCGTATGTCTACGAAGAATTGCCATGAGAGGCGCCAGAAACGTTGTAAAAACTCTGGGCGTTAAGGCCAAGCCGAAAGGCCGAGCCACAAACTGGTGATGGTCCTGACCTATGGCAAAACGAAAGAAGGGCTGGTGAGCCCTTCCGACTGGAACATGCAAATAAGCGTCGCGAATGTCGATTGACCAAAAAGACGTTCTGCGACAGGGCTGCCACAACGGAGTGAAGCGACTCCATGCGGAATGTTCGGGTGTGGACAAGCCGATTCAATCTTCCAGAATAGGGCGAAATTTGTCCTCCTTTTTGGGGACCACAAAGAGGTTGGAATAAAAATCCTCTTCCCCGGTCCTCTGCGGAACCGATGTCACCACACCCTTCTGCAGAAGAGAATCGACCAGTCGCAGTAGAGCGGCAAATAGTTTGGCTCTGAAGGAATGCGAGATTGGCAAAAAAACTGTCCGGGGGTCGAGAAAGAAACTCTATGAAGTAGCCTGCCAACACAACCTGTGTCACCCAGGCGTCCGACACATGGGAAACCCAAGTCGGTTTAAATTAGAGTAAACGACCCCCCACTCGAGAGCGCTCGAGTGAGACCCTGACTTCAGTCCGCCCTAGCGGGTTTTTTTGTCTGTCTTAACATAAGTTCTGTTTCCAGGGTATGCGGAATTTCTGAGAATTCCTTTTTTTTTTTTTTTTTTTAAAAAAAGAGGGGGACGACCCAAACCCCCAGAGGGTTGACCGGATCATCCCCTGAACCGAAAGGACCGCCGACAACTACCGGCACTAGTCCTGCCAGACGCAGAAGTCACAGCTCTGCACTGCAGTAAAGCTGTTTCTTTGCCTTTGCCTTGGCAATCAGCTCCGTGAGGTCAGATTCAAATAGCTGACCACTTTCTAAGCTAAAGATAGCAAACCCTGCTTGGAAACCGCGTTCCACTGTCTAAGCCACAGTGCTCTTCTGACTGTGACTGCCGAGGATTACGCCCTGGATAGCAGTGACGCAGTATCCTTCAACTTGAAAAGTCCATCTACCTCGATAGAGGGGATCCATCTTGCCACGCCGTCCTTAGACGGTCCAACCGGCTCAGGGGAACTTTACAAGTATACATAGATCCTTAATACTGAATCCATTAACCGTAGGCTTCGCAGATGGATATTGTTGCCATCTCCGTTTTTCTGTCCAGCTGCAGACTCGCCTTCCCTTTACCAGGAAGATTGCCAAGCTGGGATAAAGAGACATTCACTTCAGGAGAAGGGGTCCAATTAACAAACAACTCCGTAGAAAACGGATACAGTTTGTAAAGCCGTCGCGTCTATGCGACTCCTGAAAACATCCGGGCAGACTTACCAGGACGTCTAGTTACCTCCTCCGGTAACTGTAACGCCCTCATGGCTCCAATAGAAATCTTAGTACAGCCCATGAGAGAGGCAGAGTGTCCCTGCCGATCCTCCTTGTCCGAATCGGACATCTTCGCTACGCGAGAAGGAAGGCACCGATTTGTGTCGCTTCTTTGAGAGGATCTAGCTGACACCCAATAACCTAGAAGGTCAGACAGGCCATCATAGAAACTAGCGAGGGCCTCCATTTTGACACCACTGGAACCTCCGACCGCTGCGCATGACGCCGTCGAGGTCTGCGTGTCAGATACGCGAGACTGATCCTGTAGCGGATCTGGGAGAACTCTGACATTACCAGTATATGGCAGGTTAAACCTGTCAGTAACTAGAACAGTGTGTTTCTTAAAGAAAAAACAAACGCTGAAGGGTTAAAGCTCTTAAAGAGAGAGCTACCCCAGCTGTCTCCCATTAAGAGTTAACTGCCTAAGAAGGGGTTAAAGTCGCAGACTCCCCACAACCTTGATAATGAAAAGGGTGTGCGAGCCCCAAGCGCCTCTTATAAGGTCGCAGCTACAGGACAGTTATGCCACACTAAACAGAAAAACGTTCCACAAGATCGCTAAAAAATTGCGCTGTTTTGTATATAGCAATGACCGCCAAAGTTGTTAAGGAGATCGCTAACCGCTTATGCGATGTTAATGAGATCGCCCAGATTGGCAGCTACTAGCGACATTAAAAAATGATCACACAAACGATCGCATAGTATGCGTCGTTATGACGTAGCGGAACGTATAGTGGCAGTATTAATGTCGCAGACTCCCCACAACCTCTTTATTATTATTGAAAGAGTGTGCGAGTCCCTTATGCGACAACAGCTGCAGGACCGCGCAATCTGTCACTCATTAGTGCCCCAGACGGCGCCCGCGCTGTGGGGGTGAAGGGGTTAAGCTTCTGCTCGGCGGGTAGAAGCGACTCACCCAGCTGGTCACGGTTCTTGCCGGGAGGGGAGGGGAGCGATCCGGGGAGCTTTCAGCCTGCAGTGCTTTTCTGATCAGCAATGGCCGCCGCGCTCTGTCTCCGATGTGCTCCATGTAGAGGAGCCGGAAATGGAGACTGCAGTAAAGCTCGCGCGCTCAGAGCGGCGCGAAATTCAAAAATAAAAAAGCGCGCACTCCTCTCTTTCCCCGTCCTGCAGGCATCATCCTGCGGACATAAAAATACCAGTCACCGGCATGTATACTGTACAGCGGCTGCCGCAGCAGTCGATAAATCACTCACACATCACTTTAATAAAAATGTGGAGTACTCACCAGCCGAAGCGCCACAGGGACCCCCAGGGGTTTCTGGCGCTATGCCCATGCTTCCCCCAGGGCGGGGAACGCAGTGACCCCTGTGCGCGGTTTGCGTCCCCGCCAGGGAAGCCATCCTCATCCCCCAGGGCCGGCATGATTCTGCAGGGACCATCATCAGGGTAATACAGATCCGCCAAGGGAGAGGTGGGGGTCCAGCAGCGCTGAGACCCCTGAGACCTCTAGACCACTTCTGGTGATCCAAGTCTCCTGTCCGATTTAAAATAATAAAATCTTCTGAGGAGCTGCTTCCAGCAGCGACTATCCTCTGGGACCTCAAATTGTAAACTGGAGAAAGCTGAGTAGGAGGAGCCCGAGCTGGAGGGGCCGGTCAACACCCTTTTTTAATCTAGGTGTCAATCCTATCTGGGCTCCGCCTACCCACTAGTTATTACTAGTGTGTCTCCTTTCCTTCCACCCGCTGCTGAAAAAGAAGGAAAAAGAAAATAGGGAGAAAGAAAAAAAGAAAAAAAAAGAAGAAGAAGAAAAAAGAAGGAAGAATTACGGTAATAACGTATGCATTACACATAGTGGTGGCCACAGACAGCAAAATTTGCATTTTTTTATTTCGATTTTTATACCTTAAAAGTTTAACAGTGGTTAAAGGAGACCTTGCAGCATAATGCAGTTGCCTACCTCTAGCCCTTCCCTCCTCCATAGAATCTTATACGCACCAACTGATATCTTCAATGAACACAGATATTGAAAGATTTTATCCATAAATTGAGAGTGACTGATCAATCAGGGAAGAGAAAGAAGCAGACTTCTCTAAACAGATACATTGCTCATTTTTCCTGTGCACTATTGAGTTATGAAATAAAAAATAAAATGAAGGCTCCTCTTTTATCTATCCCTCTCCCCTATAGACACAGCACAGAATGCAATATTACTTGGCATTACGAGGATGCAGGTAGAGCGCGGTCTGCAGGGGACAGTTATGGGGATATTAGAAAGAGGAGCATCTGGTAAGATTATTAAAGAAAATGTCAAGAATGACGTAACAGATTGGAGCATGACCGGCACGCACTCCCGAGGCCGGCCCGCTGCAGGTGCACAGGGATTTATTTCATACAGGCCACAACCAGGTTGGAGAATAACAATGGCATCTATAGGGACCGAGCTTTCATATGTCAGCGAACAACGAAGGATAAATTGGCAGAGGATGCTGATGACCTGGAAGGTTACGTGTGATGCCTATTAGAAGACGACGAGACGCAACGAGAAAGCAACAAGGGGACCGGGAGGAAGATCAATGATGTCAACAAGTGACCGGAGAGGAGAACAATACACTGGAATTACTTCCACATTTCAGGTAAGTGCGGGTTATTAGAACGAAATGGTAGTGATTTATATCGTCTGATAAAAACACCCAAACAAGTAAGTGACATAGCGGGAGCTCCGGTCATTAGAGTGCAACATATAAGAAGAGAGTATAATGTAACCAAAATTATTCACTCTCCATCACAAATTAGGTTAATTAGTGAAAAAAAAATACAAAAATAAAAACTTTCTTCAATTTATTACAAGGTAAATATCTCAACACAACTGATATAACCGGAGGTTTCTCCAAATTCAGCACAAACTGTCAGGCTTACTGACTACGGCGGTCTCAGAATTATCTTACCTCTTCATTACAAGCGTCTTTAGTTTTTTACTAGAGCTCCTCTGTCTGTTATGACCTGCTGCAAGCATAATGCATAGCCAGACACAGGCTTCAGGTCACTAATATTCTTGGGTTTTCAAAAGAACAAGCAGAAGAAAAGTCCTTTTTGTGCTTTTGGATCAGAAAAGGTGGACATCTTAGGCAGTGATCACACATTGCATTTTTGCTGCATTTTTTTATGCAAATTAAAAGCTGCTCTTTAAAGTACCAGCAAAAGGTAGGAGAGGTCAGAAATCTAATCTACACTCTAGTTTTATTTTCCTGAGTGAATTGGAAAACTGCTGTGTTTTTGAAAACGTCAGCAGGTCAATTCTTTCAGATTTTTTACAGCTTTTTTTCACACATAGAAAGCCATGACTAAGTGCAAAAAAGCAGAAAAAACGCAACAAACAAAAAGTTTTGAAGCGTTTTTTACTAAAGAAAAAAAAAAAGTTTAAACCACAATGTCTTGGTGTCTTCATATGAGCGTGAATGTTAGTATTAGTAAAGTTTAATTAAATTAGTGATATGTCTTAAAGTAAACAGTGCTTGACCAATGTGTTAGGTAAACGGTGCCTCCTGTGCTTAGGTAAACAGCCTACCAACTCAATGCCCTACCAATGCGTTAGGTAAACAATGCCCTACCAACTCAATGCCCTACCAATGCGTTAGGTAAACAATGCCCTACCAACTCAATGCCCTACCAATGTGTTAGGTAAAAGTGCTTGACCAACGTGTTAGGTAAACAGTGCCCTACCAACTCAATGCCCGACCAATGTGATAGGTAAACAGTGCCCTACCAACTCAATGCCCGACCAATGTGTTAGGTAAACAGTGCCCTACCAACTCAATGCCCGACCAATGTGTTAGGTAAACAGTGCCCTACCAACTCAATGCCCGACCAATGTGTTAGGTAAACAGTGCCCTACCAACTCAATGCTCGACCAATGTGTTAGGTAAACAGTGCCCTACCAACTCAATGCCCGACCAATGTGTTAGGTAAACAATGCCCTACTAACTCAATGCCCTACCAGTGTTAGGTAAACAGTACCCAACCAACTCAATGCCCTACCAGTGTGTTAGGTAAACAGTGCCTGGCCAACTCAATGCCCGACCGATGTGTTAGGTAAACAGTGCCCTACCAACTCAATGCCCGACCAATGTGTTAGGTAAACTGTGCCCTACTAACTCAATGCCCTACCAGTGTTAGGTAAACAATGCCTTACCAACTCAATGCCCTACCAGTGTGATAGGCAAACCATCCAGACCAATTCAACTTCCCCCGCTGTTTTTACATTTTCAATTATGTATTTCTTCATAAAATCATATGAACTTTTTGGTTCAGAATAGTAACTATTTTTTCAGACATAAAATACTTATTCCACTAATAATTTGATCAAATTGCCCTTTTTTTAAAAAAAATGTTTTATGGTTTCACATTTGTCTTGCATCGGTGGCCTAACACCTTGTGTTGTTCATGCTTAAAAGGTGGAAGCAAAAATGAACTATGGGATCCTGAAAAATACAGCAAAAAATTCAGTAAAAATGCAGCAAGAAAAGGAACAAAGCCAGCAAAACCTTTCCTTCAGTATGCAGCTTTGTTACGGCCAAAAGATCAGGCTTGGCTGCAGAAAACTGCTAAGCCAACATGTGCACATTGCCTTAGAGTTCAGACATGATGAATTTCAATGTTTAGTATACAACTTGCTCGATGATTCCTACAATGAAGTATGGAAGTGACTCGATTCCTACAATAAAGCATGGCAGTGGCTCAATGATTCCTAAAATAAAGTAAGGCGGTGGCTCAGTCATGCCTACAGAAAGGTATGGTGGTGGCTCGGTAATGAATACAGAGAGGTATGGAAGTGGCTCGGTAATACCTACAGTGAAGCGTGGCAGCGGCTCAGTGAGATTTATAGTGAAGAATGGCAGCCGCTCGGTGATGTTTACAGTGAAAAATGGTGGCTCAATGATGCTTACAGTAGAGACTGGTGGTGGCTTGCTGATGTTTATAGTGAAAAATGGCGGAGGCTTGGTGATGCTCGGGCATTGCTTTGCTTCCCCTACACAGAATTCATCTTGCCCTTCAGATGCTGTAGAACTTCAATCAAATATCAGAAATTCCTAGGCCTTCTATGAAGAATATGAAGTTGGACTTTATTTGATCTTCAAACAGGACGAAGATCCCAACATATCTCAAACTCCACCAAGGTTTGATTTCAGAAGAACACCTGAAATATTCTGGACTTGATCCCCATAGAAAATCTTTGATGGTATTAGAAGTAGGCGCTGCAGCTCACAACCTATGAATAATTAGTGAACTGAAGGCCATTGCCTATGAGGAATGGGTGAAGATTCAATAGGAACGCAGCTAAAAGTCTGTGTCTGGTAATGCCTCATGTTTGCAGAAGGTCGTAACAGCCAGAGGGGCTCTACTAAGTATTAAAGATGCTAGTTCTGAAGGGGTGAAATCATTTTGATCGCAGGAGTATTTTTATTAAACACATGCTACTTTCCACAAGAATCTTTCTGAGGTCCTACAACTTAGCGCAGACAAATTTTTTATCCATCGAGCCGCGTTCACCTTAGGAAGATGAAAGTCACTAGAAAGTATAAAAAAAAAAAGGTCCTCTACCGAGTTCAATACACCCATCTATAGACCAAAATGGACATCCAGTCTTGTAAGAGGGTCTCCCGTTCTGGTGGATTCAATATTGATTAATTTGATACTATTTGCTTTACAAACCAAAAGAGCGGTTTTCATTCTACACAAAATAAATAAATAAAAGAACAAACTAAACTAAACAATATTATTTGTACCCTTACAATACTGATTCTGCACCATGAACTTTACCTTCTGTTGCCGGGAACAAGGTTTCCCCTTCACTTCTGGTCTCGGCCAGCTTTCCTGTCCTCAGCAGAACTTCGGCGAAGCTTTCCTGGGAATTGTTCTGGTATGCAGAGTACGTAGCTTCACCCTGACACAAGGTAACGAGCAAAAGAAATCAGAGAAAGACGCATTTACAGAAGCCAAATACAATGTGCGACTACGCAGAAGAGGCTCTCAGCCTTGTGTGCACGACAATGGAGCATTGTGCTACCAACGAGCGCTGCGTTCACAACGCTATGCGGAAAGCTTTTCTCGGCTATACTCATTACTTTAGCGATCGGTCTTTACTTTATTGGAAGTTTTCATCTACTTTCAGGATTATTTTGTAGCGTAGTGTTTAGAATGAACAAAAAAAATTGCTATGTGGAGACTGTCAGCAAGCAGCTGCCGGAGCGTGAACCATTCTGCCTACAAATCTGCAAAGCGCTTTCACGCTCAAAGAAATCCACTGTTTTTTTTTTTATCATTATGGGACCGCCTTTTCAAGTCCTTGGGGATCACAGCCATATCCGAAATGTTCAACCAGCCATACAAGTGCTAGATTACATGCTGGCCATTCATCGACGACATGTGCTGTGCCACCAGGGGCCACTAACACAGACGTGTCTCTCACCATTCCTCCATTCCAATATTGTAGTGAATTCCTACCAAGTCCTTAAAGGGGTTGTCCAGTCTAAATCGATAAGTCTGCAGTGACTCTGTGTGACTGCAGACTTAAGGATCCCCCCAGTATGCGCAGCGAGGGCTGCAGGGATTCACCGGTTTCAGACCCGGGACTGTAGGGTATGTATACGTTGGACATACTCCCTGAGAGAGAGAGAGAGAGAGAGAGAGAGAGAGAGAGAGAGAGAGAGACCTTGGACTCCGGATCAGTTTTCTGACGGATTTGTCAAAAATCTGGTCCGGCTCCATAGGTTTGCATTGTTTCCGGCCGCCTGAAGTGCCGATTCAGGCACTGTCAGGTGCCTCCGGAAAAAAAAAAAAACGTTACAAAAACCGTCTTGTCCGGCCGCCGGAATGTACAATTCCGACGGATCCGGCCCAAAACGGATGCAACGCAGTGACATCAGGCGCGATCCGGCGCTAATGTAAGTCAATGCTAAAAAAACGCATCCGCTACCGGATCCGTTTTTTTAGAAACACGCCGGATCGCGCCTGATTCAAAAAGCCTGATGTGTGAAAGAGGCCTTACTCATACATACCCCGGCTCAGAAACCGGCGAATCCCTGCAGCACAAAGTGCACGCGCTGTGGGGGTCTGCAGACTTATCGATTTGGACCAGACAACCCCTTTAAGGAAGCACTCCTCCTACTACCATCAAAGTGTTTATCCTCTTAATATACTGAAGTCATCATACTATACAGCACTGTGTGCTTACAATTGCTCATTTTGCCTTTCCACCCAGATAATTCCTCCCTTTTCTCTACTCTATGTAGAATCAGGAAGTCTCTTGTCCCTGCATTTATCACTTCCTTCTTCAACCCCTGCCCCAGCTTGTTCCTCCTCCCCCCGCCAGGGATGGTTGCAGTGATTAATGCAGGGAAAAAGGACCTCCTGTTTCTACAAAGAGCTTAGAAAGTTTCAGCTAGTCTGTTTTTAATCACGTGATGTAATAGATTTAATAGAAAAGAGAAGAAGTATCTGGGTAGAAAGGCAAAATGAGCAATTGTAAGTACACAGTGCTGTATAATATGATGACTGCAATATATTAAGATGACCAAATATTGGATAGTAGAGCTTCTCTAAAGGGAACACATATCTTGGTTCATACTCCCCAAACCACGGCAGCGTGAATCAGAGTGTGGCTCCATAATTGGCGCCACAGCATTAAAGAAAAAAAGACTAGTCCGGTGCCGCTTGTGGCCGCCTTCCCCCAGTGCCCCTCCAGGTGATTGACAAGTCTCTCTTCTATCAGTGTACTTCTCAATCACCTGGAGTGGTGCAGGAAGAATCCGGTCAGAGGCAAAGCTGGAGCAGTCTCACCTCCGACTAAAAATCCCGGACGGAAATCCTAACTGGTACGTTTCATAGAATCCTGCAGCCGTGCTTCGACTAATGCAGCCTTTGGTATGGGCAGCATGAATCAAGCGACAGGTTCCCTTAAGGTTATATACACCTTTGACATGGAATAAATGATTTTTACATGTTAGTGACTACCTTTAGGTAATAAAATTGCACCACAGAAACAGTTATGATCTTTAATAAACAATTGTCTCCATAAAATAGATTAAAAGATCCAATTAAAAAATATATAGGAGTCACTGGACTTTGTAACCTATTTCACAGAGACATTGTTTATTAGAGATTGTCTTTTTAAATATTTCTGAAGTTGTGGATTACGATCTGTTTCTATTGCGCGATTTCGTGCGTCGCTCACACCCTTCACTTCACTTTTCATTAGTTTAGCTTACTTTCTCATCCCTCTCTGACACTGTAGACACTTTCTCCCCATCCATGTTTTGGCGATCTGGGTACAACCCTCTTCATTTCCCTGCTGCTATCTCCAACACCCAAAGAAAAGAGGAGGAGTGCAGAGAGATATCCAAATCAGGAGCTCTGAGTAAAATAAAGGACTGACAGACTCTCTACAGAAGCAAAGTGGAAGAACATTTTTAATGAAGACTATTTAGAAAGTTGCTTAACTTTGCATTTTGGAATTAAATGAACGCTAAAAAAAATTCTGTGCGAAGGTGTACATAGCCTCTAATGAATAGAAAGGAAAGGTGAGGGTAGAGACATAGCAGATGTCCGATCTGGCTCACAGAGGATGCTCCCTGTTGAGGCACCCCCTCAAAGATGCCCATATGCACTAACAAGGAATATGGACAGGGGTTATCCTTTGGAAGACAGTACACAACAGAGAAATCTCTTGATGATGCTACCCAGAATTGCGGAGTTTAGTAGTTTCAATAGAATCAGTGTTTTATTAGCAGGAGATTATCACTAGAGGATTAGGTATCGCAAGCAGGACAGTCCAAGCTCATCTGTGTAACCGCACCCTCACAACCGATTGGTAGTTGCTGTGTACAATCAGGGGTGTGGGCGTGGTTATACACAGCGCAGCATTTAAAGCACTGCTACATTTACAATAGAGAAAACAGGGATTCTATGAAAACTGCACCAAGCAACCCAGTAAGTGACAGATCGCAGGAATCAGGGTCTCAGCCCCTTCATCAGATTACATAGCAAAACCTGCTGACAGATGCCTTTCAAATGGGTTATCTAGTTATGAAACATGTATGGCTTATCCTTAGGACAAGCCATCAATACTAGATTGTTGAGGGTCTGCCTATGGTCAGACCTCTAATCGTAGGTTTGAAGGGGATGTGGCGCTTCTGCAAACACCGCAGCTCTCAAGCGTTCACATTGGTCCGGATTTGCCTCTGAGGGATTTTATTTAGAGCGCCCATTCGAGTCATTGCAGCGGATTTGGAGCCGGTGCCCAACGGTGGATGTAACATTGACAGCTTATCTTACGGGCGCAGTCAGACGGCCATATAAGTCGGACTGATATCAGAAATCAATGCATGGACTGGCCGCAGCTCTCCTCACTCGACAGCTACATAGAAATACATGTCAAGTCTTTAGAGCTGCTGTCAAGTCCGTGCACGGCTTTCCGATCTCAGTCTGAATTATACGGCCGTCTGACCGCAACCTGAGGATAAGCAATTAAAGGGGATGTTCAGGGTGGGACATTGATGACTTGTCTGTAGATGAACAGGAATTAAGGTGCAGCTTTTTTCCTACAACCGTTGGAGCAGCTTACAGATGATTGGGGGTTGCAGGTGCAGGACGACCACAGACCTGATACCGATCTCTTAATGGACATCACCTTTAACTTTTAAAAGCCTGGAAAGTCCCTTTAATACTTTCATTTGTGCAAATCTTAAAAAAAACACTTCAGTGGAGCAGGAGACAGATCTTACATGCGGCAATCTCTGAAGCCAGGTGCGCATGAGATGAAGATCTGTCCTGTTGAGCCGAAAAGAAGCTTTAATTAATTAATCCTTAAGATCCACTTGAAGACGTTTAATTAAGTGATCTAAATCAAGGCGGATGCCGGCGTCTCTCCCCTCGCTTTGTGCCGCGCTTATTACACTTACATCAGCAATAAAAGGATTGAGGATTAGCGATTCGTAGAAAGGATGGCAGCCTTGGCTCACGCCCGGCGCAGTCGAGCCCTTGGTGCTCTTCGACGTGCTGTGCGGCTCCTGACCCTGGATGAGCGGAGACAGAAAAGGAAATGGTTAATGCACAGAATGGCCTTGGAGAAGATCACAACCTGGAGATGGGGGATGAGGATGGAGGTGGTGAGGATCGCCGGCGCGCCGACAGCTACCGTCTGATACTCTAAGTACTGGTGGAAATGATTGAAGGATGAGACCCGACAATGCAGACGGCGGTGGAGTCCGGTGCGGTGGCGGCGGTCTCCGGGGCATGGTAGGAAGCGTCCTTGAGAAGAACAGACGAGTCTTTGACAGATTATTTAGACACTGCCGTGTGTTCATCACTGTGATCCAGCATTAATCTCTCAGAATTTTCTATTTCTTTTCCTTCCTCGGCCACAGAATCAATGTCGTTGTGTGAGAAGTTAGCAGGGTATCTTCATGGACGTTATCGGCGGGCGCCCCCGCTATTACAGTCAGAGCTGCCAGGAGGAAGCGGGAATTATACGGGAAAGCGATGGGAAAATAGTTCAGTTTCAAGAGAATCTTTTTTTTTTTTTTTTTTTTAACCTTTTCAGTACACCGGACTCTGAGTATTGTCACTGAAGATTATGGCCTGAGCACAAGCGCAGCTTCACACAGTCTATTCCTACGGGAGGAAGGCTAGAGGGGTTTATCCAACCTCCCCACCGGACCGGAAGTGATGACGTCACAACAGCCAGTCCTCGGACCGCTGGGGCTACTGATCACCTGCAGGAGGCGGGTGGTTGGGTCATTGTGCACCATGCTCTTTCCACATCAGCAGCTGCTACGCTATAATGGCCAGACAAGCTACGGGAATAGCCGGAGAACCACGCGATTGGCCATTAGTGAGCAATAGAGTAGGTGCAAAGCGATTCGCAGGACCCGATTCACTGACATCACACACGAGTCACGCTGTAATGATGTCACGCCAGGCCAGCTAATCAAATGATGCAGTCGGGTAAGAAGCGGTTCCCAGAAAGAGCATCCACGTGCCAATGGCTGATACATCGGGTCATGTGAATCAATTGGAGATAAGTAGTAAGCAGAAAACTCAACTGAAGAGATGTAAATCCCACTGATCTCCCGATTCCGGCGTTGTTTTTCTTTTGACCCTGCGCCTCTCCATTACTGAGAAATGCCTTCCTTTATCCCTGTAGGCAAATGTTGTTTTTAGGTTGTCCGGCCTTGGAGCATAAGTCTGCAGTCACTCTATGCAACTGCAGACTTGTCACTCCTCATATCACGCACACTGCGCACTGTCAGGATTCTCCAGTGTCGGCAGTGGCAGGCACATAACCACAAGTATGTGATTCGCATATACGCAGTCACAAGCTGACTAGACGTGCGCAGTCTCGCCCAATGCAGGCGTATTGAGTGAGGTCGGACACGTCTAGTCAGAATGCGACAAGTAGTATCAAATCGCAAAATCCTGACCGCGCACATTCACAAGCCTGCAGTCATACAGAGTGATCTCTAAGTCTAAACTGTACGTGTATTTTTAAAGATCACACCCAGTATGCTAATAAGACCAGATTTCTATACATGGAGGAGGAGGCCATATCTCAGGAATGGAGAGAAGCAGGAAGAAAAGAAACACGACTCCAGAATCGGGAGAACAGCGGCTTTTACGACAAGTGAAAGAAATAACAAGTTGACAGGTCCTCTTTAAATAATAAGGCTGGCAAAGTTCAGTCACAAACCATGCAGACGGCGAAAATATTCTATAGGTATTAAAGGGATAACCAATGGAAACAAGTTATCATCTACATGCTGGACAGGTGATAGCTTGCTGATTGCGGGGGGTCCGAGTGCTGGGGTCCATCCCGATTGACAGAAAAAGGAACTTTTATCCCAATACAAAATGGAGAAGAGGATCAGACACCTGACTGCGGCGCCATTCATTCTCTATGGGGCTTCTTGGAGAAAGCCAAGTGCAGCGCTCAGCAGCCAAGCGAAGGCAGCGATGGACAAGTAAGCGCACTGCCACTCCATTCTAACAGAGATCATAGCTCCATATTCTGCAGGTCAGAGAGGGTCCCAGACGTCGGACCCCAGAGAGGTGAGAACTTTTTTCAATTTTTTACATCGTTCCACATTTTTGATAACCCAGACATAGACATAGCACAGTGCAGAGTCGGTCATATAAGAGATGATCTGTTTTATCCTGTAAGATGACATTTTGGTTTTCCAGGATTAGAGGTAAAGCCTCTGTATGTCACAGATTGCAGGCAATGCTGCACATATCAGAAGCTAAACGGATCGTCCGGGGCAGAAGAACCCTTGTCCAATGTACCATTTGTGCATCCAGAGTTAATAGAGGAGGGTCCGCTGTCATGGGCTCATGTATTAGACAAAGTGGGCAGCAATAAGAAGTCTCTGTCTGGAGGACTCAGGGCACCCATACATTTTACAGGCAGCCATGGATTTCTATTGGCGAGTTGTAATGCGAAGCCTTTACTGTGGAGGCGCTGTAGGAGAAATGAGCATTTCATAAGTTTTCCCAGAATAACAAAAAAAAAAGTCAGATCTTTTTTTACAATAGTTGAAGCCCTGATCATATTATATTTTAATCTCCTTTTAGACATTTTTCTACTTTTAGCAATATCAGAGCAGAAAATCTTTCCATGTAACCGACTGTTGGCTATAAACACAAAAAAAGCCATTTTAACACTTTCTTACATTCAGAGGACGCAGGTATGTTAGTGACTTTTTCCAGAACTGCCCATCGCTGACAGCATGCAGCACAGCCTTAGTAGTCAGGGTTGTATTAGTCAGGACCTTCATGGTCGTAGCAGTCGTCCGATGCAGTAAATCCACAGATTGGGGTTTGGGATCGGTCTGAAACATTTACACAATTGTTAATGATCTACAAAGTTAGAAACAAAGACGCCGTTGTTCACAACTTACAATACACTACAGAACTCAGGGGAGGACAGAAACATACAAGCTTCAGACACAAAAGTAACAAAAAGCAGGAGGAGCCCACCCTGACCAAAAAAAAAAAGAAGCAAATCTTCCCCCACACCCCAAAAGGAGCTCACATCCTTAAAGAGAACCCATCAGCCCGATTTTGTAATGTAAAGTAGCGATGTGGCTGTAATGGCGATGTGATACTGATTAAATTGATATATTTGGTGAAGAAATCCATGTTGTTGTTCTTCTTTAATCACCATTTGAAGTTATATTCTAATAATATTTTGGTGCACTGGGGCGGGACCGTGCACTAAGGTCTTCTCCTCCATGTCTGATTCCCCAGCCCCTCCGACTGCCTCCGGTCTGTGAATGATCTGCCTCGTCTGTATGAAACCTCAGCACTGACTTGCCAGTCAAAGACCGGAGGCAGGCGGATGGGCTGGGAATTACAGACAGGGAGGAGGAGACCCAAGTGCACAGTCCACCCCCTGTGCACCAAAATCTAATGAGCATAAAACTTCAAATGGTGATTAAAGAAGAACAATACAGCAGATTTCTTCCCCAAATGTATCACTGTAATCTGTATGACAGCGCCATTACAGCCTTGTCTTTACATTACAATATCGTGCTGATAGTTTCTCTTTATATTGGGTGGTCTAAGAGTGCAGTGTGTATCTGTGCCAGTGATCGTGCAGCCAAATGTTGGCAGCGTGGCGGTTAGAGATTGCCAGGGCCCCTTGAGAGAAGACAGAAGTGGTGTGAAAATCATCATTTCATGGCACTGTAGAGTGTACAGGTCCCGGAGATCCAGCTCAACACTAAGGGTTCACACGAGCGTATACATCGGCCGAGTGCTGTTTTATCGGATAGGACTCGGACCAATGTTATACTATGGGGGAGAGCGGAGTGCAAATTTGACAGGAGAAAAAAAAAATAGCAGCATGCTGCGAGTGTATCCGCTAATCAGATGCCACGCACCCATTCAAGTCCACGGGTGTGTATAAAACATCGGATTGCACCGATTTACATGGACACAGACCATGGAGAAAACAGAGAAATTAAGTTCTCGGTCTTCTCCTCACCTGCGACAGAATCGGATCACAGTAAAATGTCACTCGGCTCAAACTCTGATCACAGTTTCAGCAGAGTGTCATTACCATAATCGAGAAGGAAAGAAGGAATTGATGGAAAGAAAGAAGGAAAGAAAGAAGAAAAGAAAGAAATGATGGAAGAAAAGACAAAAGGAAATAACGAAAGTAAAAAAAAAGAAAGAAAACATGGAAAGAAAAGAAAGAAAGAAATGACAGAAGGAATGAAGGAAAGAAAGAGTAAATAATAAGGTAATAAAATAAACCAGCTCACAAGCAGTTCATCCCACCCCCCAATTTTCTGTCCCAACACAAATACCCTAAGTTCAACATATATGAAAACCAAAATTAATAGTGAGCAAAGCTAAACATGTGTATAAAGTCTGTATGAGGGAACCATTATACAATTACTAGAATAATTAACTAAAAGGTAAAAAAAAAAAAAAAAAAACCTTTTTGCCAATGTGGTTACAGAAAAACAGGGAAAAAAATCACAATGATCGCAAAGAAAAAGAACAGCCTCATTACATGGCCAAACAGTGTCTGGTCTTGAAAGCCACTGAGCAGACTGCCGGCGGCGGAGGCCAGGGACGGCGTTGAAGACTGAAGTATATAAAAGCTTTTACTTTTGTTATTTTTACATTGCTCAAAGCTTTATGCGTTTGGAAAATGATTTTGAATGAGAGATGGAAGAAAAGTGATCCAAATTCCAAAGTAAGTGTGGAAGCTGAGAGTTTAGGTTGCAGCTGAAGACTTAACAAGAGGGAAAGTATTGATTTTTCGGTAGTGGAAAAAAGAAAAAGGCACCTGAAGAGTTTCAGGAGCGTGACGTTACGAGAGCAGAGGAGATCAGGTAGGGTGGGCTCGGAGTAGGGATGAGATCTAGGGATTAGTAAGGAAAGAAACTGGTCGGACGGAGGAGGTTATGTCCAGATCTTCTGAACTTTTGGGGCAATCAGCTCTGAATGGAGCAATTGACAAAGTAAAAAGTGGAGAGAAAAGTCTCAGGAGCGGGTTTATCATTTGTGTTATGGTTTTCTTTTAAGACACTTTTCTCTTTTTTTGTCTTGTGATATTTGCTGACTGTTTTTCGCCAAATTTTTGTGTGCAAAATAAAAATTGTATTCTGTTTTATTTTTGTCTTCAACTTTTATCTGCGACTTTTCAATGTGAAACGGAGCACGTTCCGCTAAAATGTTGCAAAATTGGGGGAGGAGTGAGGGAATTTCAGCCATAAAATCAGACTAGAGTGTAAACTGTACTACATCAGCATAAACATTTAATAAATAGTCATCATAGAGGGATCAGACAGAAAACATCTGGAAACCCCCAAATCCCATCCACAGTGGTGAAAAAGATATACAAAAAATATATATATACTATTGTCAATGGTATTGTGGGGGCGTGTCCTTCTTTCTCCAGTGTGTTGCTGCTTTCTTATGATTGGTCAGTATCAGGGAGGGGAAGAAGTACACACTCCCAGTGAAATCTCTCTGTTAAGGCCTACTTGAACTTAAGTTTTTTTTTAACTGTTTATGTGCCAAATATTTTGACTGTTTGACTGTTTTACATGCATGTTTGTTGCAGATTCTTCCACACTCAGTGGTATGGGTGAAATCAGCAGACAAAAGTCTGAAAGAACTGACATGCTGCAGATTTAAACATTTTACAAATCTGCAAGGAAAACTTAAGCAACGTGTGCATAAGACCTCAGGAATTTCATTCACTTTACTAGCACTAGGAAATCCTTCAGGTTTTGTGAGAAACGTGTGCAGACTCATAGGCTTTTTTGCGGCCATGATCCAAGATCTGATCTCTTGGCAGTCTAAATGGAACAGACAAAACAAGTTTTGATCCTTTTTTGTTGCTTTTCTTGCTGTGTTTTTGGTGCATTTTTCAGGAACCCAAAGTTCATTTTGAATCTATCTTAAAAGTATGAACAATACAAGGTTTTAAGCCACCAATGTAAGACATATGTGAAACATAAAACATTTTAGAAAAAAAGGGCAATTAGATGAGGTAATTTAGTGGAAAAAGATTTTCATGTCTGAAAATATAGTGACTACTCTGAACAAAGGAAATCAGGTGAGTTCATGAAAAAATACACAATTACAAATGTAAAAACAGTGGGGGAAGTTAAGTTGGTAGAGCACCATTTACTTAACACATTGGTAGGGAATTGAGTTGGTCGGACATCGTTTACCTAATACATTGGTAGGGCATTGAGTTGGTCGAGCACAGTTTACCTAATAAACTGGTAGGGCATTGAGTTGGTAGGGAACCGTTTACCCAACACATTGGAGGGGATTGAGTTGGTAGGGCACCGTTTACCTGACACATTGGTCGGGCATTGAGTTGGTCAGACATTGTTTACTTTGTCACACTTCACTAATTTAATTAAACTGTACTAATACCAACATCAATGCTCATATGAGGACACCAAGACATTTTGGTTTAAACTTGGGAAAAATCCCCAAAATAAAAGGGTTTCACATCCTGCTGTACATGCGTTTTTTTTTTCACCAAAAAAGCTGCCAAAACTGATGGCAGCAGTTTTTATGCTTTTTTTCACTTATTACCGTATATACTCATGTATAAGTCGACCCGTGTATAAGCTGACCCCCCTAATTTTGCGACAAAAAAACGTGGAAAACTTATTGACTCGCGTATAAGCCGAGTGTATAAGTTGCCGTCCTGCTCTGTGCTCCCCCATCCAGCTCTGTGCGCCCCCATTCTCCTCTGTGCTCCCCTCCTCCTGCTCCATTATCCTGTCCTGCTCCGTGCTTTCCATCCTCCCCCGTCCTGCTCCGTGCTCCCCCATCCAGCTCTGCACTCCCCCATTCTCCTCTGTGCCCACCCCCGTCCTGCTCCGTGCTCTCCGTCCTCCCCCCGTCCTGCTCCGTGCTCTCCGTCCTCCCCCCGTTCTGCTCCGTGCTCTCCGTCCTCCCCCCGTTCTGCTCCGTGCTCTCCGTCCTCCCCCCGTTCTTCTCCGTGCTCTCCGTCCTCCCCCCGTCCTGCTCCGTGCTCCTTGTCATCCTCCATGCTCCCCTCATCCTCCTCCATCATACTCACCCTCCCCGTGTTATCGCTGAACGTCCCGGCCAGCAATCCTGAGTTCTCCCCGGCTTCCTGCAGCTCTCCAGCGCTGAGCGGTGACGTAATACCGCTCATTAAGGCCATGAATATGGATGCCACGCCTATGGGAGTGGCGTCGCGTCCATATTACATGACCTTAATGAGCGGGTATTACGTCACCGCTCAGCGCTGGAGAGCTGCAGGAAGCCGGGGAGAACGCAGGATTGCAGGGACGTTCAGCGATGGCACGGGGAGGGTGAGTATGATGTCCCAGCCACCGGCTCCTGCCGCAGCATCCCCTCCCCCGCTGGTTTCTGCCCTATGACTCGTGTATAAGCCGAGGGGGCATTTTCAGCACAAAAAAAGGTGCTGAAAATCTCGGCTTACACACGAGTATATACGGTACTTTCAAAGAGTGAAAAAATGCTGCAAAAACGCTGAAAGAATTGACCAGCTGCAGTTTTCAAAAACGCAGCAGGTTTCCAATTCAGTCATGTAAAAAAACAAGCAAGTGCATACGATTTCTGAAATCTTCTAGCTTTTGCTGGTCCTGTAAAGAGAAGCTTTTAATTTGCATAAAAATC
Organism: Oophaga sylvatica; assembly: GCA_033576555.1. NCBI lineage: Eukaryota > Metazoa > Chordata > Amphibia > Anura > Dendrobatidae > Oophaga > Oophaga sylvatica. Next base: position 40,352,555 of record JARQOD010000005.1, read on the forward strand.
GCAGCAAAAACACATGTGAACATAGTCTTAGACCTGTGTCTTAGATCTGTGTTTTTCTCCATAATTTCCTATACCAAGACCTGACAAGTTATGAGAAGTCAACCAAAGCAAAGCCATGAAGAATCTATGGTTTAGTGATTTTACATCATTGTCAGCCTAAAAAGCCAGACGGCCCCGCTGAAGTAGAGCAAACACAGGCGATGACCTGCCATAAAGGTATCGTCACTACCGTGTCCAGCTTATCTATATATTCTCCAGTTAAGGGTCTGTATCTACGGTAGTAGATGAGATACCGGTATATATTTTCATTAGATAATTGCCGAGCAACAACTGACATGTGGAAGCCAAAGGCGCTTTACTGGAGTGACGCGACCACACAATATAGCGCTGCTTGTGATCACCAGTATTGATCTGCACTTCCGCTAAGCAGTCACTTACAGTCTATAAAGCAGAGAAGAGTGCGATTAGGTTACAAGCACCGTCTCTGAGGAGGCTACACTGGAAAACGCTCAATCACGACAGCATAAAAGGAGAGAAAGAGAAGAGGATCACCAGTAGGTCAAACCTTGTATACTTTTAAAGGGAATGTATTGGCAGAAATGGACTTTTGTTTTTGTCAGGTTTCTGAGATAAATTAGGTGTTTTTTTTTATACCAAAATATATATCTATAAAATGACTTTCTTGTTCTTTCAGGAAGACTTTTCGGAAGTCTCATTATCATCAGAGACAGGATTACAATGACAGGTATCACCTTAAGGCACTGTCACACTTATTGATCGCACCAGCGATCACGACAACGACGCGACCAGGCGAGATCGTTGGTGCGATCGCTATGTGATCGCTAGTTAGCTTCCAAACACAAAGATCTCATCAGCGATCTGTATAACGACCTCTGCGGTCATTGGGAAAACCTAGTCCCACCTGCGACGCTGGTAAAGTCGTTCATAAAGGGTGTCACACTCAGCGATTCAGGCTCACCAGCGGGACACCAACGACCAAAAAACGGCTCAGAACGTTCATGAACGATCAGCGACATCTCAGCAGGGGCCACATCGCTGCTACATGTCACACACAGCTAAGTCGCTAATGAGATCTCTACTGCGTCATAAAATCGCTGACTCTTTAGCGATCTCGCTTAGTGTGACAGTACCTTTAAACACAGCTGATAACACAGAATCCACCAATCACAATAGAAAATGTCAGCGCTCCCCCTCTCCCAATGACCTTCACGCATTAGATGCTTCAACACTAAAGATAGGGCCGAAGTCAGCCTATTGCTAGCATTGGGGATTTCCTGAAAGAACAAGAACTAGGAGTCTGAAATGGCCCCAGAGTAAGCATTGCAAGATTTCTCTTTTTTTCTCATTTTCATTAGGCAGCACCCTTTTCAGCGCTCCCACTCATTGGGCAAAGCACACAAACTGGCTAAAACACATAGATAAAACTAGATGGTGGCCTGATTCTAACGCATCGGGTATTCTAGAATATGTATGTAGTTTATTTATGAAGATTTAAGAATAGTGCAATGAATACACAGGATTTTTCGGGTAAAATATATACATTATCATTAAATGTTATTGCTCATAGAACTTAATACAACTGAACAAAATTATTAAACAGATCATCAAAATATATAAACTATTACATGAATATCTAACTGTATTGAAATAAATCATCGGACAAAAGAAGTACATCGACACAATAATATATTTGTTAACAATATCAACCCAAAATATTTTTGTACACTACATTTTACCTCATGTTACTGTATATTACCTCATTTTACTGTGTATTACCTTATGTTACTTATGTATTACCTCATGTCACCTGTGTATTACCCGTGTTCAGTAAACGTGACAGAAGTACATCAGACACTGTGACTGACAAAACATGTTCAGTACATCATGGGCAGTTGGTGAGTCACATGACCACATGGGCGGAGTCAGCCCTGCGTCGCTGATGTTACTGTGTATTACCTTATATTACTGTGTATTACCTCATATAACTGTGTATTACCTCATGTTACCGTATATTACCTCATATTACCTCATGTTACCTGTGTATTACCTCATATTACTGTGTATTACCTCATATTACTGTGTATTACCTCATTTTACTGTGTATTAACTTATGTTACTTATGTATTACCTCATGTCACCTGTGTATTACCTCATGTCACTGTGTATTACCCGTGTTCAGTAAACGTGACAGAAGTACATCAGACACTATGACTGGCAAAACATGTTCAGTACATCATGGGCAGTTGGTGAGTCACATGACCACATGGGCGGAGTCAGCCCTGCGTCGCTGATGTTACTGTGTATTACCTCATATAACTGTGTATTACCTCATGTTACCGTATATTACCTCATATTATCTCATGTTACCTGTGTATTACCTCATATTACTGTGTATTACCTCATATTACTGTGTATTACCTCATTTTACTGTGTATTAACTTATGTTGCTTATGTATTACCTCATGTCACCTGTGTATTACCTCATGTCACTGAGTATTACCCGTGTTCAGTAAACGTGACAGAAGTACATCAAACACTGTAACTGACAAAACATGTTCAGTACATCATGGGCAGTTGGTGAGTCACATGACCACATGGGCAAAGTTAGCCCTGCGTCGCTGATTGGCCGCGGCCGGACTAATCAGCGACGCGGGATTTCCTGGACAGACTGACAGACAGGATAAGACGATTATATAAATAGATGTTGTAATACATGAAAGAATTTTTCATTTTGGTGAAAATAGCCTCAGAATTCTGGCACATTTAGCTCGATATAATCATCCCTACCCTCAAAAAATTGACTGGTTTCAGTAGAATCCCGATATATCGTGACTGTAGTGTGGGACATTTATACAGGCGGTAACTTTATAGTCAGAATATATGGATCTATAAATGCTGCGTCTACAGAGTAATCAGGGCCGGTTTTAAAGGGGATCTGATCAGGGTTCCCCATTTTTCCCCACTATTAAAAACAAATGGACATAAAACGTCCAATCAAAAGCAAGCCACCAACGATCCACAGAATAGATGATGACTTACTGATCGGTGGGCGTCTGACCGGTGGGTCTCCCACCGATTGGCAAAATGGGGAATTGTTATGGCAGGCAGGCCATTTTTATCCCTGTTACAGAATGGAGCGACAGATCAGAAGCCCGACCGCCTCTCCATTCATTCTCTATAGGGCCGTCCGGTAAATAACTGAGTGCTGCCCTCGTAGCCCCAATGGATGGAGCGGCGGTCAAGTGGGTGCACTGTGGCTCCATTGTGACGGCATAAAAGTGTCCTGCTCTGCCAACAGGTTCCGATACTAGTGATCGACGGTCACAGATCAATACGTGATCCCCAATCCTGACAATCCCTGGACAGGTGATCAGTATCTGTAATGAGAAAACCTCCTCTGAAAAGTTAGAAAATTCGCCAGAGAGTGGGAAATCCACAGAAGAAAACATTTAGCAGTGTACGGGGGTATTATCTGGTAAGTGACCAGCACTGTCCTATGGAATCAACAGAGGTGAGATATGGGATGCTCTATTATTGTGCACTGTGTGTCCAGTATACGGCATTGCTATCTTCTCACTATATGACAGTATGTGTTACTGGAGCGCAGAGAAGCGGTTATATGTGTCTCTAACAACACATCATTCACTGCCTTTCATGGCCAATGTGGGAATAACGGTTTCCAGGTCTCGACCATCAGAGTCCGAGTCCAAAACGCGAGCTCCGTTGTGCTACCTTCGTTTGCAAAACGTCCATGCAAATTAATGGGAGTTTGGGAAATGGCGGGGTAACACTGTCGCGTGGCGGAGACAGTGGTGCTCACTGTGTGATGTTTCTGTAACCCCCCTGCAAATAATTATTCTCATCTCGGTCATAAAAGGCAGAGATGGGAATAACCTTGTAGAAGATCAGTAACGTGAAGGTCATCGAAGCAGAAAAAACATAAGAAGGGAAAAAAGCTAAAAAAAAGACTCAGATAAAAACTTACATTCAATAAACAGAAAAATAAGCAGAAAAATGTCAGAGGCATCATGGCCATTACCGCTGCTAATGCTGCTCTGATTATGGCTGACATTTACGGAATTAAAGCTTCACTTCTGACCATTAACCTTGTGCTTGAAGTAATAACCCGCTTCACTTTCCATCGCTGTCAGTAATGTGGATTTTGCTTTACATTTGTTATATTTGATGTCGCACATTACATATCCTGCATGCATGCTACGTACACTCAGAGAGGCCGCGGGCTCTGCAGCAAAGTGTGAGGTCAATGGAAGAGGAAACCGGCGGAATAACAGTTTCCCTTTATACAATACTGGGCACCGATCAAACGTGAACAGTTTTTGCTCTTATTTTATTCCTGTTGTTCCCTGGAGTATTTTATTATTATTTTTATTTTTTTTTATTTTTACGGTCTTTACCAAAAGTGAGTGGATTTATAGTGCAATAATGCAGAACACCATGAGCACTAACTAGAAAAGCCCACATCTCTGGAACTGTATGGTGGATTATAAAAAAAAGACGATAAATGACAAATAAATAAATAAATAAATAATCTCTTTTTACTTCCGGTAATTTTTTTTGGTAGGCAAAAAAAAATTCTGTTATTTCGATTTCTTTCTTTTTAGGGCAATCACCAGGCAGGTAATTTAACTTTATATTTTCAGAGCTCAGACTTTTATAACCAAGAAGATACTAAATATGTTTATTTTTTATTTCTGTATTTTGGACTGGGAAAAAGGTTTTAAACAATCATATTTTTTTCATTTTTTTTTTTAGTAAGTTTTTTATTTCTTTATTTTCATACCACAAAAAAAGTACATGAACCTGTAAATGTTTGATCATTTGTTTAACAAACTGAAATACAAATGCATTTCGCTATGCAGAAGAAATGACAATTTCCCATGAAGCCCGGTCCATGGTTGGGGTTTGTGTAAGTACAAAGATCTGGGATTCGTGTAAGTACAAAGATGAAAGTGGGGAACTCCAGTAGTGTAGGGGTGATGGGCACTGGAACCAGGGGCCGACAGATCACTGGTGCAACCTGTGCAGCAATACAGGGGTCCAAGAGGTAAGGGGGCCCATATCCACGATCAAAGCAGATGATGGTGGCTAAGGGCAATCCCTGCATGAGCTCCGACTCTCACACAGCAGCGAGACATGCAGATGTGGCGACTCGAACGTTGTACTCAAGCACGTTGAAAACACTCTACTAGCACACGAGCGAGCTCATAACAACTTACCCGAGCACGCTCGCTCATCACTAATCGGGAGGGGTTTTCTTTAATCTGCAGCCTGTCTTGACATGTGACTAGGATTCGGTTGCTGTTTGAATTATGTGACGAGCCATTTCACTACATTCTTGGAGAACCCCTTTGACGATCCACTATGTGGGCCTTTTTGATGCTCAGAGAAAAGCAGTTATGTTGTCACCTACTACAGTACAGATTTCCGTCAATAAGTTGTGTGTGGAGAGAGGGAAAGAATCAAGCTTTTATATGTGGCCTTATAAACACTAGAAGACCTACACTTAATTGTTTTGTCATTCCCTAAAGGGTTGTTCAGTCTTCTATTAAATGTTTGCAGTCACCTTATTTGAGTGCAGCTTTCTGCATCCTTACAGTGTGCGCTATGCACGCTGCCAGGATTCTTTAGTATTGCCGGAGAGCGCAAGTATACAGTTGGCATACTAACGACTACATCCCGACTAGACGTGCTTGGTCACTTGTATTGAGCGAGGCTGAGAACGCCTAGTTGGCCTGTGTGTGACCACATGTCTTGCAGTTATTTGAGCATGCGCTCTCACAAGCAACACCGGAGAATCCTGACAATGTGTGGGGCGCGCTGTAAGAATTCAGAAGTCTGCAGTCACTCAGACTTTTAGAAGAAAATCAGACAACCCCTTTACAGTATTCATGGTAATCGTAGGGATGTAATTTGGTGACAAAATTCAGTGATGATCCTGAGGTTTTTGCAAGTATTTTCTTTCTGCGAGCACTAGAAATCTACACACGTACGTTGGATAGCGCATTCAGATCATCTTGCTGCATTTGACATTTGACCAAAATACTGTGTCTACTTTACAAAGCAATCACACAGTTATTTTCAGGAGACAGACTTGACGGTTTATCGTTGCGCTGAGCTCGCTGCGATGATATTGGCTTCCCCAATTATCCTTAAACTGTGCTTGACTTTAAGTAACAAATCCGCACGGCTCAGCGACGCCGACCAGCTGAGAGGCACCGGACACCTTCAGCGAGGAGCCCGGAGACACAAATAGGATGTAACGCAGACAATCTGGTGCAGTGTCGTCAGGGCTGACCTCCGGCAAGCGACCTACAGAGTATATATATATATATATATATATATATATATATATATATATATATCACAAGAGTCAGACAGATAGATAAGTGCTTCTTGGCTCGGTCTAGCGTTGTGCTCTAGTTACCGCCATCCCATGCAGAGATTAAATATTTATTTGTAAATTGCATAAATAAAAATAAGTGACCATGCAGACAAAGCGAGTGAGGCGGGAGCTGCTTATTACCTGAGCGGCTTCTCCAGCCGCCGACCCAGGAGGTCCCGAATGCGGAGGATTGTCCAGCCCTTCACCGACACCGCGGCCACCCGGGTGTATCTGGTAATTTACGGCTTGAAAGAGAATCTGAAGAAAACAGCAGGCCGCGTAAATACCTTCTGAAAACAACCACTAAGAACATACACAGTCTTATCATTGTCCTCTGGATGGTCCTTAGAGGCAATAAAAGCAGGCTTAACCCTTCAATTCTGTGCCTTTATACATTAATTTATTCCACACTGATCACAAGTCACAGCATTGAGGCCCACGCTCTTAGAGGGCTCGTCCACTTTATACATTAAGAACTGCTTGGAGGAAGTGATTATGTGGCACTTACTATTTATTATATAAGTATTACAGGTTCTCCTCCTTCCTCACAGACTTACTAATATATAAGTATTACAGGTTCTCCTCCTTCCTCACAGACTTACTAATTATAATTATTACAGGTTCTCCTCCTTCCTCACAGACTTACTAATATATAATTATTACAGGTTCTCCTCCTTCCTCACAGACTTACTAATATATAAGTATTACAGGTTCTCCTCCTTCCTCACTGACATAGTAATATATAGTATTACAGGTTCTCCTCCTTCCTCACAGACTACTAATATATAATACAGGTTCTCCTCCTTCCTCACAGACATTTCTAATATATAATACAGGTTCTCCTCCTTCCTCACAGACTTAGTAATATATAAGTATTACAGGTTCTCCTCCTTCCTCACAGACTTAGTAATATATAATTATTACAGGTTCTCCTCCTTCCTCACAGACTTATTAATATATAAGTATTACAGGTTCTCCTCCTCCTCACAGACTTACTAATATATAAGTATTACAGGTTCTCCTCCTTCCTCACAGACTTACTAATATATAAATATTACAGGTTCTCCTCCTTCCTCACAGAACTTACTAATATATATACAGGTTCTCCTCCTCCTCACAGACATACTAATATATAATAACAGGTTCTCCTCCTTCCTCACAGACTACTAATATATAATATACAGGTTCTCCTTCCTCACAGACTTACTAATATATAAGGATTACAGGTTCTCCTCCTTCCTCACAGACTTACTAATATAAATATACAGGTTCTCCTCCTTCCTCACAGACTTACTAATATATAAGATTACAGGTTCTCCTCCTTCCTCACAGACTTACTAACATATAATTATTACAGGTTCTCCTCCTTCCTCACAGACTTACTAATATATAATACAGGTTCTCCTCCTTCCTCACAGACTTACTAATATATAAGGATTACAGGTTCTCCTCCTTCCTCACAGACTTACTAATATATAATATTACAGGTTCTCCTCCTTCCTCACAGACTTACTAATGTATAATTATTACAGGTTCTCCTCCTTCCTCACAGACTTACTAATATATAAATATTACAGGTTCTCCTCCTTCCTCACAGACTTACTAATATATAATAAGTTAAGATTACAGATTCTCTCCTTCCTCACAGACTTACTAATATATAATACAGGTTACCTTCCTCACAGACTTACTAATTATACGTTCTCCTCCTTCCTCACAGACTTACTAATGTATAATTATTACAGGTTCTCCTCCTTCCTCACAGACTTACTAATATATAATATTACAGGTTCTCCTCCTTCCTCACAGACTTACTAATATATAATTATTACAGGTTCTCCTCCTTCCTCACAGACTTACTAATATATAATACAGGTTCTCCTCCTTCTCACAGACTTACTAATATATAAGGATTACAGGTTCTCCCCTTCCCCTTCTACACAGTCTTCTTAACTTCCCAAGACTTACTAATATATAAGTATTACAGGTTCTCCTCCTTCCTCACAGACTTACTAATATATAATATTACAGGTTCTCCTCCTTCCTCACAGACTTACTAATATATAATTATTACAGGTTCTCCTCCTTCCTCACAGACTTACTAATATATAAGTATTACAGGTTCTCCTCCTTCCTCACGACTAGTAATATATAAGTATTACAGGTTCTCCTCCTTCCTCACAGACTTACTAATATATAATACAGGTTCTCCTCCTTCCTCACAGACTTACTAATATATAATACAGGTTCTCCTCCTTCCTCACAGACTTATAATATATAATATTACAGGTTCTCCTCCTCCTCACAGACTTATAATATATAATATTACAGGTTCTCCTCCTTCCTCACAGACTTATTAATATTATAAGTATTACAGGTTCTCCTCCTCCTCACAGACTTACTAATATATAATATTACAGGTTCTCCTCCTTCCTCACAGACTTACTAATATATAATATTACAGGTTCTCCTCCTTCCTCACAGACTACTAATATATAATACAGGTTCTCCTCCTTCCTCACAGACATACTAATATATAATACAGGTTCTCCTCCTTCCTCACAGACATACTAATATATAATACAGGTTTCCTTCCTCACAGACTTACTAATATTAAGGATTACAGGTTCTCCTCCTTCCTCACAGACTTACTAATATATAATACAGGTTCTCCTCCTCCTCACAGACTTACTAATATAAGGATTACAGTTCTCCTCCTTCCTCACAGACTTACTAACATATAATTTACAGGTTCTCTCCTTCCTCACAGACTTACTAATATATAATAACAGGTTCTCCTCCTTCCTCACAGACTTACTAATATATAAGTATTACAGGTTCTCCTCCTTCCTCACAGACTTACTAATATATAAGTATTACAGGTTCTCCTCCTTCCTCACAGACTTACTAATATGTAAGGATTACAGGTTCTCCTCCTTCCTCACAGACTTACTAATATATAAGTATTACAGGTTCTCCTCCTTCCTCACAGACTTACTAATGTATAATTATTACAGGTTCTCCTCCTTCCTCACAGACTTACTAATATATAATATTACAGGTTCTCCTCCTTCCTCACAGACTTACTAATATATAAGTATTACAGGTTCTCCTCCTTCCTCACAGACTTACTAATATATAAGTATTACAGGTTCTCCTCCTTCCTCACAGACTTACTAATGTATAATTATTACAGGTTCTCCTCCTTCCTCACAGACTTACTAAATATAATATTACAGGTTCTCCTCCTTCCTCACAGACTTACTAATATATAATTATTACAGGTTCTCCTCCTTCCTCACAGACTTACTAATATATATTACAGGTTCTCCTCCTTCCTCACAGACTTACTAATATATAAGGATTACAGGTTCTCCTCCTTCCTCACAGACTTACTAATATATAAATATTACTGGTTCTCCTCCTTCCTCACAGACTTACTAATGTATAATTATTACAGGTTCTCCTCCTTCCTCACAGACTTACTAATATGTAAGTATTACAGGTTCTCCTCCTTCCTCACAGACTTACTAATGTATAATTATTACAGGTTCTCCTCCTTCCTCACAGACTTACTAATATATAAGATTACAGGTTCTCCTCCTTCCTCACAGACTTACTAATATATAATACAGGTTCTCCTCCTTCCTCACAGACTTACTAATATATAAGTATTACAGGTTCTCCTCCTTCCTCACAGACTTACTAATATATAAGTATTACAGGTTCTCCTCCTTCCTCACAGACTTACTAATGTATAAATTATTACAGGTTCTCCTCCTTCCTCACAGACTTACTAATATATAAATATTACAGGTTCTCCTCCTTCCTCACAGACTTACTAATATATAATTATTACAGGTTCTCCTCCTTCCTCACAGACTTACTAATATATAATACAGGTTCTCCTCCTTCCTCACAGACTTACTAATATATAAGGATTACAGGTTCTCCTCCTTCCTCACAGACTTACTAATATATAAATATTACTGGTTCTCCTCCTTCCTCACAGACTTACTAATGTATAATTATTACAGGTTCTCCTCCTTCCTCACAGACTTACTAATATATAAGGATTACAGGTTCTCCTCCTTCCTCACAGACTTACTAATATATAATACAGGTTCTCCTCCTTCCGCACAGACTTACTAATATAAAAGTATTACAGGTTCTCCTCCTTCCTCACAGACATAGTAATATATAAGGATTACAGGTTCTCCTCCTTCCTCACAGACTTATTAATATATAAGTATTACAGGTTCTCCTCCTCCTCACAGACTTACTAATATATAAGTATTACAGGTTCTCCTCCTTCCTCACAGACTTACTAATATATAAGTATTACAGGTTCTCCTCCTTCCTCACAGACTTACTAATGTATAATTATTACAGGTTCTCCTCCTTCCTCACAGACTTACTAATATATAAATATTACAGGTTCTCCTCCTTCCTCACAGACTTGCTAATATATAAGTGTTACAGGTTCTCCTCCTTCCTCACAGACTTACTAATATATAAATATTACTGGTTCTCCTCCTTCCTCACAGACTTACTAATACATAAATATTACAGGTTCTCCTCCTTCCTCACAGACTTACTAATATATAAGTGTTACAGGTTCTCCTCCTTCCTCACAGACTAATATATAAGGATTACAGGTTCTCCTCCTTCAGGTTTCCCATTTGCAGAGTTCTGGTCACATGCTCCTTCAGCAGCGGCCAATCATGAGAACAGGAGAGCTGTGCAGACTGTGAGGAGAACCTGTAATACTTTAATAATAGTAGGTGCCACAAATTCATGTCACTGACAAACATATTAAAAAAGTCTAATAAAATGGACAACTTTAAAACCAACCAATGCATACACACATTTTTTTTATCACCAACAAATCTAAAAAGACAAATGAATCCCTTTTAAAAACAGTCAAAATAGAAACTCATTGTTTTGTCCATACAACACATACAATATGCAAATCTGTGTGTCTCCATGGCAACAGACTACAAATAAGTGTAGTCAGACTCGACAACTTTACTCTCTTCCATCAACCAACCAGCTGAATATACACTGCTCAAAAAAATAAAGGGAACACTCAAATAACACATCCTAGATCTGAATGAATGAAATATTCTCATTGAATACTTTGTTCTGTACAAAGCTGAATGTGCTGACAACAAAATCACACAAAAATCATCAATGGAAATCAAATTTATTAACCAATGGAGGCCTGGATTTGGAGTCACACACAAAATTAAAGTGGAATCTAATGTCCTTACAAGTCAAAATGATGCTCAGTAGTGTGTGTGGCCTCGACGTGCCTGTATGACCTCCCTACAACGCCTGGGCATGCTCCTGATAAGGCGGCAGATGGTCTCCTAAGGGATCTCCTCTCAGACCTGGACTAAAGCATCCGCCAATTACTGGACAGTCTGCGGTGCAACGTGACGTTGGTGGATGGAGCGAGACATGATGTCCCAGATGTGCTCAATCGGATTCAGGTCTGGGGAACGGGTGGGCCAGTCCATAGTTTCAATGCCTTCATCTTGCAGGAATTGCTGACACACTCCAGCCACATGGGGTCTGGCATTGTCCTGCATTAGGAGGAACCCAGGGCCAACCGCAATGGTCTCACAAGGGGTCTGAGGATCTCATCTTGGTGCCTAATGGCAGTCAGGTGACCTCTGGCGAGCACATGGAGGGCTGTGCGGCCCTCCAAATAAATGCCACCCCACACTATTACTGACCCACTGCCAAACCGGTCATGCTGAAGGATGTTGCAGGCAGCAGATCGCTCTCCATGGCGTCTCCAGACTCTGTCATGTCTGTCACATGTGCTCAGTGTGAACTTGCTTTCATCAGGGCGCCAGTGGCAAATTTGCCAATCCTGGTGTTCTGTGGCAAATGCCAAGCTTCCTGCATGATGTTAGGCTGTGAGCACAACCCCCATCTGTGGACGTCGGGCACTCAGACCATCCTCATGAAGTCGGTTTCTAGCAGTTTGTGCAGACACATGCACATTTGTGGCCTGCTGGAGGTCATTTAGCAGGGCTCTGGCAGTGCTCCCCTGTTCCTCCTTGTACAAAGGCGGAGGTAGCGGTCCTGCTGCTGGGTTGTTGCCCTCCTACCACCCCCTCCACGTCTCCTGGTGTACTGGCCTGTCTCCTGGTAGCGCCTCCAGCCTCTGGACACTACGCTGACAGACACAGCAAACCTTCTTGCCACAGCTCGCATTGATGTGCCATCCTGGATGAGCTGCACTACCTGAGCCACTTGTGTGGGTTGTAGAGTCCGTAACATGCTACCACGAGTGTGAAAGCGCAACCAACTTTCAAAAGTGACCAAAACATCAGCCAGAAAGCATTGGTAATGAGATGTGGTCTGTGGTCCCCACCTGCAGAACCACTCCTTTATTGAGGGTGTCTTGATAATTGCCAATAATTTCCATCTGTTGTCTATTCCATTTGCACAACAGCATGTGAAATTAATTGTCAATCAGTGTTGCTTCCTAAGTGGACAGTTTGATTTCACAGAAGTTTGATTTACTTGGAGTTATATTCTGTGGTTTAAGTGTTCCCTTTATTTTTTTTGAGTAGGATCCAAGTGTGCGGGAAACGGTGGAGATGCACAGGACTGCATAGGAGCTGGAGAATCAAAACAACAAGACTTTCTTCATCAAAACCATCTATAAGAAATAGTAGTAACTACAGACTGTGGTATAAAAAAGAACAAAAAACAAACGAAAACCGCAATCCAATCTCTACCACCATGTAAATGGTAAAGTTCACTTGAACAAGAAAAAACACATGTGTTGTGAATGGGTTTGAGATGAGTTCTGAGCAGAGGCTCCCTCTGGTGGTTACAAGCGGTACTAGTGAGGATTGTGAGGACTGGGAATCAGGTGTTACTGATTGGTCTTGTATAGGGGAGTCATTTTCCCATCGGGGTTGCCGGTGATCAATTGTTCTGGTCTGAATCCTTCTTTCCAGTTTCCCTTGTAGCCTGCTGTGTCGTGTCTGCATCTCCTGCTATCAGATAAGACAATTTCTTATTTTCGGTTTTTGCTATATTTTTGCATTTTGTCCTGCACTTCTGTGGGGGCCTTCAGGGTTCCCTCCGGGGGCTTTGCCCTCTCAGTTTAGTCCAGCCACTGTTGTTTTGTACTTTTGCTTTTTCCAGTTTTTTTTCAGTGGCTGCTGTTTTGTTTTGGTTACACCAGAGAACTAATTTAGGTGGTAGAGGTCGTGTGATCTCAGGTGATTTTGAAATTAGTAGAGTTGGTGTTTTTTCAGGGTTTTCTGAGATTGCAGTAAGTACCCTTCCTATCCTTTTCTATTTAGATAGTTTGGGCCCCAGCGTTTGCTCATACTATTTTCTTTCTGTGTCAGTATTTCCTCTTGTCTAACCGCCATTACATGTTTGGGGGCTTTCTATTATCTTTGGGGTTCTGCTCCGGGGCAGATAGCTTTCCTGTTTCTGTCTTTAGGTGTAGTTAGTTTCTCAGGCTGTGACGAGGCGTCTAGGACCAACGTAGGAACGCTCCACGGCTGCCTCTAGTTGTGGTGGTTAGTCAGGGTACTGCAATCTCATAGATTCCAACTGCTCTGGTGTATTTCCTTTTTTACTGCACTCCTCAGCTACCGTAACATAACACACATGCATCGCTTGCGGTGCGGAGCGCTGCATCAACTACTACTAAGTGTGAACTTTATAGTACTTGCCCCCAAGAGTGGAAATTAAGAGGGTCAGGAAGTAAAAAATGTAATATTAAAATCAGGCCTAGGAGGATTATACAAAAAAAAAAAACAGATACCTACATGCAGCGCTGCCCGTGGCTCCCGCTGCCCTGCTCACAGCTTCTCCCATCAGTCGATGTCACGTGATCGCTGCAGCCAATCAGTAGCCACTAATAGGCTGCAGCGCTGATGTAGAATCCAAGCCAAAAGAGACAGTTTCTTAGATCTCTCTTCTGGCTTGGATAGAGTGCAGCTAATCCCAGGAACAAAGGGGAGACAGCAGGAAAGTCGCTTTTTTATCTTTTTTTTAAAACACTTATTTGAGCCCGATTTTAATAAAAAAAAAAATAGCAGTGGCAACCCCTTTAAGAACACCTCCTGTATTATTATCATCATCATTCATCCTCATCTGCTCAACATAGTCCCACCCCAACACAAGCCTGCAGCTGCTGTATACTCCACTGTGCACAGCTTCTGTATGTCTCTACATGCACACAGTGGACTGACCTGGGTCTGCAGGGAGCTGCTGGCAGCAAGCAGGCTCTGGATGGCACATGGAGGGCAATGCGTTAAAGCAAAGGCCATCAGTTCTTTACGAGTACCAAGGTCCTCATAGTTCTCACATTGTCCCAACTTGCTGCACACTTCCCAACTTTTATTATACCCTGAAAAAGAAGAGGACACAGCGTAACGTCAAAAAACACATACCTAATGATGAATTGTACTAAGCCCCATAAAGAGACACATAATGGATGGGTAGATTGATAGATAGAAGATAGATAGATAATAGATAGATAGATATGGGATAGATAGATAGATAGATAGATAGATAAGTATAGATAGATAGATAGATAAGATAGATAGATAGATAGATAGATAGATAGATAGATAGATAGATAGATAGATAGATAGATAGATAAAACTAATAGATGATAACAGATGACAGATAGATATGAGAGAGATAGATTGATAGATGATAGATAGATAGATTATAGATAGATTATATAGAATTATAGAATAGATAATAGATAGATAGATAGATAGATAGATAGATAGATAGATAGATAGATAGATAGATAGATAGATAGACAGATAGATAGGCAGATACCAGCAGTCATGAGTTCCTGGCAGTGCCCCGTGGCCGCCCTATACTCCTGGCACTGCAGCGCTTGCTCGGCCAGTAGAGTAAGAACTTGTCCTTTCATCTCCGTCTCTTCGTTTCCTAAGACACAGGACACATTTCCATGATCAGCCCGACATTATATATATGGGGAAACCATAATAACTGCAGATGGGAACACATCAGCATCCTGCGCGGAATGACCATGTTTTCCCACGGAAATGAATAGGAAACTTATAGAAACAGCACTTGAACAGTGTTTGGAGCAGAATCTGCAGATTTTGGAGCTCAGGGGCCAGAAGGATTTTGGAGCCTGTTCCTGTGTTACGGAGATATCGCTGTTGGAATCAATATGGTAATGAGGCTGAAGTGCTCTCGGGGCGTGAAGAGCTACAGGTGCATACACAAGGACTGGGCGGGTGAGACGCCCTGAAGACGTCTCACAGTTTATCTTCCTCCACACATTCCAGCGCATTACTACAAATCAATGTTTGCTTTCTTCCTTCTGTCTGTTGCTTTACCAGCTCCCTTCCAGGTCTTCCTCTCACCATGTTGTCCCCTCTGTGGCAGAATAAAAAAATCTCTCTGTGCTAATGGCCACTGGAGACAGAGGGAGCAGAGCGGCACATTTATAATGGAGTCTTCTCAAATTATCACACCTGCCTTCTTCTAAAGCGGAGCGGCGGTGGAGACAGCTTTATACAAAGCACGATGTCCCAATCAACAAGTCACCTTTGCCGGCTGTTAGGGCTATCCCTCATCGTTTATGTAAAGTGGGAGCGGTGCAAAAGGGGGAGCGGCGCAAAAGGGGGAACCGGAGCAAAAGGGGGACCGGAGAAAAAGGGGGGACGGAGAAAAAAAGAGGGAACCGGAGAAAAAAGGGGACTGGAGAAAAAAGGGGGGCCGGAGAAAAAAGTGGGGACTGGAGAAAAAAGGGGGACCGAAGAAAAAAGGGGGACCGAAGAAAAAAGGGGGACCGGAGAAAAAAAGAGGGAACCAGAGAAAAAAGGGGGACCGGAGAAAAAAGGGGGACCGGAGAAAAAAAGAGGGAACCAGAGAAAAAAGGGGGACCGGAGAAAAAAGGGGGGACCGGAGAAAAAAAGCGGGAACCGGAGAAAAAAGGGCAACCAGAGACAAAAGGGGGGACCGGAGAAAAAAGGGGGAACCGGAGAAAAAAGGGGGGGACTGGAGAAAAAAGGGGGAATGGAGCAAAAAGGTGTACAGGACCAAAAGGAGGACAGGAGCAAAAATGGGGACTGGAGCAAAGAGGGACCATCTCCATGATATCATTGATACTGATGGTACGTACAGTATAACCGCCATTAATCCTACCAATAATGTGACCAGCTTTTTCCCTCTTCCATCTCTTCTGCAAAACGTACTTAGAAAGGAATGGATTCCAGAAACTCGGCACCGGTAAATAATAATCAGGCATCTGGAGCTCACAGCAACAAAATTCCAGTAGAAGAAAATTAATCAATAGTTTAGTCTTTCCTCTGGCAGCGGCAGCGCGGTACCACAGAAAGAAATTAGTTACAGCTGAGTTGCGGCTAAAAGATAGCAAATTTATCTAAGAACTCTACAGGCAATCATTACTGGCACGCACTGGTGCAGGAAGCCAGACAACGCTCCCCGTCAGGCCTGTGTGTGAGCAGTGTGAAATAGTAATGCAATTTTGGGAAGAGAAATATGCCCGGCGTGCCGAAGCCAAAGACACAATCACCAGTTTTTAGAAGCTTCTTGTGCGTCTGGCGTCATTATTTATTTACTGCTATTATACGGGCCACTTTCCTGCAAAGCTGGAACCGAATTCTTCAGGCACCAATTGCTTGCTGATTGAGCGCTGACGCAGTCTATCGATGTGCACGACACGTAGACGGAGAAGTCAATGCCGGCAGAGCAATCTGTATTTAACCATTTGTAAATGTTTCTTGGTCTTAGAGAACAAAAATAAATAGGATAGAACAATGCAAAAAAAAAAAAAAACAGACACACATTAAAGTGGTTGCCCAGGCTTGGGGAACAAGTCTGCAGTCATTCTATGCTGCTTTTAGTGGCTGAATCCTCACACTGCGCGCTGTCAGGATTCTCTGATGTCGGGACGCATGATCACAAGTATGTGATTTTCATCCATGCGGTAACATGCCAACTAAACGTGCACGGCTGGACAATGTCTAGTCGGAATGTGGCCCAAAGTATGCAAATTGCCTACTTGGGGTCACATCCAAGTGCCAATGAATACTAACAGTGAGCACTGCGAGGATTTAACAGTGTGCAGTTAATAAGAGTGGACAACCCCTTTAATATAGAGTTGTCCCCCTCTTTGGACCTATAACAGCTTGCACTCTTCTGAGAAGGTTTTTTTTTATTTTATGTTAGAAGGTGTCTTTGGGAATTTTTACCCATTCAGCCAGAAAGTTGAAGAGCAATATCTATGTGTCACTATATCTTTATATAGAGATAACCGATACCGGCAATAAATCACAAAATATGTGCAAAAATTATAATATGAATAAGAACTGAAATAAACCATATATTGCCCAAGATGGCACCTTGAAAAGGACACCCCCACAAAAAAAAGATTTATGTTGAAAAAGAGAAAATGTAAAATAGAAACCATAAAAATGTGATATTGTTGCATTTGTACTGACCTGTATAGTATAGTTAACCTGATATTTCTACACCACCCCCGCAAAAAAAGTAAGGTTTCATATTTAAGGAAAACAGAAAGATGACATGGTCATTAAAGTGTAGCCGTCGTTTTAATTTTTATTTCATAAATCAATAATAGAAATTAAAATAAGTAACTTTGTAAAATATCTTATCAGAAAAACGGTTTCTTTTTGTTGCAGGATTGAGCATTGGTTGAAGAGGGCTAGAACCCCAGCGCAACAGGTGGTCCTCTAGAGTTCTAGTCCTCTTCCTCTCTGAAGACACAATTTGGATATTTAATTTCCTAGAGGAGTAAGCATGGGTTATAAAAAAAGGTCTCCTCGCTCTGACATGCCAGGCTTGGCATGCTACTCTCCATAAAGAGAAATGTTACCCAGTAAACCTCAATTTTGGGGTAAAATTTGTATTGAGTGAAGACGGACTTTCCCATTCCGGAGATAGGAGATACTACCAGGAAGGGCGGAGGAGCTCTGCCTCTAGCCTCTCCCTACATTATCTCCTATCCCAGTAATGTAACAAGGTGTCTACACCAAATACAGATTTTACCGGAGAATTGAGAATTTTGAGAAGGACTGATCACTCCAGGAGGGGAAACAGTCAGATTTCTCTGATAAGATATTACAGAGTTTCTTATTTTCATCTGTACTATTGATTTCTGAAATAAGAAAATTAAAACAATGGACACTCTTTAAAGAGTCAGGCAAGGTTTGATTGACGAGGATCTGTCACTTGCCGTGATAAGCCATCGTTTTTTTTACCTGGTGTAAATGCCGTTCTCCTGAATCCAGCAATGTTTTCTTTTTGTTACGGCGCCTCTACATTCCTGAAATATAACTCTCAGCTCCCTGAAGGTAAATTTAGTCTTTTTCTATAAATTGTAGTGAAACGGGCATGGCCACAAAGAAGACCACACCCACTTGGATAAATAGACTGGATTAACATATAGGGAGGAGAAAGCAATATCTCAAAAATAGAGAGGCGCAGGAACAAAAGAACAACAGGAGAACAGCAACATTTACACCAGGTAAAAAAAAAATTATGTTTCTTAAATGACAAAATTCTAGCCACCTGCGACCCGTCTCCACTAGTGGGAGCTCACAGTGAACGGTTTTATTATTGAGCTCAATGCACAAACCATATGCAGTCATCTCATCTGCTCTATAGATTATAACGATATCTTAAAGGGGTTGGTCCACACCATTCCGGATAGTTTAATTTTACTTATGTGCATGTAACTGGCGCTGATAATAATTTTTATAATTGGGTTTCATTACAAATTTTGCAGTTTGCCTTCTGTATCTTCTGTGTTGCACTGGCTGCAGAATGAGTTAACTGAGAACCAGTCTGTGAGCACGCTAGGACTGTTTGATGGGCAAGTTATAACTTTCTTTCATCTGCCTTCTGCGGATGATTTATAACCACAGACCGTATGAAAGTTAAATGTGCTGGAAAACGACCTCTAAAAGCCAAACGCTGAAACATTTTTAATGAAACCAAAATGCAAAAATTAGTCTTTAGCTCTAAATACACACACTTACTTTATACATAGTTGATCACATAACACATGCACAGTGTATGATCATATGCATCAATGTGTCAGATACTGGCCCTATAGGACGGGAGTGATGGGGCCCGCAGCACCAGGGGGAATCTGGCACCACCGAACGTTGAATACTTTACAATGGCTACTACAGTTACTGTATGAACAGTTTCCCTTATTTCAGCAGCTCTTTACCATCGATCCTCCGGAGCGTCACGCTGCTGGGACACCACACATGCCATAATTACCCCGCCAGCTCCCGAGCGTTACACATCCAGTAAGATACCGCCGGTGAATGATTAGAAGGATTTACCTGCGACTCTCAGCAGATGAGCCAGTGCCAGCAGTTTCGCAGACTGCTTGTAGCTGGTCGGGGACTGAGAAATACACTTCTTGATGAGGCTGAGGCGGCTGGAGCACAGACGCACTGCAGGGACAGAAAACAGAAGACAAGTTACACACAGTCCCTACAGGGACTAATTACTAATGTCCGACTATCGTAAGGAGCAGGACATTAGATGTAAAACAGATCAAGACAAGCGGCAGAGGAAAGCTTAAAGGAGCACTCCGGACAAAACTAATATACTGGCCTGAAGAGAGAACTGTCACTCACCGCAGGGCAACGGGCAGGGAGAAGCCGCACTGGGGACTAGTCAGACACTGTAATTCTCCTTACACTGGCATGTCACTTTCCACAAAGAGAGATATTACCCCTTACACCTCAGTCAGAGGCCTCTTATATAATCAAATCAGATCTCATGCTCTGCCCTGAGGAAGAGCAACACCCCGAAACACGTGTCTGAAAACAGAGCATCTAGTTTTGCTGTTTTCCTAAGTCATGTGGCAAGACTGGCTAAAGGGTTAATATTGACTTTTTGGCAGAGGACTCTTATATAATCACATCAGATCTCATGCTCTGCCCTGAGGAGGAGCAACACCCCGAAACACGTGTCTGCAAATAGAGTATCTAGCTTTGCTGTTATCCTAAGTCATGTGGCAAGACTGGCTAAAGGGTTAATATTGACTTTTTTGGATTGCTGCATCCAGTAGAGTATACTCCTCTTCCACTCCAAACGTTACAAACTGCACACTGACTTACTGCAAAATAAAAAGAGCAGGGGGGGGAGGCTCCTGCTGCAGACTGAAGTCCTTCAGCCACAGGTCAGTGACAAAAACAGGAGACATGACTAATCTACTGAGAAACGCAGAGAAGATTTCTTAAAATATTTCTCACTTTTTTATTTGCAATCTGAGACCAAATGGGAATAATGAAAAGGAGATTAATGGATTAAGGTTTTTGTTTTATTCCCTCTCTGAGTTTAGGATTTACTTTACATAACACCAAAAAGAAAACCCGTGTCATATACTGGCCCCTGGCATTGGGCATAGTCCCCGGACTGATCACTTAAGGCCAGCTCGTAACACGGCCATACACATTTGTCCAATTTTGGCAACGATCAGGCAAAATTCTTGCAAAACAATTAGAACCAAAATCTGGCAATCCTCGGTGTGGAGGTGTGAGAACATGAATTTGTTCATTAGCAGCTATCAATCAGAAGGAAGGACAAGAATGAATACAATTTGTGGCCCTCAATGAACACATTTCCTCCTAGATACTGCATATACCACCTCTTTCCATCCACTGCATTCAGTTTAGTGATGGGAATTGAAGAGCCGCCTCTTTTGGCTAACAAATGGCTCTCGGTTTAACACCACACTCCCTGTGGCAGGAGGCGTGTACAGCAGCAGGGGGCCAATCATTGTTCCTTTCACCAGCCCTCTGGGGGCTGTGGTACCTCACAATGTCTGATATTAGGAGGCATGCACAGGTTGCGTTCTTCATGTCCCCCATTACTCATGGTCCCGGCTAGGAGTGAAAATAAGAACCTGAACGATGCAATTTAAGTATGTACATGAATTGGCAAGTCTAGCATCTCACTTGCCAATGCAGGACCCAAGAGGCACAAAATAAAAAGCCAACCTCCATCGTCCATATTAAGGAGGAGGCTGAATGTGGCAGCTCGTTTACTACCGTCAAATCACTAATTTAGGTGTCCAGATGGAGCCTCATCTGCTGGCTGCTTTCTCCTTTCTTCTTATACTCGGTCCTCTTCTGGCAATGTGTTCTCGTTACGGGACTTCTCTTTCTTTTAGGGTAATCTCCATGTTTTCCTACTCTACAACTTTTTGCTTTAGTTTATTTCCCTATTGGGTCTCTGACTGTCTCCTTCGTCCCTGACATCACAAGTTGCTCAAACATGGTGTATACACTACTCACAAATGTTAGGGATATTTGGGTGAAATTTCAAGATCAACCTTAAATGCCCTCTAACCTTTTCAGGTGAACTTAATGTGACCGTCTCTAAACTTTTGGAGGCACATGTCCAACTGTTCAATGTTTCAGTACTTTTTGCACAACTTGCTGTTCTCTAACAAAGAGCTTAATGGCAAAATTCACAATAGATGCTTGATCCATGAATCGCCCAATGAATTTATGGGTTCAATAAGGCCTCTTTCATACATCAGTCTTTTGCCATCAGTCACAATCCGTTGTTTTTTAAAAATAACGGATCCGGCGACTGATGCCGCAGGGTCCGTTTTTTTCTCATAGACTTGTATTAGCGACGGATTGCCTCACATTTCATCCGACGGATCCGTTGATAATTTTTGGTCCGTCGGCCGGACACGACGCACAAAGCAACGTTTTTTGTCTCCATCGAAAAATCGGACAGCGACGGATCCGTTGTTTGCTATAATGGAAGCCTATGGGCGCAGGATCCATCGTCATCCCTCAAATGACGGATTCTGGCGACGGATTCATTTTTTTTTAACTGAGCATGCTAGTTCTACATAGCATAATAGCCGCTAAATCAATTGCTGGCTTCTGTAAAATCATTGCCGAACCCGACATATGACATGATACATGGTTTACATATAGTAAACCATGTCATATCAAAACGATCTACATATGTCTGTGTTTAATCAATTTAGTAGTTTGTGTTAGGAAAAATTTGGAACTCTAGGGGTTAAATTTAAGGCTATAATTGCGGGAAAAAATAGTGTGGTCTCTCGCGCAATTTTCTCCGCCAGAGAGAGAAAGCCAGTGACTGAGGACAGATATTAATAACCTAGAGAGGGACCATTGTTTTGGGGCACCCCCTGGCTACAAACATCTGGCCCAGTCACCCCAGAAAAGGCGCATCTTTAAGATGCGCCTTTTCTGGCACTTAGCCTCTCTATTCCCACTGCCTTTAGTGCTGGCTCATGGGTTAATAAGGGGTTAATGTCACCTTGCTATTGAAAGGTGACATTAATCCGGGTTAATAATGGAGAAGTGTCAATAAGACAACTATCCATTATTTATGCTATAGTAGTAAAGGGTTAAAAAAGACACACATTAATTAAAAATTGTTTTAATGAAATAATTACACAAAGTTTTTGACCAAATGTATTATTGTGCCAATCCAACTGAATCCCTTGCTCTCCTGTGAAAAATAATAAAATAAAAAAACAACAATATCCATACCTCTCCGCCGTTCAGTCAGGTCCCCGCTGCAATCCATCACAAGGGTTAACTAGTTTACAATCGGGACCGATGCTAATGCTACCGGCCCGGCTGTAAACCACTGCAGAATTAATGAAATCATGTCTGCGCAGGCACCCCGGCTGACCGGAGATGAACTGATTAGCGTGATTTTACAGTACAGCGCACTGAATTGGCGGCTTTTAAAAAACGGATCCGTCGAAAAACGGAAGAAGAGGATGAAAAAAATGATGCGACGGATCCGTTTTTTCGCTGGATCCGCTAGCCAACGGATTGTGGCTGATGGCAAAAAACTGATGTGTGAAAGGGGACTTAAAATTAGTATTAAACCGTCCTCCTCATCAAGCTCTTCACAGTTTGACATCATGAGACCAAGACGACACCTAATAATTGATCACCAGAACCTCGCCATTGTAAGGCTTCAAGCAGGATATTCTCAGACGGAAGTTTCCACTAAGCTTAGGTTGTCACAGAGTCATCAGCAGGAAGTAACAGAGATACAGAGACTGGAAGAGTCACAGAAAGATAGAAGTGGACATCCTTTGGTCACTGATGACCGCTTCATTGTGAACAATGCCCTTCGGAACTGGACGATGAATGCCACACAACTCCAGGCACAGTAAATGGAGGCGAGAGGCAGCCAAGGGTCACATAAGACTATTCGAAACAGCTTACATCAGTGTGGTCTGCGTGCTAGACGACCAGCAAGGTACCGGACCACACCACCAGGAACTGGCGTCATCGTCTAGCGTGGTCCAGAGAGCATCCAAGCTGGACAATGGACCAGTGGGCCTCAGTGCTGATCAATGATGAAAGTCGATTCACGTGATCAAAAATGATGACCACCAACGATTTAGGAGACTAAACAAATTTCACTCGAAAGCGGAATATCCCTAACTTTTGTAAGCAGTGTATATCATATCATTGGCAGCCATACTCGTGGTCTCCAAAAATAACTCTTTGCTTGAAGATGATTTTTTTGTAGCTTAAAAACAAACACTTAGCGTCTTAGAGGAAAAAAGAAATAAGAGGAACGCTTGTGCATCCATGTTTACGCAGAAAGTAGTCAAGCATTATAGGGCACGCTCAGTATTCAGCTCGCCATGGCGGGTGTTGGCTTTCTTTGGGCTTCGAGCGTTGCCTGCCGCGGAGGTGATGAGTAAACATTTCAATCAATACGCTGAAGCGAGAGAGCTGCCAACTGTGCGAGATATCAGCGCCCCGGACAGGATCACACAAACACCTGACTGCGGCTTCGCTCTTCTTTCCAGAGACGCCCGGAGAGCCGGCTTGGCTGCCAGCGATTCTGGCACATGTTAACACTGCCGGGCAATCGCTTGTCAGATTTCCAGACAATCAGGATTCACAAAGTAGAAGTGTAGACATTTATCACAATTGGAAAAACGTGAAGCGCAGGAGCAGATGTTGCAGACAGACAATAATGGAGAGCGGGGGGGATACAGATGCTTAACACGGAGCTGTGCACTCGGAGAAGGAGATAATGAACGCTACATTAAGCGCTGGAGTGTGCGCCGCTCTAATAAGTCATCAGTATGCAGAACGGCAGCGTCGTGGAGAAGAACAAAAGGCAGGCAGGGAAGTTACCCGAGGTAACAATGGAGCAACTTGCAGCCACTTCTCTCGATACACGCCGGTGTCTGCCCCCTCTCCAGATTTACTCATCTTTCTTGTGTGCAGATTAAGCGAGCGGTCCCGAAATAAAGTATATTTATTTGCCTATTTCCCGCCACACATTTATAGCGATTGTTATAAGGCAGCGCATTGCTGCCCATAAAGCTTTGCTTGGGCTGCTGGATGGAGGAATAAAAATGTCTGCATGAGTTTAATGGTCATTTCGAATGGGGGGAAATATTTTAGAAAAATGAGTAGGACGCTGCGCACTGGGAGAACGGACGGCTCTCAGTTTATTAACGTGCGCTGGAGAAACTATCAAATAATTGTGTGTACCAGAGCTGGAAATCACCCGAGAATGATGGAATGGAAGCTAACGAGTGGCTGTCATTGCCACTGACACCACCTCGGTGCCGCATTTAAAGGGCTTTTCCATATTCCAGACTTATCGTCTATCTGTAGGGCCGGCCTTTAGTGTCGGATATCTAGGGCTCCATCTGCCACTGATCATGAAAATTGGGGTTCAGGAGTTGTGGGTGAAAGGCAGCTGCAGTCTACGGACGTTTGACCAAAACGAGGCCAACACTTCCTCCAACCAAAGTGTACGGGACGGCAGAAGATGGTCGGCAGCGCAGGAGGGATATCTATGGCGGAGCCGTAGAAGTGGATGGACTGGTGAGAAGGAATCCACACCAGGTCTGCATTATTAAAGATGTAAAGGGAGTGGATGAAGACGGACTCTTCATAAGCACCATTAGGTCATACGGATGTCCTAGAGGTGGGGTCCCCAATTCAGTAACGTCCGTGTGAGCCAAAGTGATGTCACCCCCCATCCTCTCCCACCCCAGAATGATGCTACAGGAGGACTGACACCACTAGAACAGAGGCCAGACGTGACTACTAAGTGCCTCAGTATAATAAATGGCTCCACTGGGGCTCTAAGGGTTTTCCTATAAATTTCCCAAAATAGGATTTAAGATAAAACCCCTATGGATCCCCGATGCAATGCTCCTTGTCGAACACAGGAAGAACATGAACTTAGTATTAAAGGGAATCTGTCAGCTGTTTTTTGCCATGTAATCCAAGAACTTCATAATGTAGGGGCAGAGAGACAGATTCTGGGGATGTGTCACTTATTAGGCTGTATGCTGTAGCTTTAATACAATCAGTGTTTTATTAGCAAGGGATTATCACTAGAGGACTAGGTCTCATGTGCAAGGCAGTCCGGTTAATCTGTATAACTCTACCCCAAAACCACTGTTTAGCAGTTTGATAAGTGTACACAGGAAGCAGCCAATCAGGAGTGTGGGCGAGGATAGACACAGCTCAGCATTCTGAGCACTGCCACATCTACAGGAGAGAATACAGGGAATCTATCAAAACTGCACAAAGCAGCCCAGTAAGTGACACATTGCTGGAATCAGGCTCTCTGCCCCTGCATCATGCTCCTCTCAGATTATGTAGAACAAACCTGCTGACAGATCACAGAAAAATGCAAACAAATACACTGAGGCAACCACAATCATTCGTGTTACAAGAGGGGCATGCACTGACCACCATCCCAGCTAATGAAAAAAAAATAAATAAATAAAAAAAAAAAAAAATAATATATATATATATATATATAGATATACATATACACACACGCGTTGTATTTCTATGGCATATCTGATGTTATATGTTCTATTTCTGCACATATATCTGATATTCTTATTAGACGATCTCTTTGGCTGCTGATCACAATTATCAGCACATCCCTCCATGTAAACCCATAAGTTGCCGATAACACGATGCTCTACGGGCACATAATCATAGTATTAACGATCGCTGATCATCAGACTCTCTGAACGGGCCAGTAAACAATTGCCCTTCAATTAACAGCTTTGACGGGCTCATCTAAAAAGGGCCATGGAAAACCATAGCACCCAACGACTGGGCGCTCCGCTCGTTCATTGGGTGACTCCCGACTGTGGGGAATGAACACATTCCCAGATTAATGGCTCGTCTATTAGTCTATTCATTTAGTCTTTTCTGTAATGAGTTTTTGCAGAGCTGCAGTGTAACACATGGTAAAAGCACACGGCAGGAGGACAATTTTAGACCACCGTAGGACCCTATTAGACCATGCATCCAGCCCAGAGTCATGGAATCTATAGAGAAATGAAGGTCCTAACGCACACATCGCAGGCAGGAGCACAACTCCCAGCAGCCTTTTCCCAGCACAATCTCCGCTCTCAGTTGTGACTTTGCAGTTCCTTGTAATGTGAGCAGCATTCTATAAAATACCCAGCAATTTCCAGAACAAGCCACACGCCAATCAGCCTGTAAATGCTGCAGTGCCGCTGTGCTAGAGCTCTCCACCGTACTGAAGACCTTTCCCTGCAAGGCCATTAGTGACACGTGCACAGCTACCTAGTGGCAAATCCGCTTTATCTCACATAGAGCTTTATTTCTCAATGCAGGGCCCCTAATGAGGATGCAAACTACCCCACAAAACCACAGGAGGAAGCACTGGAGTAATGGATCTGCTACATAATATCGAGGGTCGTCTCCAAAGTTTGGATTATATATATATATATATTATATATATATATATATATATATATATAAAGATTTAGAGCAATGAATACAGCAGACGAGAAAGTGACGTCTTTATTGAAGACATGCTCTGGGAAATGTTTTACCTCTGCGTCTGCTGTAAGGAGATGTGCCTCCTTAATGCATAAAAAGCTCCATATTGAAGGTGCACTTAGCGGGGTATACAGCACAGCGGGGATGGAAGGATGTATATCAGGGAGACGCGGCACGATTATAGAGGGGGAGCAGGCGAGGAACAGTGATGTACAGGAAAGAGAGAAAACAAGTGTAAAGGGGAAGGAAGAACCACAGAAAAGAAGGAAAGAGAGAGGAGTCGCAACAGGCAGGGGAGAAGACATAAGGCCAGAAGGGCGGCGCCACTAACCGGAGCAATATTACACTTTTTGACATCTGTGGTGAAGGCTTTCTATAGAGTCTCCATTGCAGATTTATTTATTTTTGATGCAAGAAAATAAAGCACTTTTTCCCCACATTGGCTATATGTACTTATGTGCACTCGGAGTGTTTTCGCTCAGTTTTTTGAGCGTTTCTGCTCCAGAAACTCCTCATCGGACTCTGTGCACACAGCCATTGGGGTATACCAACACAGAGCCATTTACAGAGGTTTTGAGAATACTATCCGTACAGTTTCTGCTCCAAAAACTCCATAAAAAGACAGACACCGTGCTGAAACTTCATAAACCCCATTACACCTCCACTGGCCCAAGCACAGATGAGATCCATTGTATGAGGACTCCGGTAGAGCCTGTTAAGCCTCTGATTGCTCCTCACCTGGCATTAGCTCACAAATACGGATGTAAAATACTGAACGTGTGAATGTGGCCTTAAAAAATCACCACTTTATAGCAGACAACTGTATTTTTGTTACTTGGGAGATCCAGCAATTCATTGGATCACACCAGGGTCATGTACATGGGGCCTTGTACATGTCTGATTTTTTCCACTGGACTGCACTCAGATGACATATGAGTGCAGTCCGATTTTCACAGTCTCATAGAATTGAGAAGATGGAAACATTTTTTACTCCGACCACACTCCGAGTCTACCTCTCAGATGAGAGAAAATATGGCTGTGTGACCCTAGCCTTAAAGAAATAAACGCTACTGGGGACATCATTATTTAGACATATTTATGACCACAAAGCTCAGCTCAACTTTAATGGAACAATAAATCAGCATAGAGGAGCTCAGAAAGAGAGATATAAAAGAGCTACCAACTCATTGTCAGAATGGGCTCACTGATGTACTCTCAGATAACTCCTACAAAACCAGCCTATAGATGGAGAATATAGGCTTAGGAAAGTTTATCCTATGGACAGATTCCATTTAAAAGGTCATCGTTCTTCAGGAGCGCACCGCTTCCGGCCTCCCAGCATCGGGAAGGGGGCAGTGGGCTCCTGATCACTGACATTTTTAACCAGCGCATCATTCATCATGCCATTGGTCTGAAATGCGTGCTCTCCACAGCTGCTAAGTGAGGCAGCTTTCACGCTGCACCATTACAGAACCTCTGCTAGACTGCAGCGCCGGCCGGTAACCCAGGCAATATGCAGCGGACTATAAAAAGAAAAATCCTCCGATCTAGAGAATAGAGATGATTTTTAATAAGTAAATTGCAGAACTGCTTATTTTTACAAAAAAAGTTACAATTTCAACCAATCATGATGTTGAGAAAACCCCTATAACAAAGACCTTTTGCTGGATCTTTTCTTCATTTTCAGGAGTAACTGTTTTTTTTAATATTTATTTCATAAATCAATAGTAAAAAAGAAAAAAAAAAAAAAGCATTATTGGACTATATCTTATGAGAAAAAGCTGCTTCTTTCCACTCCTGGACTGATCTTTCACTCACAATTCATGGGTAAAATTTGTATTTAGAGAAGACAGATTTTGACATTGATAGCCGACAGTTGGTGCTTTGAAAATTCTATGGATAAGGGATGGAGGAGCTAGAGACATCTGCTGTATGTTCTCCTGAAACCACAGTTACAGCTCTCCATAGAACTTTATGAGCACTAACTGTCATCTATCTCGGTAACGGGAAGAGCAGTATTTAATAAAGGCAGATTATACCCACGAAATCAGAATTCTGAGAATAAATGATCAGTCCAAGAGGAGAAAGAATTTTTCTCTGATTAGATACATTACAACGTTTCTTATTTTCTGTGTATTAATGAAAACAAAAAAATTAACCTGATCTTAATCTTTAACGGAGCACCTTTTCTAGTTGGTGCAAGTCGCTGATTCTGGAACAGGTTTTTTCCTCTTCGGTAACCCTTTGCTCCAAAGTTATTGTGCAAAATTCCCCTTCAAACCCAATGGGCATATATCACAGAACTTCATAATGGGTGTGGCCTTCTTTTGATTGGCCAACGACAAAGGAGAAAAAAGTTCTGTTGCAAACGCCCAGTTGGAAGGTAAAAAATATGTATACGCCAAAAAAAAAAAAAAAGCATGAGCCGCACCTCCTAAAAAATATGTCTTTGGAGCGGAGGGGCACAGAAAAAGAAAAGAACAGGAAAACTGTTCCAGAATCAATGAGATAGATTAAATTGGAGGAAGTAAACAGTTCAAATTGAAAAAAAAAAGAAAAATGAAGTGAAAGGTCCTCTTTAAAGGGAAACTGTGCGCGGCTATGTAATCTGAGGGCAGCATAATGTAGGGGTAAAGACATTGATTTCAGAGATGTAAAACTTATTAGGCTATGTGCTGTTGATTTAATACAATCAGTGTTTTATCAGCAGGAGATTATCATTAGAGGATTAGGTCTCACATGCAAACTAGTCCAGCTAATCTGTGTAACTCCTCCCATAACAGCGCAGTTTCAATACAAAGTGTTTTATCAGCAGGAGATTATCACTGCCTGGACTACAGTTCATATGCTAGGCGGTCCAACCCCACCCCTATCTCTCACAAGCAGCTCACTGTCAATAGACAATGTACATACAGAGACTGGTGTGGGAGGGGGAAGCTTTTTCAACTCTGCTACATGCTCCATATAAAAACCCTGTGTAACAACTGCTGCACCCAGTAAACTAAGTGACACATGGCTGGAATCAGGACCTCTGCCCCTGCACTATACTGCTCTCAGATGAGGCAGCAAAAACCTGGTGACAGATTTCCTTTAATGGTTGCACTTTGAAGGAATTATAATTGCAGGCACTAGTATAGCACCATGGGGACACTATGATGGCAGCCAAATCCGGTGGTCTTTTATCATCTTCTCAACATGGATGCCTTCCCATGTACTAAGACGTTCCCATACAGGGTCACACCGTCCTTGCTTAAATTGCAGCATTAATCCCACAGCGCTATGCATACATCATCACTGTCCCCATTGGGGCTCACAATCCAGATTCACTATCATATGTCTTTGGAGTGTGGGAGGAAACCGGAGGACCAAGAAGAAACCCACGCAAACACGGGACGGACATACAGACTCCTAGATGCTGTCCTTGGTTGGATTTGAACCCAGGACCCCAGCGCTGTAAAGCTGTAGTGCTAACCACTGAGCCATGGACAGCGATCACCATATATTCTCCCAGAGAGCGCGGCCTGCAGTCTTCCTCACTCCCCCCTGATGTTCCCTGAAGCCCAGCGAGGCACCAACTTGTAGTAGAAAAGGAAGAGAGTGAGAGAGAGCGGGAAAGAGAATGGCGAACACGAGTCCATCAAGAGAAGCAGACATGTGGCATACGCCGAGCAGCATTGTGTGCTGACATTTTCACATGGCCATTAAACACATGGGAGCGTCTCTCAGGCCGCGCTGCACAGTGACCTTTCCGGAAGCACCTGTGAATGTGGGCGAGCACGGACCATTAACCGATCTTCATGTGGCAGATGATATAAGGCACGTCTGAGCTCAGAGTCCTTCACTTCGGAGCTGGGGCTATGGGGCAAACCGGAACGGTTACAGCAAAGGAAACGTTCACTAAAGCGCAATAATGTTATAAATTATCAAGACCGTCCCGAATGGGTTCACCTTGTCGTGGTGGGATGGCTTCTATACTTTTTTTTTCTAATCAAAATAGAGTTAACTAAGTGATATATATTTGTTTTTTTCTCGAGTTTTGTCTGTGAAATGGCCACATTGTGAACATGCTCTTATGCAGTGCACATATACCAACTTCTGCTCCGGCTTTTATTTGGTTTTGCTTTATTTTCTTGTGCTTGTACAAATGGGCGCGGCTCCCCTTTCTGAGCTAAATATTTCATCTATATAGCTTCCCATGGGCAGGCGTCTGGACAGTAAGGGCCCCATGTCCAGCTCTGCCCTATTCACAGCGAGGTCGGCAGGCACAGGGCCAGGCTAGGACTGCCCCGACTGGGTACACCTTGTTGTGGTGGGATGGCTCTTATGCTTTTTTAATGAAACTAGCATTAACTAAGTCCCCTATGTTATTTACATGTATCATTACTAAATACTGGTTTACTTTCTACAGGGAAAATGCTCATTTTGTTTTTTTTCTTGGGTTTTGTGTAAATTACCCATAACGTAACGTATAATCAGGAGTGTAACGAACAATGTGTGCAAAAACTAAGGGGGACTATTGCTATGCAGAGGGAAGAGGACTTCTTTTGAGTAGGGTAGGTCAGTACCCTGGAAATTTTCTGGTGCGAATTTAGCTGCAAATCTGCATATATTGCATGAAAATTTTGCTGGGGATTCACGGTGTACAATAATAAATTATATTGTGGTACGTGTTAGCCAGAAAAATCGATGTGAATACTTTTCCATCCAATTATGACAAGAGCATTCTTAAGGTGATACCTTTATTGGCTGGGGATTCACAAATTTTTGCTCCGCGCTACATTGTAAGTGATTGCAATTTACTCCAAATCCTCAGCCAGCAGAACGAGCATGTGGATTATTAGAAAACCATCCGGCAGTTACCGCCCTAGATGCTGTGATCAATAGTGACCGAAGCATCTAAGGCGTCTGACAGAGGTAGAGGACCGTATAGACACACACCCTAATGACAGGAGCATTCGTGGAGTCCAGTTTTAGATTTATGGATACATTACCAATAGGAATAACTGAAGAACCGCACAACACAGATTTGTTTAATACCTCTCAAAAAATGATCTTTATTCACTGTTCTCCTGCGTAAGACTTGGCGCCTGCTGTCAGCTCACTAGACCTTTGGTTGATGGGGCCGGGTTAATAAGCTCATTGTCGGCACCAAGGCAGGTTGTTCCCTACATGCCCCTCGGACCGCTCGTATTGTGCAGGACAGTATTTTTAGTGGTATGACGCGATGCAGGGGCCCAGATCGGATTGTTAGGATCCTAATTAGGAGCCACATGACGGACTGGTGGCAGGGTCCCTTTAAATGACAGATTCAGCTCTGCTGTAGATTTTTACCTTCCAGTCCCCCTCCTAGTTCACACATTTTGACGTATGACAGTAAGTGATGAGCTAGAACGTGACTGAGGGGCGATTCAGGAGCCGGTGAAGCACGTGATCATATCCCGCATCCTATAACCCCTCCTGACGTCCACATCATCATCTCAGAAACGTTTCCTCTATGGAAAAGCTGCAGCAGATCGGAGCGCTACTCCTGTCCGCACTGACAGATCAGTCGCCCGCGGTGTGTGACGGAGGTTTTATGCAGGACAAGCTGCAGTTGTTCATCGGGGTCTACACCACTTTCTGATCTTTATTGCATTTTTTGGGGGAGGGTAGACATGATGACATAACTGATTCTGGCATTTCTAGCTATCTTCTCTGTTTCAGTGTTGACCCTCTGAGATAAATAATTTATTTGTTTTCACAATTACACGGCGACTCCAAATATGTTCTGTTTTTTAGATTTCGCAATTTACGTTTTGGAAAAAGAAGGAATTCAAACCTATTTATTGTGAGTTTGACAAAACTTTGTTTTGTTTTTTTTTAAATTCTTCTCCTTAGAACCTTTGATCAGGTGATCGCTTACACAGTATATCACAGGTTTTCGATTTAGTGTATAATTACATCTCTTGTGAAAGCCAGCCAGTGGCAGGGCAGCACAGGTGTACAGCATGGCAGACACGGGGACCTTCTGTAGCTGCCATTACAAGTCCTGCAATACAGGTTCAGAGATATGGGCCTTTTTATTTGGTGCCATATTTTATGGTGGCTCTCGGGGGGGAAGGTGGCGCGTCGCACAGGGCTCTGGGGGGTGGCGCATCGCACAGGGCTCTCAGGGGGGATCTCTTTGGGGGACTTGTCGCACAGGGATCTCTGGGGGGGCGTGTCGCACAGGGATCTCTTTGGGGGGCGTGTCGCACAGGGATCTCTTTTGGCGCATCGCACAGGGCTCTCTAGGGGGGGTGTCGCACAGGGCTCTCTAGGGGGCGTGTCGCACAGGGCTCTCTGGGGGGGCGTGTCGCACAGGGCTCTCTGGGGGGCGTGTCGCACAGGGCTCTCTGGGGGGGCGTGTCGCACAGGGCTCTCTAGGGGGGCGTGTCGCACAGGGATCTCTAGGGGGCGTGTCGCACATGGCTCTAGGGGGGCGTGTCGCACAGGGATCTCTAGGGGGGCGTTGTCGCACAGGGCTCTCTAGGGGGGCGTGTCGCACAGGGCTCTCTAGGGGGGCGTGTCGCACAGGGCTCTCTAGGGGGGCGTGTCGCACAGGGCTCTCTTAGGGGGGCGTGTCGCACAGGGCTCTCTAGGGGGGCGTGTCGCACAGGGCTCTCTAGGGGGGCGTGTCGCACAGGGCTCTCTAGGGGGCGTGTCGCACAGGGCTCTCTAGGGGGGCGTGTCGCACAGGGCTCTCTAGGGGGCGTGTCGCACAGGGCTCTCTAGGGGGCGTGTCGCACAGGGCTCTCTAGGGGGCGTGTCGCACGGGCTTTAGGGGCGTCGCCAGCTCTAGGGGGCGTGTCGCACAGGGCTCTCTAGGGGGGAGGGCAGTGTCGCACAGGGCTCTCTAAGAGGGCGTGTCGCACAGGGCTCTCTGGGGGACGTGTCGCACAGGGCTCTCTGGAGGGACTGTCGCACAGGGCTCTCTGGGGGACGTGTCGCACAGGCTCTCTGGGGGACGTGTCGCACAGGCTCTCTGGGGGGACGTGTCGCACAGGGCTCTCTGGGGGGACGTGTCGACAGGCTCCTGGGGCGTATCGCACAGGGCTCTCTCTGACCTGTATCTATGGGAATAAAAAAAAAAACAAGGCATTCTGCTGCAGGGTGTTTGGTTTTTATTAGAGATGAGTGAACGTGCTGGGATAAGGTGTTATCTGAGCATGCTCGGGTGCTGACAGAGTGTCTTCAGCATGCTCGAATAATATGTTCGAGTCCCCGCAGCTGCATGTTTTCTGGATTTCTAGGATTCCTGGATTAGTGTTTACTGTATTGATGCCTTTATTCATGTTTTTTTTTTTTTGCTTTTTACAATGATGAATCAGATTCCAGCGTTCCATGAAGTGATCAGACAGCACTTGCCCGTGGTCTTTCCCACAAGCAGACGACTCATCTCTCCGTGTCTGGCCATTATACACACATACAATCCCCTTGCTGGATTTTCTTTGCTTGCGGCCTGAACTTTGAAGCAATAATAATAGAGAAAATTGACTTTGGCTCTGACAAAACAAGCTCGTGAGCCCTGGACGGACTACGTGAGCGGCGCTTACAGATGTTTCCATGTTGCCGGACGCACGACTCACGTGAAAGCAGTTCATAAAGTTACCTGAAGGCTACATGAGAATCGGACAGTAATTGAGGAAAATTACCGGTGTGTAAGAAAAGACACAGAAGCGACCACGAAAAAGTGCTGACTAGCAGCTCACCATGAAAACACGATAGATACCAGTGCTATATAGAGGAATGGATACACTGAAAACGGTCTATAGAAAGAGCCGCACTGCGATCCTGTCTTCTGCTACATAACCTACAGCATGGTCTCATGCCTCATCCCTCGCAGTAAGGTAACATGCCAGCCTAACATGTCCAGGAGCTGGCCTGATTCTCATGCTTTCTAACATTCCATCCACTATTAATGAATAACTGGTATCTCCATCAGGCCAGCACTATAGGTACCGGAACTCTGTTCCCTCAGTTTCCAGTATGCACAACGTTTACTATTCAAAGCTAAAGAAAAAAAATGAGCATATACAATACAGCAAGTAAATCAGTAAATGGTAATAGTACATAACATAGGATACTCAGCTAACACTATTTTGATCAATAAAGTATAAAAGCCATCCCATCGAGGCAAGGTGCACCTTGTGGTGGTGGGACGGCTTTTATGCCCCTTTGATCAAAGTAGTATTAACTAAGCAGACAATGTTATTTACATGTACTATTACTATTTACTTGATGGATTGTATATGCTCATTTTGGTGTTTTTTTTTTATTGGGTTTAGTCTATGAATTGGCCACAGTGTGAACGCGCTCTTACACTTGTATATTGTACATGTATAACAGCTTACAGTCCAGCTCAGTTTTATGGTTTTGCTTATAACGTTTACTATTGTACAGTAACTTACATGCCCCAGATTAGAAACACCCCTCTATGTAAGATCTGTGTGCAGCTGGACATAGCAAAAAGCAGAAACAGAAAAGATTAACCCCCCATACCTGCTTCCTATAAAGATAAAGCCCTCCCCTACTAAAAGTAAAGTGAAAAAGCCTTGCCCCCACTTCCTTGAGATAAAGAGCCACCGCCACTTCCTGTAAAAAGATAAAAACTGCCACACGTCCTGTACAGAGACCGCCCCGCCCCCACTTTCTGTACAGAGACCGCCCCGCCCCCACTTCCTGTACAGAGACAGCCCCGCACCACTTCCTGTAAGGAGAAGCAGCCCCTCCCCCACATCATGTACAAAAACAGCTCCGCCTCCACTTAGTGTACAAAGACAGCTCCACCCCCACTCCCATATAGACAGCCTCGCCCCCACTTCCTTTACAAAAACAGTCCCACCCCTAATTCCTATACACAAACAGCTCTGTCCCCACTTCCTGTAAGAAGCAGCCCCTCTCCCACATCATGTACAGAGACAGCACCGCCTCCACATAGTGTACAAAGACAGCCCCGCCCCCACTTCCTGTAAAGAGAAGCAGCCCCGATCCCACTTCCTGTACAGAGACAGCCCCGCTCCCACATCCTGTACAGAGACAGCCCTGCCCCACATCCTGTACAGACAGCCCCGCTCCAACATCCTGTACAGACAGCCCAGCTCCAACATCCTGTACAGACAGCCCCGCTCCAACATCCTGTACAGACAGCCCAGCTCCAACATCCTGTACAGACAGCCCAGCTCCAACATCCTGTACAGACAGCCCCGCTCCAACATCCTGTACAGACAGCCCCGCTCCCACATCCTGTACAGACAGCCCCGCTCCCATATCCTGTACAGAGACAGCCCCGCTCCCACATCCTGTACAGAGACAGCCCCGCTCCCACATCCTGTAGACAGCCCCGCCCCCACTTCCTGTAAAGAGTAGCAGCCTGCTCCCACTTCCTGTAGAGACAGCCCCGCCCCCCACTTCCTGTAAAGAGAATCAGCCCCGCTCCCACTTCCTGTACGGAAACAGGCCGGGCCCACTTCCTGTAAAGAGAAGCAGCCTCTCTCCCACATCAGTACAGAGACAGCCCCCCACTTCTAACAATAGCCCCCCCCACTTCCGTAAAGCAGCCCTCCCACATCTGTACAGAGACAGCCTCGCCTCCACTTCCTGAACAAAGACACCCGCCCCACTTCTGTATAGAGCAGCCAGTCCCACATCTGGTAGAGACAGCACTGCCTCCACTTCCTGTAAAGAGAAGCAGCCCCTCTCCCACATCATGTACAGAGACAGCCCCGCCTCACTTCCTGTACAGAAACAGCCTGTGAGGAAGGAACAGCCACCATCTTGGATAGGGCCAATAACAGCCTCCATTTTGTCTGTTCACAGAGCCACAGGCTGCTAACTACACCTGGCCTCATGGTCTGTGGGCATATTCAATACGACAGGGTTTTGTGTCCACTGTGAATAAAAAGGTCTTTTAGTATGCTAAGTAATTCAGGCCCAATGTTGAATAGCAAGGTCTGTTAGTATGATAATGAGATAAGGCCAAAACAAGACCTCAAAGCTTTAGCCTGAGCCATGGTAGCCTGGGGGCTTCAATTAGATTGTACCTGTCAGCTAGACACTGAAAACACATCCATTGTATGTCTCCAAACACGAAGGCTCCGTTCTAGGATTATGAATAATGAGCACATCTTTGTAGGTACATTCTCATAAAAATATCTGTGTAACCCGGTGGACCTCGGGCATTTGACGGTGCAACTCCCAAATCGGTGATGGCTCGGGGGTCTGAGATATAAAGATTGGCTCTCCACCGAGACCCATTCGGGCCAGGTTTGATATCCATGTGACAGGCAAAACATACTGCATCCGCTGGTACCTCTCGTGTCCTGATCCGATCGTCCTGGAGAAAGTTAGCCCCTTTTTTAGATATTAGGAATAAATTCTGCAGGGAGCTAAGGGTGGAGATTATCATCCCACCCTCGGGCACCGAGGGGAGGGACCTAGCAGGTTTAAGAACTGTGAACTATGGGCAGACTAGGTCCATTCTCACAGAAGCCAAGAAGCAACAAGGGACAGATCTGCCAAGGGAGCAGCGGCACACGTTTTGGGGGACTGTCCAGCAACTAAGACTTTCACCTGTGGATCGCAGAGCTCCCTGCCTCCACATGCCCCTACAACCTGGTAATATTGACCTCTAGCTAATACCTCTAAGCCTTGTAACATTATTGTTGTATTTTACTCTGACCGCAAATCCATTGTAATTCCGTTGTATAGCTTACTGTATATTTCTGTAATTATCTAGTGTGCCCTTAAGTCAATTAAACCATAAAATTAATCTTGGTCTGATGCTTTTACTCTGATCACGAATCTTAGAATACCCAGTGGGTAACAGGACACCCTTCCCGGCGGCCATTTGCTCTAGATGCAGTTCCCTTACTGACCTGAGAGACAAAGGGGGCGCCGGAGAACTGTGCCTGTGGAGTTACGTCACATTGGTGACGTGGAAGGACGGGGGTTGTCCTTCACACAGCCCTGCCCCACATCCTGTAAGTAGAAGCAGCCCCGCCCCCACTTCCTGTACAGACAGCCCCGCCCCCACTTCCTGTACAGAGACCGCCCCGCACCACTTCCTGTACGGAGAAGCAGCCCCTCCCCCACATCATGTACAAAAACAGCTCTGCCTCCACTTAGTGTACAAAGACAGCTCCGCCCCTACTTCCCATATAGACAAAAAAACCTGACTGGCACATCTAGACTAATGTGAACTAGGTGCAAACCAAGGGAAGCTACCCCCATGTAAAACATAGAAAAAAAGGCTGCACTCAAGCATACTAAAGCATGACAACATGGAATATATGAAATTTAGAATAGCAATATGGCTTTGGAATATAAGGAAAAATTTGAGACGCTTAGTATAAACATTTGGCCAAACATTTTAAAGCCCACCAACCATCGTCAAGGTGGTCTCATTTCTGGTGAGTCCCTGACCTAATGTGAACATACCTCTATTAGGCTGATATCTGAATTTCTGGGTGAATATGCACCTCTGTCAGTAATGCCTGCATTTATGGGTAAAGTGGGGACCTGGTGTAATTAAAATCACCACCTGGTGGGGGCGGAGTGCTCGGTCAGCAAGCTAACATTCAATAGACAAAAAAACCTGACTGGCACATCTAGACTAATGTGAACTAGGTGCAAACCAAGGGAAGCTACCCCCATGTAAAACATAGAAAAAAAAGCTGCACTCAAGCATACTAAAGCATGACAACATGGAATATATGAAATTTAGAATAGCAATATGGCTTTGGAATATAAGGAAAAATTTGAGACGCTTAGTATAAACATTTGGCCAAACATTTTAAAGCCCACCAACCATGGTCAAGGTGGTCTCATTTCTGGTGAGTCCCTGACCTAATGTGAACATATCTCTATTAGGCTGATATCTGAATTGCTTGAGTGCAGCCTTTTTTTCTATGTCCTACTTCCCATATAGACAGCCTCGCCCCCACTTCCTGTATGGAAACAGGCCCGGCCCACTTCCTGTAAAAAGAAGCAGCCCCTCTCCCACATCAAGTACAGAGACAGCCCCACCCCCAATTCCAATACAAAAACAGCCCCGCCCCTACTTCCTGTAAGGAGAAGCAGCCCCTCTCCCACATCATGTACAGAGACAGCCTCGCTTCAACTTCCTGTACAAAGACATCCCTGCCCCCACTTCCTGTATAGAGACAGCCCGGGTCCCACATCCGGTAGAGACAGCACTGCCCCCACTTCCTGTAAAGAGAAGCAGCCCCTCTCCCACATAGAGACAGCCCCGCTCCACTTCCTGTACAGAGACAGCCCTGCCCCACATCCTGTAAATAGAAGCAATCCCGCCCCCACTTCCTGTACAGACAGACCCGCCCCCACTTCCTGTACAGAAACCGCCCCGCACCACTTCCTCTAAGGAGAAGCAGCCCCTCCCCATATCATGTACAAAAACAGCTCCGCCTCAACTTAGTGTACAAAGACAGCTCCGCCCCTACTTCCCATATAGACAGCCTCGCCACCACTTACTGTACGGAAACAGGCCCGGCCCACTTCCTGTAAAGAGAAGCAGCCCCTCTCCCACATCAAGAACAGAGACAGCTCCACCCCCACTTTGTACATAAAAACAGACCCGCCCCCACATCCTGTAAGGAGAACCAGCCCCTCTCCCACATCATGTACAGAGACAGCCTCGCCTCCACTTCCTGTACAAAGACATCCCTGCCTGTTGTGAATACTTTGGAGGCGACTTCTGAGCTGGAGCTCCCTCCGGTGGTTGCTGAGGGTAATGAACTACTTGCTGAATGGCCTTCAGCTGGCTCTGAATGGTCTGATATAAGTGACCTGAACTCCCTTCAGCCTTGCCGGTAATCAAATGTTCTTCCTGGTCTTGCTTGGAGCACAGCTTGCATTCCTGCTCTCATTCAGATAAGTGATTTGCTGTTTTTTTTTCCTCTGGTTGGATTTTCCTTTCCTGGTTTGCTGCTTGCAGTGGACTTCAGCCTGGTCCCCTTTTGGGGTCTGGCGCTGCAAGTGTGCTCATTTTGTATTTGCACTTTTGCTCTGTTCCTTTGTCACTTTTTATTTGCTGAATTGCTGTGTGTTACACCAGAGATCTGATTTAGGTGGTAGAGGTCTTGTGATCTCAGGTTTTTTGTTAATCAGAAGTGTTCGTATTTTTGTCAGGGTTTTTTTGGGTTGCAGTCAGAATTCTTTCCTATACTTTTCTATCTAGACAGATTGGGCCCCAGCGTTTGCTCATTCTATTTTCTGTCTGTGTCCGTATTTTCTTCTTGTCTAACCGCCAATACATGTTTGGGGGCTTCCTATTTCTTTGGGGGTTCTGCTCCGGGGCAGATAGCTTTCATCGTTCTGCCTTTAGGTGTAGTTATCTCTCCGGCTGTAACGAGGCGTCTAGGATCACCGTAGGTACGCTCCACAGCTACTTCTAGTGTGGCGGTTAGTTTAGGGTACTGCAATCCAATAGTTTCCAGCCTCTCTGGTGTATTACTACTTTGGCTATTTTTGCAATTTCTCCTCAGCTACCGAAACATAACACCTGCCCCCACTTCCTGTATAGAGACAGCCCGGGTCCCACATCCGGTAGAGACAGCACTGCCCCCACCCTCCTGTAAAGAGAAGCAGTCCCTCTCCCACATCATGTACAGAGACAGCCCCTCCCTACTTCCTGCACAGAGACAGCCCTTCCCCACATCCTGTAAAAAGAAGCAGCCCGCACCCACTTCCTGTACAGACAGCCCCGCCTCCACTTCCAGTAAAGAGAATCAGCCCACCACACTTACTGTAGAGAAGCAGCCCCTTTCCCACATCATTTACAGATACAGCCCGCCCCCACTTCCTGTAAAGATAAGCCCTGCACCCACTTCCTGTACAGACACAGCCCAGGCTCCATTTCCTGTAATCCGCTTTGGGGTCTTTGTGGCTAGTCGCGGATTACGTTTGAAAAACATACAGTGAACTGCAGATTATAAGAAAGAAAGACACTTAGTCGCCGGTAGTTTGGGGTGTTTCTTTTTCTTTTTTGTTGGGAGGAAGTGAGACAACAGTTTTTTTTATCACATTATTTATCAAATAAGATCAGATTTGTTGAAAATCCAGGGACATTTTAACTCTCCTACAAAACAGAGAAAGCCCTTGCGTTTGGTCTTAGGGACAAATACTTTAACTTGGTCTCTTTGCATCCTAACAGGCAAATTTTATTATTTTTAGATTAATGGAACTGCACAAGACCTAAATTTTTGCACTTAGGTGCCATTTTCTGGTACTTTATATGTTTTTGGGGTTTTTTTTCATTATTTTTTTTAACAATCGGGGAAAATCATTCTCACAGCAGCCAAAGGCAACTTTTTCTGAGGTGTTGCCTTTTATTGTTTAATCCTGACGCACAGTCTGCTGCATACGGCAGCAAGGAATGATCAGGGGCCAATAAGGGCTGATGATGTGATTCCGGCAATATCCCCTTGGATGTGGTCATCAATAGTGAGCGCAACATCTAAGGTGCTTGACAGAGGGAGATTTCTCATGACTGACCCATGAAAAAAAAAAAAGACAATTTTTATTGGGGAACAAGCGTCTATGGAGCGATACCACTACTTCCAAATGTAAAAGGAAGCTGGGAGGCTCAATTTAAACCAGAGCGTCATGTAAAATTATGCTAAAAAGTAAAATATTTAACAAGAAAAGCTTCTATAGCTAGAACAATGCTACATTTCCACTGGATGTAATTACCTTGTAATGGCAAAATTTTCACCCCAAACTCCTCCAGGTAACCCAGAGATCGTACCAAGTCCAGCTCTTCCTGTATGGAATCAGGACAGTCTGTAATCAGCTGTAAGCAGCTCCTGTAAGGGCGAATACAAGAAACAGTTGACACTTTAGTGTGTGAAATTAAAGAGATATACCAAATGTTATTTAATTGCTTTAGTTAGCATGAAAACAAACAAGTTTGCAATTGACTTGAATTTTCTATCCGCTTTCAGTCTCCTGGAATGAGAATTTTTATCTTACAAAGTGTACAGCTGGTTTCCATGGAGCTCAGCCAATACTGAGAATGTATGCGTAGTAGGTACATTCCAGGAGAGCGGTTAACTCCAAACATACCAGTCACTGATTTCTATACAGCAGTTATCTGCTCAACTCACTCTCTCGGCTCCTGACAAGCTGCTGTTATAAATCTTACAAAATCACCATCATCGTAGCTTTTCAGAGCTGGTCTCCTAATCATGGCTGTGAGCTTGTGCAAATGTCCCGTTATCTCCAAGTGTAAATGTATTGATAAGTGTAGACTCAGTAAAAGACACTGATGTGCTAGAGCAGAACATGTGCTGAGCTTTATAGTTCTAACACTATAGCTCTGCCACTCACCGGAACTGGTACTCAAAGGCGATTTTCATTTAGAAATGTGTTGCCTTTAATACACAAAAGGAATGATATACGGTAGTTATTAGATGTATTTATATATATTAATAAAACACATTAACGGTCCCTGTGCATTAGGGTTCAGTGTCACCTACTGGATCTGACATGGATTCATGCTTCAAATCCATATAACATGCACATCTCATGCATCTGACTGGATTTTTGCATCATGCTCTGAAAACGGTTTGCACATTTTTGTGCAACAAAAAATAAACAAAATTAAAATAAAACATATAATAATAATAATAATAGTAGTAGTAGTAGAAGTAGTAGTAGTAATAATAAATAATAATAATAAATTAGATGTGGAAAGAATAAGCTACTTATGCGAATTCTGCACAAAAAAAAAAAGCTAAGGATGATTTTCATTTAGGAGTAACAGACAATCTTCAAATCTGCCGCACACCTTGCATTTTTTTCCCCAAAAATTCCACAATATGCAAATCCGACCCATGTGACCATATCCCTGTAATAGCCCAGCTTTACTGTTCGGGCTGTGTCCAACAACAAGATTGCTGACTGTTTCCAAAATCAATATAAAAGAATTATGAATGCAGCTCTGGAGTATTATAAATAATGCAAATATATAACGCATACAAGATGCAAAATAGCATTTAAAATGTGCAGTGGTCAGAACCCCAGTGACCAGTAAGGTATCCCCTACCCCACTGATGGAAAAGAACTTAGAAACTTGGCATACAGTAACTCCATAAAAAAAAACTTGTATAGAAAAACCCTTAAAAATTCGTCTTACCACAATAAGATGAATTGTGCCGAGCTGCAATACCAGACACAGCCTTTAGCTAAGAGTGGTGCTGTTTCTACATGAAAACCAAGCATGTTTTCCAAATCCTGAACAACCCCTTTAATAATGCATGAAATGTCTACTTTGGAGTAGATTTCTACTCAAACAACCAAACATTAGAGCCACAGGGGTCACATATTTATTGCCAACCAGCAGCGCACAGAGGGAGGGACGGGGGAATTTATGCACAAGTGGAATAACGAGTCCTGCTGTGTAATCCGGGTCGGAGGTTTTATGTGCAATTATGAGTCTAATTAAAGCACAGTGACATCTTTATGGAGCCAGGGACGCTTTCTCTTGAAAAACATTACATCAAAGGACACAGTATTTGTAAGGTCATCGCAGCTCGTGCCGCCATACTCACTGCACCGCCATACTCACTGCACCGGGTGTCAGCTGACCTGCATGCATGTAGCGGGGGCTCGTGGCTAACAACAATGGCTCTTATCTGGCATGAGACGTTTAGAAATACTAATTTTAATCCCACACTGCATTTTCCCCACAGCAGAACGATTCTCTTTAGTCCCTTAACCTGAAAATCACAACCAAATTCCCCATTTTGGGGGGCAGCATGGTGGTACACCACTTTACAACACTGTGGTCGCAG
This sequence comes from Oophaga sylvatica, assembly GCA_033576555.1. Classification (NCBI taxonomy): domain Eukaryota; kingdom Metazoa; phylum Chordata; class Amphibia; order Anura; family Dendrobatidae; genus Oophaga; species Oophaga sylvatica. Next base: position 40,396,681 of record JARQOD010000005.1, read on the forward strand.
GTTGGAATTTGACCAAGGGGAACATCTGCATGTAGTTTGCAAAGAACCTTGCTTACAAATGTCTGACCGTGTTGAGTATACAGCTCTCATGCTGACCCATGTGATTCCACACTGCAGACTAACACAAGGCCACAGTTAACAACCAAGCACCTAGTAAGAACAGGCCCAGTCCCCAGCTGTCAGACACAGCCAGAGATCCTAAGGAGAAGACAGAAGCCACTTATTACTGCTTCTGTCTTTTCCTTTGTGGGCCACATAGCACTCAATAAAGGGCTGTACAAAAACAGAGGCATTGAAACTGCTGTTGCTTCAGTAGGACTTGGAGATTACACGAATGTCTGGAATCTGCCCGGCAAAACAGAACTGCTGGATCCTAACAGACTTTGATCATTTTGGCCAGTGAAGCAAAGCACGGGGCTGTTTTCCCCTGTGACTGGGGCTCCGATGGATTCCCCAGTTACAGTGGGCAAAAAATAAATGTTTCCCAGATATCTTATGATTTCTTGGAAATAAATTATATAAAAATATGTCTAAAACATTAGCAAAAAAAATCCCCACAACAAATAAAAAAGTGTTTTTTTATATGTAAAATACATTTTATTACATACATATTACAAAATCCTATAAGTATTAGGTATAAACACAACCATAAGAACCTAGAGAATTCATTCAATGGGTTATTTGGTGAAAAAAGTCAACAAGTGAAAGTAAAACAATATAAATACCGTAAATAAAAATTGTCACAAAAAAAATAAGCAGTAATTTAAATGTACACCAAATCATCCCACATAAACAGAACCTCATACAGCCACATCAACATAAAAAATTATGGCTGTTAAAAATAAAAATGGGCCAGTCAGTAAGCGGGATGAGCCATTTCAGGAACTGTGTCTCAAACTATTATTTATTTACCGTATTTACTATGCTTTCCTTTCCGCAGCACTATACAGACTTTATCATCACTGTCCACACTGGGGCTCACACCCTAAATTCCCTATCAGTGTGGGAATGTGGGAGGAAAATGGACAAAACCTGGAGAAAATGCACGCAAACACGGGGAGAACATACAAACTCCTTCCTGATGTTGTCCTTGTTGGGGTTTGAACCCAGGACCCCAAGGCTGCAAGGTTGTAGCGTTAACCACTGAGTCACCGTGCTGACAAAACTGTGTAAAAAAATTAAAATAACTGCAGGTTGTCAGCCTCCATTGGTCCAGGTCCTCGATGCTGTCCCAGTGCTGATGTTTGGGGTGCAGCAGTGACGTAAGTCAGCAACGCGTTTCAGGCTCCAGCCAATCACTAAGCTCAGCGGCTCATGCAATGAGCTGAGCAGGTGTGCCAAAAATGAGACTACGCACCACAAAGCTCAATGATTGGCTAGAGCGATGACGTACGCGATACAAGTGTTGTCACCTCTACAGCCAAAACACCAAGAATGGAAGCAGCGGCAGGGAGCCGGCACTGGACTAGGTTGAGTTATTTTAGGAGCTGGCCTTACGCAGGGGGCCCCCTGGAAAAGGTTCACAGAACAGCATCTGGCTGGTGGATCAAGTTGGCAGAGAGAAGGGTCGTCAAGCTGGGTCATATCCAGAGGGTAAAAGTCATGGACAAAATCGATAAACAGTCAGGTAGTCAAAATACAAGTTGAGGTCAGGAACTAAACCCCAGAATATACAGGACACTAGGGCCACATAAGCAACAAACCAGAGCAGATAAAAACGATAACTGGCAGCTAGAAGTAGCTGCTGGGAGTTTCAATAGAGAGCGGCCCCACCCAAAGCTCACAACAGAAAGCCAATAACTACAGATAATCAACTCCATGTAGCAAGACATTTAAACCCATTCACCAGAAGTCCCAGCCAGATCAATGTGACATAGGAACACAGAGGTCGTAGGCGTGAGTTCAGACACGGCAGTAACACAAATTATTTAACTGCCATAAGTTGTGATTGTATTGCATGTGCAGTATTGAGACTTGGGTGCCTTTGACCCCGTGCGGGTTCACTGATTGTCTTTTCTTCTCCCATCTTTGATATTGTAGGTACTAACCTTGTGTCACCCTCACCAGTATAGTCAGTTCATCCTTGACAAAGTCACTCATATCTGTGCTCATTTGTCATTGCTTTGAATTCAGCATCTTCAAGAAATGACCACTTAGGCCTCTTTCACACATTAGTTTTTTGCCATCAGTCACAATCTGTTGTTTTCTGAAAAAAAAACAGATCTGGCAATTGATGCTGCGGGATCCGTTTTTTTCTCATCGACTTGTATTACCGACGGATTGCGATGGATGGCCGTGCATTTCATCCGTCGTTCGACGGATCCGTCGGAAATTTGGTGTCCAGCGGCCAGAGACGACACACAAAGCAACGTTTTTTGTCTCCGTCGGAAAGTCGGACAGCGACAGATCCGTCGCTGTCCGTCGCTGTCTCGTTTTGTAATGGAAGCCTATGGGCATCGGATCCGTCGTCATCCGTCAAATGACGGATTCCGGCGACGGATCAGTTTTTTTTTAACAGGGCATGCTCCTGACAGGTTAAAAAAAATAAATAAATAATAAATAATGAATATATACACATAGAATACACACATATATATATATATATATATATAGATAGATATATATAGATAGATATATATTATATATCTATATATACACATGTATAAGCCGACCCCCCTAATTTTGCAAAAAACTGGAAAAACTTATTGACTCGCGTATAAGCCTAGGGTGGAAAATGCAGCAGCTACTGGTAAATTACAAAAATAAAAATAGATACCAATTAAAGTAAAATTAATTGAGACATCAGTAGGTTAAATGTTTTTGAATATCCATATTGAATCAGGAGCCCCATATAATTCTCCATACAGTTAATGATGGGCCCCATAAGATGCTCCATACAAAATACGCCCCATATAATGCTGCACAAAGGTTTATAATGGCCCCATATGGTGCTCCATAGATTATGCCCCCATATGGTGCTCCATAGATTATGCCCCATATGCTCCACAGATTATGCCCATATGCTCCACAGATTATGCCCCATATGTTCCATAGATTATGCCTCATATGCTCCACAGATTATGTCCCATATGCTCCACAGATTATGTCCCATATGCTCCACAGATTATGTCCCATATGCTCCACAGATTATGCCCCATATGCTCCACAGATTATGCCCCATATGTTCCACAGATTATGCCCCATATGTTCCATAGATTATGCCTCATATGCTCCACAGATTATGCCCCATATGCTCCACAGATTATGTCCCATATGCTCCACAGATTATGCCCCATATGCTCCACAGATTATGCCCCATATGCTCCACAGATTATGCCCCATGTTCCACAGATTATGCCCCATATGATCCACAGATTATGCCCCATATGCTCCACAGATTATGCCCCATATGTTCCATAGATTATGCCCCATAGGCTCCACAGATTATGCCCCATATACTCCATTGATTATGCCCCATAGTATAGGTCCCTTATGCTGCTGCCGCAACTTAAAGAAAAAAAAGTACATACCTCTCGTCGCTGGGGGCCAGGTGCTGGTTTCCTGAGCAGGCGGGGACACCGGCGCGCTATGGGGGACAGGTGCCGGTGTCACCGCTCGCCCTGAGATATTTACCTGTACCCGGTCCACCGCTGCGCGCCGCTGTCTTCCGGGTCCTCTTGCCAGTGAGCGCTCAGGCAGAGGGCGCGGCGTGCACTAACTACGTCATCGCGCCCTCTGCCTGAACATTCACAGCAAGAGGACGCGAGGACACAGCAGCGTCCAGCGGTGGAACGGGGACAGGTGAATATGGAATATACTCACCCCCCCGCCGGCGCGTCTCTGCAGCCCCTGCTCTTCTCCCGCAGCTCTTCCTTCCTACAGCGGTCACGTGGTACCGCTCATTAAAGTCATGAACATGTGCATATTCATGACTTTAATGAGCGTACCATGTGACCGCTGCAGGAAGGAGCCTGAGATCGTGGGAGAAGGGGTATGATCTGACACCCCCGCTCCCCCTCCCCCGCCGACCCCCCCGGTATATGACTCGCGTATAAGCCGAGAGGGGGACTTTCAGCATTAAAAAATGGGCTGAAAATCTCGGCTTATACGTGAGTATATATATGTATGTATATATATATAAATATATATTATATATAGTCACACTGCTTAAAAAAATAAAGGGAACACTCAAATAACACATCCTAGATCTTAATTATTGAAATATTCTCATTGAATACTTTGTTCTGTACAAGGTTGAATGTGCGGTCAACATAATCACACAAAAATCATCAATGGAAATCAAATTTTTGAACCAATGGAGGCCTGGATTTGGAGAGACCCCCAAAATTAACGTGGAAACAAGTCAAAATGATGCTCAGTATTGTGTGTGACCTCCACGTGCCTGTATGACCTCCCTACAACGCCTGGGCATGCTCCTGATGAGGTTGGAGATGTTCTCCTGAGGGATCTCCTCCCAGACCAGGACTAAAGCATCCTCCAACTCCTGGACAGTCTGTGGTGCAACGTGACGTTGGTGGATGGAGCGAGACATGATGTCCCATATGTGCTCAATCGGATTCTGGTCTGGGGAACGTGCAGGCCAGTACATAGCTTCAATGCCTTCATCTTGCAGGAACTGCTGACACACTCCAGCCACATGAGGTCTGGCATTGTCCTGCATTAGTAGGATCCCAGGGCCAACCGCACCAGCATATGGTCTCACAAGGGGTCTGAGGATCTCATCTCGGTACCTAATGGCAGTCAGGCTACCTCTGGCGAGCACATGGAGGGCTGTGTGGCCCTCCAAAGAAATGCCACCCCACACCATTACTGACCCACTGCCAAACCGGTCATGCTGAAGGATGTTGCAGGCAGCAGGTTCACACTCAGCACGTGACAGACGTGACAGAGTCTGGAGTCGCCGTGGAGAGCGATCTCCTGCCTGCATCATCCTTCAGCATGACCGGTTTGGCAGTGGGTCAGTAATGGTGTGTATATATATAGTTCATACAGTTCTACATAGCATAATAGCCGCTAAATCAATTGCCGGCTTCTGTAAAATCATTACAGAACCCGACATGAAATGACACATAGTTTACATACAGTAAACCATTTCATTTAATTTAGTTTTATATATGTTTTAGACGAATAATTATATGAGTGTATGTGTGCAAAATATGGGACACGTAGGTGTTAAATTACTGAGTAATTCGTTGCAAAAAAATGCGTGGGCTCCCGCGGTATTTTCTCCGCCAGAGAGGGAAAGCCAGTGACTGAGTACAGATATTACTAGCCTTGAGAGGGACCATTGTTTTTGGGCCCCCCCGGCTACTAACATCTGGCCCCAGCCACCCCAGAAAAGGCACATCTATTATAAGATACGCCTTTTCTGGCACTTAGCCTCTCTATTCCCAATGCCTTTAGCGGTTAATAAGGGGTTAATGTCACCTTGCTATTGAAAGGTGACATTAATCCGGGTTAGTAATGGAGAGGTGTCAATTAGACAACTATCCATTATTAAACCTATAGTAATAAAGGGTTAAAAAAAGACACACATTAATTAAAAATTATTTTAATGGAATAATTACACATAGTTTTTTCACCAAATGTATTATTCTGCCAATCCATCTGAATCCCTTGTTCTCCTGTAATAAAAATAAAATAAAAAAGCAGCAATATCCATACCTCTCCGCCGTTCAGTCAGGTCCCCCACTGCAATCCATCACAAGGGGTTAACTAGTTTACAACAGGGACCGGTGCTAATGCTACCAGGCTGGCTGTAAACCACTGCAGAATTAATGAATTCATGTCTGCGCAGGCGCCCCGGCTGACCGGAGATGAACTCAGGAGCGTGGGAAAGTTTCTTAATTTTTCCCACGTTATCGAGTTCACTTCAGGTCAGCCGTGGACTCCGCGCAGCTTCATTGACTACCGCTAACGTCAGTGAGCCTGTGCGGAGTCCCCGGCTGACCTGAGGTGATCTGACAGCGTGGGAAAAAATTAAGAAACTTTCCCACGCTAATCAGTTCATCTCCGGTCAGCCGGGGTGCCTGCACAAACATGAATTCATTAATAGGAGAAGCAGGCACTACCTGTCAACCCAAACAAAAGCAGCATGATGGTGTTCCAGAGGAGAAAGACAAAACTGGGCCAGCACCCTTCATTTGTGCTAAACAACTGGGCTCTTAGAGGAATGGACAAATACACCGACTTAGGCCTCGAAATTCACTAGTCAGGAAGCTTAATCCCTTTGCAACCTCCGTCGTACTAGTAATGCGCAGGTCGCTTCCCTCTCTTTGATGTGGGCTCTGGCGGTAAGCCCAAATTTTTCCTGGTACACGTCAGCTGTTTTGAACAGCTGACATGAACCTGGCACAGCTGCGGGTAGAATCGCGATCCACCCACGGCTATTAACTCGTTAAATGCCGCTGTTAAACTCTGACAGCGACATTTAACGCGCGGTTCCGGCTATCGGTGGGTTGGCATGACAACCAGAGGTCTCCTGGAGACCTCTAAGGTTGTTACTGCAGAATTGCTATGACCGCCGTCCGGTGGTGTCAGGTAGAATCCAGTTACTTCAGGTTGCTTCCTGACACTATTAAAGTGAATAGACAAAAACTGGATCCTGAAAGGATCAGGATTTGGCTGAAAAACCTGATTTTGCCTGACGAGTTGCAAGCTGATTGTAGACAGCACTCACTTTTACCAACGAGCGCTGACAATAAAGACAAGCTTTAGTATACAAATACGAGAGCGCTGCGAAACACCCTCAATTGCATATAGTGCCAATAAAAACTATTCTATAGGAATATGCCCCCTAATCCCCATTCTAAAGCATCAGCCTCCCCCAAATCCCCAGCCTGCATAGCACCAGACTCCCCTGTTCATCAGTATATAGCAGCACCAGCCTCCCCTGTTCACCAGTATACAGCAGCTCCAGCCTCCCCTGTTCACCAGTATACATCACAGCCTCCCCTGTCACCAGCCTCGTCTCACCAGTATACAACAGCAGCCTACCCTGTCACCAGCGTCCCCCATCTTCAGCTCTATGAGCGCTCACCTGCTCCTGTGTCCTCCTCCCATGTCGTCTTCCTCCTCATCTTCGGCTGTGATGTCTGCAGTGAGAGATGATCTCATCCTCCTCACATGCACAGACGCTGCAGCAACTCGGATGCAGGGACCTCTGACTCCTGAAGTTGCCACTACTTCCTGGGTCAGTCAGCTCCCCGCATCAAGGTGAATATGAAAAGTGCACCCCCGCCCCCTCCTGACCCCGACACCCCCCTGAAAAGACAACAGATTTCCTGGATTGTCTAACGGAGGGGAGGTTAAAAAAAAAAAAAATGATTTCCTGTCTTGGTGCCGCCCCCTGCAGCCTGGCGCCCTCCAGTGCCTAGTGGCAAATATGGCCCTGGCTATACCCATACACACGCTATACCCACACACACACACACTATACCCACACACGCACACACTATAACCCACAAACACGCACACACTATACCACACACACACTATACCCACAAACACGCACACTATATTACGCACACACTTTACCACCCACACACGCACACACTATACCACACACACACACACACACACACACTATACCACACACACACGCACAAGCTATACCCACACACATGCACAAACTATACCCACACGCACAAACTATACCCACACACGCAAGCTATACCCATACACGTACACACACGCTATACCCATACATGCATGCACACACTACCCTTACACGCACGAGTTAAATCATACATGCACACACACTATACCCATATACGCACACACACGCTATACCCATACACACACACACGCTATAAATCATACACGTACTATACTCACACACGCTATACCCGCACATGCTATACCCACCACACGCTATACCCACACACACGCTATACCACACACACGCTATACCCACACACACGCTATACCCACACACACGCTATACCCACACACACGCTATACCCACACATGCACACACAATATCCATACATGCACGCACAAGCTATACCCATATACACACACATGATATACCCATATACACATGCTATACCATACACGCATGCTATTACCTATACAAGCTATCACACACTACACCCACAAATACATGTAAAAAAAAATATATATATATTTATATATATATAGCAGTAACAGCACACCGTTGTCTTGTGAAGGGTAGAGCTAATTTATTAAGCCCATAGTGGAGACGTTTCGGTCCTAACAACACGGATCTTTCTCAGGCTTGAAAAAGGACCGTGTTGTTAGGACCGAAACGTCGCCACTATGGGCTTAATAAATTAGCTCTACCCTTCACAAGACAACGGTGTGCTGTTACTGCTTTTTGACTACTGCATCTAAGGTTTGGTATTTGCCTTTGGGAGCGATTCTGCACCCGTACTCAGCTTTTTTGTCTATTGTGCTGCTCTAAGTTTATTTTTGAGATATATATATATATATATAATATATATATCAACACACCATACACACACATACTGTATATGCACACACACATACACATACGAGCATACATGTAAAAAGATATATATTGTTATACCGAGTGCTATGAAAAGCAAGGCCAGGTTTCTTTCTGTGTAGACATAGTACATGGATTATATTGTACCACTGACCGTGACAAATATGTTAGTGCTTAAGGGAAACGGGGAAAGTACAAGCAAGGTCATTGCAAGCGATAGCGATTCAGAATTCTGCTTCACGGACCCTGCCATTACCACCTGGGCGACTCGAGGCTCTGACATTTGCCTACATGTATAATGCATTAACACATTTCGCTAGTGCAAAGCGCCGCTCTGGATTCTCCTTAAAAGAATGCAGGTTTGATTTTCTCTTTGACAAAGGAGTAGAGACGAAAAATCAATTGCTATCAACACCCTGTCATGACCAATTACATCAAGCAGTAAAGGAGGCCTCAAAAAACTGAAAGCAGCTGCCTATTCTAGAAATACTTACTTTCAGGAGAACGATATTGTAATAATATTGTAAGCACAAGAAGGAGGAAAAATCCTTGAAAAAAATGTGTTGTTGAAGATGATATATTTGAGGAGTCTTGTCATTTATGTTGTAACTCAATCTCTAATAGTCTACGCAGCACTGTTTCTCCTTGTGGACACAGTCAGGCGATGCTCGCTGGGAAGGTATGCAAAATAGCGCTTCTTCAAGAGGAAGAAAAACAATTCCCTAATGACACCAACAGGGACGTAGAATGTAGACTCTACTGCCACCACCTGGAGGTAGGAAGCAGACTATACTGTCACCACCTGGAGGTAGAGAGCAGACTCTACTGCTACCACCTGGAGGTAGAAAGCAGACTCTACTGCCACCACCTGGAGGTAGGAAGCAGACTATACTGTCACCACCTGGAGGTAGAGAGCAGACTCTACTGCTACCACCTGGAGGTAGAAAGCAGACTCTACTGCCACCACCTGGAGGTAGAAAGCAGACTCTACTGCCACCACCTGGAGGTAGAAAGCAGACTCTACTGCTACCACCTGGAAGTAGAAAGCAGACTCTACTGCTACCACCTGGAGGTAGAAAGCAGACTCTACTGCCACCGCCTGAAGATAGGAAGCAGACTCTACTGCTACCACCTGGAGGTAGAAAGCAGACTCTACTGCTACCACCTGGAGGTAAGCCTAGACCTGAAAGACAGACTCTACTGCCACAACCTGGATGTAGGAAGCAGACTCTACTGCTACCACCTGGAGGTAGAAAGCAGACTCTACTGCCACCACCTGGAGGTAGAAAGCAGACTCTACTGCCACCACCTGGAGGTAGAAAGCAGACTATACTGCTACCACCTGGAGGTAGAAAGCAGACTCTACTGCTACCACCTGGAGGTAGAAAGCAGACTCTACTGCTACCACCTGGAGGTAGAAAGCAGACTCTACTGCTACCACCTGGAGGTAGAAAGCAGACTCTACTGCTACCACCTGGAGGTAGAAAGCAGACTCTACTGCCACCACCTGGAGGTAGAAAGACTCTACTGCCACCACCTGGAGGTAGAAAGCAGACTCTACTGCTACCACCTGGAGGTAGAAAGCAAACTCTACTGCCACCGCCTGAAGATAGGAAGCAGACTCTACTGCTACCACCTGGAGGTAGAAAGCAGACTCTACTGCTACCACCTGGAGGTAGAAAGCAGACTCTACTGCCACCACCTGGAGGTAGGAAGCAGACTCTACTGCCACCACCTGGAGATAGGAAGCAGACTGTACTGCTACCACCTGTAGGTAGAAAGAAGACTCTACTGCCACCACCTGGAGGTAGAAAGCAGACTCTACTGCTACCACCTGGAGGTAGAAAGCAGACTCTACTGCCACCACCTAGAGGTACAAAGCAGACTCTAGTGTCATCAACTGGAGGTAGAAAGCAGACTCTTTAGTGTCACCAACTGGAGGTAGAAAGTAGACTCTAGTGTCACCAACTGGAGGAAGAAAGCAGACTCTAGTATCATCAATTGGAGGTAGAAAGTAGACTCTCTAGAGCCAAAAATTTCAATTAGAAAGTGGACTCTAGTACCACCAACTGGAGGTGGAAAGAGTCATCAAGTGAAATTAGAAAGCTGACTCTCTAGTAGCATCAACTGGAGGTGGAAAGATGCCTCTCCTGACACCAACTGGAGGTAGAAAACAGACTCTAGTGTCATCAACTGGAGGTAGAGAGCAGACTCTAGTGTCATCAACTGGAAGTAGAGAGCAGACTCTAGTGTCATCAACTGGAAGTAGAGAGCAGACTCTAGTGTCATCAACTGGAAGTAGAGAGCAGACTCTAGTGTCATCAACTGGAGGTAGAGGGCAGACTCTCTAGAGCCAAAAATTTAAATTAGAACGTGGATTCTAGTACCACCAACTGGAGGTGGAAAGCGTCACCAATTGAAATTAGAAAGCTGATTCTAGCGGCATCAACAGGAGGTAGAAAGCTGATTCTAGTGTCAAATGTAGGAAGAATTTGGACTCTCTTGGGTCACCAACTGGAGGTAGGAAGCTGACTCGACTCTAGTAGCACCAACCTGAAGTAGAAAACTGACTGGTGCCAGCAACTGGAGGTAGAAAGCGAACTCCAATAATAATAAATAATAATTTATTTCTATAGCGCCAACATCTTCCGAAGCACTTTACATTATAGAAGGGACTTGTACTGACAATAGACATTACAGCATAACAATAAACACAGATCAAAGTAGATACCAAGAGGAATGAGGGCCCTGCTTGCAAGCCTCCAATGCCTCCAACTGGAGATAGAAAGCTCACTCCAGTGCCACTAAGTAGAGATACAAAGCTGAATCTAAAGACAGCAGATTTCATTTTTCAGCAGAAGCATGGGCACTTAGATATTGTGGGAGAATAAATGTATCATCATTTTATCATCACAATCTGAAGACTTACAAGAGAGAACCAACATGAACCTAACAAAGAGGTCACACAGTACAGTATTAAACTAACAAACATAATGCCAACTGGGGTTGCCATCTCAGCACAGCATAAGTCTGGAGTTGGAGCATACTCCAACAATCAGAAGCGTGAAGATGTCCTAAAACAAGTTAAACAAAAGTCCGAAAATGTTTACGCAGGCACTGGTCTTAAACAAATACAGTAAGGTGAAAATACTGCTATAATGTTAAAAAAATTACAAAAAAGATGGATTTTGGTAAGAACTTACCTGTAAAATCCTTTTCAGCGAAGGAAGGAAGAGAGACACAGTCATTACTAGTGGGTAGGCGGAGCCCAGATAGGATTGACACCTCAGATTAAAAAGAGTGTTGACCGGCCCTTCCAGCTCGGGCTCCTCCTACTCAGCTCTTCAGTCGAACCCAAGCTTAAGGAAGAACAATATCACCAGCGAAGCAACATAACCCCTTCTGAAGGACTTCAGAGAAAAAACATAAGAGTACAGGTTATGCATGCATTCGGCAAAAAAATCACACAGTTACAGGTACTACTCACTGAACCTGACTACTGCGATAAGCTGGCAATGCTGGAACAGAGCCGTAGCGCGTCGACCTCAGTCCAGATAATCGCTATCAGAGAAGGGTCACGCTGCATCTGTAAATACAACAACACACTTCTGCCATGGGAGGGAGCTGTGTCTCTCTTCCTTCGCTGAAAAGGATTTTACAGGTAAGTTCTTACCAAAATCCGTCTTTCAGCTGCAGATGGAAGGAAGAGAGCCACAGTCAATACTAGTGGGACGTCCCAAAGCAGTCCAAAAATTAGGCTGGGAAAAAACCAAAATAGGCAGAAACCCAACAACCTAGATAAATGCGCCACAGGCGCCAAATACAAGTTAACTAAAAACTTTAAATTACCGCTGCCTGCAGGACCCTACGTCCTAAGGCCGCATCAGCGGAAGCACTGACGTCCACCTTATAAAACTTTGTAAATGTGTGGACGAAACGCCAGGTCGCCGCTCGGCAGAGCTGAGCTGCCGAAGCCCTTGATGAAAGGCCCACGATGAAGTAACAGCCCTCGTGGAGCGAGCTCGAATCTTAATCGGGCAAGGTTCGCCATTAAGACGGTAAGC
>JARQOD010000005.1:40409335-40544664 GCA_033576555.1 Oophaga sylvatica
GGAGGTGATTATAGGCTTTATTATTTTATCAGGGCCGAACATTTGTTTAAGAAGGGGTTGTCCTAGTTGTGGAAACCCCTTTAAAGGCCCTTTTACAGGGGGGTTGTTCATTCCTGATCTGTGGCTTGTGTATAATATGGAAGCGGGCAATGCGACTATCAGCTTTATTAGTGGTGGCATAAAAAAAATGTGATGCGGGCAGCACATGTTCGAAAAAAAAAAACAGAAGATGTACTGCAGATAATAGGTAAACCATCAGTGACTGAGTGATAGCATTATTGTCTGTCCCCCCTACCAATCTGCATCAGCCATGTAAAATCAGCTTGTGGAAACGTGCTTATAGAATGAATTCAGAACCGCCTTATGAAATTCAGAGGTTTTTTTCCTACTGGAGCAGAAAAATCATACCATAGATTCAAAGGAACCCTGTTATGATTTGGTGGCCGAGGAGCACGTAACAAAAATAGTCAAGGCAGCCAGTCACACAGAGGTTGGGAACTAATGGGTTGCAGACCCCTAAACTAACCGCACAACTAGAAGCAGCCGTGGGACGTACCTATGTTGACCTAGACGCCTCGACACAGCCGGAGAGTTAACTAAGCCTAAAGATAGAAAGGTGGAAAGCTAACTGCCCCGGAGTAGAGCCCCAAAGGAATAGGTAGCCCCCACACATATAATGGGGGTTAGACAAGATGAAATACAAACGCAGGCAGAAAATAAGTAAGTAAACGCTGGAGCCCAAAACTGTCTAGATAGGACAGGAAAGATGTATATCTTCGTACCTTGTTAGCCAGTAGATAGAAAAATATTTAGACTTGGAGTCCTCAGTGGTTGATACCTTTTAATGGCTAACTGAAAAGATCTTTTCAGTTAGCCATTAAAAGGTATCAACCACTGAGGACTCTCAAGTCTAAATATTTTTCTAGATAGGACAGGACACTGTCTGCAACCCAACAAAACCCTAGGAAAAATTCCAACACTTCTGATTCCAAAAATGCTGAGACCACACGATCTCGCCCGCTAAATCATAACTCTGGTGTGAACAAGCAGCTACCCAGCAGCCACTGAAATAACAGAGACAGAGCAAATGAACAGAAATAAATGAGAAACAGAGTCCAGCGACGGCCCAGCAAGGGGACCCGGCTGACCTCACAAAAAGGGCAGCAAACACAAAGAAAAGCAAAACCACAGAAGCAAGCAGAAATAACTTATCTGAATTTTCGCAGGAGACAGCAGAAAACCAGCTGACTTCCAAACTGGACCGGAAGAGAAACTAATCACCGGCGAGGATCATGGGAAGGCAGCTCACTTATATCTGCCCGGTCCGTCCCACCGGATTGCCACTCCTCGCTCCCAGATGATGGACCTCTGTTACTCAACACAGCTTCAATACCATCAGCAACCACAAGAGGGAGCCCCAGCTCAGAAGTCATCTCCAAAGTGTTCACAACAGAACCCGGTCTAGCACCCATGGACTAGAAATGCGGCCACTGAGAAAAGACTGAGGGCACCACTGTAGATTTTTTGGGGATCACCTATTTGGCCCTTGGGGAAAAGCCACACGCTTGTGGCGACACACGTTGGGCGTTTTTTTGGCCTGTCAGATGCATGGACTTATTGTTGACCCAGGTTATTATGCTCTTGATCAACACAAACCATTGGCATCATTACTTGCTTCATGTAGGTATTCCTTGTCCTTTGGATCCCTGCTCTTTTCAGCAGCTCTTTTCATATTACATCTTGTTTTCATCATGCTTTATGGCTGCTTATTTGGTATTTAACCTTCATCTTATAGCAGTTGTTATAGCTTTATTAATATTGATTTTGATTATTTCATTGTTCTACAGGGGATTCATAGAGCATTTTTATAGTGAAGGGTTAATATATCACTTGTTTGGCCTTATTCACCTGGGTCCTGTATATGATTCATCTATTTGCCTGACAGGGTAGGTCATCCTAATTGATCATGTCTTGTGTCATGTTTCTGACTTTTTAATTGTTTTTATTCATTGTTTTTGTGTAGTTGTTACTTAATAAAGGATTTTCTATTTTACCATGTCTGGTGGTCCCAAATTTATATAGCTTGTCTTCGTCTTGAGTTTTGCACTGGACCAGGGCACTGAAAATTCCGAGAGCATGCGCACTTCCGGTGCCTATTCAGATTAGTAGGCCCTGTGATGTCATACGTGCACCATGACATCGCAGGGAACGACTACGCAAAAGAGGCACTGAGTTAGCCACATGTAGGTGGTGAGATTTACAGGGCCCTGCTAAAAATATATTCAAATACAACATTCATTTGAAGCTATGATTTATACAGTTGTACCGGTGATACCAAAAATTCAGGAAACAGGTCAACGTCAAGACAGAAATTGCTGTTTAAGATTAAGATTCTCTCCATTTAGTCATTAGGGAATGGCGATTGGGTACACATACTCATAAAAGTAGTTGTCTCCTCTTTCTTCAGGAGCACACTGTTCCCCTTGACTCTCTACTTCTACTGTTATGCTCCACGTCAAATTTTGCAAGTTGTCATGCTTGGATCAAGGACATCTTCTCCCTAGACCTACTTCGTGTTCGTTAACACACTGGCGTCTTGGGATTGAGTCTTTAGACCTTTTGCTCATACACTTGCTTCCATCTCTGCTGGTTTCCACTTCATCCGTCTACTGCTCCTGAGATTCCAGTGTGTGTCAGTCCTCGCTGCTCACGTGCCTTACAGGTTGCTGCATCAATGCCTGAGGTCCGCGTGCCTGCCTGACCAGGAGCAGAGGATCCATCTCACCTGGTGAACGACACATCGTGCCAGCCGTATGGCTGAGATACTGGCATCAACTGTTCACATTCCCATGCTGCAAAAAAAGACAACTTCACTATAGGAGAAGCGAAAAGGCACTGAAGCTGGCCGATACCGTGATCATACCAGCTTTAGAGCCTGCAAGCCATGAGCTCCTTAGCTTGAAGACTGGCCGCCTCTTATAGACTGCAGTGGTGGCCGTAATCTAGACAATCCGCATTAAAGAATAAAATTAACAATGCTTCACTTCTTGAGAAAGGAGAGAATGTTTAATAAGAAGGAACTTGCAAAGTAAAGTTGGTTGTTTTTACAGTATGATTATGAGTAAACTCCTTTGAAATGTAAAATATATTTCTCATTTGTAGCCGGAAACTTGAGAAACAAACTCGGCTCAAACTATTTACGAAAATTAAAACACGGATTTTGGTAAAGACTTACCTGTAAAATCCTTTTCAGCGAAGGAAGGAAGAGAGACACAGTATTCATTACTGATGGGTAGGCGGACCCCCAGATCAGGATGTTACCTCAGATCAAAAGAGTGATGACTGGCTGGCCCCTCCAGCTCGGGCTCCTCCTACTCAGCTCCAGTCGTACAAGCTTTTAGGAAAAGAGCCAAGATCACCAGCGGAGCAACATAACCCCTTCTGAAGGAACTTCAGAGAAAAAACACAAGGATACAGGTTATGCATGCAAAGAAAGCCAAAAACCACAGAGTTCCAGGTACTACTCACGGAACCTGACAAACTGCGATGAGCTGGCGATGCTGGAACAGAGCCTTAGCGCGCTGACCTCAGCCCAGATAATCGCTATCAGATAAGGGTCGCGCTGCATCTGAAAACATCAACACACTTCTGCCGTGGGAGGGTGCTGTGTCTCTCTTCCTTCCTTCGCTGAAAAGGATTTTACAGGTAAGTCTTTACCAAAATCCGTGTTTCAGCTGCAGATGAAGGAAGAGAGCCACAGTATTCATTACTGATGGGACGTCCCAAAGCAGTTCAAAAATAAGGGTGGGAAAAAACCAACAAAAGGCAGAAACCCAACAACCTTAACAACAAAGCGCAACCAGCGCTAAACACAAGTTCATCCAGAACTTTAAACTACAGCTGCCTGCAGGACCCTACGTCCGAGGGCTGCATCAGCGGAAGCACTGACGTCCACTTTATAAAACCTTGTAAACGTGTGGACAGAGCGCCAAGTCGCCGCTCGGCAAAGCTGCACTGCCGAAGCACCTTGATGAAAAGCCCACGATGAAGCCACAGCTCTCGTGGAATGGGCTCGAATCTTAATCGGGCAAGATTCACCCCGAAGACGGTAAGCTTCCAAAATAGCTGACCGGATCCAACGAGCTATAGAACCCTTGGAAGCTCGTTGACCACGCCGACGACCTGCCGGAACCACAAACAGGGAGTCCGTCTTACGAAAACCTTGAGTAATAGATAGATAAAACTTCAAGGCCCGCACTAAATCCAATGTGTGTAAATCTCGCTCTTCGTATTCTTCGGATCCGGACAGAGTGAAGGCAACACAATATCCTGGTTAACATGAAATTGTGACACCACTTTAGGCAAAAATCACCCCGAGTGCGAAGCACTACACGATCCGGAAAAAACTCCAGAAAAGGAGGCGAACAAGAAAGAGCTGCCAATTCAGAAACTCTCCTCAAGGAAGTGACTGCAACAAGGAAAGCCACCTTCCAAGAAAGTAAAGAAAGGCTAGCAGAAACCATAGGTTCAAAAGGTTTATGCTGAAGAGCCTCCAAAACAAGGTTGAGCCGCCAAGGAGACACGGGTGCCTTCCGCGGCGGAAACTTACGAGAGATACCTCGGAAAAAGGAGAGCACGTCTCTATTCGAAGCAATGGTTCTCCGGAACAATAAGGACAGAGCAGAAATCTGACCTTTCAGAGTGCTAACTGCCAAACCCTTGTCTAGCCCATGCTGCAGAAAAGCCAACAGGTTGGGAATGGAAAATTTTCTCGGGTTCCGAGAAGACCCCAAACACCACGAAAAGAAGGTTTCCAAATTTTGTGGTAAATCCTAGAAGTAGCCGGACATCTTGCAGCACGAAGGGTACAATGACCTCGGCTGAAAAACCTCTACGGGTCAAGATTTCGGTCTCAAGAGCCACGCCGTCAAACGCAGGGACATCAAGTCCGGATGACAAAGGGCCCCTGAGTCAACAAGTCCGGTTGAAGAGGGAGTGGAAACGGAGGTGCCGCCAACAGCGACATTATTGTCGAGAACCACACCCTTCTTGGCCAGTCTGGAGCTATCAGAATAGCTGGAATTCTCTCTAGTCTGATCCGACGCAGCACTAGAGGAAGTAAGGATATCGGCGGGAATACATAGATCAGCTCGAACTGATCCCACTGAGCCACTAGAGCATCCACCGCCACCGCCTTCGGGTCCTTGTACCTGGACATGAATGTCGGTAACTTGGCATTGGACCTGGATGCCATCAAATCCACTTGGGGGGTTCCCCAGCGAGAGCACAGTAGTGCAAAGACTTCCGGGTGGAGGCTCCATTCCCGGGATCCATCCTTCTGCGACTGAGAAAGTCCGCTGTAATATTCTGAACCCCTGGAATGTGAATCGCCGAAATGGCTGGTACATTGGCCTCTGCCCAAATCAGAATTCGGACACCTTACCATGAGTCTGGAACTCCTTGTCCCACCTTGGTGATTGATATACGCGACAGCCGTCGCATTGTCTGTCTGCACACGGACTGGCAGACCGCTCAAAGGGACCGTCCAATGTTGGAGGCAAAGGAAAATCGCCCTCAATTCCAGGATGTTGATCGGAAGCACAGACTCTTCCGGTGACCATACCCCCTGAATCCAGAGATTGTTCCAAACACCCCCCCAGCCCGTCAGGCTGGCATCGGTGGTTATGACTGACCACTTCAGAGGGAGGAAAGACTTCCCCAGGGAGAATGCCCTGGACGTAACCACCATTCTAGAGAATCCCGCACCGCGCGAGAAATGGTGACACTGCAATCCAGCGATTGCGACTGATTCCATCGACTCAAGATGAACCTTTGAAGAGTCCTGGAGTGGAACTGGGCAAAAGGAATTGCCTCCATGGACGCCACCATCAGTCCCAGAAGACGCATACACTTCCGTAGGGACATTGCCGTTGAGGATGTCATAATCTGTACATGTCGAAGAAGACATGACTGTTTGTCTGGTGGTAGGGAAACTACCGACCGAAACGTGTCGAGATGCATTCCCAAAAAGAGAATTGTCCTCGATGGTTCCAGGGACGACTTCTCCCAATTGACCAGCCAACCGAAGTCTTTCAGAAACTGAAGAGACAAATCCCGAGCCGTCAACGCCTCCTCCTCCGAGGAAGCCACGATCAAAAGATCGTCCAGATAAGGGAGAATCGTAATCCCCTGTCTTCGAAGGAGTGCCATGAGGGGCGCCAGAATTTTTGTAAAGACCCTTGGCGCTGAGGCTAAGCCGAACGGCAGAGCCACGAACTGGTAATGATTCTGACCTATGGCAAATCGAAGAAAGCGCTGATGAGCCTTTCCGATGGGAATATGCAAATAGGCGTCGCGAATGTCGATTGACACCAGAAAATCGTTCTGTGACAGAGCTGCCACAACGGAACGAAGCGACTCCATGCGAAATTTCCGGGCATGGACATGCCGGTTTAAATCGCTTGAGATCCAGAATCGGGCGAAATTTGTTCTCCTTTTTGGGAACTATAAAAAGGTTGGAATAAAAACCTTTCCCTCGGTCCTCTGACGGAACCGGTATCACTACACCCTTTTGTAGTAGCGATTCGACCTCTCGCTGTAGAGCGACAACAAGCTCGGGTTCCGACGGAACGCGAGATTGACAAAAAACATTTGGGGGTTGAGAAGCAAACTCTATGAAATAGCCTGCCGACACTATCCGCGTTACCCAGGAATCTGGAACGCGAGCCATCCAAGTCTCCTTGAAAAGAAGCAGGCGACCCCCCACTCGAGAATCCTCGAGTGAACCCCTGGCGTCAATCCGACTTTGCGGGTTTCTTGTCAAGTTCCCGCTTGTTCTGGCGGAAACTCTGCTTCCAGGGAGTACGAGTTTTCTGAGAGGATTTCTTTCCTGAGAAAGAAGGACGACCCGATCCCCACGAGGAGTGACTAGATCGTCCTCGGCCCCGAAAGGACCGCCGACCACTATAAACACCAGGCTTACTGGACACCGAGGCCATGGCCCTTCGCTGTGGTAATGCTGATTCCTTCGCCTTAGCCTTGGAAATCAGCTCTGTGAGGTCGGATCCAAAAAGATGGCCACCCTTGTAAGGTAAGGCCAACAACCCTTGTTTGGAAACTGCGTCCCCGGCCCACTGTCTGAGCCATAAAGCTCTTCTGACTGTGACCGCTGAAGCTTGCGCTTTGGCCAGCCAGAGATGCCGTATCCAGACCGGCATCAAAGATATAACAGGCTGCCGTTTCTAACCATTCACAAGTTTCCCGTATCTCAGATAACGGAGATTCATTTTGCAACTCCGTCTTCAGACGTGCCAACCAGCTTAGAGAAGCTCTAGCAGCACACATGGATCCTAGCACTGCTCGAAATCCATGACCCGCAGCCTCATAGCTTGCTTTTGCCGCCAATTCTGCCTTTCTATCCAAAGGCTCCTGTAAGCTCGCTTTTCCCTTAATAGGGAGTAGAGAGGATTTACTAAGCTGAGACAAAGACACATCCACTTCAGGAGCAGAAGTCCAATTAGCCTTTAACTCCGTAGAGCAAGGATAAAGTGTATCAAAGAAATGCGTTCCATGAAAACGCTTATCTGGACATAGACGTTCCTCCTCTATTACACCATTAAGCTCATCCAGAGCTGGCAATGTTGTGCGCGAAGCACGGGACTCCTGGAACATGCGTGCTGATTTACCAGGACGACTAGTTACCTCCTCCGGTAACTGTAATATATCTCTCATGGCTTCAATTAATGCCTCCGTACGCTTCGTCATAGAGGAACGCCCCTGCGGCTCGTCCGCATCTGAATCGGATATTTCTCCATCCGAATTTAAAGGGGAACTCTGCCCAATATCAGATACATCTGACTCGCTCCGTGTAGAGGCCGGTAACGGCCTGCGTCGCTTCCTCTGAGAGGAATTAGCAGACACATATTGACCTAAAAGGTCAGATAAGTTATTAATCGATCGAGCGATATCATCCAATTTTCCACCGCTGTCGACCGCAGCGCTAGACGCTGTGGAGGTCTGCGTATCTGATTGCCGCAATGGCACTGGGACGTGATCCGCGGCATCTGAACTCTGTTCAGACATGTCTCACTGTATGAGCAGGTCAAAGCGGTAATACCAGCAAAAAACTATGCGGTTTTTTTTTTTTTTTTTTTTCAAACGCTGAAGGGTTAACGCTCCACCAAGCAGAGTTACCCAGCGGTATTCAGTCAGCAAATTTAGCTGGTAGAAATAACCCTCAAAGGGGTTAATATTGCAAACTCACCAAAATATATATATATTTGTGAGCCCCAGCCAATTTTTATGTCTCTGATGAGACTGCAGCTGCAGGATAGCGATCGCTGCTCTGCGGGGTGAGGAATCCGCACTCACCCAGCTGGCCGTGGTGTCTATATGAGGAGAGGAGCGGTCCGAGGAGCCCAGGAGCCTGAGTAATGGCCGCCACAGTGAGGGGGTCGCAGGAGAAAAGCCAGAGCGCGCGTCTTCCTGCTCAAAAGACCGGGATAGATAGGCCACGCCCCCTGCTAGCTCAAATAATGAGCGCGAACTCTCCCCGCTCCTGCTCCCTCTCTGTCCTGCAGCTATCTGCCTGCGGACAAAAAATCACCACATCTTCTTGTAACAGCGCTGTCACAGCAGCGCTGAAGCATACTGACATTACATGTAGTAGCGCTGTCACAGCAGCGCTGAAGCATACTGACATTACATGTAGTAGCGCTGTCACAGCAGCGCTGAAGCATACTGACATTACATGTAGTAGCGCTGTCACAGCAGCGCTGAAGCATACTGACATACATGTAGTAACGCTGTCACAGCAGCGCTGAAGCATACTGACATTAGTAATAGCGCTGCTCATTCAGACGCTAAAGCACTCACACATAATTATTATTAAAATTTGTGTGGAGTACTCACCAGCCAAGGCGCCACAGGGACCCTCAGGGGTTTCTGGCGCAGTGCCCATGCTTCCCCCCAGGGCGAAGAACGCAGTGACCGCACGTGTGGTTTGCGTTCCCGCCAGAGAAGCTCTCCTCATCCCCCAGGGCCGGCAAGGATTCTGCAGGGACTTTGAGTAAATACAGATCCGCCAAGGGAGAGGTTGGGGTACAGCAACCTCTAGACCAACTAGTGATCCAAGTCTCCTGTCCGAATATTAAAATAATAAAATCTTCTGAGGAGCTGCATTAGCAGCGACCATCCTCTGGACCTCAAATCTTAGACTGGAGCTGAGTAGGAGGAGCCCGAGCTGGAGGGGCCAGCCAGTCAGCACTCTTTTGATCTGAGGTAACATCCTGATCTGGGGCTCCGCCTACCCATCAGTAATGAATACTGTGGCTCTCTTCCTTCATCTGCAGCTGAAAAGGGGCCATATGAAATGTCTGACACCGCTAATGCTAAAACTTCTTTCCTGACATGATGCCGGCTTGTAAGAAGCGCTCACGTCTCCAGTACAGTCCTTAATTTCATCTAATAGCTTGTAAAAATTGTGCGCTGTCTCCATCAAGTGACAGAATACTCCGAGTGCCGGAGGGTAAAGCCGGTGTCCTGCATCTCATTAGGAGGAATACACAGATGGAAAACCAGGGAAGTCACCTCTACTCAGGAATAACTTGTACTAAAGAAGACGGGGGAAAGCCGCACACGGCGGGGCAGGCAAAACAGAGAATCTCGCCGGGCCCTGGGAGAGCTCGGTAGTGTGCCGATTTCACAGTCTTTTTCTGGTACTCCTGAGTGGAGGTGACTTCCCTGGTTTTCCATCTGTGTATTTTCCCTAATGAAATATGTGACACCGAAACGGCACCGGCCAGAGTATAGGAGTTATTTTTTTTTCCTAAGGTGGAAACATACTGATTGAAAAAAGGTTGTCAGAGTAGAGGACAACCCGTAAAGCCTAAAGGCCCCATACACATTAATAATAATGACGGCTTCTTCCGATGGTCTGAACTGTATGGAAGTACCGGCCACTCATAGTCGGGAGAAATGTTGATCGGACATGTCTGATTTCGGACTGCTGATCACAATGTTCTCCCGGAGATAAGCCGCCGGCCCACTTGTTAGTCGGCGACTTTCTCAGTGAACACGTGAGAGCTCAACCAAAAGAGAGTCCTGTGTACTGGAGAGGTGTCCGTCGGCTGAACGATCGCCTAGCATCGCTTGGCCAATAGCTATCTGACAGGTATGGCCGGTTTAACTAGTACATTGCTTCAGTTCATTAAGGTAGACCCCATAGTTTAAAGAGTTTGTTCGGCTGTAGGGGCGCACTATGAAATGTGAGGATTCTCTAGAGCTGGGAATGGGCAGTCAGGTGATTTTCATACTTAAGCAATTCGCATAGTTTCGGCCACATTCCAACTAGACGTGTCCAGCCTCACTCAATACTACACTTGCATTCAGCGAGGCTGTGCAAGTCTAGTTGGCACATGACCGTATGTATTCAAATCACTTACTTGAAGTGACGCGCCCGCCATCAGAGAATCCGGCCAGCGCATAGTGCGATCGCTGTGAGGATTCACAAGTCTGCAGTTGGACTTGTAAGGTCGGACAACCCCTTTAAGTAGCCAGCTTAGTTATGACTCCGACTCCACTTGTTTAGGAGAATGTTATCTTTCAATGATTCATCTTCCAGATGTGTGCAAAATCTGATGTATGACTTTCAACATGCATGTCTGGTTACATCAGGCAGGACCTCCTCCGAAGATCAGTGCATGCTAAGCTCCGGAATAGAGCCCAAACTGAGGATGTATACCATATATCGCTCATACAGCTGTATGGGGGAAGTCACCGACAATACGGTGCTGTGCTAGATCCCCCCTGTGCAGAATTCATTGCAACACTGTACAAGAGGGACAAGTGGTTGGAATAACTCAAAAGTCTACAAGTGTGCTCATTAAATGATCCCAATTATTAATATAACAGCACGTCGCTTTCAGGTCTACTATTCTGTATAGATTCATTCCGCATATAATCATAGGGGGTCAGACATCTGGTTTTCTGACACCGAGCTGCGGTGCTAAAATGGTAGAGTGCTGAAGTGTACCTTTAGGTTCATTTGTTTGCTAAAATCTTAAACGGCATATGTTGCACCATTAAAGAGCATCTGTCCTTTCACACCAAATCTGGACGAAAAGTGTGGTGTTGCTGACATTAACCCCCACAACAAAGTAATGCTGCTTCTGTTAAACAAACCCATTTTAAAGAGAATCTGTCAGCAAGCTTTTGCTATGTAATCTAAGAGCAGTATGATGTAGGGGCCAAGAACCTGACTCCAGTGATTTATCACTTACTGGGCTGCTTGTTGTCATTTTGATACAAATCACTGTTTTCTCTGCTGCAGATCTCACAGAGCTTGGCATGCTGAGCTTTGTATAACCCCGCCCACACCACTGATTGGCAGCTTCCTGTTAATACACAGCAGCCAATCAGTGGTGGGGGCGTTGTTAGACTAGGAGGCACAAGGCACTTAGTCCTGTAGTGGTAATCTCCTGCTGATAAAACACTGATTTTATTGAAACAGCAAACACAAAGCCTATGAAATGACACATTGCTGGCTTCGGGGTGTCTGTCCCTGCATCATACTGCTATCAGATTATATAGCAAAAAGCTCCTGAGAGATTCTCTTTAAGATATCTGACACGTTCTCTTTAAGATATCCAGGAACTGTCCAGAAAGATTTTCATGCTTTTATATCACCATTTTGCCAGCACTATGTGTGCTAGAATTTTCCATCACTTCTCCAGGAAGCCAATGACTGCCCTGAACTAAAAACCAGTCTCTCAGTCATGCATGTATGCATTGTGGCATAAAAAAATTAAGAATATAATAACAACAACCCGCCACCATTTTCCTGTAATCTGTCGTAGTTTCTGCTACTAGAGATGGATTACACTTGACAACAGGCAATGGACAACAAGACTAAGACAACTAGTGGCTGCCACTTTAGAGAGAAATTTACAACAATAATAATAAAGTGATTTGCTGATTATTTATCACGTTTTTTACTGCGGAATTTATAAATAAAAAAATATTATAAAGTATACACATCTAACGATAATAAATGTAATTTTTTTTTAGCTTTCTTTTTTTTTTTTTTTTCTTTGAGTCAACTTAATTTGTCATTTCAAGAAAAGAAACCGGCCAATGTGGTCTCTGCTTTCTAGGCTGTCAGTAATGTCCAAAATCAAGCAGAGGGCAGCTGACCAGAAGGGAATATTTTACAGTAATTATCTGGGCGGTAAATCAGTGCGGCTGTCATGTGGATAAGCGCCAAGTATTTAATGAATAATTGATTGGGGCAGGGCAGCGGCACCGTATTCTGCTCGGTAGCTGTATTCCAAGGAGTGGTTACTGGATGGCAACCAGGAAAATACCAGGCCGCGGCCCTTTAGGCTCCAGCCATGCAAATTTAATTCTGCATTTTAATTATAGCAGTAAATGGGGCACAGTGGGGTTCACAGCGGTCTCACCTCATAGCAGACGTCCGTACTCAGACACGAGTACACATTCTGCTGCATGTCCAGAATGTCCTGCAGCAGACCCTTCCAGTGACTCTCGCTGACCGGAGGCTGTCTTAAAAAACAGGAAGAAAAGAGCAGATCAGAATAGTGAGCACCATATACATAATGCATCACTATAGTTATTTCATTTTCGGTCCTATTTAACGACAAAGAACATACTAAACGCTCCCAACTCATGAGACCTAAGTTGATCAAATCAACTAATATCATCGATGAGATTGGCCGAAAATCATGGGGCCCCACAGCGAAAGTCTTGTTTTAGGCCCCCCTTTCTCCCCATACCCCCCCCTTTCCAAAAGAAAAAAGAAATATGGTGGAATAGGCAGGCTCATACTTCACAAATGTTAAAAACAGGGCGAGTATTATGTATTGCACAGTAATTATGCCCCTACTGAAGCACAATATTGTTCTCGCCCATGACGATACCCCTTTCGTGGCCCCATAGACACAGATTCAGTATATCTCACAGTAAATTCCCCTCCACACAATTTTCCTCAGTAGTACCCCTGGCATGCAAAGTATGATGCCCCAATACAATATGATGTCCTCACAGTTGCACCAACTCCATATAATTCTTCTCAAAAGGTCCCCAACACTGTAAAATGCCCCACAGCATGATGTGCCTGAAGTGCCTCCCACACAATATCAAATATCATGGCCCCCACACTACAGCAAGGCTCTCGCACAGTGGACAAACAAAAAGGGAACGTTCCAGCTCCCAGTGGAAAAATATTTATCAAACTTTATTCCATCAAGATTAAAATGGTATCCAAGGCAGGATAGTCAAAAAGCGATGCGTTTCCAAACGTAACCGTTCTTTGTCAAAGTTCCTCACACACAGTGTCATGGTTCTCACAGATCCCAAACACACAGTATGATGGCCCCACAGCCCCCAACACAGCATGATGGCCCCACAGCCCCTCCATACACAGCATGATGTCCCCACAGCCCCTACACACACAGTATCATGGCCCCACAGCCCCTCCATACACAGCATGATGGCCCCACAGTCCCTCCATAAACAGTATGATGGCCCAACAGCCCCTCCATTCACAGCATGATGGCCCCACAGCCCCTCCATACACCATACGATGACCCCACAGCCCCTCCATACATGGTATGATGGCCCCACAGCCCCCCAACACAGCATGATGGCCCCACAGCCCCTCCATACACAGCATGATGGCCCCACAGACCCTCCATACACAGCATGATGGCCCCACAGCCCCTCCATACACAGCATGATGGCCCCACAGCCCCTCCATACCCAGCATGATGGCCCCACAGCCCCTCCATACACAGTGTGATGGCCCCACAGCCCCTCAACACAGTATGATGGACCCACAACTCCTCAATACACAGCATGATGGCCCCCAACACATAGTATGATGGCCCTGACATATCAGACATAGTATGATAATCCACCCAGCCCACCACACATAGTATGATGGCCCCCATACCCTTCCACACAAACAGTATGATACTCCACTGCCACCAACACATTTTCATGGACCCCACAGCCCCCAACACAGTACGATGGTCCCACAGCCCCCTAACACATAGTATGATTGCCCCCACAGGCCACACTTAGTATGATGGCCCCCACAGCTACTCACACAATATGATGGTCCCCACACCTGTCCACACAACCAGTATGATATCCCACTGCCCCAACACATTTTGATGGCCCCCACGGCCCCAAACAGACAGTACGATGGTTAATAGCCCCCTAACACAGTATGATTGCCCCTACAGGCCACACTCAGTATGATGGCCCCCACACCTGTCCACACAACCAGTATGATATTCCACTGCCCCCAACACATAGTATGATGGTCTCACAGCTCCCTAACATATAGTAGGCCAGAGTATAAAGCTACATCCCTCACTCCCTCAAGATGGCTGGACTATCATTGTAAATACACCATTGTATATACACACCTGTACTTTCTATCTCCCCCACCTCATTGTAGATTGTAAGCTCTCACGAGCAGGGGTGGCTTATTTTGCTTTAATTATTGTTTTGTTAACTTTACTTATGATTTGTGTTTTGAAACTGTTAAAATGTGAAGCGCTGTGGAATATGTTGGTGCTATATAAATAAAGATTATTATTATTATTAGTATGATTGCGCCCACAGGCCACACACAGTATGATGGTCCCCACAGCTTTCCAAACAGTATGATGGCCCACAGCCCATCACATATGGTATTATGGTCCACACAGTCCTCGCACCCACCATATAATGACCCAGCACAATTGCCCACACAGACCCCCACACACAATAAGATGGCTCCTATAGCCCGCACAACATGATGGCACAGTATAATTACCCCCAAAGGTCACACACACAGAATGATGCCCCCACAGCTCCTCACACGCTTACACACAGTTTGATCCCCACAGCCACAAACATAGTAGAATTTCCCCCATGACCCATCACCCACACAGTCACGCCACACACAGGTATGATGACTCACACAGTCCACTGACACACGGTATGGTGGCTCTCTATTAGTCTAATATCCACCAAAATCCAAGCCTTCATCAAGACTTTGCTGCATCAGTTCTCTGGAATACACTACTGCTCGCAATCAGGTAATTCTCAACATTTACAGTATTAATCGCACAGCAGAGCACATTTCCTTTGGCAGGCAACTCACGTTCTTCCCTACAGCCGGATGGCTTCGCCCAATAGTTTCCCTCGCCCTTCCTGCACCTCACACACCCAGATACAGGCCGGTGATGACTGATGAAGGGCTGTGTGTACTGGCTGCTTCGTACAGAAGGTGGCTGGATCATACCACACTATGTAAGCCCTTGCAAGTAGGGTCATTCACTTATTGAGTTGGTGACTGTCTTTTATGGAGGGGGTCCTCAGAGCAAAATCTTTAGGATAACTGATTGGATGATTTATTATTAAGTCACCCTCAGTCGCTTGGATCCTATTCTCTCCTCGACTTAGTGCAAATTCGCCCAGGAACGAGAGCTGAAAGCCTAAAGCAAAGATGTGACAGACCGTTCACTAGGTTTCCACCTCTCGGATCAACGTTACATAAAATCTTGGGCATTATGATAAGATTTCTCTAAGATATTACCAGACATTAAATTTAGTCTTGTGAGGTAAATGCTCGGTCACAAGATGTCATTCATTGTCAGTGAGATATGATGGCGGTGATTTTTATAGGATTCTGGCCACGTCTCTGAGTCATGTCCCGCTGCTTCATGAACATCCTTCATGTGACCCCAATGAGTTTTGGATCAGTGCACATAATCAGCGCTCCACAGTATGGTGTACTGTGTATTGTCACGGGGAGCTGGACAAAGACATGTGCCTTTATGTGACCCGATATGTCATCTCAAAAACCCATTGATGCAATGAACCCCGCAGATGACCACTCACATTTAATTGAGGTCATCAGCAATCTTCCCGCTCTCACACACACATATATATATATATTTTTTTATTATTTTTTTTTTTAAGGTGGGAACCAAAGCTGAAGCAATGCATGTAGGATCATCATACAAATCAGAACAAAAGAACATTTGTGTGTAAAAATGCAAAACCATCCAAATTGGCGACATAAATTTAGCATACATTATGCCAATCGGTAGGTAACATAGAAAGTTCGTCCACGGCGACAGATCTGATCCCCTTAATGTTTTCCTTATTGGTGGTCTTCCGCTTCTCAATGGCTCAGGGCATGGTTGGCCAAGCACAAGGTTC
The DNA here is from genome assembly GCA_033576555.1 of Oophaga sylvatica. Taxonomy (NCBI): domain Eukaryota; kingdom Metazoa; phylum Chordata; class Amphibia; order Anura; family Dendrobatidae; genus Oophaga; species Oophaga sylvatica. The sequence continues at coordinate 40,425,572 of JARQOD010000005.1, forward strand.
ACCAGCTCTCGTAGATTGGCCATGAAGGTCCTTGGCAAGGAAATTAAAAGCTCGCCATCTTTGGCCAAGGTCCAGCAGGTCACCAGGGAAGTCCAGACTTCATGTCCCGATTTTCTTCAAAACTAAAAACTAGATTCGGCTTAGGGAGCACTTACACATTGAAGATGAAAGAAAATTGCCGATTTAGGAGGATCTTAGTGAGATCTATGTCCAGCTCAAAGATCTTAACAGTCATTTACATATTGACAACACCATTGATTTCTCAGAAACCATTCATCGGAACGCAGATATTAAGGTATCATTGTATTCAGCTTTCTATGACCTACATGCCCATACAGATGGCTTAGAAGGGTCGTAGCTACTAACAGATTCCCTTTAAAAGGGAAACAGTCAGGAGGACTTTACTGTAGAAACTAGTGGATGGCTGTATCGGTTTTAGTACAGCAATGAAAAAAAAAAGAAGCCACATGATAATTAGTCAGGAAATTCATTGGGGGCATGTCGATGTGCTCCGAGTGCATACACACACCCTAAAGCACTTCTTGGCTAATTTGCATGTGACTTCAAAGCTTGATTTCTCAGCACGGGCACATCCGGTCACTACAAGACGGGCATCGTGTTTTTGGTTGTTCTGGGAACTGTACAGACCCAACCACTAGTTTTATGGATAAAATTATTGTCACAAGTTCCCTCTAATAGAACTGAGCTGCAAAACCAGATACAACAAATGGACAGGGTGGCGCTGTTTCTTGTTTCTAGAATATGGCAGCCATGTTCTTCTAATTCCGGACACTCCTTTTACTTTCAATATCTTGTCTTTCTCGATAGCGATTATTCCAATCCTATAGACCCCCCTGAGAACGTGCAGCCTTATTTTTAGCTTATCCTTCTCTTACAATCTGCTTCATTATTTATTATCTGGCTTTTGTGATTAAACGCACACAATGCCATTCGTCTTTCTCCAACCTTGGAAGATTTGCTCTCCGTTTAGGGGATATCATTCTCCTAGATTAGACTATTGATTGGGTGTTGTAATTACCTGTTTCTGTCCAGCCATTATATCACTGATATCGGCAATAAGAGGACCCGGCGGCGTCACTTTCACCTGGGCTCTATCAGGAGGGGATTGGACTTGGGTCAGCAGGTTATTCGGCCGGTAAATGTACAATGCATTGGAGAAATCCCAGGGAAGGTTTCTTACAAAGTTAAGAGGCCGTGTTCTTACTTCTGAGAAATGTTTCATTTAGAAGGTATTGATTGCTGATTGTATACATAATACATGGGTTATGTAGTGAAAGCCGACACAGGCAGAAAGGCCAACAACAAGAGGAGGTTTACTCAGGATAACAAAATGGAGAAAAAAAGGAAAAGAATGATAAAAATATCAATCCGCAGTGCCTTGAAAAAGTATTCATAACCTGTGATCTTTACAACATTTTTTTCACATTACAGCAGTAAATTTAGATGTATTTTATTGGGATTTTATGTCAACACAAAGTAGAAAGTATTTGTGGAGTGTAAAGGAAATGATACATGGTATTCTAAATATTTGAAAAATATAAATCAGAATATTGTGAGGTGCATTAGTATTCAGCCCCATGAGTGAATATTATGCAGGACCACCTTTCGCTGCAGTTACTGCTGCAGTCTTTTGGGGTCTGTGTCTACCAGCCTTGCACAACTAGTGGTGACATTGTTGCCCATTCTTCTTTGCACACTGTCTCTCGCTCAGTGAGACTGGATGGAGACATCTATGATCAGCAATTTTTAAGTCTTTCCACAGATTTTCAATGCTCAATGAGATTTAAGTCTAGACAGTAACTGGGCCATTCACACACATGAATATGCTTTGATCTAAACTTTGTAGCTCTGGCAGTATGTTTAAGGTTGTTGTTCTGCTGGAAGATGAACATACACTGGAGTCTCAAGTCTTTTGCAGTCTTTAACAGGTTTTCCTCCCTGTACTTGGCTCCGTTCATCCTCCCATCAACTCTAACCAGTTTTCCTATGCCTGTGGAAGAAAGGCCTCCCCATAGCATGTTGCTGCCACCACCATGTGTGATGGTGGGGATGGTGTTTTCAGGGTGATATACAGTGTTCGTTTTCTACCACACATAGCGTTTTGCATTTATCCCAAAAAGATTTACTTTGGTCTCAACTGACCATAGCACCTTTTTCCACATTAAATTTCCATAAAGGGCAGATTTGTGGTGTATACAAGTAATAGCTGTCCTGTGGATAGATTCTCCCATCTGATCTGTGGCTCTCTGCAGCTCCTCCAGAATGACCATGGGCCTCTTGGCTGCTTCTCTAATTTGCGCTCTCCTTGATAGGGATGTTAGTTTAGGTGGACAGCCATGTCTTGGTAGGTTTGCAGTTGTGCCATACTCCATCCATTTTTGGAGGATGAATTGAACATTGCTACGCGAGATGTTCAGAGATTGGGCTATATCTGATTACCTAACCCTGCTTTACTCTTCTCCACAACTTTATCCCTGATCTGTCTGGTGTGCTCCTTTGTTTCCCTGATGCAGTTTGATCCCTAGTTTTCAAACAATCCTCTGAGTTCTACACATACTTAGAATAAATTACACAGGTGGACTCAATTTACTAATTATGTGACTTGTGGAGGCAATTGGTCACTCAGGATTTTATTTTGGGGTATCAGACTACACGGGGCACGTTAATTTTCAGATTTATATTTTTTTAAAATATTTCGAAAACCATGTATAGTTTTCTTTACACTTTTCGTGCTACTTTGTGTAGGTATATCACATAAAATCCAAATAAAATACATTTAAATTTGTGGGTGTACCAAGAAAAAATGAAGGAAAAGTTCACGGGGTATGAATACTTTAAGGCTGTGTGTGTGCATATATATTATACATACCCAAATATACAAATATATTACACACATGCATGAAATTGAATTTGGGATTTATCTAAGCAGTACCTGAGATTGCTCAGATACTGCTGAAATCCAGATAGTAGTACCAGGTTCTTTCCCACTCAAGAGCCCCATAGCATCTACAAGGTTTGCACTATAGACACCCCCTGAAGGGGAATCCAGGGCCCACCAGAGGATCTTCCAGTTCTTTGGTGGGCCAGTCCAACCCTGACTCTAGGCCACACTAACCTGTCCTTGGGTAATAGGTTGCTGAAGTAGAGCAGCTTTGGGATGAAAAGTGTGCAAAGTAAATGAAGCAAGAATGACCCAGATGTATTGGAAGAGGGATTGGATGGAAGCTATATATAATGTGATGGGATGTTACTAGGATACCCCGTATATTTCCTATTAGTTGTAGACCAGACTCTATAACCCTCACAGATACTGTGAAAGGGGCTGCGGAATGGGGTTTAGATGGACCACGATGCCCAGGCCTCCTAATGTGCAGGAAAAACTTACATAGGTACAAATCAACACAACAGCAATGTGCCAAATTTGTTCTAAGGATTGTTTGGTGAGCCCCATCTATCAAAAAAACATCAGGTCCTAGACAGAAGCCATCACTTTAGAATACGGAAAACACGGATTTTGGTAAAGACTTACCTGTAAAATCCTTTTCAGCGAAGGAAGGAAGAGAGACACAGTATTCATTACTGATGGGTAGGCGGAGCCCCAGATCAGGATGTTACCTCAGATCAAAAGAGTGATGACTGGCTGGCCCCTCCAGCTCGGGCTCCTCCTACTCAGCTCCAGTCGTATCAAAGCTTTTAGGAAAAGAGCCAAGATCACCAGCGGAGCAACATAACCCCTTCTGAAGGAACTTCAGAGAAAAAACACAAGGATACAGGTTATGCATGCAAAGAAAGCCAAAAACCACAGAGTTCCAGGTACTACTCACGGAACCTGACTACTGCGATGAGCTGGCGATGCTGGAACAGAGCCTTAGCGCGCTGACCTCAGCCCAGATAATCGCTATCAGATAAGGGTCGCGCTGCATCTGAAAACATCAACACACTTCTGCCGTGGGAGGGTGCTGTGTCTCTCTTCCTTCCTTCGCTGAAAAGGATTTTACAGGTAAGTCTTTACCAAAATCCGTGTTTCAGCTGCAGATGAAGGAAGAGAGCCACAGTATTCATTACTGATGGGACGTCCCAAAGCAGTTCAAAAATAAGGGTGGGAAAAAACCAACAAAAGGCAGAAACCCAACAACCTTAACAACAAAGCGCAACCAGCGCTAAACACAAGTTCATCCAGAACTTTAAACTACAGCTGCCTGCAGGACCCTACGTCCGAGGGCTGCATCAGCGGAAGCACTGACGTCCACTTTATAAAACCTTGTAAACGTGTGGACAGAGCGCCAAGTCGCCGCTCGGCAAAGCTGCACTGCCGAAGCACCTTGATGAAAAGCCCACGATGAAGCTACAGCTCTCGTGGAATGGGCTCGAATCTTAATCGGGCAAGATTCACCCCGAAGACGGTAAGCTTCCAAAATAGCTGACCGAATCCAACGAGCTATAGAACCCTTGGAAGCTCGTTGACCACGCCGACGACCTGCTGGAACCACAAACAGGGAGTCCGTCTTACGAAAACCTTGAGTAATAAATAGATAAAACTTCAAGGCCCGCACTAAATCCAATGTGTGTAAATCTCGCTCTTTCGAATTCTTCGGATCCGGACAGAGTGAAGGCAACACAATATCCTGGTTAACATGAAATTGTGACACCACTTTAGGCAAAAAATCACCCCGAGTGCGAAGCACTACACGATCCGGAAAAAACTCCAGAAAAGGAGGCGAGCAAGAAAGAGCTGCCAATTCAGAAACTCTCCTCAAGGAAGTGACTGCAACAAGGAAAGCCACCTTCCAAGAAAGTAAAGAAAGGCTAGCAGAAACCATAGGTTCAAAAGGTTTATGCTGAAGAGCCTCCAAAACAAGGTTGAGCCGCCAGGGAGACACGGGTGCCTTCCGCGGCGGAAACTTACGAGAGATACCTCGGAAAAAGGAGAGCACGTCTCTATTCGAAGCAATGGTTCTCCGAAACAATAAGGACAGAGCAGAAATCTGACCTTTCAGAGTGCTAACTGCCAAACCCTTGTCTAGCCCATGCTGCAGAAAAGCCAACAGGTTGGGAATGGAAAATTTTCTCGGGTTCCGAGAAGACCCCAAACACCACGAAAAGAAGGTTTCCCAAATTTTGTGGTAAATCCTAGAAGTAGCCGGACATCTTGCAGCACGAAGGGTAGCAATGACCTCGGCTGAAAAACCTCTACGGGTCAAGATTTCGGTCTCAAGAGCCACGCCGTCAAACGCAGGGACATCAAGTCCGGATGACAAATGGGCCCCTGAGTCAACAAGTCCGGTTGAAGAGGGAGTGGAAACGGAGGTGCCGCCAACAGCGACATTATTGTCGAGAACCACACCCTTCTTGGCCAGTCTGGAGCTATCAGAATAGCTGGAATTCTCTCTAGTCTGATCCGACGCAGCACTAGAGGAAGTAAAGATATCGGCGGGAATACATAGATCAGCTCGAACTGATCCCACTGAGCCACTAGAGCATCCACCGCCACCGCCTTCGGGACCTTGTACCTGGACATGAATGTCGGTAACTTGGCATTGGACCTGGATGCCATCAAATCCACTTGGGGGGTTCCCCAGCGAGAGCACAGTAGTGCAAAGACTTCCGGGTGGAGGCTCCATTCCCCGGGATCCATCCTTCTGCGACTGAGAAAGTCCGCTGTAATATTCTGAACCCCTGGAATGTGAATCGCCGAAATGGCTGGTACATTGGCCTCTGCCCAAATCAGAATTCGGGACACCTCTACCAAGAGTCTGGAACTCCTTGTCCCACCTTGGTAATTGATATACGCGACCGCCGTCGCATTGTCTGTCTGCACACGGACTGGCAGACCGCTCAAAGGGACCGTCCAATGTTGGAGGCAAAGGAAAATCGCCCTCAATTCCAGGATGTTGATCGGAAGCACAGACTCTTCCGGTGACCATACCCCCTGAATCCAGAGATTGTTCCAAACACCCCCCCAGCCCGTCAGGCTGGCATCGGTGGTTATGGCTGACCACTTCAGAGGGAGGAAAGACTTCCCCAGGGAGAATGCCCCTGGACGTAACCACCATTCTAGAGAATCCCGCACCGCGCGAGAAATGGTGACACTGCAATCCAGCGATTGCGACTGATTCCATCGACTCAAGATGAACCTTTGAAGAGTCCTGGAGTGGAACTGGGCAAAAGGAATTGCCTCCATGAACGCCACCCTCAGTCCCAGAAGACGCATACACTTCCGTAGGGACATTGCCGTTGAGGATGTCATAATCTGTACATGTCGAAGAAGACATGACTGTTTGTCTGGTGGTAGGGAAACTACCGACCGAAACGTGTCGAGATGCATTCCCAAAAAGAGAATTGTCCTCGATGGTTCCAGGGACGACTTCTCCCAATTGACCAGCCAACCGAAGTCTTTCAGAAACTGAAGAGACAAATCCCAAGCCGTCAATGCCTCCTCCTCCGAGGAAGCCACGATCAAAAGATCGTCCAGATAAGGGAGAATCGTAATCCCCTGTCTTCGAAAGAGTGCCATGAGGGGCGCCAGAATTTTTGTAAAGACCCTTGGCGCTGAGGCTAAGCCGAACGGCAGAGCCACGAACTGGTAATGATTCTGACCTATGGCAAATCGAAGAAAGCGCTGATGAGCCTTTCCGATGGGAATATGCAAATAGGCGTCGCGAATGTCGATTGACACCAGAAAATCGTTCTGTGACAGAGCTGCCACAACGGAACGAAGCGACTCCATGCGAAATTTCCGGGCATGGACATGCCGGTTCAATCGCTTGAGATCCAGAATCGGGCGAAATTTGTTCTCCTTTTTGGGAACTATAAAAAGGTTGGAATAAAAACCTTTCCCTCGGTCCTCTGACGGAACCGGTATCACTACACCCTTTTGTAGTAGCGATTCGATCTCTCGCTGTAGAGCGACAACAAGCTCGGGTTCCGACGGAACGCGAGATTGACAAAAAACATTTGGGGGTTGAGAAGCAAACTCTATGAAATAGCCTGCCGACACTATCCGCGTTACCCAGGAATCTGGAACGCGAGCCATCCAAGTCTCCTTGAAAAGAAGCAGGCGACCCCCCACTCGAGAATCCTCGAGTGGACCCCTGGCGTCAATCCGACTTTGCGGTTTTCTTGTCAAGTTCCCGCTTGTTCTGGCGGAAACTCTGCTTCCAGGGAGTACGAGTTTTCTGAGAGGATTTCTTTCCTGAGAAAGAAGGACGACCCGATCCCCACGAGGAGTGACTAGATCGTCCTCGGCCCCGAAAGGACCGCCGACCACTATAAACACCAGGCTTACTGAACACCGAGGCCATGGCCCTTCGCTGTGGTAATGCTGATTCCTTCGCCTTAGCCTTGGAAATCAGCTCTGTGAGGTCGGATCCAAAAAGATGGCCACCCTTGTAAGGTAAGGCCAACAACCCTTGTTTGGAAACTGCGTCCCCGGCCCACTGTCTGAGCCATAAAGCTCTTCTGACTGTGACCGCTGAAGCTTGCGCTTTGGCCAGCAGAGATGCCGTATCCAGACCGGCATCAAAGATATAACAGGCTGCCGTTTCTAACCATTCACAAGTTTCCCGTATCTCAGATAACGGAGATTCATTTTGCAACTCCGTCTTCAGACGTGCCAACCAGCTTAGAGAAGCTCTAGCAGCACACATGGATCCTAGCACTGCTCGAAATCCATGACCCGCAGCCTCATAGCTTGCTTTTGCCGCCAATTCTGCCTTTCTATCCAAAGGCTCCTGTAAGCTCGCTTTTCCCTTAATAGGGAGTAGAGAGGATTTACTAAGCTGAGACAAAGACACATCCACTTCAGGAGCAGAAGTCCAATTAGCCTTTAACTCCGTAGAGCAAGGATAAAGTGTATCAAAGAAATGCGTTCCATGAAAACGCTTATCTGGACATAGACGTTCCTCCTCTATTACACCATTAAGCTCATCCAGAGCTGGCAATGTTGTGCGCGAAGCACGGGACTCCTGGAAAATGCGTGCTGATTTACCAGGACGACTAGTTACCTCCTCCGGTAACTGTAGTATATCTCTCATGGCTTCAATTAATGCCTCCGTACGCTTCGCCATAGAGGAACGCCCCTGCGGCTCGTCCGCATCTGAATCGGATATTTCTCCATCCGAATTTAAAGGGGAACTCTGCCCAATATCAGATACATCTGACTCGCTCCGTGTAGAGGCCGGTAACGGCCTGCGTCGCTTCCTCTGAGAGGAATTAGCAGACACATATTGACCTAAAAGGTCAGATAAGTTATTAATCGATCGAGCGATATCATCCAATTTTCCACCGCTGTCGACCGCAGCGCTAGACGCTGTGGAGGTCTGCGTATCTGATTGCCGCAATGGCACTGGGACGTGATCCGCGGCATCTGAACTCTGTTCAGACATGTCTCACCTGTATGAACAGGTCAAAGCGGTAATACCAGCAAAAAACTATGCGGTTTTTTTTTTTTTTTTTTTTTTTCAAACGCTGAAGGGTTAACGCTCCACCAAGCAGAGTTACCCCAGCGGTATTCAGTCAGCAAATTTAGCAGGTAGAAATAACCCTCAAAGGGGTTAATATTGCAAACTCACCAAAATATATATATATTTGTGAGCCCCAGCCAATTTTTATGTCTCTGATGAGACTGCAGCTGCAGGATAGCGATCGCTGCGCTGCGGGGTGAGGAATCCGCACTCACCCAGCTGGCCGTGGTGTCTATATGAGGAGGGGAGCGGTCCGAGGAGCCCAGGAGCCTGAGTAATGGCCGCCACAGTGAGGGGGTCGCAGGAGAAAAGCCAGAGCGCGCGTCTTCCTGCTCAAAAGACCGGGATAGATAGGCCACGCCCCCAGCTAGCTCAAATAAATGAGCGCGAACTCTCCCCGCTCCTGCTCCCTCTCTGTCCTGCAGCTATCTGCCTGCGGACAAAAAATCACCACATCTTCATGTAGTAGCGCTGTCACAGCAGCGCTGAAGCATACTGACATTACATGTAGTAGCGCTGTCACAGCAGCGCTGAAGCATACTGACATTACATGTAGTAGCGCTGTCACAGCAGCGCTGAAGCATACTGACATTACATGTAGTAGCGCTGTCACAGCAGCGCTGAAGCATACTGACATTACATGTATTAGCGCTGTCACAGCAGCGCTGAAGCATACTGACATTACATGTAGAAGCGCTGTCACAGCAGCGCTGAAGCATACTGACATTACATGTAGTAGCGCTGTCACAGTAGCGGTGAAGCATACTGACATTACATGTAGTAACGTGTCACAGCAGCGCTAAAGCATACTGACATTAGTAATAGCGCTGCTCATTCAGACGCTAAAGCACTCACACATAATTATTATTAAAATTTGTGTGGAGTACTCACCAGCCAAGGCGCCACAGGGACCCTCAGGGGTTTCTGGCGCAGTGCCCATGCTTCCCCCCAGGGCGAAGAACGCAGTGACCGCACGTGTGGTTTGCGTTCCCGCCAGAGAAGCTCTCCTCATCCCCCAGGGCCGGCAAGGATTCTGCAGGGACTTTGAGTAAATACAGATCCGCCAAGGGAGAGGTTGGGGTACAGCAGCGCTGATACCCCTGAGACCTCTAGACCAACTAGTGATCCAAGTCTCCTGTCCGAATATTAAAATAATAAAATCTTCTGAGGAGCTGCATTAGCACGACCATCCTCTGGACCTCAAATCTTAGACTGGAGCTGAGTAGGAGGAGCCCGAGCTGGAGGGGCCAGCCAGTCATCACTCTTTTGATCTGAGGTAACATCCTGATCTGGGGCTCCGCCTACCCATCAGTAATGAATACTGTGGCTCTCTTCCTTCATCTGCAGCTGAAAAGCCCTGTAACTTATTGGTGGTTTAAAGCAGATACGGATTTTACTAGATACCATCTAAATGATCCTAAAATCAAGGGTGCTGCTGGCCTTCTGAAGAAGGCAAAAATACATTCTGTGATATTGTAGATTTGGTCCCTTCAGGAATCAGTATCTCTTCTGCTACCTGTTAATGGTTTATGAGCTGTGATTTTGGTGCTGGGTGCACACAAAACCGCTTCATTTTAGTAATCGGCCGCAGTCTATAAGCCACTAACATTAGCTGGGTGCTACTACCAGATGACAGTGCCAACTGGCAAGATTAACGAGAAGCAGCAAAAATTGGTACTCTGATCTTGTGTACCAGACCTTGGTATGCAGCACACTGCAGAAAATGAGGGCTCGTCCGGATTTTAAGTCCATAATGTTCTAAAATCATTATTATCAGTGCACCATTAATATTCTAACACCATTATTGCAGAATAATCTCAGGCAGTGGTGCGGAAACCTATAACCCTATAGCCCCCATACAGTACTATGTCTCCAAAAATGTTTTCACAAAAATTTTCCCCCACAGGACCACCCATATGCATATGTGTCGACCCGCCACCACAATTGTGGGTTACCAGGGCAATGGGGTACTCAGAGCCGAGCCCGTAGAAGTCTATGGGGATTTTGTCACAGGTAGCTGTGGCTCGGTCTGTGGCCCTGGCGGTCTGGCGTATGTTGTTGGGGATTATATTTACAGGGGATAACTATATACAGTTCGTGACGCCACCTGTAGTGTTCTGGTAACATGTACCAGCGCTGCTGTAGATCTCTGAGGGATGGTGATGCAGCTAGATGTCGGGTCCCCTACAGGTGGGACTGGTCCCTCAAAGTCTATGTGAGTAGTGAAGTCGAGTGCGGTTAAAGAACACAGTCTCACACGGTCAGCGTCTTTCCATACCTTTACTGGCAAGATGTCAAGGCAGGTCCCAGGGAGGCTGATTCACGGAGAGTGTATTTTGAGGCAGCAGCTGGACAAGTTAGGGGCCTCCTTTATCTCCAATATAACGAGTGCAACTAGCATGAAGCGTAGTTCCCTCTAATCTTCAGCAATGCTTGCTGTACCTGCCCAGTCAGCTTAGTGTTAGGGGCCTTCCTGTGAAGGAGCTGAATCCTTATGTGGTCCTGCAGAACGCTAAAGTCTTCACTCCCCCTGACCCCAGCTACGTACCGACTATAAGGGGCTTGTCTGCCGCGACCTAGGGTCCGGTAGATTCCTGGTTGTCCTGTCACTGTGCCTGAAGCAACAGTGACTCTTCGGTCCCCAGTGACCGGTAGAAACGTGCTGGACTTCTGCAATCCGTTAAGCACAATCTTATAAATCCACTTGCCTTTCGCCTTGTCCACGCTGGTAACATAAGCACTCTTATTAGCAAAGGGTCGAGCAGTCACTTCTTTCCTTATCCTTCCACTTCAAGTTCACCTCAGATGCTCAGTTATCACAGGCAGGAGCACGTCACTGTACCTGATACTGTCCTCTAGACAGGAATGCTGAAGACTTTCTGGGTTACACTTGTTCCTTCCTTCAATGTATGCTGAGGAGATGACACAGCTCTGACCAGACTAAGGCGTATTCAACACCTATACCAGACTCCACTTTCCAAGCTGATGAGATAGCAATCTAGACTCCTCCACTGTAGTCCAGACGCAGACTCTCCACGTCCTTACTGCCCGAAGACAGGAACCAGACTGACTAAAATCACTCCTACACATACCTTCTTGACCACTCCCTAGAGTATACTCCACTACCCCAAGGGTGTGTCTAGTGTGTGTAGAGTGAATGCATATTGAGCATTAAGCCGCTGCCTCTCCATACACTCTCCAGGGTACTGCGTGTGCCTACCACCAGGGCTACACATTCCCCCATGGTAAACGACAGCACTCCCGGGCTGTGAAATACAAAAGACAGAAAAATTTTGTTTATGCAATAACATTTGGAACAATAACATCTTCCCATCCGGGAGGTAAGAATACTTCGAACGTTACAAACTTTAATACAAATAGTATCAAATAGCATTTTCAATAAATAGATATACAAGATACTTGTGAAGGACCCGCACCAAACCTTCAACGTGGGTCCTGGGTGGGCTGCAGGACATCCAAGTGCAGACCTCACTCAGTGCCACACCACACGGGTTTTGTTTTTCAGAGGTAGATATGGATGGTTTTTGTAAAACCAAGATAGGGCACTGAGTGCAACTATATACAAGAATGTTCTGGGTAAGCATAGTCCTTTACCTCAAAAAGTCCATTTATAAAAGAAGACATAATAAATCACATTATCAAAAGTGCAAACTTTTTATCTATCAATTATCAATTATCATCTATCAATTTCCAATTACCCAGCCGGGCATTCTATAATTAGGAATATATATTTACTATATATAAGATCTGTGCAAACTTTTCAAAAACACTTCAAACTTTCGCTTTCTACTTGTGGTAGATCCGATAGGGATCTCACCAATTTTTTTCTTATTTATTCATCAGCTACTAAGACATTTTCCACCACATCTTCCACCCCGGGGCTGGAACAACGCAATGGGCCCTTGATCCCAGGACCAGCAAATCATGTGCTGCGATCAGGGTCTGGGTTGCGACAGTTCTGGTGCGAACCTCCAGGGCGCAACGGTTACACTTTCTTCGCATGACACCGATTGCGTCTCCATTACAGTCAATGATATAGACCGCGTCAGGGTTTGCGATTTAGACTGGTCGCATTTGGCGATATGGAAGTAGCTTTCACTTGCGATGAACTTTGGGTCGCATGTTGCGATGATTTTGACGGGGCGATGCTGGGGCACGGCCGGATGCTACTGAAGCTGGAAACGGGGACGCTGCGGTAATGGTGACGGTACCGGCGTCTAGGACGGGGTCGCGGACGATGGCGACGTTCAGGGCATACCACCCCTTCATTCCCCAATGCCGCGTATAGGTGACTATGTCGCCGTTTACTAAGTCCCTCCCGGGATGGCCTTGTGGCAGGTGAGATTCCACGTCACGCCTGCTGACGAAGACCGCTGGGTAGAGGCCCGGTTCACGAATAAAGCCCCAGCCCTTCCGGAGCTGGAACTCAGTCACACACCCCTGCCGCCGCGGTTCCCGTAAGGTACCTTTGTCGCGACGGACAGTCTCCTTGTCGGCAATCAGCTCAGCAAACTGTCGCTGGCGGTTCTTCTTGATTTCCGCGCTTCCTCCTGCTGGCGCCTCTTCGTCTCCTCACGACTCTGCCATTCTTGCTCCCACTGGGCGGTGTAGGCGACGTCATCCAGGCGCGCCATCTCGTCCCAGTCCACATCTGGTAGTGACGGACAGGACCCCTCCGGTGTCCCTGCCGGGGACCGATAATCTGCTGCGGCCTCTTGGCCGGGCGGGCGTTCCGGGATTGGCTGTACCTCCTCAACCTCCTCCGCATCCACCGCTTCACCAGTGGATCGGGAACGGTACTTTCGGGGCAGCCTCCGGTTGCTCCTTCGCCTTGGGCAGCAGACTTTTCGGTACTTTGAATCGTGGGGGTTCGTTGAGGGGAGAGGACGCCGTGTTCGTCATTTGCCACTTCAGCAGATTACACCGGCGCCTCTCAATCTCCTCCAGTCCAGGTTGGAACAACTTCTTTAGGCGTGAGTTCTCCTCCCGAACCTCTAACAACGCCTGTTGCAGGTGCAGGATCACATAGCCTCGGATGCCGATGGCAGCTTGGCGGGGGCACGGGGCCTGCCTTCCTCCGCTGCCCCGCTCGGCTCCACACGTCCTGCCTCCATCACGCTCCAGAAGATTCTTTCTTTCTCGGAGACATCCGGTCTCTTCCGTGGAGGTGGGTTTGCGTCTCCTCCTCTTCGCAGGGAAGGTGAAGAGGAGGCGGACCTCCTTTGCTGTAGGGCAGGACCGCATGTTATAGTAGCACTTTGAGAGGGCAGGCATTTTCTTTCGCGCCACAGGGGGGTAGACGCCCACGAAGGTACGCCCACCTTCTTCTCCAGCGCCTGAGGGCGCGAATATGGCGACAAAAATGGCGATTTTGGCGCCAAAAGTGCAAACAGTCCTTTTCACAAAAACAAGTTCTTAGGCACGCAGGGCTCGCAATTTCGCGAGTTTGGTATCCTGTTCGTGACGCCAAGTTTAGTTGTGTCGACCCGCCACCACAATTGTGGGTTACCAGGGCAATGGGGTACTCAGAGCCGAGCCCGTAGAAGTCTATGGGATTTTGTCACAGGTAGCTGTGGCTCGGTCTGTGGCCCTGGCGGTCTGGCGTATGTTGTTGGGGATTATATTTACAGGGGATAACTATATACAGTTCGTGACGCCACCTGTAGTGTTCTGGTAACATGTACCAGCGCTGCTGTAGATCTCTGAGGGGATGGTGATGCAGCTAGATGTCGGGTCCCCTACAGGTGGGACTGGTCCCTCAAAGTCTATGTGAGTAGTGAAGTCGAGTGCGGTTAAAGAACACAGTCTCACACGGTCAGCGTCTTTCCATACCTTTACTGGCAAGATGTCAAGGCAGGTCCCAGGGAGGCTGATCCACGGAGAGTGTATTTTGAGGCAGCAGCTGGACAAGTTAGGGCCTCCTTTATCTCCAATATAACGAGTGCAACTAGCATGAAGCGTAGTTCCCTCTAATCTTCAGCAATGCTTGCTGTACCTGCCCAGTCAGCTTAGTGTTAGGGGCCTTCCTGTGAAGGAGCTGAATCCTTATGTGGTCCTGCAGAACGCTAAAGTCTTCACTCCCCCTGACCCCAGCTACGTACCGACTATAAGGGGCTTGTCTGCCGCGACCTAGGGTCCGGTAGATTCCTGGTTGTCCTGTCACTGTGCCTGAAGCAACAGTGACTCTTCGGTCCCCAGTGACCGGTAGAAACGTGCTGGACTTCTGCAATCCGTTAAGCACAATCTTATAAATCCACTTGCCTTTCGCCTTGTCCACGCTGGTAACATAAGCACTCTTATTAGCAAAGGGTCGAGCAGTCACTTCTTTCCTTATCCTTCCACTTCAAGTTCACCTCAGATGCTCAGTTATCACAGGCAGGAGCACGTCACTGTACCTGATACTGTCCTCTAGACAGGAATGCTGAAGACTTTCTGGGTTACACTTGTTCCTTCCTTCAATGTATGCTGAGGAGATGACACAGCTCTGACCAGACTAAGGCGTATTCAACACCTATACCAGACTCCACTTTCCAAGCTGATGAGATAGCAATCTAGACTCCTCCACTGTAGTCCAGACGCAGACTCTCCACGTCCTTACTGCCCGAAGACAGGAACCAGACTGACTAAAATCACTCCTACACATACCTTCTTGACCACTCCCTAGAGTATACTCCACTACCCCAAGGGTGTGTCTAGTGTGTGTAGAGTGAATGCATATTGAGCATTAAGCCGCTGCCTCTCCATACACTCTCCAGGGTACTGCGTGTGCCTACCACCAGGGCTACACACATAGTGTGGTGCCACTAATAAAGTATGATGCTGCCACAGTGCTCACAACACAGCATGATGTACCCACAGTTACCGCGCACACTGAGGCTCCCCGTCATCTCAACACAGTATAATGTCCCTTCTCACATAGAAGGATGCCCCTAAAGAATGATACTCCCACAGCTCCCTTCTACAACTATTAACTGAAGAAAAGCAACAAGGAGATAAAACACCTTGCCCTTCTCCCAAGTCAGTGAAGAGAGTGAGTGGACTGAGGCGCCACTCAGCATCCGAAAGATCCCGCGATATTATCAAACCTGCAGCACTGACACTCAGACACATCGGCTATATGGTGCAGCAGGGAGCCGACGGATCCCTCCTCCACCGTGCCATTCAACTGGATGTCCTGGGTGGTAGATACCGTTGAAATGGTTGAAATCAAAATGCCAATTTAGAGATAAGAAAAGGGTGACAGCAGGGTTTGGCACAAGGCTCCTCTCCACCTACGACTGTGTACACCACAGGCCTCTGTTATTATCTGCACACACTTGCCAGGATATATTCTCAATTGTCTGGAGTTGCGCAGATATGTGCTAATATAACGTCATCTGCAACGATCGCTTCCATCTGTGGAACTGAGCAATGCTGGACAGCCCCTTTAATAACGATCCATCATTTTAGGCAACCAACCAATGGCACACAATCATTGTCTGGAATGAAGTCTGTGCTTAGAAATTGTCATCTGTTAGTTCAGTAACAATCTTTCCGTGACTGGTTCCAGAGAGATTGTATGTCCTTCACCCATATATATACAGTATATATATATATATATATATATATATATATATATATATATATATATATATATATGAGAGACATATCTCAGGAACAGAGGCGCGTAGGAACAAAAGAAAGACAACGCCGGATTCGGGAGAACAGTGGCAATTACACCAGGTGTAAAAAAAAAAAAAAAAATAAGAAAAAAAAATTATAGCAAGTGTAGAATTCCCTTTGCTTTAATGTGGGGTTTAAAAATAGAGAAAAAAAAATGTAAAAATAAGCTAAAAATGCAGATGTGAGATGGGCCTGGGCCATGAGTGACAAGAAGACTGATGGTTGTTATCGGTGTATAGCGGTGAACACTAAAGCGCCCCCTTGTGTTCTCCTTCAATATTGGGCACATTTACTAATCCAGTCCAATATTTACTCTAAAATGATGTGCCGAATTTATCACAAGGAATTATCAAATCTGCATTTCTAGCACTTTTGTCTACCTGTACGTCATTTCTTGGTTGTCTACTTTTAACGCCACTTTTCGCCACCTAATTTTAGTGGCCGGTGTAACACTTTAGGCCAAACACACACTCTTGTTAAATCAACTGTAAAAATGTCTAAAGGCCATGATAAATGCTAGGATGGTGTGCACTCAGGTCATATAAGCGGGGGGTGCTGGTGAATTGGACCACAAGGGCACCAACATATAGACTATAGAGGAATTCACCACACACAAATTGAATATTTAATTGCAAAAAATCAAATTTTATTTAAAGGACATCCAGTCCAGAAAAAGATTTTGCATGCAAGATAGTACAGCCAATGTAAATTAGTCACCCAACGTTTCGACCCTTCCCGGGTCTTAGTCATGGGTACTGACTATGACTGTCCACACCAGCCCATCTGTTGCCATTAGCAGGGCGCAGGAGCGCTGCTTCTCACTGATGCCAAACTACTATTTAATTTTCAGATCTGGGATTTCAGAAGGCAGCCAGGAAGCTTTGTCTATTCATATATATCAGCACTGAGAGATGTCCTAGAGGGGATTCTTTTCCTTTTTAAAAAGGATACCTTATCTTTGGCACTACTAGTTATAAGTACCCATGACTAAAGGGTATGCCACACTGGTGTGGACAGTCATAGTCAGTACCCATGACTAAGACCCGGGAAGGGTCGAAACGTTGGGTGACTAATTTACATTGGCTGTACTATCTTGCATACAAAATCTTTTTCTGGACTGGATGTCCTTTAAATAAAATTTGATTTTTTGCAATTAAATATTCAATTTGTGTGTGGTGAATTCCTCTATAGTCTAAAGGCCATGATAAACCGGTCTGAAACTTGATGCAGCAGTGTGTGACAAAATGCAACAGTCATTTGGCGCATTGTCTGCCGAAGCGGTGGCCGCACTGATAGATGCGCTCCGTGGTGTGTATGCTGGACCAGCCAGGAGGCCGGATATGTCGGTGCTTTACCTAAATCCCAAATAACAAAGGAAATAACAACCGGACATCAGTTTATCTGCGCTCAGAATACAAAGTAACATGCAGTTACATTAAGGAAAGCCTAATCTGAAGGCCCTTACTTGCGACCAGTGTGCCGGGTAAGTCTAATGATCAGCTTGCGAGCTTCATCTAAACTGGACTGCGTTTCCTTCACAAACGAAATGGGTTTCTGCAGTCCGTGCTTCTCCAGGATCTCAGACACACTGTCAATACAAGCAGCAGTACATGATTACTAACAGACATGGGCAGCCATCAATTTATGGAGGGCACAATCAATTATCTGCTTACTTTACACATGCTTAAGTATTATATGATTGCAATGCTACATGAAATCATTAGTGCCAGAACAGAAATATATACATAAATATATATATATACATACACACACACACACACACACACACTTAAAGCCTACAAAATTAGAAAAATATGCTTAAAGCCTAAAAACAAAATAAAAAAAGCCCAATATGCTTAAAACCTATAAAAAAAGTCAGAAAAACAAAACAGTCCACTCAACATACATCTTGTGTGCTTTAAAGAGGTATGCCTAGTTGAACTACTTTATGACATTTACTGGATATATCAAAGACATACGGTAGAGGGTCTATGAACAAACCCACCTTTTGCTACAACAGGGGTCCTTTAAACCCATTTACCAGAAGTTGGAGGAACGACCCTTCCCCCAGACCGGTCCGGTTTCAGCAAGCCCTCCGTGTTTGACGTTCTTCTCTTTCCAACACTGCAGTGAATTTTGAGCGCATGTGAGACGTTTTCTCCGGATGTCACTTCCTGAGCATACGCAAAAAATAGGCTGTAGCGATGCTCAAGAAGAGACGTGCAGAAAGCATGTTGCGCTTATGTGCGAAAATTGCAGAAGTGCTGGAACAACTTGAGTAGCAGGGAAGGAAATCAATCATTCCTGGAGGGGGCGTAATTACAGGCACTGAGTCCATACTACACCAGAGAAAGAAACGCCCTGCTGGACTAATCCTTAGTCATTTGCATGTGGAATCTGCTGTATCCATACACATATAAAGGATGGACTGACAACAACAGAATGAAAAAGATGGCTCTACAGTGTAATGGTGGCAGTTTGCAAGTCTTGGAGGACCATGACAGATCCCTTTTAGTGATGAGTGAATGTGCTCAGATAAGGTGTTATCTGAGCATGCTCGGGTGCTGACAGAGTGCCTTCGGCGTGCTTGAAAAATGTGTTTGCGTCCCTGCGGCTGCATGTTTCTTGGCTGTTACACAGCTGCAACACATGCAGGGATTGTCTAACAAACAGGTAATCCCTGCATGTGTTGTGGTTGTCGAAGAGCTGCGAGACATGCAGCCGCGGGGACTCAAAACATATTTTTCGAGCACGCCGAAGACACTCTGTCAGCACCCGAGCATGCTCAGATAACGCCTTATCGGAGCACACTAACTGAACACTAATCTCTTTTAATAGTTTTCAGCTGGAGGTGTGGTCTAATGGATCCTTGAGAGGACGCATCTTTCTGCTCTCCTGATCTCCCGGACCTTCCATCCTGAGATAAACCTGCCATCCTGACTGTAACCTCTCCCTGGAGCTAAGGAATCAGTACAGTTTCATACTTCAGCTAGTACAAAAAAGAAAACCAATGGAGGTCCTCCCAATGTGACAAGCCGAGTTCATCAATTATGGATTCTAATGCTGGAAACCCCACTGAACGAGTGACTGCTGCTGCGGATAGGTCCTCCACTCCATCTAGTGCAGCTAAGACATTGGGGCAGTGCTCCAGGATCCTGGATGCATCACACGTCTCCACAATGGACACTTCTCTGCCCGCATTCTCCTCAAAGCTCCTCTTGCTCTTTCGCAAACATAAAATCAGAAATTTGCCCAGATTCTGTTCGCTTTCAAGAACTGTGAAGAGATGTTGGTAACTGAAGTGGACGAACTTCGACAGGACTATGTGATTTTGAAACCCGACTTGCAGAAAATTAAAGGGCGCACATCAGAGACGGAGAGCAGAATTTCAGCGGTGGAGGATACTCCGAGGCCTATGCTGGCTCAAATTGCAGAACTAAAGAAACTAATTCATTGCTTCTAGTGAAAGAGTAGATCTTGAAATTTGGCTCAGGAGGAATAATGGAAAGATAGTGGCCCTGCCTGAGAAAACCGAAGGGACTGATGATGTATCCTTAATTGAAAAATGGTTGAAGGATCTGTTGGATGCAGAAGTCCTCTCACCATTTTTTCCCATTGATGGAGTAGAGTTCCCACACAACCAGGCCCTCCTGGTAGCCCTCCTAGGCCAATACTGTCCCAATTATTGCATTATCGTGATAGAGATGCCATACTCTGGGCTATCCTCCTTAAGGGTGAGGTGCTATACAACAATCTGGTTTCCTTTTACCCGGATACCTCAGCTGCTGTAATAAAACAATGTACTCACTATGCTGAAGTCCAACCCAACCTGCGAGAGAAGAGGTATAAATACTCTGTTATTCCCTGAGAAGCTAAGAGTCGTAGAGGGGAAATCTACCCAATTCTTCACATCTCCTGCCAATTTGCTTGATGTGGGTTGAAGCTGCTCCTCGTACTCAACGTGAGAATGATAAAGGTAAAAAGGTCCCACCATTCCAGCTTCTTTACTGCTGGCTGTGCGGACGTTATGAAGAGCTCCGGTGGGTGCACTCATCAGGGTTTTCTAACCAAATCCTTATTGCTTTAACCTTTATGCTAGAGTCAGGGATTTGGCGCGTTTAATTTATATTTGCTCTCAGGTTTTGCTGAAAGACTGTAGTTCTTCAGTTCGGAACTATGGCACTGGAAGTAGCCGAAAAACAGGTGTTTTCTTATTATTCAACTGTACGTAAGTCCTCTTCCAGGATAGATCTGGCTTATAGATCTTCTGATCTTTTACCTTCAGTTCAAGATATTAGTTATATGTCTAGGGGAATTTCTGATCATTCATCATCGATAACTAAAGTGAGGATTCCTCGGTAGTCTATCAGGAAATTCATACTGCACTTGCTCATTTCTGGGCTCACAATACTGATCACCCAAACCCATTACTCACATTGGATGCCTATAACTATTAGAGGGGAGTTTATTCTGGTGATGCTGGGCACAGACGTGTTTTTAGAGATAGGGAGACGTCTCTGACTACTGAGGACCAGAGCAGGCATAGATTTCAGTTCCCCGGCCAGCCCTCAGGTAAGCAACCATGGGCCCAGGCACGGAGGGAATTACTTATTTTGGCCAAGGAGCAGATTCGAAAGCAACTGTTGACCAAGGAGGCTGCTATTTTTGTGGTTGAGGATAAAAATGATAAAAAGTTATTGGCTTACTTGACCCATGCGGAACGGCCTCCTGTATCCACTCCGTCTATTAAAAATCCAATTGGGGTACTGCATAACGACCCACATGTGATTAATGAGATTTTTTTGAGATTTGTACACTTCTAAATGAGACCATGTCTCCCAGGTGGTAGACTCCTTTCTCTCAGGTCTTCCGCTTTGGTGCTTGTCCCATAAGTAATCAGAGGCACTAGATGCCCCGATTAGTGAAGTGGAGATAGAAGATGATAATAAAGCAGCAATTCCTTCTGGGAAAACGCCTGGAATCAATGGTTTGGTAGGGATTGGTACAAGACTGTGATTTGTTAAAAATCATTTGTTTGAGCTCTATGAGACAATTATTAGGTTTGGAGAGCTCCCTGGCTATGAGGGAGGCTTTGGTAGTGGTTTTTCTGAAGGACCCCATGTCTCCAGATTCTTATCACAGACATTAAAATTCTAGCTATAATTCTCGCTTTGAGATTGAGTCGGTTTCTGCCATCATTAATACGTCCTGACCAAACTGGATTCATTCCACGTAAAGCGAGAGACATTAACACTCAACAGTTATTCTTAAACATGTGATGATCCATCTCCCGGTTTTATGTCCCTGGATATAGGTAAAGCCTTTGACTCTGCCGAATGGCAATATTTGCATTCACTACTTTTGCACCTCAAGTTTGGTCCCAATTTTCGTACTTGGGTTTAACTACGATACGACTCTTCTAGAGTAAAAAATTCTGTACGGCAGCTCTCACTGTGATCGGGAATGACGCGGTGTCACAGGACGTTGCCTTCGGAATATAAGCCTTTCAAAAATATAATTTTCAGTCCACAGAGTCATTACTGAAGATGCAATTAGACATCCCCCAACAATTAAGGATGTCGTACCCCTTGGCATGTTCAATTTCTGATTCTTTAAGGTCTCATAGGAGCCATCGGCCGAACGCCCCTGTGCTCTCTATATATGGGGGACTTGGCTGATAACATCTATTGAGTATGAGGGTCGTTACACAAAAACATAAAGGAAGATCTAGCAGAAGATACAGCAAGAATAATAACAGCCTTGTATTTAAGTGCCGTCTTTGTGGTAGATCTTCCAATGTCACCTGGTCACCTGGGACACTCGGACACAAAGCAGCTTCTTCAAGGTCAGGAGGAGACGACGGGAGGATACAGATGAGAATCTCCAGCAAGTCTCCGAGTGTCATTGTTATTCAGACGGGCGTTTAACCACCGAGCTAATCCATCTACCTGCTGTAACTAGATAATGAATCTGTATGTTTAATAAAATGACTTCATTCCCAACACCTGCACTTACCACATGGATTGTAAAGTAAATGATCGTGTAAGAGAAATCCACCCGGAGGAAAAAAAACATCATGTACAATATAGAGGGAGATGATTGTGAGACCCAGGGACATCGCTCCTTCCCCTAAACTAATGAGAATATAAGAGATCCTTGGCTAACTTTATTTTGGCAGCGAGTCAGAGCAGGAATCACTTAGACCCTTGTAAGTCACAATTGTGAGGGTCGAACAAATAAAAATACCAAAATTCAGCATTTCAAGTCATTAATCCATCAAGTGACATCACAAGATTGAGGATATCAGTCATGTTTGGGTGACATGAATATGGACACAACCTACAAGCAAGCGTCCTCTGTGGATGGAGATGGTCACACACTGGATGGATGGATATAGTTGCTGCCGGGTGTAGGTCATTTAGCTGAGCAGGCAAATATCTCTGACGGGAAGGAGAAAGAAGAAAGGATATTAAAAAAGGATCTAGAGTGAAGTGAGACAGGAAAGAAAATTATTCAGGGGGCAGAAGAACAGACGGGGAACTGTGGGCTTTGGAAGGTCGAGCAGGCATGGAGAGGGTGGAAGAAAGTGGGCACCAAGGGGGGCAAATACAGGCAAAGGGGGGCCCGAGAACAGGCGCTGAGAGAAGGGGCGGAAAACAAGCGCCGAGAACAGGGGCCGAGAGAAGAGGCCAAAAGAAGGGAAAGCAAACAGGCGCCGAGGAAAGAGGCAGAGAACAGGCGCCGAGAGAAAGGTCCGAGAACAGTCGCAGAGAGAAAGGGCCAAGAGCAGGCGCCGAGAGAAGGGGCCGAAAACTGGCGCCAAGAGAAGGGGCCCGAGAGAAGGGGATGAAAACAGCCGCCAAGAGAAGGGGCCCGAGAGAAAGGGCTGAGAACAGGCGCCGAGAGAAGGGGCCGAGAACAGGCGCCAAGAGAAGGGGCCCTAGAGAAGGAGCCGAGAACAGGCGCCGAGAGAAGGGGCCGAGAACAGGCGCCGAAAGAAGGGAACCTAAAACAGGCGCCGAGAGAAGAGGCCGAGAACAGGCGCCGAGAGAAGAGGCCGAGAACAGGCGCCGAGAGAAAGGGCCGAGAACAGGCGCAGAGAGAAAGGGCCAAGAGCAGGCGCAGAGAGAAGGGGCCGAAAACTGGCGCCAAGAGAAGGGGCCCGAGAGAAGGGGATGAAAACAGCCGCCAAGAGAAGGGGCCCGAGAGAAAGGGCCGAGAACAGGAGCCAAGAGAAGGGGCCCTAGAGAAGAAGCCGAGAACAGGCGCTGAGAGAAGGGGCCGAGAACAGGCGCTGAGAGAAGGGGCCGAGAACAGGCGCCGAAAGAAGGGAACCTAAAACAGGCGCCGAGAGAAGGGGCCAAGAACAGCCGCCGAGGGAAGAGGCCGAGAACAGGCGCCGAGAGCAGGCGCCGGAAACAGGTGCCAAGAGAAGGGGCCCGAGAGAAGGGGCCGAGAGCAGGTGCAGAGAAAGGGGTGAGAGCAGGCGCCGACAGAGGAGAGAGAGTGGGCGCTGAGAGGGGGGCGAGAGCAGGTGCCGAGAGAGGGGCGAGAACAGGCGCCGAGAGAGGGGCGAGAACAGGTGCCGAAGGAGGGAGGGGGGCGAGAACAGACACCGAAGGGGGGCAAGAGAAGGCGAAAGCGATGAGAACGAGTACAGTAGGTGAGAACAGACAACAGGGAAGGTGCATGAAAGGAGGAAAGAAATTAGAAAGCGGAAAATAGCAGAAAGAGACAATGACGTGGAAAAATAGGTTAGGGAACAAGTAAAGAATCTGTTGGTTGGCATCTGTGAAAAAGTTAGCAAGGTATCATTGAAAACTTAAGGAGAAAGAAAAGGAATGAAGAGAAGTAAGGAAGATTAGACATGAAGGAATGAGAAATAAGGAAGGGTAAGTATTCCTCCCTGGAGAAAGAAGACCAAATGAGCGAGCATGCAGTAAAATCACTGCCAGCAACCAGATACAGAAACCACAACAGATCAAACGTCCAACTAACCATCCGTTGCGTCTGACTGGAGACTTGTAAGATTTTGTTCTGGAGAATATTCTGCTTTTGCGGGCATTTTAGGGTGCAGGTTCTAATTGTAGAAGTCTTGTGGGATTGTGTTTTGGTTCTATGCAGAAGTGCCCAAACTCATTTTCGCACATAGGAGGACAATATTTAATAAAAAACGTTGAAATGTATGTGGCAATGAAGGAGATGAAGATGGATCACTGGAACACTAGGTGGATTTGTCATTCAGGAGTCATGGAAAAGCAATGTGTGAATTCCTGGGGAAGCTTGTAACAGTGGATCTGTTATTTGTTACCCAGCCATCCCAAACATAGGTATATTAAGAAATAAGAACTTTTAACAATTTGACAGTACAGCGCACCGGAAAATATTTTGATGCCTTCTGACAAGGACGAGGTCTGCTTCACATCGCGAGCCGGGATTTTGATGTAAAAAGGCAGAATGAAGGATGAGTAGATGTCCCGGCCCTGCGCCGCTCATTCTGCTATCAGACATCTATTAGTATCAGACATCGGGCTTCCTCGAGCCTTGCCACAAACTTTATGAAAAAGATTATATTTATTATTTGATTCATTTTCTCGTGGTCAGAGATTATCACTGAATCTATCAAATATCTACCGTATATATTTTTTTGCAAATACTAAGCCAGCAGCGTCAATGAACAAAGCTGTTATGCCCAATGCGGTGTAATTTATAGCTTTTCTTAAAGATGTTTTTCAAACTTCTGAATTTTTTTTTATTTAATTAAAAAAGAAAAATTAAAAAAAAAAAGAATGTTGAACCACATTCTGCTGCAAGGAATGAGTGCTGAAGGGAAGGAGAAAGAAGGAAACTAGACAAAGGGTCTGCTTCCTCCTCTGGCAGCTCATTGTGCCCCACTTTCTGCTGCAAGGGTTTTGTGCTGATGGGTGGGCGGGACCTGGACGGGTAAGTCTCCTTCCCCCTCTGGCAGCTGTCAAAATGGTTGCTTCTAATTCATCCTATATTAGGAATCTTCTCAGCTACTCCGTCATACTACTGTGAACACTCCTTTTCTGACAAGCAGGGCAGAAAGCTATTTCTATTGGGTCCTCCAGAGTGTACAGAGAATCTTTTGGCTGATAGCTATCTCTCCCGACTCCCCCATATACAGGAATGCTCGTCTCTGCCAAGCGCTCCTGTGTACTCTGTGAGACAGCAGCTGCCAGAATTCTTTGCTCTCCGACATTGCTCAACTCTCTGTGTTTTGGCTGCAGTGGTGACGTCCCACTGCAGTCACTCAATCACTGAGCTCCTTTACATGAGCAAAGCCGTTGATGTCAGTGATGTGCAGTGCAGTCATGACATCACCGCTGCAGGCAACGTAAAAAAAAAAACCTGTTGTGGGGAATGGAGAGTACTATCTGTTTGCTGTTTGTCAAATAGCTAATTTTTTTTCAGGCATAGTCCATGTGAATCCTGTAAAATATGTCTAAGAGCAGCAGCTCAGGATAGATGGATGTCCCATGATCATATACAGAAAACCGATTTAGAAAAACAATCAGAAAATAAAAACAGAAACAAAAAAAAGTCAAGGAAGTAGCATAGGTATTAGTAGGAAAAAAGTGAAAATGCAGGAATTTTCCTTGGTGGAAAACCCACTGTGAATTACAGCACCAAACAAGTGTGGGGAATTTTAACCCCTTCATGACCTGTGACACAGCGTATGTGTCATGAAAGGATCTCGTTCCTGCGGGTCGGGTGACCGGGGTCACTGAAAGGTCACCCAACACGCAGGCACAAGACCCATTGTGCTTCACCACAGGGGGTGTTGGCTTAACCCCTACCTGGCTGCGATCGCTCTGATTGGCTGTTAAAAGTGAAACAGTGCACCCTTTATTCCGAGCCCCGACGTGTGCCCAAACAGTGGTTTACCCCCACATATGGGGTATCAGCGTACTCAGTAAAAATTTCACAACAACTTTGGGGGTCTAATTTCTCCTGTTACTCTTGGGGAAACAAAAATGATTTATTTTCACTGCTCTGCGTTTATAAACTTCTGTGAAGCACTTGGGGGTTCAAAGTGCTCACTACACATCTAGATAAGCTCCTTGGGGGTCTAGTTTCCAAAATGGGGTCACTTGTGGGGGGTTTTTCATTGTTTAGGCACACAGGGGCTCTCCAAACGCGTCATGGTGTCCGCTAATGATTGGAGCTAATTTTCCATTCAAAAAGTCAAATGGCGCTCCTTCCCTTCTGAGCCCTGCCGTGCGCCCAAACAGTGGTTTATGACCACATATGAGGTATCTGTGACGCCCGCAGAACATTCCATCAAGTCTGCATTCCAAAATGGCGCTCCTTCCCTTCTGAGCTCTCCCATGCGCCAAAACAGTGGTTCCCCCCACATATGGGGTATTGGTGTACTCAGGACAAATTGCACAACAACTTTTGTGGTCCAATTTCTCCTGTTACCCTTGTGAAAATAAAAAATAGTGGGCTAAAAAAATGATTTTTGAGGAAAAAAATGATTTTTTTATTTTCACTGCTCTGCGTTTATAAACTTCTGTGAAGCACTTGGGGTTCAAAGTGCTCACTACACATCTAGATAAGCTCCTTGGGGTCTAGTTTCCAAAATGGGGTCACTTGTGGGGGGTTTCTACTGTTTAGGCACATCAGGGGCTCTGCAAACGCAACATGACGCCCGCAGAACATTCCATCAAGTCTGCATTCCAAAATGGCGCTCCTTCCCTTCTGAGCTCTCCCATGCGCCAAAACAGTGGTTCCCCCCCACATATGGGGTATTGGTGTACTCAGGACAAATTGCACAACAACTTTTGTGGTCCAATTTCTCCTGTTACCCTTGTGAAAATAAAAAATAGCGGGCTAAAAAAATGATTTTTGAGGAAAAAAAATGATTTTTTTATTTTCACTGCTCTGCGTTATAAACTTCTGTGAAGCACTTGGGGGTTCAGAGTGCTCACAACACATCTAGATAAGTTCCATAAGAGGTCTAGTTTCCAAAATGGTGTCACATGTGGGGTTTTTTCATTGTTTAGGCACACAGGGGCTCTCCAAACGCGTCATGGTGTCCGCTAATGATTGGAGCTAATTTTCCATTCAAAAAGTCAAATGGCGCTCCTTCCCTTCTGAGCCCTGCCGTGCGCCCAAACAGTGGTTTATGACCACATATGAGGTATCTGTGTACTCAGGAGAAACTGCCCAACAAATTTTAGGATCCATTTCATCCTGTTGCCCATGCAAACATGAAAAAATTGATGCTAAAATAAAATTTTTGTTGGAAAAATTAAAATGTCCATTTTTTCCTTCCACGTTCCTGTGAAGCACCTGAAGGGTTAATAATCTTCTTGAATGTAGTTTTGAGTAGCTTGAGGGGTGCAGTTTTTATAATGGTGTCACTTTTGGGTATTTTCTACCATATAGACCCCTCAAAGTGTCTTCAAATGTGAAGTGGTCCCTAAAAAAATGGTTTTGTAAATTTTGCTGTAAAAATGAGAAATCGCTGGTCAACTTTTAACCCTTATAACTTCCTAAAATAAAAAAAAAATTTTGCTTCCAAAATTGTGCTGATGCAAAGAAGACAAGTGGGAAATGTTATTTATTAACTATTTTGTGTCACATAACTCTCTGGTTTAACAGAATAAAAATGTAAAATTTGAAAATTGCGAAATTTTCAAGATTTTCGCCAAATTTCCATTTTTTTCACAAATAAATGCAAAAATTATCGACCTAAATTTACCACTAACATGAAGCCCAATATGTCACGAAAAAACAATCTCAGAATCGCTAGGATCCGTTGAAGCGTTCCTGAGTTATTACCTCATAAAGGGACAGTGGTCAGAATTTCAAAAAATGGCCAGGTCATGAAGGGGTTAAAGGGAATCTGTCACCAGGTTTTTGCTGCTTCATCCAAGGGCAACATGATATAAGTGCAGAGATGGCAGGAGTTGCGGGCTTGAGATTTGTCAGTTTAGGCTGCAGATATTACCCTTTGGAACGCCAGTGTTGAAATCTATTTCATCTCTTCGCATAATCGACAGGGGATCCAAGAGGGAAGAGCTGGTGAAAATGCAATGTGAGTTACCTGAGGATTTGCTCGAGCTGATCCACCTTGTCGTGTAGAGATTTAGTTACGTCTGTCTCCACGCTGGGAAGAAGAGGAGACACAGTGATCAGATAGCGGCCTGTAATTTCCTGCAGTTATTAATATGGCATGGCTGAGTGACACAAACAATAAGCAAGTCTCCGCTCCGCACCGTGCTCACTTATGTGTAAGAGAATTGCAGAGTTTTGAATCCCAGACTTAACTTTGACGTGATAGAAGAAGAAGAGGTATTTTGTTGAGAATCATTTTAAAGGGGTTAAAAAAAATTACAGAAGAAAAGAATGGGTAAAACAATCAAATAAAATTCACCTGCACTAATCCCCGTGGCTCCAACACAAGCTGCTCTATTAATCTTCAGTGGGACAGGAAGAGATGATGTCCTGTGATGTAGCGCCATTCCAGCCCACCTGACTGTTGCAGCCAATCGCTTGGGCTCACTAGTCAGGTGACCATAGAATGGGATTTCACCACTTTCTGTCCCGCCAGTTCTGGAACCCTCAGTGACAGTAATTTTCCCTTATCCCTATCCTGTAAGCTCTATGGTGCCAACATTAATCTGCATATAGATAAAGGTATTATGACTACACAATCATTAACGATATAAACTTCAGAAAAACCTATAACATTACAGCTGCCTTTTATAAAATGGACTGGTTTCGTTATGAAGCAAAAAATTTCTCTTACCCGTAGCCCCTCTGTGGTAAGCACTCGAGAATGTCATAGCAGAAGGAAAGCTGGTCGTCACGCTCACAAGTGTAGATGGACTCCAAAGCGATGATCATCAGCTGGTCCTGATCAGGGATTAGCTTCTTTAAGCACTACAAAAAATATATAAATAATAATAATATTTTTATTAATACCCGTGGTCCAAAACTCCTACCCATTATATATTTTAAATCATTGTTTTTCTTTTTTGATTTTCTATTTTTTTTTTCCGTGCAATTTTTAAGATCGAATATTCCTTTTCCCCATTCCCAGAACATTATGAGTGGAGTGAAATTAAAATAAAAAACAAAAAAAATACCACGGATAATTTTTGGGTTGTTTTTTTTACATTACTCACTGTCTTTAGAAACAGCCCGCTGACTATATTATAAGGCTTAGTACAGTAACAGCAATCCCAGTTTAAATAGGTTTTTTTTAACCCCCTCCCCACCCCAAAAAAAAAAAAAAACTTGCATAACAGTTTTAGGTTAAGTTGCCAAATTCTTGATTTTTTAAAAATTATTAAATTAACTGAGATGTACGAGGCCTTTTTTTTACTGGACCAGCTGTAGTTTTTATTGGCACTATTTTGGGAACAAAACAACTTTCTGCTGTCTTTTTCCTTTTGTTTTATTTTAGTCTATTACTGTATGGGATACACACAGCCAAACATATAAAAACATATAAACATATACAAGTGTATATGTACATTTAGTGTATATATTTTATAAATAATACATACATACACACAAAAACAAATACACACACATTTATACACATGCATTTTTTATGTAGGTGTGTACATATATACACACTATTTTATGTAGTATATGTATATATATATATATATATATAATATATATATACTGCTCAAAAAAATAAAGGGAACACTTAAAGGGAACCTGTCACCTGTTTTGGCCGCTATAAGACGCGGTCACCGCCTTTCAGGGCTTATTTACAGGATTCTATAATGCTGAACATCAGCCCCCGGTTCGACCCACAAGATAAGAAAAAATAAGTTTTATTATTCTCCCCCAGGGGGCAGTCCGCTGCGGTCCAGTCCAATGGGTGTCGCAGGTCCGGATCCGGCACATCCCATCTTCTTGCGACACCGCCCTCCTGCTGTAGTTAAGCCCTGAAAGGTGGTGGCTGCATCGTACAGCGGCCAAAACAGGTGACAGGTGCACTTTAAATAACAATGTAACGCCAAGTCAAACTTCTGTAAAATCAACCTGTCCAGTTATGAAGACACACCGATTGAGAATGAATTTTTCCTACTGTTGTGCAAAGGGAACACAAAACAGATAAAAATGATAGGCAATTAGCAAGACAACCACTGTAAAGGAGAGGTTCTGCAGGGGGTGACCACAGACCATTTCTTTGTCCTCATCCTTTTTGGCTGTTTTGGTCACATTTGCATTTTTTCACTGCTCTCAACCCTAGAGGTACTATAAAGTAGCATGAGGCGGTGTCTACAATCTACAGACGTTGCTCAAGTAGTGCAGCTCATCCAGAATGGCATATCATTGCAAGCTGTGGCAAGAAGGGCAGCGGTGTTTGTCATCACAGTATAATATCCCCAGTCCGTAAGATCCCAACCTGGAGCTGGAAGTTCCACTACTCCCATACAAGGCGATACCCACTGTGTCCCAACTTTTGGTTGGCCCACAGATTTGTACCTCCTACCAGTATAGTCTGTAGTCACAGTTCATGATGCTCAAGACTACGAACACCATAACCATAGCACGTGTATCCAGCTCCAGTCAGCAACAACAGGCCTTAAGATAGTGCCTCAAAACCAGACAACAGACATCATGGCCGTGTTATCAGCTCCAGCCTGCAACCAATCTACAATTTCCATAGGCCATCTATACATGGGCACTAGGACCTAGCCTCAGCAACAGATTCTCAACATCACCTCCCTAACACACTAAACATGTGGCTTACTGTTCTACCTCTACTAGGATCAGCTCCCGGGATGGGCAGAAGTGTTCACATCCTCCCCCTTAAACATTTGCTACATGTAGCCAGAAGTATGCAGAAGGTTTCAGAAACCCAGTATGAAAAGTGATGCATTGGGGAAGTGCCCTGTAGAAAGGAATAAAGAAACTCAACCCCCACCAGATGCAGGACAATGAAGCCTACTGTAGGCCTTATTATTCGAGTCCATGGAGACAGGTTGGGGGTGGCAAACTGTTACAGGGAGAGTAAAACATCAAACATATATGAGTCCTTAGATTCTGCTATGTGGCTGCAACAAAAGGAACCGCTCTGGGGGTGCCACCCAATAATCCCACACCAATAAGTTTGACGTACCCAGTGCTCCCTGCTGAAAAAAGTATGCATCATTTAGCGTCGTGGACTCCACTCTACGTCCATTGGTCCAATAGTCTTTAGTCCATCCAAACTACAATCAGTCGCTTTCTATAAACATCGGCAAGCTTTACACCTCTCAACTGGAATTTTTGATCACTCTTCTTTTGCAAACTGCTCCAGGTCTCTCATATTTGAAGGCGCCTTCTCCAAACAGCAATTCTAATATCCCTCCACAGGTGTTCAACCGAGTTTAGATCCAGACACATGGCTGCTCTCTTCACAACTCTCCAGCATTTTGCTTCCATCCATTCCTGAGTGCTTCTTGAAGTATGTTTCGGGTCACTGTCCTGCTGGGAGACCTAAGACGAAAACGCACCTTTCTGACACTGGGCATTATATTGTAACCCAAAATCCTTTGATAATCTTCAGTCAAGGCACCCAATACCAAAGGCAGAAAAACAAACCAAAACATATTTGAATCTCTGTCATATTTGCCTGTAGGTACTCTGTTCATTTCTTTGTAGGCCTTTTTCCACTTTTAGTAAACAGTAGTATGATGTGTATTACCAAAAAGCTTCATCTTGGTCTCATCTGTCCATAAGATGCTTTAACCAGAAGGATTTGGGCTTACGTTCATTTTGGCAAACTGCAGTCTAGCTTTTTTGTGTCTTTGTGTCAGCAAAGGGGTCCTCCTGGGTCTCCTGCCATAGCATTTCATTTCATTCAAATGTCAACGGATTGTTAGCGCTGACACTGATGCACCCGAAGCCTGCAGGGCAGCTTGAATTTCTTTGGAACTTGATTGGGGCTGCTTATCCACCATTCGGACTATTCTGCGTTTCAAACTTTCATCAATTTTTCGCTGCGGTCCACATCGATTAGCTACAGTGCCACGGATAGGAATCTCCTTGCTTATGTAGCGCATCATCTAGAGATGGACTCCTAACCTTGAAATTGTTGATATTTTTCAACAATTTTGGTTGTGAAGTCCTCAGACAGTTCTCTTCTCTTTCTGTTATCAAACTCAATGCAAAGAAGGAACCAATTTGACCCCTTTCATCTGATTTCAGGTGTGATTTTCATATTGCCCACACCTGTTACTTGCCACAGGTAAGTTTGAACGAGCATCACATGCTGAAAACAAACTGGTTAACCCACAATTTTGGAAAAATGCCAACAATTTTGTCAGGTCCATTTTTGGGGTTGTGTGTGAAATTTTATCCAATTTGCCTTTTTTACGCTTTTTTTTGTGTTATCCCAATACACACCAAGAAAATAAACATGTGTATAACAAAACATGGGTAACTGCAATACCGCTCGGGGAGAAATACTTAATTTTCTGGAACAATTTCAAACGTGACAACACTTTCGGCCATGACTGTATATGTACATACACACACACACATATATATATTTAGCACACAGCTACATAGCGACACTACATAATATATATATATACTTACATATTTATATCTTTATTCTCTCAGGAAATCAATAAATCATACATAGTCAGACCCTTCAAACACTGCACTTGGATTAAAGGGGTATTCTCATCTCCAATATTCTATCCCAATAGGTGTAATAATATTAGCAAATATCTCCAATTAGAAATGTAGTATAGTTTTTCTGATTCGCTATGTGTCTTTCCTCATAAGCAGGCATTGTTGGACCTTACGTATCCATGGTTACGACCACTGATCTAGTAACAGCTAGATGCTGGTGGTCGTAACCATGGATACCTAAGGTCATGCAATGACAGCACATGAGGAAAGAGACATCGTACATCAGAAAAACTATACTACATTTCTAATTGGAGGTATTTGCTAATATTATTCTTACACCTACTACAAATTCAGATAGGATATTGAAGATAGGAATACCCCTGCAACACAGTACATCCGTTTATCCTGCAAAGTTCCTTACAATGTCTATCTAAACTACAGGACTTCCAATAATCCAGGCTTTTGGCTGCCAAAGTCTTGCTGGGTTATCAGAGTTTCTTTAAACTTTCCAATTTTGCTGATATTTCTCTTCTACAGTGAAGCACACACAAGAAAGCAGCGATGTAGAGATATCTAGCAATCTATATTTATTCCTTTACATCCACATGACTGTTCGCTGGTAGCATTATTTGCATTATAAAGGACGCGTTTCTAATCCTAGAGATTCAGATTTGCATAAAATTCTCTCCCTAAACAATTATGAGGGTGAAATATCTCAACGTCAAATTAGTTAATCAAGGATTAAAGCGGCTCACGAAATCTTTTAATCTCGGGACCCTAAACGATGCAGATGAAGTATGATTTATTGTTCGCACATCTGTAGCTCGGCCTCATTTGTAATGTGATCATGCCGCCGCTGCTCAATTATTCAAAGCTGTTGCTAAGCTATGAAAAAAAAAAAAAAAATCAAGAAGCCTCTTATTATACAGCGTTCTCACACTGCTCAAAAACCAAAACAACAGCAGAAGCACTCCGGCTCACAAGAACTGCGAAACAGACCCCGGCTGCGGCGGCTGACTACAATGGATCTTCTATTGTAGGGATTGTCCTTAGTTCCTCAGGGGCAGGGACTGCTCAGCCAATCACTAGTCAATAAAGTGACACGCCTCCTTCAGCGATAGGCTGAGAGGTCATTCCATGTGTGTCGAGAGGGACAAAAAGAGCAGAGCACAGAATGGATCAGTGTCACAGGTGGAGGTTGGGTTGCAAAGATCTACACACCTGGTATGTTACCTGCGCTTTATGCCAATGACCAGATTTTGGTCAAGCGAGACAGTTCCTCACATTTGCCTTTATAAAATTGTCATTTCCTTAAAAGGTGGTGTCCTATTTCAAATATTAATTAGCCCATACGCAAAGAGACATATAAAATACTGAGCATTTACTACCCCACTGACTATCTGCCTCTACAGCGGTCTTTGCTGACAGGCTGTAGTGGCGATGTCACAGAGTTGCAACAAAAACAGGTATCGACTGACCTAGGGATATAGAGTAAAAGCGCTGTTTATTATATATGCCTCTGAGACCATGGGCTAATAATATATTAATCAACAATCCCTTTAACCACTTCGCGCTGCAGATCTTTTTCATTTTTGCGTTTCCAAATTTCGCTCCCCTTCTTCCCAGAGCCATAACTTTTATATTTTTTGGTCAATATGGCCAGTTGAGGGCTTGTTTTTTGCGGGACGAGTTGTAATTTTGAACGACACCATTGGTTTTACCATATCGTGTACTCAAACGGAAAAAAAATTCCAAGTGCGGTGAAGTTGCAAAAAAAGTGCAATTCTACAACGTTTTTTGGATTTTTTTAGACAATTTTCACCAAATGCTAAAACTGACCTGTCATTATGATTCTCCAGGTCATAATGAGTTCATAGACACCAAACATGTCTAGGTTCTCTTTTATCTAAGTGGTGAAAAAAAAATCCAAAGTTTACCAAAAAATGAAAAATAATTGCGCCATTTTCTGATACCCACAGAGTCTCCATTTTTCGTGATCTCGGGTTGGGTGAGGGCTTATTTTTCGTGCTCAGCTGACATTTTCGAAGATACCATTTTAGTGCAGATATGATCTTTTGATCGCCTGTTATTGCATTTTAATGCAATGGTGCAGCGACCAAAAAAACGTAGTTCTGGTGGTTTAACCTATTTTTCTCTACGCATTTTAGGGATCAGGTTAATTTTTTTTTTTTTTATTGATTTTGTTGATAGATTGGGCGATTCGGAATGCAGCGATACCAAATATGTGTATGTTGAATTTTTTATTGTTTTATTTTTAATAGGTGAATGGGAGGTGATTTGAACTTTTACATTTTTTAAATACTTTTGAAAACATTTTTTTTACTTTTGGCATGCTTCAATAGCCTCCATGGGAGACTAGAAGCTTCCGTAACCCGATTGGCTCTGCTACATACAGGCGATGATCAGATATCCTGTATGTAGCAGAATTGCTAACTTGCTACATGTATATGCACACACACAAACACACACACATAAATATATCTATGTGTTTGTGTACATAAATATTTAAATATCCATACACGTGTATACATGTGTGTATAAACGTGTGTGTGTGTATTTTAAATATAACATATATATATATATTATACATATATATATATATATATATATACAAAACACACACACATATGTATATAGACACATACAGTACATATACACACACGCCTATATATATGTACACTGCTCAACAAAATAAAGGAACACTTACACAGCAGATTATAACTCCAAGTAAATCAAACTTCTGTGAAATCAAACTGTCCGCTTAGGAAGCAACACTGATTGACAATCAATTTCACATGCTGTTGTGCAAATGTAATAGACAACAGATGGAAATTATTGGCAATTATCAAGACACACTCAATAAAGGAGTGGTTCTGCAGGTGGGGACCACAGACCACATCTCAGGACCGCTACCTCCGCCTTTGTGCAAGGAGGAACAGGAGGAGCACTGCCAGAGCCCTGCAAAATGACCTCCAGCAGGCCACAAACGTGCATGTGTCTGCACAAACGGTTAGAAAACGACTCCATGATGATGGTCTGAGTGCCCGACGTCCACAGATGGGGGTTGTGCTCACAGCCCAACACCGTGCAGGACGCTTGGCATTTGCCACAGAGCACCAGGATTGGCAAATTCGCCACTGGTGCCCTGTGCTTTTCACAGATTAAAGCAGGTTCACACTAAGCACATGTGACAGAGTCTGGAGATGCCGTGGAGAGCGATCTGCTGCCTGCAACATCCTTCAGCATGACCGGTTTGGCAGTGGGTCAGTAATGGTGTGGGGTGGCATTTCTTTGGAGGGCCGCACAGCCCTCCATGTGCTTGCCAGAGGTAGCCTGACTGCCATTAGGTACCGAGATGAGATCCTCAGACCCCTTGTGAGACCATATGCTGGTGTGGTTGGCTCTGGGTTCCTCCTAATGCAGGACAATGCCAGACCTCATGTGGCTGGAGTGTGTCAACAGTTCCTACAAGATGAAGTCATTGAAGCTGTGGACTGGCCCGCCCGTTCCCCAGACCTGAATCCGATTGAGCACATCTTGGACATCATGTCTTCCTCCATCCACCAACGTCACATTGCACCACAGACTGACCAGGATTTGGTGGATGCTTTAGTCCAGGTCTGGGAGGAGATCCCTCAGGAGAACATCTGCCACCTCATCAGGAGCATGCCCAGGTGTTGTAGGGAGGTCATACAGGCACGTGGAGGCCACACACACTACTGAGCATCATCTTAACTTGTTTTAAGGACATTACATTTCACTTTAATTTTGTGTGTGACTCCAAATCCAAACTTCCATTGGTTAATAAATTTGATTTCCATTGATGATTTTTGTGTGATTTTGTTGTCAGCACATTCAATTTTGTACAGAACAAAGTATTCAATGAGAATATTTCATTCATTGAGATCTAAGATGTGTTATTTAAGTGTTCCTTTTATTTTTTTGAGCAGTGCGTATATAAATTATATATGTGTATATATATATATATATATATATATATATACATACACACATATACAGACACATACATACATTTGTGTATATACATTTTTAGCTACAGGCTTTAGAAGCAAATGAAAACAATTACAAGTGAGCCATATTTGTAGATCCTGGAAGATACAAACATAATAATGATGTTAGACTTCTAGCACAACTATAAAATATTCAGAAAGCTTCAAAATATTTACACGCTGCTGAATAGCTGTACAATTACTGGATATTTCCGCTTTGCAGTAGATGGCGGTGACATAAGGTCCCGGCAGCACAGTAACAAGTCGAGGCTGCCTAATATTTTTCTGCTCAGCCCTCATTACGGTGTTTGTTTTATTTTGCATGCGGTGACAGAACTAAGTGATTTTCTTCTTCTTAAACACTGCAAACACTGTTTCAGCAAATAAGTCACCGAGAAATTCATGAATAGAAATGAGCGGCAGAATCTCCGGCCTGTCATACCCGAGGAGGCTCGAACGCCTGTATCGGCGAGAACAGTGTCGTGAAGCGGAGAGATAAAAGCGGAGAAGCGTCGGCTTACATCGGGCTTGGAATGCTGAAAGATCTTCAGGGGGAATTTAAGGTTGTCCTTGGCCAGGGTGACGATGTACCCCTTCAGCAGAGCACTGGCCGCTCCGGGGGTCTGGGCCTCGCAGCGATGGAGGAAAGGAACCATCCACTGGTAGGCGTTCTTCACGTAGTGTTCTTCTGACGACTGGAAAACACAAAACACCAATGGGCGATTTCCGGCTTACAAAACTCATTTTTAGAACACTTATTTGGGAATTTCTTTTCCTATATTGTGTCCATGTCTATTTCATTAGTCACCATGCAATGATTCCATGGAGTGGCGCAATATAGGGTCTCACCAGCGGGACCCCTTGTGATTAGATGATCTTTAAGGCAGACTCTTCTAAGGAAACATTCAGACGTTCCTGTTTTATGTATGTGTTCTGTGTCTTCCATGAAAAGACCAAGTACCCATTACAGACTATGGAGCCAATTACGTATCTGCACATAAAAAACTGATGTCCGACTTTGATCCAAGTCACAGATCAAAACTCGAGTCACTGAACTGCTCGGCCATGCCAAGGATGCACTGAGCTCCTGCGCTTTTCATTGTTATGGGAGTTAAAGGGAATGGGTCACCAGCATGTTGTCATCTAACATAAGAGTAGAATGATGTACCGACAGATACTGAGTCCAGCGATGTGTCACTTACTGGCTGCTTGCTGTAGTTTCGATAAAAATAATAAAAAAAAAAAAAAAATCGCAGTTTTATCAGCAATAGTTTATCACTAGAGAACTAGAAAATCTGCTACCAGGTAGTCCAACTCCGCCCCCACCACTGATTGGTAGCTTTCTACACAGAAAGCTGCCAATCAGGGTGTGGGCGGGGTCATACAGGGCTCAGCATTCCGAGCTCTACTAGATATGATGTAGAGAAAAAAGAGGGATTTTATCAAAACAGCAAAAATGCAGCCCAGTAAGTGACACATCACTGGAATCAGGATCTCAGCCCCTACATCATGCTTCTCTTAAATGAGGTAGTAAAAACTTGAAGAAAAGTTTCCCTTTAACGGGTCTATACTCCACAAAGATTAGAGTCGTGCAGGGACAATCAGAAACTAAGAGGCCCAGCACTTCACCTTGCTTTTAAGTGAGCTTTGAGGTCTCAGAATCCAGACTATTACCGATCTAAACATGTCGCTAGGATTACTGACCCTCATTTATTGACCCATCACTAGTCTCTAGCTGACCTATTAACTTAAAATGAGTGGGCTGCCCCAGGTTGGCAAATTTTGGAAATAAATGATTGTCAAAAATGAGCAGAAGTAACACAAATGCCTTTGATTTGCAAGCGAGTCAGGTGCAATCTTCTGAGTTGTGGGACTCAAGCATGTGAATCGGTATCTCACAACCCTCCGCGGCCGATCTCGCGGTGAAAGAGTAGAGATTGGCTATGGAAGAATGTGGGTTCATTCCCGTTCTGGATGCCAGAATCCCACAACTCAGAAGTTTACACCTGACTTTTGTTAGAAAATCTGTTTTTTTGGCGCTGGGGTGACATATGAGCCCGCTGGAGAATTTATTAGAAAAATCACCGTACAAAACCGCACTCTGATCAGATGTCCTGGGAGATGAACACATCAGCAGAGCACAACCTACGTTTTCCATAAGGAGCCGCAGTTTCTCGATGTCCGTGAGCTGGTGCAGGTCTTTGAGGGTTAATGACACATCACAGTTGGCCTCGTACACAAGGGTCTCCAATGTGACCAGATCTTCACAGAGCGGCTCCAGACCAGGAACGTTCTTCTCTTTTCCCAGTCGAACCAATGAGAGAGCACCGTCCACCTACAATTCAGCAAAAGGGACGCCTGGTAAATTAAAAACGTCATTCCACATCAATAACGATATGACAACAAGCACCAAAGAATTTTTTTTTCCATTATTTAGGACTCACCTTCCCTTTATGTCATAAAGGTACGATGTATGGGACAATATTGATGTGAATGTAATAGACTGATAAGATTTGACCACAGATTACCATGAAATTACTGACATTCTGAACTCCGGGGTCCGGTTGTGAGCCGTGACATTTTATGGATCTTTGGGTGGCAGAAGTTGCAGTTTCACCCAGATCTCTGGTGTCGGAAGAGTCCCAATTAGAGCATTAGTGCAGATTTGCTGCAGTTGTTGGCCATGGCTTTGCACTGAGTAGTGGTCCAAAGATTACAGAAAAACTATATTTTGAGATTTTTTTTCTCATATATGCAGCTTGGAAGATATTACTGAGCAGTGTAGATGTGACTCCAGCCTAATGGTGAAACAAAACGCTTACTAGAAAGCATCTGCACTGTGTGTGTGTGTGTTGTGTGTGTGTGTGTGTGTGTGTGTGTGTGTGTGTGAGCACCCCTTTTTGTTCCACTCTACTCCACCACCTCCCTACCCCAGAAACTCCATAGACTTCAATAGGCAGCTGTAATCTGATCCTTCAGTCAGCTGGACATCTGTCTTGTTTGACCAAGAGGTATTTTAGCTGATTTTCAGTGTATGATGAGTTCAGGAGGCAGGTGCAATGGTGAGGTGACACATAGGTGAAGAAAAACGGGTGTTACTCTCATAACACATATTTAAGAGTTTACACTATTCGCCTGCACAATTAATTTATGCAAAGTTTATATCATGACATTTAATGATTATCAAATCTTATTTATTTATGGATCCAATATACCCAAACTAAGATAATGACCCAACTTTGTAAATAGTTGTGATTATACTGCCGTTATGTGCTTACAGCTTTGGTGAAAACTGTGCAGGGACAGGTCGGTAACTTGCAGGGGTGGGGGAGTAAAGTGGAGCAATGAGGGGCACAGACGCACCTTGCAGCTGCTTCCTAGTACGTAGAAAACAATTTGCAAAATTTCAAGCAAACCGCTTGATGAATCAGCCCCTGAGTTTCCTTTTTTTTTAGGGGGGAAAGAAACATTTTCTTCCGGCTTTAAAGCAGAAAACCCTTTAAGAGTCCACGTGCTGCGTAATTTTTCGTGTGGGCAAAAAAAACGCACAGTGTGCACGATAAAGTGGATAGGAAACTTACTCAATATTAAAGCCTGCTTTTCATGTGGTCTTTGAGGCAGAATCTGCCCGGAAATCCACGTCAAAAACTCTATCTGAACATACCCCAACAGACGTGATCAGAATTTGGTGGCCAATTTCTACACTCGGAGCGGGGTTGTGGGTCGAATTTAATTGACACCAAGACAATGACCCAATAATCTGGTGCTTATGGAAGCCACCCTGATCACATGTGTGGGATTTGCTCATGTAGCATAATCTGAGCAGGTTTCGCCCAAGACCTACTGAACACTTATGGCTCTAATCCCAGCAGACCAGGTCAATAGATGGAGGAGGTCCCCCTGATCGGGAGCCATGACGCTCAACCTTCGGCAGAAAGAGGATCCGTTACCTGTCTGGCGTAATCCTCCATCTCCTCGGCTCGGTGCCAGTACCAGTTCTTCACGACATCGATGGATAAACGGTCTGTTCTGTACAGCAGAAGTTCTGACTGCTCCTCGTACAGGAACTCGGCCAGATCCGGAGAGCTGGGCTCCACCTGTAGCCTGAGGATGATGATAATAAGAATTTTGTTTCTATAGTGCCGACATATTCCGCAGCACTTTACATTATAGAGGGGACTGTACAGACAATAGACATTACAGCATAACAATAAACACAGATCAAAGTAGATACCAAGAGGAATGAGGGCCTGCTCACAAGTTTACAATCTATGAGGAAAAAGGGAGACACGAAAGGTAGATGGTAACAATTGCTTTCATTGTTCGGACCAGCCATAGTGTAACGAATCAGGTGTTCCTGTAATGCTGCATGAACCGGTTATCAGCCTAAGTATGTAACAGTACAGACACAGAGGGCTATTAAATGCATAAAGCGGGTGAGGACATGATGCGAGGAACCTGGATATGGTAAAAATTTTTGAATGGGCAACACAGGGATAGTTAGGTTAATGCGTTGAGGCGGAAGGCCAGTCTGAACAAAGGCGTTTTTAGGGCACGCTTAAAACTGTGGGGATTAAACGTATTAACCTGGGTAGTGACTTCCAAAGAATTGGCGCAGCACGTGAAAAGTCTTGGAGACGGGAGTGGGAGGTTCTGATTATTGAGGATGTTAACCTCAGGTCATTAGCAGAACGAAGGGCATGGGTAGGATGGTAGACTGAGACGAGGGAGGAGATGTAGGGTGGTGCTGAGTCATGGAGTGTTTTTGTGGGTGAGGGTAATAAGTTTGTACTGGATTCTGTAGTGGATGGGTAACCAGTGTAATGACTGGCACAAGGTAGAGGCATCGGTGTAATGATTGGTGAGGAATATGATCCTGGAGGCAGCATTCAAGACAGATTGGAGAGGGGAGAGTTTGGTAAGAGGGAGACCGATTAGTAGAGAGTTACCATAGTCCAGATGAGAATGAATAAGAGAAACCGTAAGAGTTTTTGCAGAGTCAAAAGTAAGAAAAGGTCGAATTCTAGAGATGTTTTTGAAGTGGAGATAACAAGAGCGAGCCAGTGATCGGCTGTGGGGGGCGAATGAAAGCTTGGAATCAAGTATGACCCCCAAGACAGGGGGCATGTTGCTGGGGAGTAATGGTGGAACCACACATGGAGATGGCGATGTCAGGCAAAGGTAGGTTAGTAGAGGGAGGAAACATGAGGAGTTCCGTTTTTGACAGGTTCAGTTTCAGATAGAGGGATGACATGATGTGAGAGACAGTGGTAAGACAATCACTGGTGTTTTCTAAAAAGGCAGGCGTGATATCAGGAGGAGAAGTGTAAGGGTGTCATCAGCATAGAGATGGTACTGGAAACCAAATCTACTGATTGTTTGCCAATAGGGGCAGTATACAAAGAGAAGAGGAGGG
The DNA here is from genome assembly GCA_033576555.1 of Oophaga sylvatica. Lineage (NCBI taxonomy): Eukaryota > Metazoa > Chordata > Amphibia > Anura > Dendrobatidae > Oophaga > Oophaga sylvatica. Next base: position 40,467,805 of record JARQOD010000005.1, read on the forward strand.
GGCCTAGGACTGATCCTTGAGGAACCCCTACAGTAAGGGAAGATGAGAGGAGGAGGAACCAGCAAAAGATACAGTGAAGGAACGGTCAGAGAGATAGGAGGAGAACCAGGAGAGAACGGTGTCCTTGAGGCCGATGGAGCGGAGCATAGTGAGGAGGAGCTGATGGTCCACAGTGTCAAATGCTGCGGAGAGATCCAAGAGAATTAGCATGGAGTAGTGACCATTAGATTTAGCTGTTAGTAGATCATTAGAGACTTTAGTGAGGGCAGTTTCAGTAGAGTGTAAAGAGCGGAAACAGGATTGTAGAGGGTCGAGAAGAGAGTTATCTGAGAGATAGCGAATAAGACGGGTGTGGACCAGGCATTCTTTAGAGATTAAGGGAAGATTAGAGACAGGTCTATAGTTAGCGTCACAGTTTTGGTCAAGGGATGATTTTTTAAGTAATGGATGTATGATGGCATGCTTAAATGTAGAGGGAAAGATACCAGAAGAGAGAGAGAGGTTAAATATTTTTGTTAGGTGACAGGTGACAGCAGCGGAAAGCACTGGAGGAGATGTGACAGAATGGGTCACTGATGCAAGTGGTAGGGCGAGAAGATGATGATGGAGAGAACCGCACAGAATAAACGTGTTACCTGGAAATCGGATCATGTATGTAAATGTAGAGCAGAAGCAAAGTGTCCTATCCCAAATTATCCAGGAGTTTACTGGGGCAAACAAGATTCCACTAGGATAGGAACACATTTGTGGGCATTTTTTTTTCTTTAAATTAAATACATGAATTTTAAGCTAAAAATATTTTTGCAATTGAGTTTCATTGAAAATGTTACATTGTTTGGCTCTTACATGTTTATTTTGTTATACTGAACATTGCAGGCTGCAGAATGAGTTCACTGACGAACCTTCAGTGAGCTTGCTACTCTTCTCTGTACTCCGATTGTGGCAATTTATGAACACATCAAGGTTGAGCTTAACCCCTTAGTGACAGAGCCATTTTGCAGCTTAATGACAGGGCCAATTTTTACAATTCTGACCACTGTCACTTTATGAGGTTATAACTCTGGAACGCTTTAACGAATCCCGCTGATTCTGAGATTGTTTTTTCATGACATATTGTACTTCACGTTAGTGGTAAAATTTCTTTGATATGACTTGTGTTTATTTATGAAAAAACGGAAATATGACGAAAATTTTGAAAATTTAACAATTTTCAAACTTTAAATTTTTATGCCCTTAAATCAGAGAGATATGTCACACAAATTTCTTAATAAATAACATTTCCCACATGTCTACTTTACATCAGCACAATTTTGGGACCAAAATTTTTTTTGTTACGAAGTTATAAGGGTTAAAAGTTGACCAGCGATTTCTCATTTTTACAACACCATTTTTATTTTAGGGACCACCTCACATTTGAAGTCACTTTGAGGGGTCTATATGATAGAAAATAGCCAAAAGTGACACCATTCTAAAAACTGCACCCCTCAAGGTGCTCAAAACCACATTCAAGAAGTTTATTAACCCTTCAGGTGCTTCACAGGAGCTGAAGCAATGTGGAAGGAAAAAATTAACATTTAACTTTTTTTGCAAAAACTTTACTTCGGAACCTATTTTTTTTATTTTCACAACTGTTAAAAGAAAAAATGAACCACAAAATTTGTTGTGCAATTTCTCCTGATTAAGCCGATACCCCATATGTGGGGGTAAACCACTTTTTGGGCGCACGGCAGAGGTTGCAAAGGAAGGAGCGACATTTGACTTTTTCAACGCAGAATTGGCTGGATGCCATGTCGCGTTTGTAGAGGCCCTGATGTGTCTAAACAGTGGAAACCCATCACAAGTGACCCCATTTTGGAAATTAGACCCCCTAAGGAACTTATCTAGATGTGTGGTGACCACTTTGAACCTCCAAGTGCTTCACAGAAGTTTATAACATAGAACCGTGAAAATAAAAAATCATATTTTTTCCACAAAAACGATCTGTTTACCCAATTTTTATTTTCCCAAGGTAACAAGACCCAAAAGTTTTAGTGCAATTTGTCCTGAGCATGCCGATACCCCATATGTGGGGGTAAACCACTGTTTGGGTGCAAGGCAGAGCTTGGAAGGGAAGGAGCGCCGTTTGACTTTTTCAGCGCAGAATTGGCTGGACGTCATGTCGTGTTTGTAGAGGTCCTGATGTGTCTAAACAGTGGAAACCCCCCACAAGTGACCCCATTTTGGAAATTAGACCCCCTAAGGAACTTATCTAGATATGTGGTGAGCACTTTGAACCTCCAAGTGCTTCACAGAAGTTTATAACATAGAACCGTGAAAATAAAAAATCATATTTTTTCCACAAAAACGATCTGTTCACCCCAATTTTTATTTTCCCAAGGGTAACAAGACCCCAAAAGTTTTTGTGCAATTTGTCCTGAGCATGCCGATACCCCATATGTGGGGGTAAACCACTGTTTGGGCGCACGGCAGGGCTTGGAAGTGAAGGAGCGCCGTTTGACTGTTTCAAACCAAAATTGGCTGGAATTGAAATTGGACGCCATGTCACGATTGGAGAGCCCCTGATACGCCTAAACAGTCGAAACCCCCACAAATCACACCATTTTGGAAACTAGACCCCTTAAGGAACTTATCTAGATATGTGGTGAGCACTTTGAACCCCAAGTGCTTCACAGAAATTAATAAACGTAGAGCCGTGAAAATAAAAAATCATTTTTTTCCTCAAAAATGATTCTTTAGCCCGCTATTTTTTTTTTTCCCAAGGGTAACAGGAGAAATTGGACCCAAAAAGTTGTTGTGCAATTTTTCCTGAGTACGCTGATACCCCATATGTGGGGTGAAACCACTGTTTGGGCGCATGGGAGTGCTTGGAAGGAAGGAGCGCCATTTTGTAATGCAGACTTTGATGGAATGTTCTGCGGGCGTCATGTTGTGTTTGCAGAGCCCTTGATGTACCTAAACAGTAGAAACCCCCTGCAAGTGACACCATTTTGGAAACTAGACCCCCCAAGGAGCTTATCTAGATGTGTGGTGAGCACTTTGAACCCCCAAGTGCTTCACAGAAATTTATAAACGCAGAGCCGTGAAAATGAAAAATCATTTTTTTTCTCAAAAATGTTTTTTTTAGCCAGCTATTTTTTAATTTCCCAAGGGTAACAGGAGAAATTAGAACCCCAAAATTGGTGTGCAATTTGTCCTGAGTACGCTGATACCCCATATGTTGGGGTAAACCACTGTTTGGGCGCACGGCAGGGCTCGGAAGGGAGGGAGCGACATTTGACTTTTTGAAAACCACGTCGTGTTTGGAGACCCCCTGATGTGTCTAAACAGTGGAAACCCCCCACAAGTGACCCCATTTTGGAAACTAGACCCCTTAAGGAACTTATCTAGATGTGTGGTGAGCACTTTGAACCCCCAAGTGTTTCACAGAAATTTATAAACGCAGAGCTGTGAAAATAAAAAATCTTTTTTTTTCTCAAAAATGATTTTTTTAGCCAGCTATTTTTTATTTTCCCAAGGGTAACAGGAGAAATTAGAACCCCAAAATTGGTGTGCAATTTGTCCTGAGTACGCTGATACCACATATGTTGGGGTAAACCACTGTTTGGGCGCACGGCAGGGCTCGGAAGGGAGGGAGCGCCATTTGACTTTTTGAACGCCACGTCGTGTTTGGAGACCCCCTGATGTGCCTAAATAGTGGAAATCCCTCAATTCTAGCTCCAACCCTAACCCAACACACCCCTAACCCTAATCCCAACCCTAATCCTAACCTAAATCCCAACCCTAATTCCAACCCTAATTGTAACCCTAACCCTAATTTTAACCCTAACCCTAATTGTAACCCTAACCCTAATTATAACCCTAATTATAACCCTAACCCTAAGGCTAGGTTCATTTTGCGTTTTACCAGCCCGTTCAACACATAGCGTTGACGGGCTGGTAACGGTATAGCATAACGCGATCGCGTTATGCTATACCCGCTAGCGCAGAGGAATCAGCAGATGATTCATCTGCGCTAGCGGTGACGGAGCCCAGACGCTGCAGCCCACGTCCGAGGCTCCGTCACTGAATGATGGCACGTCGCAAACGCATGCCGCTTTACGGCATGCGTCGCGATGCGCCCTCAAATGGGGGTGAATGGCAGCGTTAACGGACTGCGTTACACCGCGTTATACCGCGGTGTAGCGCAGTCCGTCTAACGGACTGCCATAACGCAGTATGAACCCAGCTTAACCCTAACGCTAATTATAACCCTAACCCTAATGCTAACCCTAACCCTAATGCTAACCCTAACCCTAATTATAACCCTAACCCTAATTATAACCCTAACCCTAACTATAACCCTAACCGAAAAATGAAAATAAATATAATTTCTATTTTTTATTATATGTCCCTAACTAAGGGGGTGATAAATGGGGGGGTTATGTACTGGTTTTTTTTATTTTGATCACTGTGATAGTTTATCACAGTGATCAAAATGCACTTTTATGAGAATGAATGAAAAAATTTTTGAATCTGCCGCCAAGCAGATCGGCGGGCGCACTGCGCATGCGCCCGCCATTTCTTTTTTGCAGGAAGAAGACGCCGGGTTCCTGGGGCCTGCGGGAGGACGGAGGACACCGGTAAGTATACGGGGGTGCGATCGGGGGACCAGGGGACCCTCATTTTCTCCCCTCTGATGTGCGATCACATCAGAGGGGAGAAAAATCATTTTTTTTTGCGATCGCAACACCGGGATCGGTGAATACCGACCCGGATCATGTTCTCTGGGGTCTCGGCTACCCCCGGTAGCCGAGACCCCAGAGAATATTTGCCCATCCCCGCCAGGACACAGCGGCACATAGCGGCGGGCGCACTGAGCATGCGCCCGCCATGTTCTTCATCGCGCCGGCCCCGGGGGACACCGGAGGGCCCTGGGGCCACATACAGGACATCGGGGGCCACATGGGGGTCCCGGGGACCTTTTTCTCTGTCCTCTGATGTCCGATGACATCAGGGGACAGAGAAATTAAATGACACAACTTTTTTTTTTTTTTTGTTGCGGTCGCTGTTATAAGGTTAATAACGGCGATCGCAACATCGGTGTCGGTAAAAACCGACCCGATTCATGTTCTCTGGGGTCTCGGCTACCCCGGTAGCCGAGACCCCGGGGAAAATGCACCTCTGGGGGCGCTATTCACTTTTTCCACAGCGCCGTTAACGGCGCTGTGGTTTAAGTACCCTTAATGACCGCCGTTAAAAGGCGTATCGGCGGTCATTAAGGGGTTAAAGGGACTCTGTCACCCCATTTTAGCCATATCAGCTAAAGATATGGCTGAATAGTGCGTCCCATAAGCAAGCTATCGGTAGGTATCATATATCCTGATACCCTCGTTTTGATAGCAAAATACCTTAGTAAAGTTCGTATTTTTCGCTGTCAATCAGGGCGGTCAGGTCCGGAGGGTGGCGTTTTCTATGTCCTCCCCCCCCTCCGCTCCTCGGCATCACTTGCGTAGGGCCGTCTGTGAATCCCACAGACGGCGTTCAGCTTCCTGCAATTGCGCATTTCAAATTCCCCCGCGCATGCGCAGTGTGCTTTGCCCAACAGTGGGCAAAGCATAAAATCATTACAGCGCATGCGCTACTCTTTCCTTGCCCCGGAAGTCGTCCAAGGCAAGCAGTCCCCTGAGAGAATAATGCAGCCCCACTACAGAATGATGTAGTATGATGTAGCCCCCCAAATATAATGTAGTTCCCTGAGAATAATGCAGTGCCCCCACAGAATATATTGTAGCCCCCTCATAAAGTATAATGCAGCCCCTTTCCACCCCCATCATTATCCTCATCACCACCTCCATCATTGCCTTCTCCCCCACCACCCCCATCACTGCCCATTCCACTAACTCAATCATTGCCTCCTCCCCACCACCATCATTGCCCATTTCATCACCTCTATCATTGCTTCCCCCCACCACCATCATTGCCCATCACCTCCATCATTACCTCACCCCACCATCACTGCCCATCACCTCCATCATTGCCTCCCCACCTCCATCATTGCCCATCACCTCCATCATTGCCTCCCCCACCGCCATCATTGCCTCGGCCCACCCCCATCAATATCATTGTCCTTCCCCACCACCTCTCTCTCACACACACATACACAAAGCACCGCATCACTCTCTCACACTTGCACACAAAGCACGGCACCACATACACTCACGTAGGCACACAGACACACAGCACAGCTCACCTACCCACAGCAGCAGCACATCCTCTTCCTCGCCAGCAGCTTTCTGTCTGAGACACCAGGCTGGATGATGACTTCCTCCAGCTGGGCTGTCTGAGACAGGAAGAGCTGGGCAGGAAGTAGGACGCCGGGAGTTGATGCGCTGTGTGCCTGCGTGTGTATGTGGTGCGGTGCTTTGTGTGTGTGTGTGTGGTGCGTTGATGGGGCTCTTTATGTGGGCAGTTAGCTGCAGCCTGTGGCTAAAGCTGCCCGCTATTAAAGAGAAATGGTATTCATGCCTCTCCACGCCCATAGGGGCGTGGGGAAGCGTGAATATTCATTTCACTTTAGCAGCGGGGACAGCATCCTGTCTCCAGCTGCTGCTACGCTGGCACAGGGAGGGCCCCTTGACTCAGGGGCCCCATAGCCACTGGCTGGGAGCCTTGAAGCAGTGGGGGCCTTAGGCAGCAGCTGGCCAGTATGCCAGCAGTGTCAGTGCCTGGGCCCACCAAAGAATCCTCTGGTTCTCCGGTGGGCCAGTCCGAGCCTGATTGTACAGAAGAAGGTGGTGATGAATGATGGATCCCTTGTTTCTACTGTATATTGAGATGTTATTAGTCATTGTACAGGAGGGTGAGGAAGTGAGCTGTGACAACCTATTATAAGTGATGGACCCTGTGTTATCTACTGTGTATCTCTGTCATTGTACAGATGGGGGACGTGAGCTGTGATATCACCTATCGTAAGGCTGATAAAAGGGGCTTCGGTAGAAAAACAAGAAGTGTAAGTCTGAAATGGCTCTAGTCAGTGTGAAAACTGCAAGATTTCCAATTTATTTTTTAAATGTGATATGAAAAAAAACACATTACAAAAAAAAAATAAATGTAAAAATACATTGAGAAATACGGATTTTTGTGTTACTCACCGTAAAATCCTTTTCTCCGAGACGCTCATTGGGGGACACAAGACTGTGGGTGTATGCTACTGCCGCTAGGAGGCTGACACTAAGTAAACATAAAAAAGGTTAGCTCCTCCTCCGCCGTATACACCTCAGCACTGGCCGCAGGCAAACCCAGTTTAGTGCAAAAAGCAGTAGGAGGCTAAAAAAAGAATAAATTAGTGTTAACACAGGTACAATATATCCAGAAGTAAATCTACTGACATAGACCTAAAGAGTAGAATTAACTCAAAAGGAAGCCATCCGGCTATTAGGGAGGGTGCTGTGTCCCCCAATGAGCGTCTCGGAGAAAAGGATTTTACGGTGAGTAACACAAAAATCCGTATTTCTCCTTCGTCTCATTGGGGGACACAAGACTGTGGGATGTCCCAAAGCAGTCCCTTGGGTGGGAAACCGACTCCACAGTGTAATTTATAACCAGGCATTGCTTATAGGTACGCTACCGCGCCCTGAAGAATCCTTCTACCCAGACTTGCATCCGCTGAAGCCTGAGTATGGACATTATAATGTTTGGAAAAGGTATGCAGACTGGACCAGGTTGCCGCCTTACAAACCTATTCCGCCAAAGCCTGATGCCGAAGAGCCCAGGAGGCACCCACTGCTCTGGTGGAGTGAGCCCTGATTCCTGCGGGAACCACCGCGCCTCTGATGCGGTAGGCCTCCTGAATGGTTAACCGTATCCATCTAGCCAAAGTTGACCTAGAGGCAGCGAGTCCCTTCCTGCGACCCTCGGGAAGGATAAACAGCGTGTCCGTCTGCCGAAAGGACGCCGTCCGAGATATATATCTCCTGAGTGCTCTCACCAGATCTAGCGTATGGAGAGCCTTCTCCACCCGGTGCGTTGGAGCTGGGCAAAATGAGGGCAAAACAATGTCCTCATTGATATGAAATGAGGACACGACCTTAGGCAAAAAAGGTGGTGCTGGCCTGAGCACTACCTTATCATGATGAAAAAGTAAGTACGGAGCTCGACAAGATAGTGCTGCCAGCTCCGAAACCCGCCTTATGGATGTTATGGCTACCAAAAACACCACTTTCCAGGAAAGGTATGTCAGGGAAACCTCCTGAAGAGGCTCAAATGGAGATTCCTGCAGAACTCCCAGAACCAGATTGAGATCCCAAACGTCTAAGGGAGCCCTGTAGGGGGGCACTATATGGACAACCCCTTGAATAAAGGTCCTAACCTGTAAATTGGACGCGATTTTTCGCTGAAAAAGAACTGACAAGGCTGATATCTGTCGTCTAAGAGTACATGGCGCTAGACCTGAATCTAGGCCCGCTTGGAGAAATGACAGAATGTTGGGAATTGAAAACAGAAGCGGGGAACAACCATGTTCCCTGCACCATGTAAAAAAGACCTTCCAAGTACCGTGGTAGATACGAGCCGAGGCGGATTTTCGGGCGCTAGCCATTGCAGCGGCGACCTTTTTAGAGAATCCAGCCCTGGTCAGGATCCAAGATTCAACGGCCAGGCCGTCAAACACAGGACCGCTGAGTTCTGGTGGTGAACTGGGCCCTGGGAGAGAAGGTCCCCGCGTTCTGGCAGACGCCAGGGTGCGTCGGCGAGCAACTGTACCAGCTCTGCGTACCATGAGCGACGTGGCCAATCCGGAGCGATTAATATCGCTGGGACCCCCTCTAACCTGATCTTTCTGATCACCCTTGGGAGCAGAGCTATCGGTGGAAACAAGTATGGAAGATGAAACTGATTCCACGGTAGAACCAGTGCGTCCACTGCAATTGCCTGCGGATCCCGGTACCGGGAGACGAAGTTGGGCACCTTGGCGTTTATCCTGGAAGCCATCAGATCCACATCTGGGGTTCCCCAGCGTAGGCATATCTGCTGAAAGATCTCGGGATGTAACGACCATTCCCCTGACGCTATACCCTGACGGCTGAGGAAATCCGCTGCCCAGTTCTCCTTGCCGGAATGTGGACCGCTGATATCACAGAGTGATTTCTTTCTGCCTAGGTCAGAATATGTTTTACCTCGTGCATGGCCGCCCTGCTGCGGGTACCTCCCTGATGATTTATGTATGCCACCGCCGTGGCATTGTCCGATTGTATTCGGACTGGGCGGCCAGCCAGATGATGGTGAAAATGCCTCAGAGCCAGCCGAACAGCTCGAATCTCTAGAATATTGATCGGGAGGGTCGATTCCTGCCGAGACCAAGCTCCCTGGGCTGTGTGGTGACGAAACACTGCTCCCCATCCGAGCAGGCTGGCGTCCGTTGTGACTATCAGCCAGTGATTTGGAGGAAAATACCGCCCCTGTTGAAGAGTGGTGCTCTTTGTCCACCACGTAAGAGTCTGTCTGACCTGCAGGGCGACGGCACCGAAGATTGAGCGAGTAAGGGCTCCCGTCCCATACTGCCAAGAGTGCATGCTGAAGGGAACGGAGATGAAACTGGGCAAATGGAATGGCCTCGATTGCTGCCACCATCCTTCCTAGGACCCTCATGCAAAACCGGAAGGTGTGAGGAATCGGTTGGCGAAGGATCCGTACCTCTTGACGGAGAACTAGGGCCTTGTCCCGAGGAAGGATTATCAACCCTTGAGCGGTGTCGAAAATCATCCCTAAAAAGGTGATCTTCCGAGATGGCACGGGAGATGATTTCTTCATATTCACCAGCCACCCCAGGTGAGCAAGGGTGTCTAACGTAATGCTGACACTTTCCTCGCAGGCTTGAAAAGACGGACCCTTGATGAGGAGATCGTCTAAGTAAGGCAAGATGACTATCCCCCGGGAGTGCAGAATGGACACAACAGCAGCCATAACCTTTGTGAACACCCTGGGGGCTGTGGCTAGCCCGAAGGGCAAGGCTGCGAACTGAAAGTGAAGTTTGCCGATGGCAAACCGAAGAAACCTTTGATGAGGGGGAAATATGGGGATGTGAAGATAGGCATCCTGGATGTCTATTGACGCTAGAAATTCCCCTTTTTCCATGGCTGCAATGACCGAGCGGAGAGACACCATTCGGAAATGTCGAATTCTGACAAACCGGTTTAGTCGCTTTAGATCCAGAATGGGCCTTACGGTACCATCCTTCTTGGGTACTATGAACAGGTTGGAATAAAACCCTTGACCTCTTTCGACCTCTGGTACAGGAACAATGACCCCGCTGCGCCGAAGAGATTCGACCGCCTTGAATAAGGCGTGAACCCGGGATTCTTCTTTGGGAAGACGCGAGGGGAAAAAACGATTTGAAGGAAGGCTGAAAAATTCTATTTTATACCCCGAGGAGACTAACTCCCTGACCCACTCGTCGTGAGTAACCGATAGCCAAGTGGGGAGAAACCAGAGTAAGCGGCCGCCTACTCTGGATAAATTGACCGGATTCTGCCTCCAGTCATTTGTCCGAATATCTTTGGGGCCTAGACCCTCTAGATCTTGGCTGTTGAGATCGCATTCTTCCCAAAGGGTTGGTCTTGTAGGAGACCTGACGATCTCTGACCTGATTAGGTCGACCTGAGCAGCTGGAGCTGGCTGTCGCGGCCCAACCTGGGTTGCGAAAGGCCCTAAACCGCGGCTGAAGCTGTCGGCGAAAGGGCTGTTTAATTTTCTGCTGAGGCAGGAAACTGCTTTTCCCTCCTGTCGCATCAGATATGAGCTGATCCAGCTTCTCACCAAATAACCGACCTCTCTGATACGGTAAGGACGTAAGCGATTTTTTTGAGGTTGAGTCCGCTCGCCAAGTTCTCAACCACAAGGATCTCCTGATAGCAATCGCCTTAGCTGCAGCTAGTGCTGCGCAATTTGCCGCATCCATGGAAGCATTAATTAAAAAGTCTCCTGCAAGAGCTATCTGATTAGATATCTCAATTACCTCAGGCGGCACCTCTACACCGTGGAGAGCTCTATTTAGAGACTCTGACCAGGATATCATGGCCTTAGCAACCCAAGTCGCTGCAAAGGAAGGAGAGAGAGCCGAACCAGATGCCTCAAACACCGAGCGAGCCAGGCTTTCAATGAGACGATCCGTTGGATCCTTAATCGAGGAACTGTTGGGAAGGGAGAGGAGCGTCTTAGACGCCAAACGCGACACAGGAGGGTCGACCACAAAAGATTCCGCCCACTTCTTAAGAAGATCAGGAGCAAAAGGAAATCTGGTATTGAGGGCCCTTTGTCCTGCAAAGCGCTTGTCCGGCTTTTCCCGGTGGCGCTGCACTAGTTCCTCAAACTCAGGATGAGCACCAAAGACCTTATGAGTCTGTCTGGCTCTTTTGAAGGACACCTTATGACCAGAGGCCAAGGTGGATTCATCATCTACTCCCAGGGATTGATTGACAGCTTCAATTAGACTGTCAAATGTCTCCTGACAATTCGGGGCCTCTAGATTGAGGGACCCTTCAGAATCAGAATCCGAACATTGATCACTCGCCTCCAAAGGTGAGGGAGAGCGAGAAACGGAACTGATAGATGCCAAAGCCCTGGACAGCATAGGCGACGCAGTGTGGGTTCGCTTCCCCTGCGTCTGCCTGGTGAGAGCGCGGCCCCTGCAGGCCGGAGGTTCCTGAGATACGGCCAAGACGGGTGAACCACTGTCCCTGCTCCTATCGGGAGCTTGAAGGGACTCGATTGCTCTGTTAATGACGCCACAGATTGAGACAGAGACAGGGCCCATTCCGGGGGACATGACGCACTGGGCTCAGCTATAGGTGAGGGCTCCTGAGCACGTTCGGAGTCACAAGCTTCGCAGACCCGATTAACCTGGGCATGCGGAAAAGGGGACCTACAGGCAATGCATGCGGTATACAGCACCGTGTGAGTTTTAGCCCTTCTGGACATACTGGATCTGTCACAGAGTCTTTCCTGCCGCACTGATTTAGATGTGGCGGTGCGGAGGTGCGGTGGAGCGGAGCGCAGAGGAGCGCAGCGAAGCGGAGCAACCAGGCTGGAGGTAGTAGCACTTACCCCAGTCCTGTATCCCCAGACGTCTTAGCAGTGTATAGTGGCACAAAAAAAGACGACAGAGGCTCCAGACTTTCAAAAAAGGCGCTCCCCTTTCAGGGAGGCGCGCCTAATATAGCCCAGCCTGAGGGGGAGGGGTCAAGGGGCGCGGCCTAGCGTCGGCCGAAGCCGGGGACACGATTTTCGGCCGCGGCCTAGCGCCGGCCGAAGCCGCGGCCTAAATTTTGGCGGTGGCCGCCCGAGGATTGGGGGCGGGCCCGCAGGAAGAAGTCGCCGCCGGAGGCGGAGCTTGAGACCGCGGCCTACCCTAAGCCTGGCGCTAGGTTACTGGCCACGCCTGGTCTCCGGCCGAAGCCGGGGACTAAATTTCTACCTGAGGCCTAGCGCCGGCCGAAGCCGGGGGCTAAATTTTCGGCGGTGACCGCCCAGGAAACAGAGGGGCGGGCCTCCGGAAGATGATGCACCCTAGGGGGGCGGGGCTCCCGGACTCGCCTGTCCTGGCTGAAGCCAGCTGAACCCCTCTCAGACGCCGGCTCTCAGCTTCCACGCTCCAGGAATCGCACTTGTAAAGGTGGGTTGTTGAGCTCCTGCCATGTCTTCGGCCCCTGGATGCAAAGGATTCCATTAGAGGGGGCTTGCAGGAAAACAGAGGGCGGTGCAGGCACCCTAACTCCATCACCCCTTCAGGGGATGAGGAGAGGGACCGTCTGCCTCCTTGCAGCACCGCAGTCTAGCATTGGTGGTGCAGTGGGGGCTGCATGGACTATCTCCTACCTCTGTACAGCCTAGGTTTCAGTACTCTAGGGTGGTCAGGGCTGAGTCCGGCATTCGTGTCCCACGTTGCGGGAAAGGATAAGTGGAGGCGACACTCCACGTGCTCGCCGTTGATGGTTTGGGGAGATCGGACCCCTTCAAAAGCATCCGTCGCCCCTATCTCAACTTCGTGGGAAAAAAAAAATGGTCTGGAAGAAACAGACGTGTGCCTCCATGAGACACTAAGCATAAACTGGGTTTGCCTGCGGCCAGTGCTGAGGTGTATACGGTGGAGGAGGAGCTAACCTTTTTTATGTTTACTTAGTGTCAGCCTCCTAGCGGCAGTAGCATACACCCACAGTCTTGTGTCCCCCAATGAGATGAAGGAGAAAACAAAATTTAGACAATAGGTCGTTTTCTGATGATGAATTCTCTTAAATAAATCTGCAGCAGAAATCCAGACAAAATCCTCATGTATTCAGGATGCATAAGAGCTTTACCCCAGACGTGGTTACATGTAAAATAACTGGGAGCAGGAGATTGGGCATTTCGGTCGGCTGGATTGGAGGCTGCACATGAATTTTCGGAGCGTCCTAATACACAACAGACTAATTCCAGCTGGGATCGCAGTGAGCTTCAATTTCAGAAGGAGCGCAGCGGCGCTTACACACCGGGCAGCTGGAATAAAGTGTCCGCGGCGCAGAATCCCATAAGGCAAGGCTCTATTCTAAGGCGCCGCTGCCCTCGTGTTCTCTGCCCATAAATCCTTTGTCCTTGCAGGAAGCCGAGGTGTCTGATCATTTCTATTCCATCTGTGCAGCCTGATATTATCCTCACAGGAGTGGGAGCGCGGCCGCCGGCCAACTCCTCAAGGCTGTGTATGTATTAATGATTACACAATGTACTATGGATTTTTAGCGCACTTACTGGAAAAAATACCATGCTTTCTGGCCCTTCATACTTTTCTATAGAAGCTTGGAGAGAAAAAAATAATTGCTATTTTTTTTTTTTAATTTAAGGTGCTTTTCAGGGAAAAAAAAAAATGGAACATGGTGAATAACCTTTTATAAGTGATGATAACGCGGCATCACTGTGCAGCCTAATCTGCAGTCTCCACGTCAGGCGACGGCAACAGGAAGAAGCACGGGAACAGCCGCAGGGATCCGGGGAACGTAATCACCAATCCGCTGCACTAAACTACTACCTCCGAGAATGGCTCATCCACAAACTGGTCTATAGTTTCCAAGGCCCACCAGCAGAATAGCGAGTGCAGCTCTGGGGTATAGTACTGGATGTATCTCAGGATCAGTAATGTAATGTATGTACACAGTGACTGCACCAGCAGAATAGTGAGTGCAGCTCTGGGGTATAGTACTGGATGTAACTCAGGATCAGTAATGTAATGTATGTACACAGTGACTGCACCAGCAGAATAGTGAGTGCAGCTCTGGGGTATAATACTGGATGTATCTCAGGATCAGTACAGGATAAGTAATGTAATGTACATGTACACAGTGACTGCACCAGCAGAATAGTGAGTGCAGCTCTGGAGTATAATACAGGATGTAACTCAGGATCAGCAATGTAATGTATGTACACAGTGACTGCACCAGCAGAATAGTGAGTGCAGCTCTGGAGTATAATACAGGATGTAACTCAGGATCAGTAGTGTAATGTATGTACACAGTGACTGCACCAGCAGAATAGTGAGTGCAGCTCTGGAGTATAATACAGGATGTAACTCAGGATCAGCAATGTAATGTATGTACACAGTGACTGCACCAGCAGAATAGTGAGTGCAGCTCTGGAGTATAATACAGGATGTAACTCAGGATCAGCAATGTAATGTTTGTACACAGTGACTGTACCAGCAGAATAGTGAGTGCAGCTCTGGGGTATAGTACTGGATGTAACTCAGGATCAGCAATGTAATGTATGTACACAGTGACTGCACCAGCAGAATAGTGAGTGCAGCTCTGGCGTATAATACAGGATGTAACTCAGGATCAGTAATGTAATGTATGTACACAGTGACTCCACCAGCAGAATAGTGAGTGCAGCTCTGGGGTATAATACAGGATGTAACTCAGGATCAGTAATGTAATGTATGTACACAGTGACTGCACCAGCAGAATAGTGAGTGCAGCTCTGGAGTATAATACAGGATGTAACTCAGGATCAGTAATGTATGTACACAGTGACTGCACCAGCAGAATAGTGAGTGCAGCTCTGGGGTATAATACAGGATGTAACTCAGGATCAGTAATGTAATGTATGTACACAGTGACTGCACCAGCAGAATAGTGAGTGCAGCTCTGGGGTATAATACAGGATGTAATTCAGGATCAGTACAGAATCAGTAATGTATTTACAAATTTTTGAAACTTCTTAAGAAGATTATATCCATAAATATAAGGAAATTAAAAGATGTTGCTTTTACAGCGGTTGTCCAAAAATTACAGTATTCTCGATGTACTCCTAATACGATTGACTAGAACTTGCTAATATACCAATGCCTCAAAAATCCTATTTCAACACGTTTCCAGGTGCCAGCTACCCCACTTCCATTCTTGCTCTTGACACTACTTCATCATGTCATCTGTGCAGCTATCAAGTGAGCTGGATGAATGACTTAGTTCCGTAGCCAAGCCAGCCCCCTTCTGTGGCCTATGCATTTTTGGTGCAGCCTTGGTGTATGCTTTTCAGTATAAACACCACAAAAAGGCAGTAACAATCACCTGCCCAGATCTCAGAACAAATGCACTACAGGGTGCAGCCAGCCCATAAAGCAAGATGTTAAGCAGCACAGGTGCAAAATACCAGATTAAACAGTCACTCTCCACATACCCATCCAAGGAGGGGGTGACTGCCCAGTATACAATTGCGCAATAGAGGCCCACATAGGGTGCTGTTCACACAAGGATACTGCACAGTGTCTGGTTCACAGCCTATTAGTCACGCCCCTACTATTCGACTAGGCGAGCTGGCCAGTACACTCTCCATGTGCACCAGTGTGAACACCCCTCATGCGATAAACCAAACGTGCTTGGGCTTGGCTGCACCCTGAAAATAAAGTGCAAAAAAAATACAAAAATAGTGGGGTATTAGTTGATATTTTAGCCAAAATACGTAAGCTTGTAACCTGCGCCAAAGGTCCCCACGCTTACAAGTCCTACACTAGCCACTAAGGAGACTCAAGGTCTCCAAAAATTCAATATAAACAGCACAAAAAGGCAGCAACACTCACCTGCCCAGATCTCAGAACAAATGCACTACATGCTTTTCAGTGCAGAAATTCTGTCCTGTGTTGACTACAGGGCTATACGTAGAGCTGCCCAGGTAATTTGATAAAAGGAGATTGACTTTATTTAGTAAGGTCTATATAATAGTTTTAGGAAACCATTTTTTATTGGACAATCCCTTTAAGAACGCATTTTATGTAAAAAAGGAAAAAAAAAAACCCCGAGCTATGAACACAGAATTCCATGGAGGATATTGGCTGAGGAGCCACTTGACCTGCCGGCCTCTTGATGTATAGAGCGGGCAGCAGCTGCCATCATGCGTTTCAGTACCCGCTCCTCATCAGGTGGTGTTTGTTTGAGACAATCCTGCATCCATGATTGGGAAGTGATTGAATGGCTTTTAATAAAAGCGTTTTTTTTTTTGCATTCATGCCCCTGAAGCGGTGTGTGCTCCTCTTACTTATTTAATCGTGAGTCTGGCTTAGCTCTCCAAAGAAAGGAAAGCAATTTAGTGCTGTACAAGTAACAAAGGGCGATGGCGGAAGGGATGGGATTGCCGAGAAGGCCCCTATTCTTAATGCCTGCTAATGTCCCGCTCCTTTCTTTGATGTGTCTCGCTTCTTTCTATTAAAATGTATTAACATATTGAGTGGAAAACATAAAAACAGTCATTTAAATATGTATGAGCGTGCGTCTGATGTGCTCCTTTCAATTACGCCTCGCGCTGGACTTACTTGCACCGCGGCTCCTCGCACCAGTCTTTCTCGCGGTGCTCCTGCTCGTTCCAGGCGACAATCTTCAACTCGCCGGCTTCAAAGCTGTGACGGAAATGTAAACAAAGATAAGAAACACAACGGAAGCAAAAAAAAGAATAATAATAATGATAAATAATTAAAAAAACAAACCAGAGCCGACCACAGACACAGATCATTCATTTCCCATTTGGGTCTAATGATCCATGCTTTTCGCTTACCAGACTGATTGATGGGTGATTATGAAGAATTCAAAGCTTTATTCTGCCATGATGCAACGTTTCAACCCAAATGGGTCTTTATCATGCTTGATAACGTTGCATCATGGCAGAATAAAGCTTTGAATTCTTCACAATCACCCGGATAGAATGCTGTTCTTTTTTACATTCGATGGTTTGCTTTCCAATTGGGTCATTGGACTCTGAACGTGCATTCAATTGCTGTGCTGCTGGCTACAACCTTTTACTCCAGCGATCAGTCTGTCCAGAAACAAGCGATTAAGTGTATAATTCATCTGCAGCGCCGGCGCTATGCACCACCCGACAGCACGCTATGCACCACCCGACAGCACGCTATGCGCCACCCGACAGCACGCTATGCGCCTCTTGACAGCACGCTATGCCCACTTGACAGCACGCTATGCGCCCTCCACAGCACGCTATGCGCCTCCCGACAGCACGCTATGCGCTCCCGACAGCACGCTATGCGTCACCCGACAGCACGCTATGCGCCACCCGACAGCACGCTATGCGCCACCCGACAGCACGCTATGCGCCACCCGACAGCACGCTATGCGCCTCCCGACAGCACGCTATGCGCCTCCCGACAGCACGCTATGCGCCTCCCGACAGCACGTATGCGCCTCCCGACAGCACGCTATGCGCCTCCCGACAGCACGCTATGCGCCACCCGACAGCACGCTATGCGCCACCCGACAGCACGCTATGCGCCTCCCGACAGCACGCTATGCGCCTCCCGACAGCACGCTATGCGCCTCCCGACAGCACGCTATGCGCCTCCCGACAGCACGCTATGCGCCTCCCGACAGCACGCTATGCGCCCCCGACAGCACGCTATGCGCCACCCGACAGCACGCTATGCGCCTCCCGACAGCACGCTATGCGCCTCCCGACAGCACGCTATGCGCCTCCCGACAGCACGCTATGCGCCCCCGACAGCACGCTATGCGCCACCCGACAGCACGCTATGCGCCACCCGACAGCACGCTATGCGCCACCCGACAGCACGCTATGCGCCTCCCGACAGCACGCTATGCGCCACCCGACAGCACGCTACCGCTATGCGCCACCCGACAGCACGCTATGCGCCTCCCCACAGCACGCTATGCGCCCCCACAGCACGCTATGCGCCACCCGACCGCACGCTATGCGCCTCCCGACAGCACGCTATGCGCCACCCGACAGCACGCTATGCGCCTCCCGACAGCACGCTATGCGCCACCCAACAGCACGCTATGCGCCACCCGACAGCACGATATGCGCCACCCGACAGCACGCTATGCGCCTCCCGACAGCACGCTATGCGCACCCCCACATCACGCTATGCGCATCCCCACAGCACGCTATTCGCCACCCGACAGCACGCTATGCGCCACCCGACAGCACGCTATGCGCCACCCGACAGCACGCTATGGCCTCCCGACAGCACCTATGCCACCCAACAATCCGTTCCATTCATCTTTGAGGCCACCCAAGATGTACGGTAAAATTATTTTTATACACCTTTTCCTCTTACAATTAGCGCTGAGCGGTCCAAGGGGTATGTAAGGATGGACCATCTTTGAGCTTCCTAACCAAGCCTTCAATTAAAGGCAGAGGGGGCCGATTAGCGAGCCCACAGCAGTCACTGAGGTCGATCCGTGCACACCCCTCAGACTGCTTGGAGCCAACTGCAATGGTGGGTTCCCCTTAACGTGATCCTGTCACCTCGTTTTTCAGCTAGAAGCTGCGGCCACTGCTTTCCGGGGCTTATCTACAGCATTCTATAATGCTGTAGATAAGCCCCCGGTCCGATTTGAAAAATAAGTTTTATTATACTCATCCGAGGGCGGTACGGTCCGATGGTCGTCGCAGGTCCGGCGCTTCCCGTCTTCATACGATGTCGTCATCCTCCTTGCTTCGTGCCCTCGCTCCTGTGCAGGTGTACTGATCTGCCCTGTTGAGAGCAGAGCAAAGTACTGCAGTGTGCGGGCGCCGGGAAAGGTCAGAGAGGCCCAGCACCTGCGCACTGCAGGAATCTGCTCGGCCCTCAACAGGGCAGATAAGCACGCCTGTGCAGGAGCGAGGGCACGAAGCAAGGAGGATGACGACATCGTATGAAGATGGGAGGCGCCGGACCTGCGACACCCACCGAACCAGACCACCCCTGGGTGAGTACATTACAACTCGTTTTTCTTATCTTTCAGGTTAGATCGTGGGCTTATCTACAGAATTATAGAATGCTGTAGATAAGCCCCGAAAGGCCGTGGCCGCTGCTTATAGGTGACAGGTTCACTTTAAAAGCAGATTTTCTGCACAGAAAACAATGTATTGGTAGCGGGTACACTACATGGAATCATGGCCTCCAAGGAGCTTTGTTACACTGTTAGGAGATTTACACCTGTATAAGTAACACATTATTGCCCCTCATACCTTTAAAAAACAAAATAAATGAACTGGGACAGCTTTATGCTTGGTTGATCAAAACAGTGTTTAATGCACTTGCTTTTTTACTTATTTATTTTTATTAGGGTATATGCACACATTGTTTTTTCCTTTGGTTTTGAGAGCAACATGATGTAGCAGCAGGCACCAGACACCCTTATTCCAGGGATGTGTGACTTACTGGGCTATGTTTTGCTGTTTCAATACAATCAATGTTTTATCAGCAGGAGATCATCACTACAGAACAACAGTCCTCCTGACTCCTTGTCCAGCCCCGCCCCTAACACTGATTAGCAGCTTTCTGTGTGCACAGTGTGCACAGAGAGCAGCCAATCAGTGGTGTGGGCGGGGTTGTACACAGCTCAGCATTCAGAGCTTTGCAGCAGAGAAAACTGTGATTGCATCACTACTGCTGTACCCAGTAAACCAAGTGATACATCGATGGAATCAGGGTCTCGGTCCCTGCATTATGCTTCTCTCAGATTGTATAAAAACGTTGACGGATTTACTTTAATGGAACTGTCACACATTTATGCAATGTACCCCTTAAATATACAGGTTATATGAACAGTCAGTGATAAGTGGCCATGCAGTGGCATCAGATGGTGAAAATGGAACCTGTAGGATCCTCTTTTCTTTGTGATGGCGGCAGGAAGCAGGTGGTCTGGGAGACTCCAAAGATCTGTAGGAGATGACATGCTGACAGCTTTCGCATGGACGTCTATCTATTCTCTATGTGTACAGATTACCGCTTTTCCTATTTTCAGCTCTGAGCATTAAATGCTGTATTTTCCAGCCCGTAACATTTACTACACAAGTAATGCTCTTTCCAAAGCCGCTCGTGTCCGGGACCTTTCCCCCTCGTTTGGAAAATAATTGTTTTTCACGTGCGCAATTAACATTTTCCTCACTTGACACTGCGGCAGCGTTAAATCTCGCTGCTGACACAGAATTTTACAGTACAGTGAAAGTGAAAGAACATTTCGATAAACCTAAAATAATCCAGTGACCTTTAAATCGCATTACTGTGCTTTCTACTCAGCCGCTTGCAGCTTCAGCCCCGCGCTTCCGTGCTTCCAGGCGCCGCAGCCTTTACTGCCGCATTCAGCGCACACTGCTCCACTACTCCATTACCCAACGCCGGCAGAAGACGGGTGGGAGATGTGGAAGTGGCCACCAAAATGCAGAAAAGATAGTGAATTGCGGATATTCAGCCTTCAAGAAACAGGAAGAGCTATAGATTATTTTCCTATTTTCAATTCCTAAAAGTTGATTTTATTGGGGTTGTTTACTATTTATTTAAAAAATGGGTAAAAAAAAAAATCACCTAATGTACCCACTTTGCTCCTTGGTTCTGGTGCTCGACGTACTCCGCCAGTCTCATAGCTTTCTCCTCCAGCGAATGGGGAATAAGGTTACTGGTTGCAGCGGTCATTGTCTCTATGAGCCACACGCAACCTCCTCGATTGGCTGCAGCGGTTATTTCTCTATGAGCAAGAAGGAACCTTTTGGTTGCAGCCAATTAACAGTCATTTAACTACCGCACTGATAAGGAAGCCGGCAGCAGTAACAAGGGGCGGTGAAGTCCAGCAGATGAAGACATTTTTTTTTTTGCTTTTTAATTATAATTAATATATTGGTACTTTCAATAGATATTTTTTTTTTCCTTTGGAAAATTCCCCATTCAGATGCGCCGTATTTGAGGCAGATTAACTGCGGATAGCATATGGATCTGAAAACAAAATCAAGGCCAAAACCTTTTGGCAAGTATTCTGATTGCAGTATGGTGGCGCATCTTCAATATATTGTTGTCCAGTCATCTAATGTGCATGATGGTGGGTATAACTCCCACCGATGTGTAAAAAGGGTCCAACATGTCGGATTTCAGCATGCCTGATCCCTTTGCAGTCAGGTGATATAAACCTATCAAGCTGGGTGAGGGACAATCTAAGTGCACAACAACGGGAAGGGGGTGGGGGAGCCCAAACACTAGGGAAGGGGGAGTGGAGACCACTAGGCAGATCTGACGACACCATGTCTGCCCTAACGTCCCTAAACAGGTTAAGCACCTATCGCCAAGCAGGAATCTAATCCCTGACTGGCCCTAGCAATTGGCCCTGGGTAATGGGGGGATAGGATTTGCGCTAGTCAGCCCCCACTACAACTAAAGACAAAGTAGGAAGACAAATGAGGGAATGCACTTAGCTTGAGATGACACAAGAGAGCTCACGCCAGCAATCCTCCAAGAAGAAACTAGTTGACTTCTAGCACTTCCAACAGACAAAGGTAAATAGAGCTATCACCGGCGCCTTGCTGAAGCGTCTGAAGGTATTTAAACATCCAGCAAGGGTGTGTTAATCAGCAGCAGACGGAGGAGATCACTGCTACATCCTAGAGGTTGAAGGATATCACTCCACAGCAGAGATGCAAGATCCAGAAAGTGCCTGCAGAGCCAGGTGCAGTGACCTTACACAGCCATATCTGGAATGACTGTCGGTCACACTTGTCACACCCGTGACAAAACCACAAACAGATGTCCGTCAGCAGCTTATTAACTTTTCCAATTGAGCACACAAGCTCGCCTGCTCTGTTTCATACACATCAGATGATCGCTGTGTTCGGCCATCATTCATAAGACTGTATGGAGGGCTCCTAACTCACCCTTGACAGATGAGAGAAGGATAGGGCAGTTGGAATTTCGTAAAATTATTCTTTTGTTTTCAGGGCAGATGATCCACCATAAGAGGTGTCTTTCAAAAATTTGGCCACTGAAATTGCAAACGCTTGGCCATGTCGATAGCTCATGTTGAAAAAGATAGTTATCTGCCATCTCCGGTGTGTGGCCAGCCTTAAGCCCTCAATACATATTACATTAATGCTGGCCGCACAAGCCGATATCGACAGGTACAGCCAACACTCGAATATGTATTATGGCGCCAGCAAACTGTCGTCCGTGTGCAACTTTATACAGCAATTACCAAACTGAGCTGCCATGTGCATTCCAAAAAAAATAAATAAATCTGCTATTAGTAATTAGTCTACGTGCTGACAGTTTCCACATATAAACATATTTTTAAAAGGCACAAAGTGAAAAAAAAACTAACAACCCCCCCCCTATCACCAGCGGTAGTCAAAGGTGAAGCGTCAGACTGTATCCTTCACTCTGAAGTATGAGGTGGTGCAATATCATAGGCAGGAAGCAACAATCAATTAAATACTAAACAAAAACATTGTGAACGGTAATCTGCATTTCATACTCAGAACGCGCGAGTCCAGAGGGAAAACAGTTTATCAGATTAATTAGCGCATACATCTCCCCCTCCAGGTACGTCTAACGAATAAAACCTTTTTCAGCCAAAAGAAAAAAAATAAAATCTTTTGAATGAATACTGGGGGCTTCTCCCGTAGCCAAGATCAACATTATGAGCATCTTCAAAAAAAAAAATCTAACAATATACATTTGTTCAGCAGCCTTGGCTCGCCGAGAATAGAGGCGTTATAGAAAACTGCCTGGAGCCCGCCTTCGCCGAGGGGAGCAAGCGCCTGCTTTACATTTTGATTATGGGATGTAATCAGCTTTTTGATTTTTTGAGGTTAAGGGCTTATCTTGTTAACTCCCTCTAGAGAAGCCAGTTGGTCGGATTCTTTCTGCTCTAACAGCTTTCTCCCTTGTCGGCATGGTGAGCGGCACAAACCGCAGATAACATCACTTTTTATGGAAAATAAATAAAAACATGAAATGTGGAAGAAGCGGAATTCTGACTATCCGTCGAGCGTGTACTTACTTTCATAAGGGTCTCTGAAAAAGAGACTGGAAAAAGAAGCGGATGACAGAAGGCAAACATGACCTGTAGTTTGGAAATATTCGCTCCGAGCTAAGAGGGCATACAGATGAGCTAACGATCGGCGACCGTGTGTGCATAAGAAAGGTCGTTCCCGACTGTCGGCCCATGTAATTGTTAGTAAGAATGCTCGTTCCCGATTGTCGGCCCATGTAATTGTTAGTAAGAATGCTCGTTCCCGATTGTCGGCCTATGTAATT
Source organism: Oophaga sylvatica (assembly GCA_033576555.1). Lineage (NCBI taxonomy): Eukaryota > Metazoa > Chordata > Amphibia > Anura > Dendrobatidae > Oophaga > Oophaga sylvatica. The sequence goes on from JARQOD010000005.1 coordinate 40,491,332, forward strand.
GTTAGTAAGAATGCTCGTTCCAGATTGTCGGCCCATGTAATTGTTAGTAAGAATGCTCGTTCCCGATTGTCGGCCCATGTAATTGTTAGTAAGAATGCTCGTTCCCGATTGTCGGCCATGTAATTGTTAGTAAGAATGCTCGTTCCAGATTGTAGGCCCATGTAATTGTTAGTAAGAAAGCTCGTTCCAGATTGTAGGCCCATGTAATTGTTAGTAAGAATGCTCGTTCCAGATTGTCGGCCCATGTAATTGTTAGTAAGAATGCTCGTTCCCGATTGTCGGCCCATGTAATGATTAGTAAGAATGCTCGTTCCCGATTGTCGGCCCATGTAATGACTAGTAAGAATGCTCGTTCCCGATTGTCGGCCTATGTAATTGTTAGTAAGTAATTTGCATGTATTGTTATAAATGCTCGTCCATGTATATTGTTAGTAAGAATGCTCGTTCCCGATTGTCGGCCTATGTAATTGTTAGTAAGAATGCTCGTTCCAGATTGTCGGCCCATGTAATTGTTAGTAAGAATGCTCGTTCCCGATTGTCGGCCTATGTAATTGTTAGTAAGAATGCTCGTTCCCGATTGTCGGCCTATGTAATTGTTAGTAAGAATGCTCGTTCCAGATTGTCGGCCCATGTAATTGTTAGTAAGAATGCTCGTTCCAGATTGTCGGCCCATGTAATTGTTAGTAAGAATGGTCGTTCCCGATTGTCGGCCCATGTAATTGTTAGTAAGAATGCTCGTTCCCGATTGTCGGCCCATGTAATGATTAGTAAGAATGCTGTTCCCGATTGTCGGCCATGTAATGACTAGTAAGAATGCTCGTTCCCGATTGTCGGCCTATGTAATTGTTAGTAAGAATGTCGTTCCCAATTGTCGGCCCATGTAATTGTTAGTAAGAATGCTCGTTCCAGATTGTCGGCCCATGTATGATTAGTAAGAATGCTCGTTCCCAATTGTCGGCCCATGTAATTGTTAGTAAGAATGCTCGTTCCAGATTGTCGGCCCATGTAATTGTTAGTAAGAATGCTCGTTCCAGATTGTCGGCCCATGTAATTGTTAGTAAGAATGCTTGTTCCCGATTGTCGGCCTATGTAATTGTTAGTAAGAATGCTCGTTCCCGATTGTCGGCTCATGTAATTGTTAGTAAGAATGCTCGTTCCAGATTGTCGGCCCATGTAATTTTTAGTAAGAATGCTCGTTAAAGATTGTCGGCCCATGTAATGATTAGTAAGAATGCTCGTTTACGATTGTCGGCCCATGTAATTGTTAGTAAGAATGCTCGTTCCCGATTGTCGGCCCATGTAATTGTTAGTAAGAATGCTCGTTCCCGATTGTCGGCCCATGTAATTGTTAGTAAGAATGCTCGTTCCCGATTGTCGGCCTATGTAATTGTTAGTAAGAATGCTCGTTCCCGATTGTCGGCCCATGTAATTGTTAGTAAGAATGCTCGTTCCCGATTGTCGGCCCATGTAATTGTTAGTAAGAATGCTCGTTCCCGATTGTCGGCCCATGTAATTGTTAGTAAGAATGCTCGTTCCCGATTGTCGCCTATGTAATTGTTAGTAAGAATGCTCGTTCCAGATTGTCGGCCCATGTAATTGTTAGTAAGAATGCTTGTTCCAGATTGTCGGCCCATGTAATTGTTAGTAGGAATGCTCATTCCCGATTGTCGGCCCATGTACTTGTTCGTAAGAATGCTCGTTCCCGATTGTCGGCCCATGTAATTGTTAGTAAGAATGCTCGTTCCCAATTGTCGGCCCATATAATTGTTAGTAAGAATGGTTGTACCCGATTGTCGGCCCATGTAATTGTTAGTAAGAATGCTCGTTCCCGATTGTCGGCCATGTAATTGTTAGTAAGAATGCTCGTTCCGATTGTCGGCCCTATAATTGTTAGTAAGAATGTTCGTACCAGATTGTCGGCCCATGTAATGTTAGTAAGAATGCTCGTCCCGATTGTCGGCCCATGTAATTGTTAGTAAGAATGCTCGTTCCGATTGTCGGCCCATGTAATTGTTAGTAAGAATGCTCGTTCCAGATTGTCGGCCCATGTAATTGTTAGTAAGAATGCTCGTTCCGATTGTCGGCCCATGTAATTGTTAGTAAGAATGGTCGTTCCCGATTGTCGGCCCATGTAATTGTTAGTAAGAATGCTGTTCCAGATTGTCGGCCCATGTAATTGTTAGTAAGAATGCTCGTTCCGATTGTCGGCCCATGTAATGATTAGTAAGAATGCTCGTTCCAGATTGTCGGCCCATGTAATTGTTAGTAAGAATGTTCGTTCCCGATTGTCGGCCCATGTAATGTTAGTAAGAATGCTCGTTCCCGATTGTCGGCCCATGTAATGTTAGTAAGAATGCTCGTTCCCGATTGTCGGCCATGTAATTGTTAGTAAGAATGCTCGTTCCAGATTGTCGGCCCATGTAATTGTTAGTAAGAATGCTCGTTCCAGATTGTCGGCCCATGTAATTGTTAGTAAGAATGCTCGTTCCCGATTGTCGGCCCATAGTAATTGTTAGTAAGAATGCTTGTTCCCGATTGTCGGCCATGTAATTGTTAGTAAGAATGCTGTTCCAGATTGTCGGCCCATGTAATTGTTAGTAAGAATGCTCGTTCCGATTGTCGGCCCATTAATTGTTAGTAAGAATGCTCGTTCCAGATTGTCGGCCCATTGTAATTGTTAGTAAGAATGCTCGTCCGATTGTCGGCCCATGTAATTGTTAGTAAGAATGCTCGTTCCAGATTGTCGGCCCATGTAATGTTAGTAAGAATGCTCGTTCCCGATTGTCGGCCCATGTAATTGTTAGTAAGAATGCTCGTTCCGATTGTGGCCCATGTAATGTTAGTAAGAATGCTCGTTCCGATTGTCGGCCCATGTAATTGTTAGTAAGAATGCTCGTTCCGATTGTCGGCCCATGTAATTGTTAGTAAGAATGCTCGTTCCCAATTGTCGGCCATGTAATTGTTAGTAAGAATGCTGTTCCGATTGTGGCCCATATTAATTGTTAGTAAAGAATGCTTGTCCAGATGTCGCCATGTAATTGTTAGGATAGAATGCTCGTTCCAGATTGTCGGCCACATGTAAAGTTTACGAAATACTGTTATTGGGCCAGAATTGATAGTCATTTCAGATTGTCGGCCCATATATTGTAGAATGCTCATCCCGATATGACGGCCCACTTAATGATATTAAGAATGCTCGTTCCGATTGTCGTAGACATTAATTGTTAGTAAGAAATGTACATTCCAAATGTCGCCCATATAATTGTTAGTAAGAATGCTCGTACAGATTGTCGCCCATGTATTATGGTAAAATGTTCTCCATTTCAGCCATGTAATTGTTAGTAAGAATGCTCGTCCTGATTGTACGGCCCATGTAATGTTAGATAGAATGCTGTACCAGATTGTCGGCCCATTAAATGTAGTAGAATGGCTTGCCCTGATTGTCGGCCATGTAATTGTTAGTAAGAATGTGTTCCCGATTGTCGGCCCATGTAATGTTAGTAAGAATGCTGTTCCAGATTGTCGGCCCATGTAATTGTTAGTAAGAATGCTCGTTCCTGATTGTCGGCCCATATAATTGTTAGTAAGAATGCTCGTTACCGATTGTCGGCCCATGTAATGTTAGTAAGAATGGTTGTACCCGATTGTCGGCCCATGTAATTGTTAGTAAGAATGCTCGTTCCGATTGTCGGCCCATGTAATTGTTAGTAAGAATGCTCGTTCCCGATTGTCGGCCCATGTAATTGTTAGTAAGAATGCTCGTTCCCGATTGTCGGCCCATGTAATTGTTAGTAAGAATGCTCGTTCCCGATTGTCGGCCCATGTAATTGTTAGTAAGAATGCTCGTTCCCGATTGTCGGCCCATGTAATTGTTAGTAAGAATGTCGTTCCCGATTGTCGGCCCATGTAATTGTTAGTAAGAATGCTCGTTCCAGATTGTCGGCCCATGTAATTGTTAGTAAGAATGCTCGTTCCTGATTGTCGGCCCATATAATTGTTAGTAAGAATGCTCATTCCGATTGTCGGCCCATGTAATTGTTAGTAAGAATGCTCGTCCGATTGTCGGCCCATGTAATTGTTAGTAAGAATGCTGTTCCAGATTGTCGGCCCATATAATTGTTAGTAAGAATGCGTTCCGATTGTCGGCCCATTATATTGTTAGTAAGAATGCTCGTTCGATTGTCGGCCCATATAATGTTAGTAAGAATGCTCGTTTCCGATTGTCGGCCCATGTAATGGTTAGTAAGAATGCTCGTTCCCGATTGTCGGCCCATGTACTTGTTAGTAAGAATGCTCGTTCGATTGTTGGCCCATGTAATGATTAGTAAGAATGCTCGTTTCCGATTGTCGGCCCATGTAATGATTAGTAAGAATGCTCGTTTCCGATTGTCGGCCCATGTAATGATTAGTAAGAATGCTCGGTCCCAATTGTCGGCCCATGTAATTGTTAGTAAGAATGCTTGTTCCTGATTGCTGGCCCATGTAATCATTCTGGTGATCACTCAACAAAAAAGTAAAATGCTCATTCACTGGGTGATTAGATCACTTATGCTGGCATACAAAAGCATCGTCAACGGGGCAGCACATCACCCATGTAAAAAGGGAATTTGACGACATAACATGATATATGGGGACAGAACGATCATATTAATGATCTTGCTGTCCCCATCATCACTGTAGTTAATCATCACCGATTAATGAGAAAAAAACAGCACGTTTATATGAGATATTAATTATGGAAATCACAGGATGCATAGACATAACAATATGCAAAGGATAAAAAAGTAAACATTTTCAAAACATCTCTATATTCAGTATTATGGAGAAAGAGAACCATGCACAGAAATCGTCTGCTATGAGGTTATTAATGGTTCTGAGAAATATTCTGCCATGCTTAATGCACTTCGGTAAATCATCAAGATCTGCTGCTGGCAGCTCCTTTGTAGTTGTCAACCAATGACGTCCCAGATGTGGTCAATGGCAAGACAAGTCTGGAGATGCTGTAGCCATGGGAGCACATTTAGGCCATGCAGGCGGTTTACAATAGCACGATCAACATGTGGCCTGGCTCCTAGGACACTTTGGAGAAATTGTAGAACCACCGATTACACGATCTAATCCCATAAGTTGGAACAGTGTGACATTCACTTGTAAGGCATCTTCATGGCATAGCCAGAACAATATCCGGTTATCCATGTGTCCAAGACAAAAGAGGGACTCTACAAAAATAGGATATACCGCCAGTCCAGCCTCAATTGCAGTGTTGCTTTGAACTATGATAGCATTTGAGAGTGCTGGCACGAAGTCAATGCATCACTTTTACGAGGGAACATCACACTGGTGCTACTCCCTAAATTATGGTGTGGACTGCCAGAATACATAGTAGCCAGACCCTTCTGGTCTCCATTCCAGGTACACCAACATTGATTTGGTGGTGGAACCAGCGGTATGGGCCAGCGCTCTATTGTCCGAGGAGGCAGTTTTTACCACTACAATGCCAGGCCGCATGTTGCTGGTGCAGCTTGGTCTCCAGACTTGTCTCCCATCAAGCACATATGGGACAACATCGGTCAGCAACTGCATAAAGAAGCTGCCAGCAGCGAATCTTGATGAAATTTCCTAAGTGAATTCAGCGCTGCAGAACATTCCTCAGACTATAAATAATAACCTTATTGATAACAGCCAAGGCTGTAAGTGTGAGAATTTCAGCATGTGGTGCTCATACTCCATAACGATATCAAGATTTTTGAAAACTTTTGTTCCCATTTTTTAGCTATTTACAGATCAGTAAATTGTCCATCTATCCTGTAATTTCCAAAATTCCTTGATTTTCCTACTTGGTGCTGCGATTTCAAAATTTATTAGTAATTGTCAAAAAAATAATTTGCCAAACTTATCTGTTTTAAAAAAAAAACAAAGTGGACAATGCGGTTTCGAAAGGAATGGGGGGTGACCTTACTGACTGATTCCCGATAATCAGGCTCACATTTTTTTTTTTCGCCAGGCCTGGTACTGCAGCCTGGTCCCAATTACCTTCGGACTGAGGTGCAATATCAAACACAGCCATTACGAAATGCGTGGTTCTGTGCCTGATACACGATAAAGGTGGAGCGACACTTTCTTGGGATGCCGCAGTTCCTTCATTTAGAAAAATCAGTGGGGGGATTCTGGGAACAGGACCACCGACGATCTAATAATGACAGCTTATCCTAAAGGACAGTCTATCAATATCAAAGTCCTACAAAACCACTTTAATCAGTCTTCAGCCATCTATTACAGGTGACAACAGAACAAAATCCCATTAACTAAAATCCGCAGGAATCCTCCTCCGGCTGTTGTACTTGACTCTAGTGACTGCTGCGCCGTTTCGCCGCCCGCTTCCACTGTATCGGCTCACTTGCCTGTGTTTACACTGAACATTTCCGAAGCCTTTCTTTTTTTTTCCCAACCATTCTCTGTATGATTTATGGTAATGGGATGGTGATCACAGGGCTGCCGATTCCAACTAATGACATCCGATGGCTATGTGCAGTCACTAAATAGCGAGTGCATGTGTCTTGTCAGAGAACGCCCCTACCGAACAAAGGACCTAATGAAAGGGATATTACAAAGTGACCCACAATGCTACCAGGGCGATAGATCTCACGCAAATCAGCCTTTCATGATGAAACATCAAAGTCCTCCTGGAGCCTGCCAGATAATGAAGTCTATCTTATTCTGATTTACCAGACAAGGAGAAACGCGTTTCTAACCTCATTTCAGGATTAAAAGCTAGCATGAAACAACTTGAGGCAAAAGTAGTCTGAGTTTATACGGGAGCGGAGATTTCAGCCATTCTGGAGGCACAGAGATTGATTATTACCTCCGAGCAGAATACAAAAAAATAAAGAAATAATAAAGCGCATTTACTTTGGAAAAAAAAAGTGAAAGCCAACAAAAAAAAGTGGATTTCAGTGAATCAGTAGCATCTACAGTAAGGGATGTAATGTTAGCGAGAATCAAACCTTAGCGCATAAACGCACTAATAGAGAGGGGCGGATTTAGGAACCCCAATATCAAGGCAGTGACAAAAGTGGCTCAAGGCAGACAAGTCACATTTTTTTTAATATTCACTTTTTTCCCGAAATGCAACTTTCTGAATCGCCTTCAATAAAAATATACAACTGTTGCAGTCGGTAAGTCCTTTATCTAGCAAAATGTCACTAATCGGTCAGAGGTCCTGCTCAGTTCTGAGGATTCTCTTCTCATAGCAGCGGAAAATAGATGCGGAGGGGGTGAGGAGAATAGTGACTTTTATACTAGGGGGTGTATAGCGGCGTTCTCCTCCGTGCGACCGGAGTTAGATTTCTGGAGTACGGAATACCACAAGTCGTCATTAATTAGATGAGCTGCAGTGTCATGCCCCCGATGCCCCTGTTCAGCTCCAACTCCCAATTTGGCAGATCTGGGAGAAACTAGTGTGAAAACTGCAGATTTCTGGAGTGAAAGCTTTTATGAATCAGACTTGAAGCTCCACTTTAACATCTACTAACCATAGCAACAAGATAAAAAAAAAGTGCCCCGTAGTAGGTAGTAGGGCACTTGCCCATAAATTCCAAAAAGTTTATCAAAATTTGCCAAAAATGGCTTTTCTTATCTTCAATCTTGAGCAGTGCACCGCTCCCCACCTTTTTACTTGCTGAGTAGCGGTGCGCTCTTGACTGATTGACAGTTCAGACCAGCGGCATGATTGTTCCACGTTCCAATACTGCAAGTACAAACTGCTTTGCCTTAGCAGCTGAACTAGAAGTTGGTCGTGTCCTGCGATCGCAGCTGAACTAGAAGTTGGTCGTGTCCTGCGATCTGGCAATCTTTAGAGCACAAGCTTTATTACAATGGGCTTGTAAGCGCTGCCTACGAAAATAGCCACCTCTAATACATTTCGGCAACCAGCAGCAAATAATTTAATTAAGAATCCCTCAGTTCTTGGGAAAGTATTTTTAAAAACAAGTCAATTGCAAAGTTGCTTTGCTTTTTACTAATTTATGATGAGAAAACCCGCTTTAAAAATTGCCAATTTGTAGATTAAGCAGAGGAGAGGCTTAAAAAATCCACAAAAATTGGAATTCAAGTGCTGGCTTGTTACTAATAGTTGAGTAGAACGTCTGTCATTGAAAATAGTCTCGATTTAGTAAGAAATGCAACATTTAGCCTGGTTCATCACATACTCCTACACCAAGAAGGCTGCGCACAGAACTGACGGCAGCTTTCTACTATTACTACCCTTAATGGCCCATTCCACTACAACATCTCCATCTTGTAATGAATTTCCTCGAAAACGCCAATTCCCTTGAATAACATCTTGTAGCCTGAGAACATTAGGCAGCTTTTATTTTCTGGGGGTTAGTACCACCGAGAGGTCAGCATAACTTTTAATTAGCCTGCTGGAATTAGCAAAATAATGCAGGCGGAAAAAAGCGGATAATAAATCTCTCCTAGATGCCAAAAAATAGATAAAAAATGTGTGTAAAATATCAGATAAAAATGTCTTTTTAGAGAGGGGAGGGAGGAGCACAAGTATAAAACAAGAACCGTATGTTTATAATAACATCTAAGAAAAACAGGATATGTTCTGCAATTCGGCACAAGTTTGTGACATAAATCGAAATTTCTTTGTCACGTTTTTGCAGAAAATAAATCTCTGTGAAATTTATACAGTTGTCTACATGCAAACTTTGCTAACTTTACAAGTTGGACTACATTATACTGCATTATTAAAACTGTCACTATGACAGCCTGTAATGGTAAGCCAGAGCTGTACTCATAATTCTGCAGGCTTCAAACGCTGAAGTCTCAAAGCGTTCCGTCTCGGGTAGCGATGATCGGTTGAAATTAGAATTCGCCAATTAGTGCGGATTTTCACAGAGAAATTCGACTTGCGGCGAATTGAATGTTCCTTTCAGGGTCTTTCTAGACCACAGATCATAATTAACTCAACTTAAGAAATAAAACACTCACCTCACCAGCTGACCAGCCCCCTCATTCCAGTCTTTTTGACCTCTCTGAGCCATGGAGCATCTCATCTGCTCACCTCTTCCGATGCCCCACTGCCCGCCGTCCAGTCCTCATGGCTTCCTCTTTCAACCATCAAGTGCCTCATCTCCCCATTCTTCTCTAGAGGCCAAGACTTCTGGCCATGACTAGGCCTCGGGGGTAACTGCGCATCGCAACATTGTGGCCTTGCGGCGTGCTGTGAACCCCAAGGCCTTGTAGCAGCCGGAAGTCCTAGCCTTTAGTAAAGAACAAGCGGATGAGGTGTGAGACAGCAGAAGGAGGAAGCACTGAGAACCGGATGGTGGGCAGTGGAATGGCCAGTGAGGTGATTTTCAGTTTGTTTTTGTTTTGTTTTTTTAGATTATTTGATTTTACAAAATGGCGTCTAGGCATTTTTTTTTTTTATCTTCACAAATTGAATCATAAACGGTTGAAATTTGCATGGAACCGTGAATTTCAGGAAATTCAGCTTGAAATCGATCCGCTCATCTCGTCATAAGGTCTACCTGCAGTGATGGAGACCCAGTAGATTGTTAACGAATATCCCATCGGCTAAATCGGAGAGACAACGTCATAAGGATTGAACACGTTAAATCTCATAGTAATTCTCCTGGTCAATACTCCCAAAAAGCAATGGTTTTGGAGCAGAAGAATTCCCAGTACCGAGGCAACAGTCAGAAAACAGAGAGAGGTGGTGGTTAGAGAAGACAAAGTTCGGTCACGATGGTAGAAAGGCAGTAGGTAAGATCTGGCGGCAGACAGGTAGAAATGGTCAAGAAGCAAGACCGGTCCATACCAAGAGAAAAAGAACTAAGAAACACAAAAAGGAAACGGATGGATCTTATCACCAAAAATTTAGGCAATGGGGATACGGGGGAAAGAGAGAACATTTAAGAAACCTGTAATTACTATATATTGGCTTAAGAAAGGGTGATTGGGCAAACATTGGTCCTTTTAGAAGTCAGCACATCCATGAGAGAAGTACAAGCAGAGGGCACAGTAGGGAGCTGAATGAGGAGCACAGACGACCTGACGAGTAGCAGCCATTGATCACGATGACCGCCACACTGGACCCAACCAGACAGATGAGGCTGGGATACTCTTCGTGACAAAAAGAAACCCTTTCTCACCAAATATGTATATATTCCTAATGATCACTGGGGGTCCGACTTGAGGGACAGCACAGAATTGTGCCAGCCACAGCTATGAATGACCTTTTGTTTCCAATGTTGTGTTATCTCTCCAGGTACAGAATCTCTGATTTGGCCAACAAATGCAATATATAGTTTTGTGAAAAAGAATCACGATATCTTGGAATTTATGAGCTCATGAGTCCAGTAAGGTTGTAAATCACTGAGACCGTCCCCAAATGAGCAGGGACACAGAGTGAATAAATTCTAACTTGTATTGAATCTTTTTCTACAAAACTATATATCATTGTGCTTCCCCTTTCATACTGGACATCTCTGGAGGTTCGAGATCTCCTCAGTGTGAAAGTTTCTCATGAGTCTAAGGAATATCCAAACTCACAGTTAAAAAAATTATCATTATATTCCAACCTTTCAAATAAATGGACAACCTGAGAACAGTTAAAACCCTAAATCTCCAAAAACTCACCATAATGGCTAAAAAACGGATCCGAGCAAGGGACTCCCATATGACGTACATATACCCCAATATGGCATTTGGAAGGAGAATGACTTCTTGACAGGAGTTCTCCACTTCAAGGGACAATACTTACTATTTAGAAATGTCCCTTGGCAATAAGCAGATCACAAAGTGCTATAACTTATAATTATGATGTTTTTCTTCCGATGTCACAGCCCTTCTACACGGCTCAGTACATGTGCTCCTCTGACAGTTGAGAAGAAGGTGTCGGGGATGTGTTTCTTCAGACTGCAGCCCATCATTACACTTGATTAAGACAAGCTGCTGTTTGAATTATGTGACAAAGAGCCCATTTTATAACATTTTTGGAGAACACACTTAATTTGCACTTTACTGAACACACAGAATACAGAGAATACAGAGTGATTCCAATTATTCATTGCTTAGTTGGCAAACACACACGAGGAGTGTTCACTAAATTATCTGACCCCAGGATACTCTGTCAGTGTTCAATTATGTTTTATTTCTTCTGATGTCAAAACCTTTCTCTTCAGCTAACTGAGGAATGCATGCTTATCATGCACCTTCTCTGTCAGTTGAGACACAGGTCTCGGGGGTTGTGTTTTGTGTCTCTGCAGACTGCAGCTGGTACAGACACTGCTGGGCTGCTGTTTGAATTAAGTAATGGAGGCCTTTTTATAACATTCTAAGAGAACCACTTTAATTTGCACTTGACTGAGCAGGGAGGAGTGAGAGGAGACTAGCGGCTGTAGTGTCTCCAATAGACATAATAATTACTGCTCTTCATTACTTAGTTAGCACACACAGTAACAGCAGCAGTATAGAGGACAATATTCAGGAGTACTGAGCTGGGTAGATGTAAATCCAGCCCTGGGCTTGCAGTAAAGAACTTTTCTGCATCTACTTGTTTTCTCACTCTGCTCCTCACTCCTCTTCTCCCTCTCCATAAAGAATAAGAGGTGTAACTTGACAGCACATTGAGTTAGCAGCAGGGTGGATTGATTTAAATCACGCCGATTTAAATCAACGATTTAAATCATGATTTAAATCAAATGATTTTTTTCTATTTAAATCAGATCGATTTAAATCGTGATTTTAATCATGATTTAAATCACTGATTTAAATCAAAAGATTTTTTTAATATAAATCACGATTAAAATCTAAAACTTTCAATCATTGTTCAATTAACTCCACACTTCTAGCTTGGTTTCACTTTCTGTAGCTTGGTTTCAGTTTCTTTTTCCATTCAGTTGACATGCCCAAACTTGTTGGATAGTCAGTCAGCAGTACTTGGCTGTAGTAACAATCAAACTTCAGAAGTGATCTGCGTGAGCCATGGCAGGTCATAAGAGAGACCCTATTTGGGTTCATTTTGTTGAGATGCCAGCAGAGCTTGGAAAGAAAGGTGGGAGAGCAAAGTGCAAATACTGTCAAAAGGATATCCAAGGACTTGTTTGCCGTTTGAAATCACATTATGAAAACTGCAACCAGAAGGGAAATGAAGATGTTGATAGTGATACAACTAATGTCAATGAACCCCCACAGCTTCTTATGCACCAGGACCCTAGCACTAGTGGTAAGTCTGGAAATTACAACCTATTTTAACAGACGTTTTACTGGGATGGTTAAAGTCTATGAAAAGAAAAATTTCTAGCACTAGTTCTGGAGTATAGAATTTAAATTTATGTTAAGGCAATATTTCACAGAAGATTAACGTTAAGTAAAAATAAAAGAGTGTGTATACGCCTATTTTTTTTTTTTTATTGTAGGCTACAATTCACTTTTGAAGTCTGCCAAATTGACCATTTTTTAAAAAACATTTTTAAAACTTTCGTGACATAATTTTTTTCAGTTGCTCTGATATTTCTAGTATTACAGCAACTTCACCGGAAACTTGAGTAGCATAACTTTTGAGACAGCCCTTATAGGATGAGGACCATTACATTGTTCAAAAAGATTGTTTCAAAATATTTTCGTTATATTTCTTCAAATACGCAGTCGAATTATATTTTTAATTACTGTGCTTTCAGGGTCAAATATGGCTTGTGCTGCACGTGACAATCAATATCTGGGTACAACTTCAACAAAGCAGCCCAACAAAAAACTTTGCGTGCAAAGTGTAGAAAAATTCCTCTTAAAGACTACGACGAGCCAGAAAGAACATTTTGATGAATTAATTGCTAAATTCATATTTGCAACCAATTCTTCTTTCCGACTAGTTGAACACCCATTGTTTGTACAAATGATCGAAGGAATAAGACCAGGCTACAAACCACCAAGTAGATTTGATATCTCAGGAAAACATCTTCAGGCTGTATACGACAAAGAAAGAGCGGCTTGTACAAAATATTTGAAAGACAAAGTTGTTAACATGAGCTTGGATGGTTGGAGCAACATCCACAACGACCCATAATTTGCACTTGTGTCACAACAGAAGATGGTGAAACTTACCTTACAGACACAATCGACACATCTGGAAATTCACATACTGATGAATATTTACTTGAAATTGCTAAGAACTCAATTCACCAATGCCAAGAACAGTTTCGATGTAAAGTAAGGAGCTTAGTTACTGATAACGCAAGCAATGTGGCAAAAATGCGAGCGGAACTGGCACATGAGGATGACACAAATGTCATTACATACGGTTGTTCTGCCCATTTGTTGCATCTTTTGGCAAAAGAAATGCATATTTCGGGTGTCAAGGAACATGTTGTAGAAATTGTTAAATATTTCCGCAATAATCATTTTGCACATGCAACCTACAAGGAAATGGGAGGACTGAAGTTGGTTCTACCACAAGATGTTAGATGGAATACCTTGGCTGAATGCTTGGAACTGTTTATTAACAACTGGTCAAAATTAGTGTCCATTTGTGAAACACATTGGGATAAAATTGATGCTAATATACGAAGCAAAGTATTAAATCTTGGTGTGAAGAGAAATGCCGAGGACCTTTTGGAAAGGTTAAAGCCAATATCTATTGCGTTGGATAAAATGCAGAAAGATACTGCAACCATAGCTGATGCCACAGAAGTTTGGAAAGATTTAGAAGGTTCGCTAGATCGCTTGAACCTCTCAAACAATGTAAAGGTTGCAATACACCACCGCAAGGACCAAGCATTAAAAGAAGAACACTATTTAGCCAATATCTTGCATCCCATCTACAGAGGGAAAAAACTATCTGAGGCGGAAATCAACTCTGCAATCATGGAGTGGCTCGCCAATACTAACCATGACATTGTGGCAACTGTGCTGAAATTGAAGTGTGAATCTGCACCATTTCAAAAATACATGTTTGCAGATAAAATCGTTAATGAACTAAAACCACTGGACTGGTGGAAGTCGCAATCACTTGTTCCTCCAGCGAAGATAATAAATGTAGCTACTCAGCTACTGACTGCATCGGCTTCATCGGCAGGAGTAGAGAGATTGTTTTCTTCATTTGGTTTTGTGCACACAACAGTCCGAAACCGCTTAGGAACTGCTAAAGCAGGACAACTAGTTTTCCTATTAAAAGTCCTAAATAAACAGTAGGCTTAAAGGACTGATGTATTCACTGAAGATGTTTGCTTACTTCAAACGTTAGAGATAGGCTATTGTTAAAAAGTACTTACTCTCTGTAGTTCAATTCTGATTGTTTAATAGTGCAAATAAAAATTATTAGGTTTCATAATCATCAACTGTTTTAATATTTTTATTTGTGTAAAATAATTTGATTTGCAAAAAGACAAAGTTTTGCTTGTGTACAACTTGATTAAAAAATCCTATTTAAATCAAAAAAATCCGATTTAAATCAAAAAAATCCGATTTAAATCAAAAAAATCCGATTTAAATCAAAAAAAATCCGATTTTGATTTTTTTAAAAAAATTATGATTTTTATCTACCCTGGTTAGCAGCCCATGTTGTCTGAGCAGATGGAGTTGAGCTGAGTGGATGACAAGTCCAGAAGGCAGGAAGTGGGGGAAGAAGTTGCTCATAAGTGCAGAAAGAAGCAGAATTCAATGATATATCTTATCACAGAATTTCTCATATTCATCTATATTATTGATTTATGAAAAGAAATGTGAAAACATAGTTCTGGTTTTCAGTACAGGTGGCATCCATTTGCCATATTACCCATGCCCAGACTGTCTGCAGAGCAAAAACGGAAGCATCTGAGGAACAATGGCAAGATATTCACTAGGGACCCAGGGACACAGACCTGACTTTCCGTCCCAGCAGTCCCTTGTAGCGTTTTATAAAGCATTGCTCGTTCCTTTCATACTTATTACAAAACCGACAATGAATAAAGCGATGGAGGAGATTACCCAACAGGTCCCAGCTCTGCTGTCGTATTCCTAGGAGCCTGGAAGAGATGCAATGCTACAGAAAGAGGCTTTTCTTTTGCTGCTCATTTTTACTTTGCAAGTGGTACAGACTGCAATAACAGAAGTGACTGTGATCATTACTATTCTGAGAGACAATTAATTCTCAATTGTCATGCAAATTTGCTGAGTATATTGCCACCGCCATCGTCTTTAACGATCCGCACTTAATAAAGACACATCTGGTTGCTACAGTAACAGAGCGCGGTATCGGCGGAGGTGACAGCAGGAATACTTGGTCTTTCACTCCACGATACGGTGGAATTTTATACAGTGAGCGTGGAACATTCTCGTCTGACGGCGCAATGAACAGATACGACTTGGCTGAACCTTTTGAACTCCAATTAACGAGAGCTCCATTACTGCATCACTGGGGTCTTCAGAGGTCAATCCAACACTAGAGTCTGGGACCAGGAGCAGAAAGAGAGTCATAAATGACATATTATGCAAAATGGCACAATGCGGGAGGCGACTGTGTCCGGCCCTAGGCTACAAGTCTGCAGTCATATGGAGTGACTGCAGACTTGTGATTCCTCAGAGTGCGCGCTGTGAGGATTCTCCAATGCCATCATCGGGAGCGGGCAGTCCATTGAACAGAAGTGTGTGATTTGCATACTTCCAGCCACTTTCTGACCGTGTCCGTCCTCACTCCGTTCACTAGCACTGAGTGAGGCCGGGCATGTCTAGTGGGATGTGACAGAATGTATGTAAATAGATAACAGAAAACTGACGTGCACATCAAGCACTAGTCTGAACAGGTGCCTACCAAAACACAGCTACTTACATGCACAATATAGGAAAATGGTTGCACTCAATCGTGTTAAAGCATGTCAATGTGAAATCTGTGAAATGGGAATAGCAAAACGGCTTTTGAATATTAGGAAAAATACATGAAAAATACATGAGATGCTTAGCACAAAATTTGGCCAAATAATGTCTGCCCATCAACCATCGTCAAGGTGGTCTCAGGAGTCTGATGAGTCCCTGACCTGTGT
Source organism: Oophaga sylvatica (assembly GCA_033576555.1). Classification (NCBI taxonomy): domain Eukaryota; kingdom Metazoa; phylum Chordata; class Amphibia; order Anura; family Dendrobatidae; genus Oophaga; species Oophaga sylvatica. The sequence goes on from JARQOD010000005.1 coordinate 40,507,357, forward strand.
GAACACCCCTCTAAGGCTAATGTCTGGATACAGGAAATCAGCTACACTATTATTATTATTATACATTTATATAGCGCCATTTATTCCATGGCGCTTTACATGTGAACATTATTCTGAAAAGCAGAGAGGACGGACACTCGGGGGAACAGACTGATTTTTGTCATTAAGGGAGAAGAATTGTAACTGAAATCTGAATTCAGCCCAAATATCTCCCTTTGTATTGGTTACCCTTCTCAAGAAGCTGAGCTATGGGGCTGTTAAACAGGGTCAGCTAGACAGTGAGAGTGATCAATGAGTGGAACAGGCTGCCACGAGAGGTGGTGAGTTCTCATTCAATGGAAGTCTTCAAACAGAGGCTGGACAGACCTCTATCTGAGATGATTTAGTGAATCCTGCATTGAGCAGGGGGTTGTACACGATGACCCTGCAGGTCCCTTCCAACTCTAACATTCTAGGATTCTATGGTGAGTTCTCCTTCAATGGAAGTCTTCAAACAGAGGCTGGACAGACCTCTATCTGAGATGACTTAGTGAATCCTGCATTGAGCAGGGGGTTGTACACGATGACCCTGCAGGTCCCTTCCAACTCTAACATTCTAGGATTCTGTGGGTCCTTGGACCAAAAAACCAGTGGTCGCCAATGGATTGCCATTTACAATATAGGGGTATCTCACACTAAATTTGTATTATAAGACCTCATGAAGACGTCCGTGAATCGAGTACCCATTACAGTCCATAGGGCTGTGTACAAATCCACTTTATTTTTTGAGGTCTGAAAGTGCTTAATCAAAAAGTCATGGATTTTTCATCAACCAATCAAAGCAATAGGTCTGGGTAAAACAAAAAAAAGAAAAAAAAACAAAAACATACGGATAGTAAAAATTGGACCATAAAACAGTTGAAACTCTGATCCAGCGCATCAGCTGAAAAAGCCCGTTTTTTGTTCTGGTATGCAACAAAAATAAAAAATGAGATGCCAGCTAATGAACATGATAAACAGTGACATATATATGCAACTAAATACTTGTTAGCAGATAATATTTGCTGGGGGCCCGAGGGCCGAGACCAACGACTGCGGAAATATCAGGGCTCTGTGCACTCCGCTATGGTCGGCCTCACTTGGCTTCACTCAGGAGAGAACCTGTCGAGCCAAAGTGCTGTGTTTGCTACGTTGTGCCTGAATACGTTTCGGCAGCTGTCAAGCGACAGATTTCACTGGCCGCAGGCAAAGGTAATCTATACTAGCGTGGAAATCATAGGAAAGCAGAATGGTGTGGTGCATACCGATATACTCCCAGCACATCAACCACCCCTCCTCCCCACCGGGACATAAAAATAGATTATTACTTCCCGGCATTTAAAGATTATGGACAATTTCTCAAGGAAAAAAAGTAGTTCGTAGTTCATTTTAGTTAATAAAGATGCAATATGTTTCAATCTACAATCTTTATTCCTTCACTTATTTTCAGATGCTTTAATAGTTTGCAGCCAAAAGAAAGTTTCAAATTTTCCTCTTGTGGGAGCGACCCTCCCGGTAATGCAGGCTGGATGTTAGGGCTAGGTGCCACATTATTTTTTTGGTCCAAGGGTCAGAGTGCCACATGAATCAAACCTAAGTGCCACAAAAAATTTAAAGGGGATGGGGTATTTACATGAATACATCACCAGAACCATCATCAGTACATAACTACATCACCAGAACCATCATCAGTACACAACTACATCACCAGAACCATCATCAGTACCTAACTACATCACCAGAAGAACCATCATCAGTACATAACTACATCACCAGAACCATCATCAGTACACAACTACATCACCAGAACCATCATCAGTACATAACTACATCACCAGAACCATCATCAGTACATAACTACATCACATGAGCCATCATCAGTACATAACTACAACATCAGAACGAAGTTTTGAGTATTTGAGGAGGATTTTTGAGAGATTCTGCTCAGTTAATGTATAAAAAAAAACATTAGGTGTGAACATACACTAACTGCACAAGGAAAGACTAGAAGCAATGGGATGAAACTGAATGGGAGGAGACACAGATTAGATATTAGAAAAAGCTTTTTGACAGTTAGGGTGATCAATGAGTGGAACAGGCTGCCACAAGAGGTGGTGAGTTCTCCTTCAATGGAAGTCTTCAAACAGAGGCTGGACAGACATCTGTCTGGGATGATTTAGAGAATCCTGCTTTGAGCAGGGGGTGGACCAGAAGGCCCAGGAGGTCCCTTCCAACTCTACCATTCTATGATTCTATGATTCTAACTTACACTGAGCGTTTGGAGAAAAAACTAAGCATAATCTCACCAAACCATGTTCATAATCTCAAAACTCAAGTTTTGAGGATTTTTAGCTTTTAACATAGCCACGGAGCATGTTTGCAATTGCTACACGTGTAACAAGAACAGAACTACTGACAGCAAATGGATGCCGTACTGTGCTGCACTTAGTCCCATGACTCCCGTTTCTCTCTCCTGACTTATGTCTGCTCCGCTGTCTTGTTAATAAGACATATGACATTTAATTCAGTAGGACCAGAAAACCCTGGAGCAGACGTCACATGATCAGGGTTTCGTTTCTCTTAAATGGATGCATTTTAGGCAAAAAAGTAGGTTTCATTACAAAACTTGCACGGTTAGCCTTCTGAAGCTGCTGCATTTCGCTGCCCATTTCTGGCTGTAGAATTAGTTAGCTGAGAATCTATCAGCGAGCGTTCAAATTGGGAACTTGTAAATCTGCTCTTTTTCTGAGCTCCTCTCTGACGATTTATGACAAAATGAAAGATACAGACTTGCAAATGTTCCTTCAGAAGGAGCTCACCGACTTATGCATAGTTGACTCATTCTGCAGCCGGCAATGAGCAGAGAAACAAAGAAACTTGTAAAAGGCAAATGATGAAAAATTTGTACTGAAATCAAAATGCAAAAATGTACCTTTTTTTTCTTAAGCCCAACATATATGTATTTAAGTAAAAAAATATATATATCATTATCTTTTAAATAATACATTTCTACAGATTCATTTCAGGGATTTTCTTTTAATTAAGCTGGAAGAGCAAAATGCTGATTATTCACTAAGTGACGGTAAATTACCAATAACCTCCCCGGCAGCACAAAGCTTTCTTCCTTACATCAGTCCTAGTAATTATCCCAACATCAATATTGCTCCAGAATAGAAAATGCCTGAATCATATCTCATGGACTATATAATCAAAGCAGAAAATGGATTTTGCAGGAACGGTGAGAGTGCAGATTAAGTGGGATTACTTATAAAGAAGGAGGTCAGAGTGAGAGGTGATGACAATGCTGCCAGACATGGAGAGCGTTAGATAGAACCAGCAATTAAAATTGTGAATGCATTACTTCAATTTTTTTTTTTTATTAGTATTAAAATATATATATTTTTTATTTTATTTATTTTTCCCAGCAGAGCGTGCTTTCCCAGCAGCGCAGATCTGCCATTCCCAGCAGCGCGGAGCTCGGCCTTCCCAGCAGCGCGAGCTCGCCTTCCCCAGCAGCGCGGAGCTCGGCTTCCCAGCAGCGCACAGCTCGGCCTTCCCAGCAGCGCACAGCTCGGCCTTCCCCAGCAGCGCACAGCTCGGCCTTCCCCAGCAGCGCACAGCTCGGCATTCCCCAGCAGCGCACAGCTCGGCATTCCCCAGCAGCGCAGAGCTCGAATTCCCCAGCAGCGCAGAGCTCGGCATTCCCAGCAGCGCAGAGCTCGGCATTCCCCAGCAGCGCAGAGCTCGGCATTCCCAGCAGCGCAGAGCTCGGCATTCCCCAACAGCGCAGAGCTCGGCATTCCCAGCAGCGCAGAGCTCGGGCCTTCCCCAGCAGCGCAGAGCTCGGCCTTCCCCAGCAGCGCAGAGCTCGGCCTTCCCAGCAGCGCAGAGCTCGGCCTTCCCCAGCAGCGCAGAGCTCGGCCTTCCCCAGCAGCGCAGAGCTCGGCCTTCAAACAGCAGCGCAGAGCTCGGCCTTCCCCAGCAGCGCAGAGCTCGGCCTTCCCAGCAGCGCAGAGCTCGGCATTCCCCAGCAGCGCACAGCTCGGCATTCCCCAGCAGCGCACAGCTCGCTTCCCAGCAGCGCACAGCTCGGCCTTCGCCAGCAGCGCAGAGCTCGGCCTTCGCCAGCAGCGCAGAGTTCGGCCTTCCCCAGCAGCGCAGAGCTCGGCATTCCCAGCAGCGCAGAGCTCGGGCCTTCCCCACAGCGCAGAGCTCGGCCTTCCCCAGCAGCGCAGAGCTCGGCCTTCCCCAGCAGCGCACAGCTCGGCCTTCCCCAGCAGCGCAGAGCTCGGCCTTCCCCAGCAGCGCAGAGGTCGGCCTTCCCCAGCAGCGCAGAGCTCGGCCTTCCCCAGCAGCGCAGAGCTCGGCCTTCCCCAGCAGCGCAGAGCTCGGCCTTCCCCAGCAGCGCAGAGCTCGGCCTTCCCCAGCAGCGCAGAGCTCGGCCTTCCCCAGCAGCGCAGAGCTCGGCCTTCCCCAGCAGCGCAGAGCTCGGCCTTCCCCAGCAGCGCAGAGCTCGGCCTTCCCCAGCAGCGCAGAGCTCGGCCTTCCCCAGCAGCGCAGAGCTCGGCCTTCCCCAGCAGCGCAGAGCTCGGCCTTCCCCAGCAGCGCAGAGCTCGGCCTTCCCCAGCAGCGCAGAGCTCGCCTTCCCCAGCAGCGCAGAGCTCGGCCTTCCCCAGCAGCGCAGAGCTCGGCCTTCCCCAGCAGCGCAGAGCTCGGCCTTCCCCAGCAGCGCACAGCTCGGCATTCCCCAGCAGCGCACAGCTCGGCATTCGCCAGCAGCGCAGAGCTCGGCCTTCCCCAGCAGCGCAGAGATCGGCATTCCCCAGCAGCGCAGAGCTCGGCATTCGCCAGCAGCGCAGAGCTCGGCATTCCCCAGCAGCGCAGAGCTCGGCATTCCCCAGCAGCGCAGAGCTCGGCATTCCCCAGCAGCGCAGAGCTCGGCCTTCCCCAGCAGCGCAGAGCTCGGCCTTCCCCAGCAGCGCAGAGCTCGGCCTTCCCCAGCAGCGCAGAGCTCGGCCTTCCCCAGCAGCGCAGAGCTCGCCATTCACCAGCAGCGCAGAGCTCGGCCTTAACCAGCAGCGCAGAGCTCGCCATTCCCCAGCAGCGCACAGCTCGGCCTTCCCCAGCAGCGCACAGCTCGGCCTTCCCCAGCAGCGCAGAGCTCGGCCTTCCCCAGCAGCGCAGAGCTCGGCCTTCCCCAGCAGCGCAGAGCTCGGAATTCCCCAGCAGCGCAGAGCTCAGCCTTCCCCAGCAGCGCAGAGCTCGGCCTTCCCCAGCACCGCACAGCTTGGCATTCCCCAGCAGCGCACAGCTCGGCATTCCCCAGCAGCGCACAGCTCGGCATTCGCCAGCAGCGCAGAGCTCGGCATTCCCCAGCACCGCACAGCTCGGCATTCCCCAGCAGCGCACAGCTCGGCATTCCCCAGCAGCGCACAGCTCGGCATTCCCCAGCAGCGCACAGCTCGGCATTCGCCAGCAGCACAGAGCTCGGCATTCGCCAGCAGCGCAGAGCTCGGCATTCGCCAGCAGCGCAGAGCTCGGCATTCGCCAGCAGCGCAGAGCTCGGCATTCCCCAGCAGCGCAGAGCTCGGCATTCCCCAGCAAGACAGCTTGGCTTTCTCCAGCAAGATTAACAATTTCCGTAGGCTGGGCTTTATGGGTAGATCAAGCTGGGGTAATGGGGGTTTTCGACGCCAAGAGAGATGCTCTCAACAGGTTAGCTGGTGAAATAAATTTATCACCTATCCACAAGAAAGGTGATGGGTTGGGGTCTGACTGCTGGGACCTGCACCAATAGGGAAAAAGGGGGACTTTTAACCCATTAGAATGGAGTGGCAATGTGTATGCTTCATTCATTCCCTACAGGGCTGCTGAGGGCAGGATATAAATTCTGACCCATCAGCAATTTACCTCTTATCTCCTAGATAGGTGACAGTATGTTTTAATTGATCAGCCCTTTAAACGTTGATTAGAAATTGACCACGGCATCTAAGCAGTTGAACATCCCAGATCGGAGCTAGCCCCGATCACTGCTGAGAGAGGCAGGTGATGGCTGTATAACACTGCCAGCATCGGCATTGTAGGAAAAGGGCAGATTTTACACTAAAAATGGTGTAAAGTAAGTCAACCAAAAGCTGGAGCACAACTAGACAAAGCTTTCTAAAGATAAACCACATTTATTATCCGGCACGAGCCAAGGTGATAAATTTGGAGCATTTTCATACTCTGTAGTATAAGAATACAACGTCTACATATTAGATAGGGTTATTAAATCTGCACCAATGAGCTCTACCCTTCAGCTGGACTGGAGAAGCAGAAGACCACCCATGGGTAAAGCAAGGGGACATTTACATCCCGGAGCCCACTGTTGTAATGAATGGTGGACACTGAGGGAGGATAACACAACCTCTCCGAAATGAGAGGTAATTATCTAAAATGCACAAAACGCTGTCGGAGAGGAAAGTCTATTCTGGATGAAAATTACTCACATTTTCTCTCATATGACCGATGGTTTGAAGACAATTACCGCACACTTTATATAAAGCAAAAATGGCCGAACACACAAGAGCCGGAACGGCAAATTACAGAAAATGACTGAATAGACGAGGACAAAAACAAATGCATAATTACCGGCACATCACCTCTCCTGAAAAGTAACACAGAAGGAAAAGTGCAGTGTTTGGAGCAGTTAGGGCGCCCTTACCTCGCCTCCGGGAGCAAGATGGCGTATTTATGAGGAGGCGTAGTTTCAGGGAAGTTAGAGAGAATGGCCAGGCGGTGAGGGAGCAGATCCGATCCATGGAAGGTAAAGAGAAGATCCAAAGCTTGGACATTGCTTTCCTGCAACAAAAAGGAATTAGAAATTATTCCTGGGGTTTTCACAAAGTTTTTACCCTTTCTTATGTTATTCATTGAGCCACAGATCATGCTCTCCACCCGAGTGCACGAGGATGTGGTCTACCGCCAAAGGAGAAGGGCCCCAATGAACCATTGCACGGCCCTCCAGACCAGAAAGCCACCGTGGACAGCGATACTCTGGGATCAGAACCTCCCCTCGCGGAAACTTAGGGAGGAGCTCAGTCTAGATCGGCTCCTCTCCTGAAGAAGAGTCAGCAAGGAGCAAAACCGTTCCCCCTACACGGATCAGGAGGGAGCCGCACCCCGAACAGTCCTTGTGACAAGAGCAGCACACAGTGACACCAATTAAAATAAATTGTGAAGGTTTATTCAGTATAAAACTGACTGGACCTTGTGTCGGGAAACTTTACACTGCCCCCCATTGAAGTGCTGTGCAAGGGTGACCTCACCATGAGAGTTTAGGCACCACAGAACTGGGAGACTTCAATAAATGGGTAACTTTAGCAATTTAATTGTGTTCTCCACATTTGGGAATATTTTTTTTTCTCCTTAAATGAATGAATTTGGGACTAAAAAACATTTTTTGCAACTGGGCTTCATAGCATTTATTTTTTCCCTTCCATAACCTCTTTGTTGCACTGACTGTTGCTGGCTACAGAATGAGTTAACTGACAATCGATCAGTGAGGTTGTTCTGATGATTTGATGGGATCTTTATCTGCCTTTTTCTAAGCTGCTCTCTTCTGATTTATGACCACAGACCCCATCAAAGTAGTATGTGCAGGGAATTAAGGAGCCTGTTGAGGCCAAATAGTGCAAAATTATTAATGAAACCCAATTGAAAAAAAAAAAAAATCCAAAAAGGTGTACAACCAGGGGTTTAACGATCGCTATTGCAAAGGGTGCGACTGCAACCGGGCCACAGTGTAGGAGGGGGGCCCGCCAATGCCAGCCCTGTTTTCAGCTGAATGTGTGTCCTCAGATGTACACTCAGCTGAGATGCACTGAGGCTCAGACAACCACCGGTTTCTTGCGCCACAACAGCTATATTCGGCCTATCAGAGGATGGCAGCGGACGGCTGTGTGTTTATTGTGGGCGGCGCATGACATCACTTCCATATGCTGCCCTATATCGACAATGGGGGAGGAAAAGGAGGCTACTCACTGCGGGAGCGAGGAAAGGCAAGAAGAATCGCTAACTTATCATGTTTAAATGTGAGGAAACTGCCGGGTAGGGAGAACATTATTACAGGACGGGGACATTGTTACAGGGCAGGTTCCATGTTGGGGACATTATTACAGGATAGGTTCCACGATGGGGACATTATTACAGAATAGGTTCCACATTGGGGACATTATTACAGGATAATTCCACATTGGGGACATTATTTCAGGACATGTTCCACGATGGGGACAAGATAGGTTTCATGATGGGGACATTGTTTCCACGTTGGGGACATTATTACAGGATAGGTTCCACGTTGGGGACATTATTACAGGACATGTGTCATGTGTGCATTGCCACGAAGATCGTCGCGGTTGCACATTTTGACTTCTCACAGCTGAGTTGCTGTTTCTTTGTGTTTGGCAGCTAGGGAGTTAATTCTGTCTGTGCTCGGTGCTGGGACTGGGTGCAGTTTCTCCCGGCTGCAATTGATTATTTGTTGATTGGTTTCCTTTAAATTCCTGGTTGTCTGCTTTGGGAGTTGCCAGTGAAATCCTTCATTCAGTCCACAGATAGGAATGAATCTGTATTGACTTAAGTTGAGAGCTCCTTAGTTGTTTTAAGCTCAACTTGCTTAGAGTTTATTTCCCAGACCATTTATGTTCCTTCAGTGTTTGAGTGTGTATGCAAGTGAGTGCTATCCTGTCTGTCTTATATGTCTATCTGTGTATTTAGCTGAGATCTGCCCATATCCCTTTGGTGGTAATCAGGATCCTTCTTAGGACTGATTACAGGGTTCAGGGTCTGATAGGAGACAGGGTTAGGCTGGAGACTTGGACCTCTGAACCATTATCAGTACCTCCAAGGTAAGGGATTAGTTAGGACCCCAGTGTAGGGTCAGGTTAGACCCCGGTCCTCCTCTTTCCTGTTACAGCTCATCAAGTCCTCAAGATTAACCCTGAGTTAAACAGAAATCGTTTCTGCACATCTAGTCCTCAAGATTTACCCTAAGTTCTGCAGATATCGTGTCAGGTAAATCTATTCTATACTTACATGCTGATGTTGCTATACTAGTTGTTGTATAGAGTGTGGTTCCTGTATAAATAGTTTACTGACATTGTATTCATATCATTAGACAGCGTGACATTTTCACTGGCCATAAAATTATCTCTAGTTACCATGGATCCAGTAGCCCAGCTGGCTCTGCAGTTGCAGGGATTATCCATGGAGCTGACGGACATTAAGTCCAAAGTTTTGTCTCCCCTGGAGCAAACCAGAGTTGAACCTAAAGTAGCTCTCCCAGATAGGTTCACTGGTGGGCGAGACAAATTTTTTACCTTCCGGGAGGCATGTAAATTGTATTTTCGGCTTCGGCCGCGATCATCAGGGAGTGATGAGTAGAGAGTGGGAATTGTTATCTCACTTCTTCAAGGGGACCCTCAATCCTGGGCATTTTCCCTTCCTCCGGGATCCCCGGCTCTACAGTCTGTAGATCAATTTTTTACTGCCCTGGGATTGGTATATGATGACCCAGATCGGGTCTCTCTTGCTGAGACCAAATTACGTAAGATACAGCAGGGAGATCGTCCGGCGGAGGAATTTGCTTCTGAGTTTCGTAGATGGGCCACGGATACTCAGTGGAATGACCCAGCTCTTAGGAGCCAGTTTTGTCATGGGCTTTCTGACAAATTAAAAGACGTTTTGGCTCAGTATGAGTCTCCTCCTTCTCTGGAGGCTGCTATGGCCCTAGCTATCCGTACTGATAGACGGCTTCGGGAGAGGGGTGAGGTAACTCCACTCCCTGTTGTTACTCCACCTACTACTAAAGTCCCTTATGTTGAGGTTCCCCTTGTCTGTTCGGAATGAACCTATGCAGTTGGGAGGGACATCTTTTCGTAGTAGGGGATTGGCGGCACGCCGCAGGACTAGAAGGTGTTTTTTTTGCGGGAAAGAGGGACATTTTGTTGGAGAATGTCCATCCCGTGTCTTGTTAAGTAAAAAGTCGCCGGAAAACTGCTAATCCCAGGTTGTGTGGTGGACGACAACCTGGGAGTATGTATTTCATCCGCCGGTTCTTCTCAGTTCCTTGTACCAGTGGAGGTGGTGGTTGGTACTAGAGTGAAGAGATTGTCTGTTCTTCTGGATAGTGGTTCCGGGGCTAATCTGGTTGACGCTCAGTTTGCTCAGGCTCAAGGTATGCATCTGAGTGTATTGGTCAAACCGATCCCTATTTTCTCCATTGACGCCAGGCCTCTCGGCCAAGGTAGCTTTGTTCATGAGGTTCATAACATTGACCTTCGGGTAGGGGCAATACATAGGGAACAATTATCTTGTTATGTGTTGGAGGGTCTACCTACTCCCATTGTGTTGGGACTTCCTTGGCTGGTTAAACATAACCCTGTGATTAATTGGCAGTCCAGAGAGATAAGCCAATGGGGAGAGTTTTGCAAAAGCAACTGCATGAACACAGTCATCAGTGCGGTCGTGCCTAGTACATTGCCTCCTTTTTTGGAGGATTTTGGGGATGTTTTCTCTGAGGAGGGGTGTCGGGAGTTGCCTCCTCATCGCGTGTATGACTGCTCTATTAATCTACTTCCTGATGCTAAGTTGCCTAAAGCTAGGTTGTATAATCTTTCTGGTCCTGAAAGGCAGGCTATGAAAGATTATATTTCTGAAAGTCTGGCCAAAGGGCATATTAGACCTTCATCTTCCCCTGTGGCCGCGGGGTTCTTCTTTGTGAAGAAAAAAGATGGAGGCCTACGCCCTTGCTTGGATTTCCGCGAACTTAATCGGATTACTGTTCGAGATCCGTATCCACTCCCTCTTATTCCTGATCTCTTCAATCAAATTGTTGGCGCCAAATGGTTCTCTAAATTGGATCTCGGGGGGGCGTATAATCTGATTAGGATAAAAGAGGGGGATGAGTGGAAAACGGCGTTTAACACGCCGGAGGGACATTATGAAAACCTGGTCATGCCTTTTGGTCTGACTACTGCACCAGCAGTATTCCAACATTTTGTTAATGACATTTTTCGTCACCTTGTGGGGCTGTTTGTGGTCGTATATTTGGATGACATTTTAATTTACTCGCCAGATCTTGTGTCTCACCAGGAGCATGTGAGACAGGTGTTGCAGATCTTGCGAGACAATAAACTATACGCCAAACTGGAGAAGTGTGTTTTTGCCGTACAGGAACTTCAGTTTTTGGGTTTTTTGGTGTCAGCCTCCGGTTTCCGTATGGACCCTGAAAAGGTGAGAGCAGTGCTTGAATGGGATCAGCCAGGGGATCTTAAGGCTCTGCAGCGTTTTTTGGGGTTTGCTAATTACTACCGGAAATTTATTTGTAATTTCTCGTCTGTCGTCAAACCTCTCACTGACATGACGAGAAAAGGGACGGATTTTTCTAGGTGGTCGGACAAGGCTTGCCAAGCCTTTTCCTCTTTGAAGAGATGTTTTGCTTCGGCACCCGTTCTCATCCAACCAGATGTATCTCAGCCTTTCATTGTTGAGGTGGACGCGTCTGACGTAGGGGTGGGTGCTAATTGTCCCAGGGTCCGTCCCCTGGTAAATGGCATCCGTGCGCTTTCTTTTCTAAGAAATTGTCGTCCGCCGAAAGGAATTATGATATCGGCAATAGGGAACTTTTGGCCATTAAATTGGCTTTTGAAGAATGGCGTCACTTTTTGGAGGGGGCTGTCCACCCGGTCATCGTTATTACTGATCACAAGAACCTGCTGTATTTAGAATCCGCTAAGCGTCTGAATTCCAGACAAGCTCGATGGTCGTTGTTTTTTACCAGGTTTAATTTTGTCGTCACTTATCGCCCGGGGTCTAAGAATGTAAAGGCTGATGCCTTGTCTCGCAGTTTCCAGGGGCCGGGAAAACGGATGACCCAATTCCTATCCTTCAGGAGGGGGTGGTAGTGTCGGCTGTATGTTCTGAGCTTGAGGAGGAGGTGTTGGAGGCTCAGGGGGACGCCCCTGCGGGACCTCCAGGGAGACTGTTTGTCCCGAATCAGTTGAGACAAAAGGTTATTGAGGCACATCATAATTCTGCTTTAGCAGGACATCCAGGGAGTAAGGCTACTTTAGATCTCCTTTCTCGCCGATTTTGGTGGCCTAACGCTAATAAAGATGTTATAACTTTTGTCGCGTCCTGTGGGGTTTGTGCTCGCTCTAAAACCCCTCATACCCGTCCGTCTGGGACCCTTTTACCCTTGAAACTTCCGGAGCGTCCATGGACTCATTTATCTATGGACTTCATTATGGACCTTCCTCCGTCGTCAGGGAATACTGTCATACTGGTGGTTGTTGACAGGTTCAGTAAGATGGCACATTTCGTTGCTCTTCCTGCACTCCCTAATGCTAAAACTCTGGCGCAGGTGTTCATTAGGGAGATCGTGAGACTTCATGGGTTGCCTTCTGATGTGGTGTCAGATAGGGGGTCTCAGTTTGTGTCCAAATTTTGGAGGGCATTTTGTTTACGTCGGGGGATGCAATTGTCGTTTTCCTCGGCTTTTCATCCGCAGACCAATGGTCAGACAGAGCGTCTGAATCAGAGTTTAGAGACATATCTCCGGTGTTTTGTCTCGGAGAACCAGGAGGACTGGTCTTCTTTCTTGCCTCTGGCAGAGTTCGCTCTTAACAACAGGCGGAGCGAGTCCACTGGTAAGTCCCCGTTTTTTGGGGTATATGGTTTTCATCCTCAGTTTTGTACTTTCAATGGGGAAGGTCCTTCTGGGGTTCCTGAGGAGGAGCGTTTCTCGTCGTCACTTGCTTCTGTGTGGAGAGGTGTATTGAATAATCTGAGTGCGATGGGGAACCGTTAAAACGTATGGCTGATAGGAGGAGAGTTTCTGGTCCAGATCTGAATGTGAACGATCTGGTATGGTTGTCTACCAGGAATATAAAACTTAAAGTGCCCTCCTGGAAACTGGGTCCCAGATTCATCGGGCCGTACAGGATCAGTTCCATAATTAATCCTGTGGCATTTCGTCTGGAACTCCCTCCTACGTTTAAAATTCATAATGTGTTCCACAAGTCTTTACTTAAAAGGTATGTGGCACCAGTCATATCGTCACCTCTACCTCCTCCTCCAGTGTTGGTCAATGGCAACTTGGAATTTCAAGTATCAAAAATCATTGACTCACGTCTGAATCACCGGTCCCTTCAGTACTTGGTGCATTGGAAGGGGTATGGTCCGGAGGAGAGGACGTGGGTCCCTGCGTCTGATGTTAACGCAGATCGTTTGGTTCGGACCTTCCACAGAACTCACCCGGGCAGGCCTGGCCCTGAGGGTCCGGAGGCCCCTCGTAGAAGGGGGGGTACTGTCATGTGTGCATTGCCACGAAGATCGTCGCAGTTGCACATTTTGACTTCTCACAGCTGAGTTGCTGTTTCTTTGTGTTTGGCAGCTAGGGAGTTAATTCTGTCTGTGCTCGGTGCTGGGACTGGGTGCAGTTTCTCCCGGCTGCAATTGATTATTTGTTGATTGGTTTCCTTTAAATTCCTGGTTGTCTGCTTTGGGAGTTGCCAGTGAAATCCTTCATTCAGTCCACAGATAGGAATGAATCTGTATTGACTTAAGTTGAGAGCTCCTTAGTTGTTTTAAGCTCAACTTGCTTAGAGTTTATTTCCCAGACCATTTATGTTCCTTCGGTGTTTGAGTGTGTATGCAAGTGAGTGCTATCCTGTCTGTCTTATATGTCTTATCTGTGTATTTAGCTGAGATCTGCCCATATCCCTTTGGTGGTAATCAGGATCCTTCTTAGGACTGATTACAGGGTTCAGGGTCTGATAGGAGACAGGGTTAGGCTGGAGACTTGGACCTCTGAACCATTATCAGTACCTCCAAGGTAAGGGATTAGTTAGGACCCCAGTGTAGGGTCAGGTTAGACCCCGGTCCTCCTCTTTCCTGTTACAGCTCATCAAGTCCTCAAGATTAACCCTGAGTTAAACAGAAATCGTTTCTGCACATCTAGTCCTCAAGATTTACCCTAAGTTCTGCAGATATCGTGTCAGGTAAATCTATTTTATACTTACATTCTGATGTTGCTAAACTATATGTTGTATAGAGTGTGGTTCCTGTATAAATAGTTTACTGACATTGTATTCATATCATTAGACAGCGTGACATTATGTTCCACGTTGGGGACATTATTTCAGGACATGTTCCACGATGGGGACATTATTACAGGATAGGTTCCACGATGGGGACATTATTACAGGATAGGTTCCACGATGGGGACATTATTACAGGATAGGTTCCACGATGGGGACATTATTACAGGATAGGTTCCACATTGGGGACATTATTACAAGATAGGTTCCACGATGAGGACATTATTACAGGATAGGTTCCACGATGAGGACATTATTACAGGATAGGTTCCACGATGGGGACATTATTACAGGACAGGTTCCACGATGGGGACATTATTACAGGACAGGTTCCACGATAGGGACATTATTACAGGATAGGTTCCACGATGAGGACATTATTACAGGACATGTTCCACGATGGGGACATTATTGCAGGATAGATTCCACGATGGGGACATTATTACAGGACAGGTTCCACATTGGGGACTGTACAGTCATGGACAAAAGTTTTGAGAATGACACAAATATTAATTTTTACAAAGTCTACTGCTTCACTTTTTCTAATGGCAATTTGCATATACTCCAGAATGTTATAAAGAGTGATCAGCTTAACAGCAATTACTTGCAAAGTCAATATTTGGCTAGAAAATGAACTTTATCCCCCAAAACACATTTCAACATCATTGCAGCCCTGCCTTAAAAGGACCAGCTAACCTCTTTTCAGTGATTGCTCCATTAACACAGGTGTGGGTGTTGATGAGGACATGGCTGGAAAAACAATCTGTCATGATTAAGTAAGAATGACACCACTGGACACTTTAAAAGGAGGCTGGTGCTTGGCATCATTGTTTCTCTTCTGTTAACCATGGTTATCTCTAAAGAAACACGTGCAGTCATCATTGCAATGCACAAAAATGGCCTAACAGGGAAGAGTATCGCAGCTAGAAAGATTGCACCTCAGTCAACAATCTATCGCATCATCAAGAACTTCAAGGAGAGAGGTTCCATTGTTGCCAAAAAGGCTCCAGGGTGCCCAAGAAAGACCAGCAAGCGCCAGGACCTTCTCTTAAAAGTGTTTCAGCTGCGGGATCGGGCTACCAGCAGTGCAGAGCTTGCTCAGGAATGGCAGCAGGCAGGTGTGAGTGCATCTGCACGCACTGTGAGGCGGAGACTCTTGGAGCAAGGCCTGGTCTCAAGGAGGGCAGCAAAGAAGCCACTTCTCTCCAGAAAAAACATCATGGACAGACTGATATTCTGCAAAAGGTACAGGCAGTGGACTGCTGAGGACTGGGGTAAAGTTATTTTCTCTGATGAATCCCCTTTTCGATTGTTTGGGACATCAGGAAAACGCCTCATTCGGAGAAGACAAGGTGAGCGCTACCACCAGTCTTGTCTCATGCCAACTGTTAAGCATCCTGAAACCATTCATGTGTGGGGTTGCTTCTCAGCCAAGGGAATCGGCTCTCTCACAGTCTTGCCTAAAAACACAGCCATGAATAAAGAATGGTACCAGAATGTCCTCCAAGAGCAACTTCTCCCAACCCTCCAAGAGCAGTTTGGCGATCAACAATGCCTTTTCCAGTATGATGGAGCACCTTGTCATAAAGCAAAGGTGATAACTAAATGGCTTAGGGAACAAAACATAGAGATTTTGGGTCCATGGCCTGGAAACTCCCCAGATCTTAATCCCATTGAGAACTTGTGGTCAATCATCAAGAGACGGGTGGACAAACAAAAATCTAAAAATTCTGACAAAACGAAAGCATTGATTGTGCAAGAATGGACTGCTATCAGTCAGGATTTGGTCCAGAAGTTGATTGAGAGCATGCCAGGGAGAATTGCAGAGGTCCTGAAGAAGAAGGGTCAACACTGCAAATATTGACTTGCTGCATTAACTCATTCTAACTGTCATATAAGCTTTTGTTACTCATATGTTTGCAATTATATTTCTGTCTGTGATAAAAAACATCTGTCAAACACACATAAAAACCAGAGGGCAGCAGATCATGTGAAAATATAATATTTGTGTTATTCTCAAAACTTTTGGCCATGACTGTATTACAGGACATGTTCCACATTATTACAGGATAGGTTCCACGATTGGGACATTGTTACAGGAGAAGTTCCACGATGGGGACATTGTTACAGGACAGGTTCCACGATGGGGACATTATTACAGGACAGGTTCCACAATGGGGACATTATTATAGGACAGGTTCCACGATGGGGACATTATTACAGGACAGGTTCCACAATGGGGACATTATTATAAGACAGGTTCCACGATGGAGACATTATTACAGGACAGGTTCCAGGATACAGACATTATTACAGGATAAGTTCCACGATGGGGACATTATTAAAGGACATGTTCCACGATGAGGACATTATTACAGGACAGGTTCCACGATGGGGACATTATTAAAGGATAGGTTCCACGATGGGGACATTATTACAGGATAGGTTCCACGATGGGGACATTATTACAGGATAGGTTTCACGATGGGGACATTGTTACAGGACATGTTCCACGATGGGGACATTGTTACAGGATAGGTTCCACGATGGGGACATTATTACAGGATAGGTTTCACGATGGGGACATTGTTACAGGACATGTTCCACGATGGGGACATTGTTACAGGATAGGTTCCACGATGGGGACATTGTTACAGGATAGGTTCCACAATGGGGACATTATTACAGGATAAGTTCCATGATGGGGACATTATTACAGGACTGGGTACATTATTCCTAGACTAAGGATATTATTACAAAATGGGGAACATTATAACAGGATAGGTGCCATGACATAGGACACAATTACATAGCAGCGGACATTATTACAGGATAAGGGCCAGGACAGAGGACATTATTACAGGGGGCCCATAGATCTGACCAATAGTTTGGTGGGGGCAACGGATCACATTTTGCCCGTGGGTCCATAGGACTCTAGTTACGCCACTGTACAAAACCCCGTAAACGGTATATATTCTGTAGGCAAAACTACAATTTCACCTAAATTCTGACACCTTATAGACATTCCCGTCTATGCAGCACAATCCGTTCCACCCTCCGTCACAGTTTATGAATCTGTATTTTAATATTAATGGTCCGGCTTTGAGATGTTGTCCTATAAATGTACAGATTATGTGGCTGCAATTATATATTGCTGCAAACAAAAAAAAGACCCAACAACAAGGCAGAAACCCAGTAACATCCTGCGGCCTTAGATTATCCGCATATTAGAAATAAGAGGCAGATGGATAATAACACTTGTCACCGGGCCCAGCTCTGCGCGGCTTCATATCTGGTTAGAGAGGATTACTTAATTGTGAATTAGTATTGACGGGATCATCCTGCCGTACAGAGATCAGGGCGCGCGGTGCTTTAACGCAGCATTAACTAACGGAATCAGATTATAAATGATAATGGAGGTGAAAGGCGGCGAGCTTAAAGGGGAATCAATCCCGCCCTCATTGTTGTGACTTTGGAACGTTACCCGAGCATATGTTCTCGCTGACAGCACGATATTCTGGTTCCTAAACTTCTTGAAGAAGTCGGCGTCGTATCTCTTCTCCGCAGCCTGAGGCCCCCCGAGGATCTCCTTCGGGACAAAGAAGCAGATGTTTGAGAAATCCTCCAAAACATGATATAACGGAGCAGATTAGGAACGGATGATTCCCATCTATTTATCAGCCGCGACGCCGCATCCCAGGCAAGAACGGCTCGGCAGAAGCACGGCAAGGTACCGAGCGACAGGATTCAGTGCTAATCTGGATTAATCTGCTCATGGCATATCCAATTTATTACACAATATGGCGGTTTTACACTTGAGTCACCATTTAAGATTGTTTAAATAAACAAAAAAAAAATTATTTATTTTTTTTTTACTAAAAATCAAAAATAAATAAAAGGCAATTTCCATCTTAACAATCACATGCATTCATTACATAAAAAACACATGAAGCAGGAAGTAGAGGACAAAGAAGGGAGTGTGGGATCATCTGACTACACAGGCACGGCTTTTGTGGTCTGTTACCATGGAGACAGATGGACACAGATCTTATATAGCAGCTACAGACACAAAGCAAAAAAGCTTTATGCAATGCAGCATAAGGAAGGTGGACGGATCCTCTGAAAAGAGAAACTATTTTAATTTTTATTTTATAAATCAATAGTACGCATGAAAATAATTGGATTTGATCTTTCACCTTCAATTCAAGGGTAAATCTGTACTCGGTGAAGACAAATTTTCACATTAGTGAGATAGATGACAGTTGGTGTTTTAAAATTCTATGGAGGAGGGAGGAGCTAGCAGAACACACTGACATTCTGCTGCAATTGCTACTGAAACTAGTTACACTTCTCCATAGAGATTTATGAGCACCAACTGTCATCTCTCATCTTAGCAATGGGAAAACCTGAATGAATGATCAGTACAGGAGGAGAAAGAAGCAGATTTGGCTGATAAATATAAATATATTACAAAGTTTATTACTTTCATGCGTTATATATATATATATATATATATAACAAAACTGACGGTTATTCTTTAAAGGATTTTTTCCCATCTTATCCTTTCATGTCATTTAGTTCCGACCACGGGTAATGGAGCTGCAAAATCAGCCAGTGGGTAATCCATACCAGTTCCCATATCAATAAATAGCAGGTAGAGAAACGTCATTGCTGTTGGCTGATCTTGGAGCTTCACATCATATAGTCGGAGCTTATGTCAAAAAATATTTTCCCACCAACAACCCTTCATCACCTAGAAAAGGATAGGTGAAAAATGTGTAATTGATGGATGCCTAACCCCTCAGGGACCTCAACCAAGCATAAGAATGAAGGGGTCCGGTGTTCACCGTGTAAACGGATCAGCAGTGTGGATGTGTGACCACCGCCGTTCTATCCACTTTAATGGAGCAGAGCTGCAGTACCAGAAACGACCCACGGACAGGTGTGGAGCTGTTCTAAGAAGAAAGGCGTCATGGTATTTTTTTCAAATGCTGGAAAACTCATTTAAGTGTTTGGACATACTATAACCCAGAAAGGTTTGTGTACACAACGGCACTGAACGAGGGAGAGCCTGGGACAATAAAATGACCGTCACACCACTC
The DNA here is from genome assembly GCA_033576555.1 of Oophaga sylvatica. Taxonomy (NCBI): domain Eukaryota; kingdom Metazoa; phylum Chordata; class Amphibia; order Anura; family Dendrobatidae; genus Oophaga; species Oophaga sylvatica. Next base: position 40,526,618 of record JARQOD010000005.1, read on the forward strand.
AACATTGGCAGTGATGCTCGTGTACCCTAAATTTTAGGACAACCTACACTGTACTGATATCCAAATTGTCTCTCCTCCAAAAGGAAGTAGCCTAGCTGTATGGTGCCACCAATAACAGGTGGCTACCTTATTAGTCAATGTCTGCCCCTTTACCAAGCTTTGCTATAGGACTTTGGATATTTAGCCAAATTACAGGGTTCTCCAAAAGGGAAAAAAACGCCATCTGCAGGCCGCTGCTTTTGGGTTCTTGCTTTTCGGTTGGATTTGTGAGAGTCCTATGAGAAAAGTCTAGAGGGTATGGATTTTAAGAGACTGCCAACCTGGCGTAGAGAGACTTGTAGGCTAGGTTATGCTACCAAGTCTCTCTACATGATGGCAAGAAAACACGGATTTTGGTAAAAACTTACCTGTAAAATCCTTTTCAGCGAAGGAAGGAAGAGAGACACAGTATTCATTACTGATGGGTAGGCGGAGACCCAGATCAGGATGTTACCTCAGATCAAAAGAGTGCTGACTGGCTGGCCCCTCCAGCTCGGGCTCCTCCTACTCAGCTCCAGTCGTACCAAAGCTTTTAGGAAAAGAGCCAAGATCACCAGCGGAGCAACATAACCCCTTCTGAAGGAACTTCAGAGAAAAAACACAAGGATACAGGTTATGCATGCAAAGAAAGCCAAAAACCACAGAGTTCCAGGTACTACTCACGGAACCTGACTACTGCGATGAGCTGGCGATGCTGGAACAGAGCCTTAGCGCGCTGACCTCAGCCCAGATAATCGCTATCAGATAAGGGTCGCGCTGCATCTGAAAACATCAACACACTTCTGCCTTGGGAGGGTGCTGTGTCTCTCTTCCTTCCTTCGCTGAAAAGGATTTTACAGGTAAGTTTTTACCAAAATCCGTGTTTCAGCTGCAGATGGAAGGAAGAGAGCCACAGTATTCATTACTGATGGGACGTCCCAAAGCAGTTCAAAAATAAGGGTGGGAAAAACCAACAAAAGGCAGAAACCCAACAACCTTAACAACAAAGCGCAACCAGCGCTAAAACACAAGTTCATCCAGAACTTTAAACTACAGCTGCCTGCAGGACCCTACGTCCGAGGGCTGCATCAGCGGAAGCACTGACGTCCACTTTATAAAACCTTGTAAACGTGTGGACAGAGCGCCAAGTTGCCGCTCGGCAGAGCTGCTCTGCCGAGGCACCTTGATGAAAAGCCCACGATGAGGCCACAGCTCTCGTGGAATGGGCTCGAATCTTAATCGGGCAAGATTCACCCCGAAGGCGGTAAGCTTCCAAAATAGCTGACCGGATCCAACGAGCTATAGAATCCTTGGAAGCTCGTTGACCACGCCGACGACCTGCTGGAACCACAAACAGGGAGTCCGTCTTACGAAAACCTTGAGTAATAGATAGATAAAACTTCAAGGCCCGCACTAAATCCAATGTGTGTAAATCTCGCTCTTTCGCATTCTTCGGATCCGGACAGAGTGAAGGCAACACAATATCCTGGTTAACATGAAATTGTGATACCACTTTAGGCAAAAAATCACCCCGAGTGCGAAGCACTACACGATCCGGAAAAAACTCCAGAAAAGGAGGCGAACAAGAAAGAGCTGCCAACTCAGAAACTCTCCTCAAGGAAGTGACTGCAACAAGGAAAGCCACCTTCCAAGAAAGTAAAGAAAGGCTAGCAGAAACCATAGGCTCAAAAGGCTTATGCTGAAGAGCCTCCAAAACAAGGTTGAGCCGCCAAGGAGACACGGGCGCCTTCCGCGGCGGAAACTTACGAGATATACCTCGGAAAAAGGAGAGCACGTCTCTATTTGAAGCAATGGTTCTCCGGAACAATAAGGACAGAGCAGAAATCTGACCTTTCAGGGTGCTGACTGCCAAACCCTTGTCTAGCCCATGCTGCAGAAAAGCCAACAGGTTGGGAATGGAAAATTTTCTCGGGTTCCGAGAGGACCCCAAACACCACGAAAAGAAGGTTTCCCAAATTTTGTGGTAAATCCTAGTAGTAGCCGGACTTCTTGCAGCACGAAGGGTAGCAATGACCTCGGCTGAGAAACCTCTACGGGTCAAGATTTCGGTCTCAAGAGCCACGCCGTCAAACGCAGGGACATCAAGTCCGGATGACAAACGGGCCCCTGAGTCAACAAGTCCGGTTGAAGAGGGAGTGGAAAAGGAGGTGCCGCCAACAACGACATTATTGTCGGAACCACACCCTTCTTGGCCAGTCTGGAGCTATCAAAATAGCTGGAATTCTCTCTAGTCTGATCCGACGCAGTACTAGAGGAAGTAAGGATATCGGCGGGAATACATAGATCAGCTCGAACTGATCCCACTGAGCCACTAGAGCATCCACCGCCACAGCCTTCGGGTCCTTGTACCTGGACATGAACGTCGGTAACTTGGCATTGGACCTGGATGCCATCAAATGCACTTGGGGAGTTCCCCAGCGAGAGCACAGTAGTGCAAAAACTTCCGGGTGGAGGCTCCATTCCCCGGGATCCATCCTTCTGCGACTGAGAAAGTCCGCTGTAATATTCTGAACCCCTGGAATGTGAATCGCCGAAATGGCTGGCACACTGGCCTCTGCCCAAATCAGAATTCGGGACACCTCTACCATGAGTCTGGAACTCCTTGTCCCACCTTGGTGATTGATATACGCGACAGCCGTCGCATTGTCTGTCTGCACTCGGACTGGCAGACCGCTCAAAGGGACCGTCCAATGTTGGAGGCAAAGGAAAATCGCCCTCAATTCCAGGATGTTGATCGGAAGAACAGACTCTTCCGATGACCATACCCCCTGAATCCAGAGATTGTTCCAAACACCCCCCCCCCCAGCCCGTCAGGCTGGCATCGGTGGTTATGACCGACCACTTTGGAGGGAGGAAAAAGCTTTCCCAGGGATAACGCTCCTGGACATAACCACCATCCTAGGGATTCTCGCACCCTGTGAGAGATGATGACGCTGCAATCCAGCGAACCTTGCGATTGATCCCAACGACTCAGAATGAGCCTATGGAGAGCTCTGGAATGAAATTGGACAAACGGAAAAAACCTCATGGACGCCACCGTCAGACCCAGAAGGCGCATACCTTCCGAAGGGACACTGCTGTCGCAGACTTCATAGTCTGTACATGCTGGAGCAGACATGCCTGCTTGTCTGGAGGTAGGGACAACACCGCCCGTACCATGTCGAAATGCATCCTCAAAAACAGGATTGCCTGCGACGATTCCAGAGACGACTTCTCCTTTGAAGCCACAACCGAAAAGGCCGTCCAAATAGGGACGAATCGTAAGTCCCCGTCTTTGAAGGATTGCCATGAAATTTTGGCGTCAGAATCGTTGTAAAAATTCTGGGCGTTAAAGCCAAGCCGAATGGTCGAGCCACAACCTGGGTGAGGTCTTCCGATGGGAACATGCCAAAAAGCGTTGCGAATGTCGATTGATCGTTCTGCGACAGGGCTGCCATAACTGAGCGAAGCGACTTCATGCTCGGCTCTGACGGAATGTCAGAAGTCAGTCCGCCTTAGCGAATTTTTTTTTTTTTTTTGCCAGCTTCTGCCTTAACAGAAGTTCTGTTTCCAGGGTATGCGGAATTTCTGAGAATTCCCCCCTTTTTTTTTTTTTTTTTTTAAAAAGAGAGAGACGACACAAACCCCCGGAGGGTTGGTCAGATCATCCCTTGAACCGAAAAGGACTGCCGATAACTATCGGCACTAGTCCTGCCAGACGCAGAAGTCACAGCTCTGCGCTGCGGTAAAGCTGCTTCTTTTGCCTTTGCCTTGGCATCAGCTCCGTGAGGTCAGTCAAATAGCTGACCATTTTCTAAGCTAAAGATAGCAAACCCTGTTGGAAAACTGCGTTCCATCCAAGTCACAGTGCTCTTCTGACTGTAACTGCCGAGGATTGCGCCCTGGATAGCAGTGACGCATTATCCTTCAACTAGAAAAGCCCATCTACCTTGATAGAGGGAAACTTGCCACGCCGTCCTTAGACGGTCCAACCGGCTCAGGGGAACTTAACAAGTACACCTAGATCCTTAATACCGAATCTATGATCCACGGCTACACAGATGGAAATTGTTGCCATCTCCGTTCTTCTGTCCAGCGTGTCCTGCAGACTCGTCTTCCCTTTTACCAGGAAGATTTGCTAAGCTGGAATGAAGGAACATTCACTTCAGGAGAAGGGGTCCAATTAACAAATAACTCCGTAGAAAAACGGATACAGTTTGTAAGGTCATCGCGACCCATGCGACCCTTGCAACATCCGGGCCGACTTACCAGGACGACTAGTTACCTCCTCTGGTAACTGTAACGTCCACATGGTTTCCACAGAAATTTTAGTACGGCCCCTGAGAGAGGCAGGGCGTCCCTGCCGATCCTCCTTGACCGAATCGGACTTCTTCGCTAAGCGAGAAGGAAAACACCGATTTGTGTCGCTCCCTTGAAAGGATCTAGTTGACACTCCATAACCTAAAAGGTCATCAATAGAAACCAGTGAAGGCCTTCATTTTGACACCATTGGAACCTCTGACCGTGTATGAGTCGAGGTCTGCGTGTCAGATACGCGAGGCTGATCCGTAACGGATCTGGGAGAGGGTCTCTGACATACCCTTGCATAGTATATGGCAGGATAAACCTGTCAGTAACCAGAGCAGTACTTAAATAAAAAACAAACGCTGAAGGGTTAAAGCTCTAAGAAAGAGCTACCCCAGCTGTCTCCCATTAAGAGTTAACCTCCTAAGAAGGGGTTAAAGTAGCTGACTCCCCACAACCTTGATAATGAAAAAGGGTGTGCGAATCTCAGGCGCCTCTTATAAGGTCGCAGCTGCAGGACAGCCATGCCACACTAAACAGAAAACGTTCCACAAGATCGCTAAAAAATTGCGCTGTTTTTTATAACGCAATGACCGCCAAAGTTGTCAAGGAGATCGCTAATCGCCTATGCGATTGCCCAGATTGGCAGCCACCAGCGACACTAAAAATGACACACAAACGATCGCAATATTATGCGACGCCATCAGGATCGTCAGCGGAAACGTATAGTGGCAGCATTAATGTCGCAGACTCCCCACAGCCTCTTTATTAATATTAAAAGAGTGTGCGAGCCCCTTATGCGAGAACAGCCGCAGGACAGCGCAATCTGTCACTCAGAAGTGCCCCAGACGGCGCCCGCGCTGTGGAGGTGAAGGGGTTAAGCTTCTGCCCGGCGGGCTAGAAGCGACTCACCAAGCTGGACACGTATTCTAGCCGGGAGGGGAGGATACGATCCGGGGAGCTTTCAACCTACAGCGCTTTATCAGCAATAGCCACGCTGTGGAGGTGAAGGGGTTAAGCTTCTGCCCGGCGGGCTCGCTTGTCAGCAATGGCCGCCGCGCTCTGCCTCCGTGTGCTCCATGTAGAGGAGCCGGAAATGGAGGCTGCAGTAAAGCGCGCGCTCAGAAGCGGCGCGAAATTCAAAAAATAAAAAGAGCGCGTACTCCCCTCCTTTCCCTCGTCCTGCAGGCATCCTCCTGCGGACATAGAAAAACTAGTCACCGGCATATATAATGTACAGCGGCTGCCGCAGCAGTCGCTAAAACACTCACACACATTTTACCAAAATGTGGAGTACTCACCAGCCGAAACGCCACAGGGACCCCCAGGGGTTTCTGGCGCTATGCCCATGCTTCCCCCCAGGGCGGGAAGCGCAGTGACCCCAGTGTGTGGTTTGCGCCCCCGCCAGGGAAACTCTCCTCATCCCCCAGGGCCGGCAAGATTCTGCAGGGACCATTATGTAGTTACAGATCCGCCAAGGGAGAGACTGGTGAAATACATTGATAAACATGTAATAGCGCTGTCACCGCAGTGCTGAAGCATACTGATATACATGTAATAGCGCTGCCATCAGACGCTAAAGCACTCACACATTAATAATAAAATTTTGTGTGGAGTACTCACCAGCCAAAGCGCCACAGGGACCCTCAGGGGTTTCTGGCGCTGTGCCCATGCTTCCCCCCAGGGCGAGGGACGCAGTGACCGCACGTGTGGTTTGCGTCCCCGCCAGGGAAGCTCTCCTCATCCCCCAGGGCCGGCAAGGATTCTGCAGGGACTTTGAGTAAATACAGATCCGCCAAGGGAGAGGTTGGGGTACAGCAGCGCTGGTACCCCTGAGACCTCTAGACCAACTAGTGATCCAAGTCTCCTGTCCGAATATAAAATAATAAAATCTTCTGAGGAGCTGCATTAGCAGCGACCATCCTCTGGACCTCAAATCTTAGACTGGAGCTGAGTAGGAGGAGCCCGAGCTGGAGGGGCCAGCCAGTCAGCACTCTTTTGATCTGAGGTAACATCCTGATCTGGGGCTCCGCCTACCCATCAGTAATGAATACTGTGGCTCTCTTCCTTCCATCTGCAGCTGAAAACCAGTTACAGTATATGTCATGAAAGCTGAAGAGTCATAGGGTAGGAACCCCCAATAGGTGGCACTAGTGAGACACTTTCTTCGTTTCAGAGGAGAACTATTTTCCATACCATTGCTGGGACTATACGTCTCCTTACCCAAGTTTGGCGGTCTTCATAAGGAGGACGGTACTCCCTTGCACCCATATTAATAGGATATGCGACGTTTTATGCATACTGCACTGTATCATTGTGTAATCTCTATATAAAGGCACAGTCTCTCTGCTGTTAAACAGGACACTCACCTCATATGTAGACAGGCGATCTAGATAGGTCAATAACTTGAGTCTACAGCGGCAGATCTCTTTCTGCTCCAGTGTCAGGCTGTGGGGTAAAGATTCACAGAGATACACTTTACAGAAAACCATGAAGACAAAAGAAGTCAGTAAATGGACACAGGTAAAGGTGTTGTTTCCAGAGATATTAATGGTACAGGATGTGCCATAAATGTCTGATCGCTACAGGTCCAACTTTTGGATCCTGCACCAATCTCCATACCAGGACTTCCCAGATTCCCTTTTCTGGCTGATGTCCGACCAGCAGTTAGTGGAGGTGGATGCCTTAATGCTGGCTCTCTCCATTCACTGTTATTAGAGATGGGCAAATCCAAACAGTAAAGTTTGGGGTCTGCACTGAACACATGGTGCTTGTGCACGGACCCTGAACACTGACTTTACTGCTCGGGTTCGGAACCCCGAACATCGGGTGTTTCCCACACTTATCTGTATGACAGCGAGAGAAACACCGATTGTTCTGATCGCTGGTAAAATCATTATCATTGTTTATTCTTTTTCTTTTTTTCCAGGGAACATGGACATCGGTGAATTAGGCATAAAGGTGAGTATTATGGTTGTTTGTCATTTTCTGTCTTTTTCAGATGACATAGGCTTCAATGCATTAGGCGCAAAAGGTGAGTAAAACTGCGCTTTTTTATTAAAGGATTTTATTCTTGCTGTGTCTTTTTTACAATCTAACTATGGGGTTAGTAATGGGGGTGTCTTATGGACGCCTCTCCATTACTAACCTGGGGGCTTGATGTCAGCGGACATAGAACAGCTGACGTTAACACCACAACCATTTTCCCACTTGACAGCGGACCAGGGCAAGTGGGAGAAGCCAGGCAAAGTGCCAAAATAGATGTGCCGTTTCTGGGGAAGCTACAGGCTGCTAATTTTAGGCCGGGGGGGCAATACCTATGTCCCTTTACAAGTCTGAGAATAACAGTACCCAGTTTTAGCTTGGCCAGTTGTCAAAAATGAGGGGGGTGGGGAGGGGACCCAAAGCAGTTTTTTTAAATTTATGTAAATATTTTTTTTTTAAAAGCGTGGAAACAGTCTACTCAAAAATAGAAGCAACTCCACATAATTTTTTCTATTTATTTATAGCGCACAGGCAGATGAATACTCCCATCAGCAGCGCCTGCTCTCAGCGACATCATGCGTAGGCTGATGAGAGTAGTAATCTCATCATCCGAAGTCTGTGACTAGCGGTAACCTTTTTACCACCGGTCGCAGCTGCTGGCTCACACTTTCAATTGACAGCACTGAAACTGCAGCTCTCTGACCAGCAGTAAAGATCTTACCGCTGATCAAAGCCAGTGTTTGCCGCGCTGTCATGCAGATGACAGCGTGCCAAACAATGCATGTTCGGGTCCCCTAATCATCTGAATAGGGTCCGGGTTCGGGTACCGTTCTGGTGACCCTCCCTACGAGTGACACTCCCTACGACTGACCCTCCCTACGAGTGAGCCTCCCCACGAGTGACCCTCCATACGAGTCAGCCTCCCTACGAGCCAGCCTCCCCATGAGTGACCCTCCATGCGAGTGACCCTCCCTACGAGTGAGCCTCCCTACGAGTGAGCCTCCCTACGAGTGAGCCTCCCTACGAGTGAGCCTCCCTACGAGTGAGCCTCCCTACGAGTGAGCCTCCTACGAGTGAGCCTCCCTACGAGTGAGCCTCCATAAGAGTGAGCTCCATAAGAGTGAGCCTCCATAAGAGTGAGCCTCCATAAGAGTGAGCCTCCATAAGAGTGAGCCTCCATAAGAGTGAGCCTCCATAAGAGTGAGCCTCTGTATGAGTACCGTATATACTCGTGTATAAGCCACCCGTGTATAAGCCGACCCCCTAATTTTGCCACAAAAAACTGGGAAAAATTATGACTCGTGTATAAGCCGGTGTATACACTGCCCTCCTGCTCTGTGCTGCCCCCGTCCTGCTCCTTGCTCCCCCATCCAGCTCTGTGCTCCCCCATTCTCCTCTGTACTCCCCCCTCCTGCTCCGTCCTCCCTGTGCTCCCCCATTCCTTCTCCGTCCTCCTGTGCCCCCGTCCTGCTCAGTGCTCCTCTGTGCCCTCCATCCTCCCCTGTCCTGCTCCATGCTTCCCCGTCCTCCTCCGTTCTCCCCCCCCTCCTCCATGCTTCCCCCGTCCTGCTCCAGCTTCCCCCGTCCACCGATCTCCCCCCCCTCCTGCTCCAGCTTCCCCCGTCCTCCTCCATGCTTCCCCCCTGTCCTGTTCCGTGCTCCTTGTCCTCTCCTCATCATACTCACCCCTCCCCGTGCCATCGCTGAGCGTCCCTGCAATCCTGCGTTCTCCCCTTCCTGCAGCTCTTCAGCACTGAGCGGTGATGTAATACCGCTCATTAAGGCTATGAATATGGAGGCCACGCCTATGGGAGTGGCGTCGCGTCCATATTACATGACCTTAATGAGCGGGTATTACATCACCGCTCAGTGCTGAAGAGCTGCAGGAAGGGGAGAACGCAGGATTGCAGGGACGCTCAGCGATGGCACGGGGAGGGGTGAGTATGATCCCAGCCACCGGCTCCTGCCGCGGCATCCCCTCCCCCGCTGGTTTCTGCCCTATGACTCATGTATAAGCCGAGGGGGCATTTTCAGCACGAAAAAAGGTGCTGAAAATCTTGGCTTATACACGAGTATATACGGTAGGTTATCTAAACAACTGTTTTAACCAGATACCATATTGTTCACATCTCTAGGTCATCATGGACATAAGGCTTCACAGCCGCATTATCAGCACATGAATAATAAGGTCCGCTCACCTGTCCAGGTCCACCTTCTTCAGGAGTTCTTTGCGCCTCTGGCTTTCTCTCTCCTTTCGGCTTTCTGCCTCCTCTTCTGGAGTCAAGAAATCTTCATAAGGGACATCATCAATGTCTACATCTCCTGGTAATATAAACCTGCCCAACAGACAAGAGATGAGAATCAAGCATGACCTATCAGACACAGAACAATACATGACTGATACCATACATTTTGTCTCATTATCTCCTTCTCTAGTAGCCATCTAGGAAACTCCTAGAAAACACTCTCCCCTAAATCAGATGGGTTGAAGATAACAGTCTGCTGTGACGAGACGTCTCTGTGCTTCCTGAAAGCACCATGAGTTCCAGGCGATGCAGTTTGTGGTGCAAAAATGTGCTGTTCCTATGTTATTCTTCCTAGAAACATATGAGCGCATGAGTATGACAACTTGGAAAAATCCAATTCCGTTGTCAATCGTTTGGGTCCCTACAAACTGGAGACATTATCAGAGCTGTTTTATAGGGTGCTATTACACACCCAATTGACAAATGAAATGGGAAGTAGTAGAGGTAGTCATATAATTTCCAAAAGGGATAAAAGAGGAACGTCAAAAGGAAGAGTTAAAAAAAAATAACCATTAATCAAGAGAAGGGAACCTAGGTCTAAACCCTGAGGAACCATGACAATAAGGGGAAGAGAACACAGCGAAGGAGCGGTCAGAGAGGTAGGAGGAGAACCAGGAGAGAACTGTGTCCTTAAGGTCTCTTTCACACATCAGGTTTTTGCCGTCAGGCGCGATCCGGCATTTTTTTTACCGCCGGATCCGTTTTTTTCTCATTGACATGCATTAGCGTCGGATCGCGCGGCATGTCGTTGCGTTTATTCCATTTTCTGCCGGATCCATCACAGATTTTAATTCCGGCGGCCGGACAGGACGCATCATGTAACGTTTTTTTTTGTGCCGGAAACACCTGACAGTACCAGTACTACTACTACTACTACTACACATTTTCCGGATTAAAAAGGTCAGGACGGATCCAGCTAAAAAACGGATCCGGCACATCAGTTTTTTACAATCTACGCCGGATCCGTCTTTTAAACAATTCGCCGGATTGTGCCTGATTGCAAAAAACGGATGTGTGAAAGAGGCCTAAGGCCGATGGAGCGGAGCATAGTGAGGAGGAGCTGCGGAGAGATCCAGGAGGATCAGCAGTGAGTAGAGACCATATTTAGCTGTTAGTAGATCATTAGAGACTTTAGTGAGGGCAGTTTCAGTAGAGTGTAAAGAGCGGAAACCGGATTGTAGAGTGTCGAGAAGAGCGTTATCTGAGAGACAGCGGATTAGACGGGTGTGGACCAGGCGTTCCAGGAGTTTAGAGATGGAGGGAAGATTAGAGACCGGTCTATAGTTAGCGGCACAGTTCTGATCTAGGGATGGCTTTTTAAGTAATGTGTGAATGCTGGAGTGTTTAAATGGAAAAGAAACCAAAAGTTAGTCTAGAATTGTGATTTTGTGGGCCATACAAGCATTATTGTCTGGGTGTCCGTCTCTACCAGGCGTCCTCTCCCCAAAATGATGCCAGACAGAGCACACATTGCTCTGTCATGCACCATTATAGTCTATGGCCCATTCAGCACAAATCCCCAAATCCCATTTTGAGGGGGGTTCGGACGTAAGCTCTGACATAACGAACGAACAGGTGCCAGGACACAGTGTGACAGAGCTGTAACTCACACTAGTTCCCTGTGAATTGAAACTCTGTCCTCTTTTTCCGCAACAGGATACAATGGTCCTCCAACCTTGTGGCTCTGCGGTGAACGCGCCCGGACGGCCACTGACGGCTCATTTGTGCTGGGAGATATAGTTTGCTAACAGATGGAGCGCCGCAGGTTAAAAACCACATTTCTCAATTCACCAGTCCCATGCTAAAACGTCACTCATCCACCACTGGTCCCCGTTCACCAGGCTCCAGCAATGATGTAACTTGTTATCAAGTGACCACGGCAGCCAGTCACTGATAAGCTGCTGACTGTACTGGATCAGGACAGCATCTAGTGATCAACTGCGGTTATGTGCAAAGTCATCATTGGAGCTGGCAGAACAGACGGAAGCATCTGCACGAAGAGAGGCAAAGGACTGGTAAGATGGGAACTAAGTCTACATTTTTAGGCAACACTGCTCTTAAAAATATTCAGGAAGTTGAACAACTCCCTTTAAAAGGGCTAAAACTTATTTTTAAAAAGCCGCATACTGCAAAAAAATATACAAAAGTAATAATTGTCACCTTCATTGATAACCATTTCAAAAGATCATCACTGCTGCAAGTATATACCACTGGGGTATACAAAGTTGGTTAAAAGACAGAAGACAAGAAAATTAAGTGGCACTAGCACATTATTTTGTGTTTTTCTATTCCAATAATACAAGGGAATGTAGACTGAAAACATACAGACTGGGCTACAGCTGTTTCGCGTCTAATTAGGCTTCATCTGGCGGGCCAGATGAAGCGTAGATGCGAAACAGCTGTAGCTCAGTCTGGGTCTGTTCAATCTGTATTCCCATGAGATCTTGGAAAAAAAATAAAATAAAATAATGTGCTAGTGGTGAGTGCCACTTATTTATTTTTTCATTCACCACAAACAGCCCTTGTCCTGACACTTAGCTGGTCGCCAACAGTCTCTACAGAGCGGAAAAGGCAGGAAAAGCTCAAATCAGCCTGATATGGGTTACTACTGCGGCCAGTGATTGGCTAAGTGAGCGTTTGGAGTGTGCCGAGACGGGAAAAGGAAGTAGAAACCACCGGATCGGCAGCTGCTTGGATCGGTAAGGGAAATATTACTTTTTCATTATGACTTATCTTACCAGTCAAACCTTTATGCCACTGGAAATGGCAAAACCTATAAAACATAAGATTCAGAGCTGAATGCCGGGTGGAGAAGCAGCAGTTGGCTTCTCCACTTAGACACAGGCGATTTCCACGGAGGAGCAGCTGCACATATTACGCATTAAGACCCACACTTTAAGTGGTTATCAAAAGCACCAGGGGAGCGGCGGAGCAGCTCGGATGCTGTTGGGAGAGAGCCCACTGCAATGATAATACACCGCTCCGAGAGACGGCACATTATAACACAACATCTTCGTGAAGTATGCTAATCACCATAACCATCAGATAGGAGAGGGATAATTAGGACGGGTGAGAGGGAAGATTGGTAAATGAATTTACGCGTGCATTAACATGTTAAGGAATCAGGCACTTCACTGCGCCGTCTTAGGCTTGAGATCATTAATCAGAAGGTAGGATTCACGAGTGAGCGCCGGCATTTGCGTACGGATATGAAAATGGGGGAGGTGGAGACACCAGTGGTCCAGCGTCTCTCCGGAGACAGGAAAGAGAGCAAATTACCCATGTTTTCATACATGGCTTGTGACGCAACGTACCTTCCTCCATCCTCCCCGCTGCCAATGGCCACCAGAGCCTCCAGATCTGTCCCCTTTAAGCCGAACATCAGTAATTCCTTGGCAGCATCCACGTTCTCGGGGACCCTCTCCAGACATTCATGCAGGACCCAAGATCGCTTCTTAATTTTGCTCTGGAGTAAAAATAAAAAAAGGACATTTAGCATTGAAATTTGAGATCAGACGTAACTGACCCAGCAGAACGTGATCGGATTATGGATATTGTAATACTGGATTGGATTCTCATTCCCTTCTTTAAGATGGGTTTCCGGAGTAGAAAAGTTAATATATTAAGAAAATTCTCCATAAACTATGTCTTGCTTAGGCCATGTTCACACGTTGCGTTTTTTTTTATACAATTTAAAAGCTGCTTGTAACAATACCAGTGAAGCTATGAGCTTTCAGAAATCTCATCCCGACGCTTCTTTGTTTTTCCTTACTGAAACTGAAAACGGCTGCGCGTCAATTCTTTCAGGGTTTTTGTAGCATTTTTTTTCACACACTCAAAGAAATGAGAAACTACAAAAATACCATTTTCAGTTTTTGCAGCATTTTTGGTAAACAAACAAAAAAACAAATATGCAAATTGCCTCTTCCACCTATTAAAAGTAGAGATCCTAAAAGTCCATATCGACCTTTTTAAAAAGCCTTGCCACATGGCTTAGGATAAAAACCAAACCAGAATCCCAATTTGCAGACGCTGTGTTTCGGGTGCTGCCCCTCATCAGTACAAAGTATGTGATCTGGTATGGCTAGGTGAGAGGCGTCTGACATGGATCCAAGGGTAACTCATTTCTCCTTCTGGAGAGTGACATGCCAAGTCTGGAATGCCAATGTGAAAAGACTTAATCCTTGCAATGCTCCTATGGAAAATTAAATATGCAAATTGCCAGAGGCAATTTGCATATTTAATTTCCCAGGGGAGCATTGCACGGCTAAATATTGCAAGGCTCAACGGGGCAGAGAAGTACGCCTGCGCAGCAGTGTAATGCTGGGGAGCCATGAAGCAAGCAGGAGGGCAGCGATCAGAAGAAGATGGGAGGCGCCAGACCAGGACCTGTAACACCCATCGGACCGGACGGCCCCACGGTGAGTATAATAAAAGCTATTTTTTTTCTCTTACAGGTCGGATCAGGGGCTTATCTGCAGCAGTATAGAATGATGTCGATAAGCCCTGAAAGGTAATGGCATATCGGCAAAAATTGCTGACAGGTTCCCTTTAAAAGGAAATATTGCCCTTTATCTAATAAACATAAATAAAACTTTTACCCCTAAATAATTTGCTCAAATTGCCCTTTTTTGCAAAATTGTTTTATGGTTTCATGTTTTATGTCTTGCATTGTGGCCTAACACCTTGTATTGTTTATGTTTTCAAAGTGGAAGCAAAGCTGAACTTTGGGATCTGGAAAAAATAGCAACAAAAGAAGTAAATTCTGCATTTTGGCTGCAGCTTTTTACTGCCAAGAGATCAGGTTTTGGATGCAAATAAAAAAAAAAGCACCATGTGAACACAGTCTTCACATTCAGGTGTGCAGACATGCTGGCAGATGTATTGATCGTACTCCATGAGACCGTGACTTTTTGACCAGCATTAGGTGTTTTTCACAGATTCTTCATGGACGGTACAGACTTAAAAACCTCATACATGCCTAGGGACATAAGTGATATCACAGCTCACCTCCCTCTCCAGTACAATGACTTCCCACCTCTATAAAGAGTAGATAACACAGGATCCACCATTCCCCATAGGTGATATCACAGCTCACCTCCTCCTCCTGTACAATGACTGATAGCACCTCTATATACAGTCATGGCCAAAAGTTTTGAGAATGACACAAATACTATATTTTCACATGATCTGCTGCCCTCTGGTTTTTATGTGTGTTTGACAGATGTTTTTATCACAGACAGAAATATAATAATTGCAAACATATGAGTAACAAAAGCTTATATTGACAGTTGAATGAGTTAATGCAGCAAGTCAATATTTGCAGTGTTGACCCTTCTTCTTCAGGACCTCTGCAATTCTCCCTGGCATGCTCTCAATCAACTTCTGGACCAAATCCTGACTGATAGCAGTCCATTCTTGCACAATCAATGCTTTCATTTTGTCAGAATTTTTAGGTTTTTGTTTGTCCACCCGTCTCTTGATGATTGACCACAAGTTCTCAATGGATTAAGATCTGGGGAGTTTCCAGGCCATGGACCCAAAATATATATGTTTTGTTCCCTGAGCCATTTAGTTATCACCTTTGCTTTATGGCAAGGTGCTCCATCATGCTGGAAAAGGCATTGTTGATCGCCAAACTGCTCTTGGAGGGTTGGGAGAAGTTGCTCTTGGAGGACATTCTGGTACCATTCTTTATTCATGGCTGTGTTTTTAGGCAAGACTGTGAGAGAGCCGATTCCCTTGGCTGAGAAGCAACCCCACACATGAATGGTTTCAGGATGCTTAACAGTTGGCATGAGACAAGACTGGTGGTAGCGCTCACCTTTTCTTCTCCGAATGAGGCGTTTTCCTGATGTCCCAAACAATCGAAAAGGGGATTCATCAGAGAAAATAACTTTACCCCAGTCCTCAGCAGTCCACTGCCTGTACATTTTGCAGAATATCAGTCTGTCCATGATGTTTTTTTCTGGAGAGAAGTGGCTTCTTTGCTGCCCTCCTTGAGACCAGGCCTTGCTCCAAGAGTCTCCGCCTCACAGTGCGTGCAGATGCACTCATACCTGCCTGCTGCCATTCCTGAGCAAGCTCTGCACTGCTGGTAGCCCGATCCCGCAGCTGAAACACTTTTAAGAGACAGTCCTGGCGCTTGCTGGTCTTTCTTGGGCGCCCTGAAGCCTTTTTGGCAACAATGGAACCTCTCTCCTTGAAGTTCTTGATGATGCGATAGATTGTTGACTGAGGTGCAACTTTCTAGCTGCGATACTCTTCCCTGTTAGGCCATTTTTGTGCATTGCAATGATGACTGCACGTGTTTCTTTAGAGATAACCATGGTTAACAGAAGAGAAACAATTATGCCAAGCACCAGCCTCCTTTTAAAGTGTCCAGTGGTGTCATTCTTACTTAATCATGACAGATTGATCTCCAGCCATGTCCTCATCAACACCCACACCTGTGTTAATGGAGCAATCACTGAAAAGAGGTTAGCTGGTCCTTTTAAGGCAGGGCTGCAATGATGTGAAATGTGTTTTGGGGGATAAAGTTCATTTTCTAGCCAAATATTGACTTTGCAAGTAATTGTTGTTAAGCTGTTCACTATAACATTCGGATTTGGAAATTGCAAATATGCATTAGAAAAGTGAAGCAGTAGACTGTAAAAATTAAATTTGTCATTCCAAAACTTTGGCCCTATGTACAGTAGATAACACAGGATCCACCATTCACAATAGGTGATGTCACAGCTCACCTCCTCCTCCTGTACAATGACTGATAAGCACCTCTATATACAGTAGATAAACAAGATCCACCATTCACAATAGGTGATATCACAGCTCATCTCCTCCTCCTGTACAATGACTGATAGCACCTCTATATACAGTAGATAACACAGGATCCACCATTCACAATAGGTGATGTCACAGCTCACCTCCTCCTGTACAATGACTGATAACACCTCTATATACAGTAGATAACACAGGATCCACCATTCACAATAGGTGATGTCACAGCTCACCTCCTCCCCCTCCTGTACAATGACTGATAACACCTCTATATACAGTAGATAACACAGGATCCACCATTCACAATAGTGATGTCACAGCTCACCTCCTCCTCCTGTACAATGACTGATAACACCTCTATATACAGTAGATAACACAAATCCACCATTCACAATAGGTGATGTCACAGCTCACTCCTCCTCCCTGTACAATGACTGATAACACCTCTATATACATAGATAACACGGATCCACCATCACAAGGTGATCACAGCTCACCCTCCTCTGTACAATGACTGATAACACCTTATATACAGTAGTAACACAGATCCACCATCACAAGGTGATTACGCTCCCTCCTGTACAATGACTGATAACACCTCTATATACAGTAGATAACACAGGATCCACCATTCACATAGGTGATGTCACAGCTCACCCTCCCCCTCCTGTACAATGACTGATAACACCTCTATATACAGTAGTATAACACAGGATCCACCATTCACAATAGGTGATGTCACAGCTCACCTCCTCCTCCTGTACAATGACTGATAACACCTCTATATACAGTAGATAACACAGGATCCACCATTCACAATAGGTGATGTCACAGCTCACCTCCTCCTGTACAATGACTGATAACACCTCTATATACAGTAGATAACACAGGATCCACCATTCACAATAGTGATGTCACAGCTCACCTCCTCCTCCTGTTCAATGACTGATAACACCTCTATATACAGTAGATAACACAGATCCACCATTCACAATAGGTGATGTCACAGCTCACCTCCTCCTCCTGTTCAATGACTGATAACACCTCTATATACAGTAGATAACACAGGATCCACCATTCACAATAGTGATGTCACAGTCACCTCCTCCTCCTGTCAATGATGATAACACCTCTATATACAGTAGATAACACAGAATCCTGGGAACCTGAGCCCCGCAGGGCCCCATTTGATGGAATCGATAGCCATGCATGTGTCTCATGGCTCCATTTCCTGTCTATGGGAAAGCTGGAGATGGTGAGATAAGGGTCACATCGCTGCGGTATTGGAATCGACACCCCACTGTTCAGTTCTATCCTCCCAGATAAGCGCAGATTTATGGGCGGTGTCCTATTCATTAGCCGAATGCAAAATAAAACAACAAAACAATAATTATGACACTGGGCAAACGAGCCGCACTCTCCGCCGCTCCAAAATGCTGCCGGGGTTAATACTGAAACACTAATCTATTCTCTGGAGAATTTGTAAACCTATTATCCCATTCTGGTTGATTTGTATAAGCTAATTATTCTCCTATCATTAGCCTGTAATAAAAGAGGGAAAAAACACAGATCATAAAAGGGAAAAGGAATACATTTGCTGAAATTAATTTTGCACAAGGTCAAACCTGCGGAGAAAAAAAAATACATAAAAAAATT